>OY728136.1:2044030424-2045280424 GCA_963277665.1 Viscum album
ATAAAATATTACATGTGAAATGCTATTGAATTTCATTATTATTTAACCAGATTTCAGTAATAAAAAGTCATTGTAAAAATTTGATACAATATAATAAAGTATATATAATTTTTAACACTCATTCAATTCAGTGTATGAAATTAAAAATCTGACATCCAAAGAGAAAATATGGTTGAAATCAGAACCTTGTATAAACAAAATTAAGAATATGATGTGTTTCTCACACAAATGTGCTATTTCAACTATCATTATTCATACATTTTATTACGATCATTAAATAGAATCCATTAATTTCCCTTCTCCGCAATTTATTCATGTGTTGAACATAACCACCTTATGATCAGGTGGGATCCTCCATCCTTCCATAATATGATATTTTCCTTGGTTCTAATGGAATTTGAAGGAAGATAGAATATGATATAAGGTAATCAATAGTTCTTGAGGAAGACTCATGGAAACTCATATAAATATAATTATATCATTTTATGTATCCATTAGTACATTACTACATTTTCATTCATTAAATAAAATCTATCAAAACCACTGAAAAATGCTTCATTTGTTTCATGAATTTTACATATAGATGAAAATATTGATTCCCCCATTTGTCTGGTCAAATGAAACATTTCAATTGATAATAGCTAACATAGAAAAGTTCAGAATTATAATGATTATAATTTTATATTCCATCAATCATTGACTTCAAGGGTAATAATATATTATAATTCATGTTTTATGATATAGAAAACATACTTTAGGATTCGTTAAGGATAGTGGAATGCTATCTTATATCAATACTAATGATATAAATGTGTCATCTATAATTTTTATAGGCCTTGTAGATTTTTTCATCCCCATTCCCATAAATTTTTTTCATTTATTTCATATAATTATATTCTAATAACTTGATGAACAAAACTCCAATATATTAAAAGAGAATATCCTTTCACATATAATTGATAATTAAATTATAAAAGATAATTAACTTAGGTTGATGATTCTTAATTCAACAATGTTTCAGTTTAAATTTTATGTCTGAATGTCATCATGATAATTAATACATAGAAAAATTACTCTAGTTGTATTCACACATTCTCCCCGAACCTCACAACTCCACTTTTCCATAACATGGAAGTATCAATTATCATGAGTCTTTCTACATTGATCGAAATACAAATTTATAATAACATGGATAACTCATTATGGTTCAGTTAGTTTTGATGTTAAGGATATAAAATTGAACTATCATTCTCATGATCGTTCTAGAAAAATTTAACATAGGTCATAAGAGAATTTTCCCATAGTAAATGTTGTGCAGAAAAAATAATATACAAAATAAATGACATATATTGGGTTTTATTAGTAGGTTTAGAGGGTTTGTAATTTCCCATATCCCCTTAAATAATTTCTTTATTATAATTAGACACCATTTTTAATATTATTTTTATTAGAATTCATGATATGCACAAAAAACCATGATAGAAATATTATATTATATTAAATAAATTAATATTAATGTAAATGATACTAAATAAAATTGACCGTTTGTCTCTCAAATCTTGACTCATCCCATTAATCGTCCTCAAAATTTATCACACCAAAAATAATATAATTATAT
Source organism: Viscum album (assembly GCA_963277665.1). Classification (NCBI taxonomy): domain Eukaryota; kingdom Viridiplantae; phylum Streptophyta; class Magnoliopsida; order Santalales; family Viscaceae; genus Viscum; species Viscum album. Next base: position 2,044,032,043 of record OY728136.1, read on the forward strand.
ATTAAATAAATATATATCATAATATTATTGTTTCAATAAATAAAAAATGTCATATCCACTAACTAGAGAATAAACATTTATTTTATATTCCACTCATATATATTCCAATTGGAATAACAATTCATTAAATATATGTCACAAAAATCATAAATAATTGTTATATATTAATCGAGATAATAATTTTGATTATACATTTAAATTTCAATATAATTTATATAATTTTATGGATTAACTTAGTGTGTAACCCTATGGGCCTCTTATATAGTGGAATAGATTTATAGGGATAAGTTCCATGATCACCACTATCAGCACATCAAGGAAACCAATGAAAATGAAGTAAATTCTCTCACTATAAAAACCATAAATTAATTCTAACTGTGTAATATAATTTTTTTCCATGAGATCTCGGTAAATAGGTTGAATACATGTGTTAAGAATCTATGTATAGGATTTCATTCTTTGACTACCCAAAATGAACTTGTTGATAAAATTCCATATCTATACACCTAATCACGTTGTTCCATTTCAATCAAAGAGAATGTGACATCTATAATTTTATGGGATGTGAAAATTCGATTCATGAATAATCCTTTAACATCTTATCATTCATGATACACCCAATATACCCTACTTCACTATGATCTTTTTTAATCATTTTTTAAAAAAACACATCAATGTACATTATTCATGAAATATATCTTTAATAATTTCAATTATTAGGACCAATACCCTCATATATATAAAGGAATATCCAATGATATATATAATAAGTGGAGTTCTTATTTGTGGGGAATTCATCATAAACTTTAATATATGATATTAACTTATTTTAATCATTATGAGTTAAATACTCATCCACGTATGTGAATTATGTATTCTAGGGTCAAACATAATCTCGGTGATGAGAAATAATGACTTTGAGGACATATAATGTATTTTTAGGTCAAATTTCATAGAACTATAAGGTTTTCATTATAGAAAAAAATTTATATAACAATTTTATGATGTTGTTACTATTAAGAGATTATCGCATTGATGTTTCATAAAAGAACAATAATCATAGGGTAAGATATTTTTTAAATTATATGGTATTTAAAAATATCTATAATAGAAGGTACAATGTATGTTAATTAATGGTTACTAACTCCATCTGTCTCCCACATTCACTCAATCTAACTACTAAGGGCCTTTAGTCCAGTAGCTCTCGAACGATATTTATACTTCTGTTGATATAAGGCTTTAGTTAATGGTTTTAATATTTTCTCCTCCATATAAACTATAAATAATGAAAAATAATGCCTTTGATAAAAATCCCTCATGAGTCTATACTTTCTAATTATATGCTTAATTTTGTGATGTGACCTTAAATCCTTGACAAGGACCATTGCAGCAACATTATCACAAGGAAATGTGATAACATCATTACTATTATTCACCACCCTATGATTTAATAAGAGTTTGCATAACAAATATTATTCTTTATTTATATATGAATTAGTAATATACTAATACCATATTTCAAAATTAGTAAAAACTTTCTACGTTGAGATCATACAGCTCATAGATCAATTATTACAGTATATGAAATATCAAAATTTTGATATCATATTATTAGGATCATTTAAAATACAATTATTTGTGTATCCTTTGATGTTTAGTAAATCACATCATTTATAATCTTAACACATGTCTTTAATAGACCATAGATACTTTAGGATACTATTTATTATTGTCCAATGTTATTATCTAGGGTATTCTTGATATCTTTCAATCAAACATAAGGTATAGAAAACATCAAGACTCGTATATAGAATGGTATACATTCCAAATATCATTTTTAATGTGTAGTGAATCCTTTTCATTATCTATCAATATATTTTTATTTGTAAAGTCAAATTTTCTGAGAGAGAATTATACCATGTGACAATGAAAAAAATACCCTATTATATTTTTCCATATACAATCCTTGTAGTGCCTTGTCAATTTATATACCAAGACTCTGTCAAAGAGAAATCTTATATATATCATCAATGATCTTGGACCGTATAATGTAATACACTTAAACTTGGTCCTAATGGATAAGCATGTGTCAAACCATGTCTCAAGAAACAATAATACTAGTATCTTGTTCCCCATATATAATATTTCGTTATCATATATTACTAGTAAAAAAGTTTCACTCTCACTAAACCTCTTCTAGATGTAGGATAAAATTAATTATTTATGAAACCAATTTCTCTTATGGAATCATAAAAATGATTCTCCCATGATCTTGAAACATTAATCAATCTATAAATAGATCATTACAACATTCATTCCATATATGAAACATTTACAGAAAAATACCTTTTTATTTTTTTCATATAAATATATTTTTTATGTTTCCCATTACGGAATGTTGTTTTGAAATACATTTTTCAAATCAAATAATCATTGTATTCTTTCATGTAATGTAAAATTGTGATAGGATAAAACATAAAATTGGTTAAAAGTTTTGGTCTTTGTATATTGCATGACTTTTCATAAACTATTTTATAACCATTTATTTTTTATTAAAACTAATTTTAGCATCCTTTCATAATATCTTATTGAATGTTAATTATAATCCTATAGGATTTTCATCTACTTGAGGATGGTCCGAAACATAGAAATGGGTCTAGTATATGTAATAATTCTCATAATTTATAAATTCTTGAGAAATTTTATATTTTTGATACACCTATTACTTAATTTTAGGCTAGAGGTTAATCATTATCAATTAATAATGAGTTAGTATTCACATAAACTAGAAAAACAAATCGATATGGTTCACTAACCACTTTAGGGATGATATGTTGTACTTGTGTCTCTAGAACAATTTCTTCAATAGAACATTTTGTTACTTATTCTTCTCTGAACTCATGTATATCATGTGTTTTAATTTCATTAATATTTATTTCCCTCATTATATTTTTTTGAGATGTTCTCCCTCACAAAAAATAGGATGTATTTCAACCATGATATTTTTATAGTAGGATCTATATAGATAATATCCATTATTTTCCTAAATATATCCTACAAAGAGGCCCATATTTCATTTGGATACAAGTTTATTTCCTTAAATATTTTTAATAACACTATGTATCCTCCCATAGATATATGTGACAAAAATTTCCATACCAATTACCATTTTTAATGATGTTTTCCACATTAGTTGACACTCTACTTACTAGATTTATTGTATTATATAATACATTTCCATTAAAACGATGATGTAATATATTAATTAATTATCATCAATCTCACTATGTTAAATAATGTGTGGTTCCTCCTTTCAATGGAACCATTCTACTATGGTGTATAATGAAGAGTCAGTTGAGATAGTATCCCAAAATATAACACCTCTTTATTTTAAAATATAATTATCTTCAATAATTTTGATGTGTTCGATATCCTATGAGACACTCAACATAGAACAGAACTAGATAATTCTTTATTAAAAATAAAAAAATAATGGGATTAAAATATAGTTATGTGAAATTGATATAATTAATTTAATAAAATCTAGTAATAAAATTAATGAAATATTCAGGAATTGATAAGGAATTATAGTCAAGTAATTCTTATCTAAACAAAAAATTAATAAAAAACATTGCCTTTAATATATATGATTTATTTTAATACAATTTAATTTTATTTTCGGACCTAATAATATTGAATATTATTATATAAACTTGTATAAAAATGAGTGATCTATAGAATCCCGACCCAAAAGCCACTAAACGATCACTCCGAGTGGTGTTACACATGGAATGTGGTATGCAGTCTCATATTCGATAGCCAATAACTTGAAACAAGATTATATGGAAGTACAGTTGGGAGACTATACCCTCATATAAATGTAGAAATAATATAAAAAATAATGGAAGAATCATAAACACTATATCAATATAAAATGAGCACACGTAAGATAGCGAATCACAACCCATGAAATATCATACTGATGAAACGCGAAAAACATGCATGAATTCTTATAAGTTAGGATCAGTACATCCTTCCCCAAAATATATGGGAAAACCCACAAATAATTCCAAAACATTGATGTATCAATCTTTATATCATCTCCCAACTAAGATCCTTGTAATAAAACCTATCATTAGTAATATGGTTCTTTACTATATCTCGACCTTTATCCACATAGTCTATACAAGTACCAAATGGTGGCTTGAATTGGGTTTTATTATAGATTAGAAATCCACCATCAATAATATATAATGTAAAATCATTTTTTATGTGTATTGTGTAAATGTTATAAATATATATAGGTTAATTATGATGTGTATTAATGATAAACTATTGAAAATAAGGAACACATTGAACATCTATTCCCATGAAGACAACACTATCCGACCCCACCTTCTTTAATCTACACTAGTCTATGAAAATATAAGAAGGTTTGTAGTCTAATATAGTTCCAAGGTACACTACTGAGGAGACCATTATAATATAACTCAAAGTAAACAACATTGAATATCCAAAAATTCATTTCTAATAATTTTAATGAAAACCCCAATAGTCATCTCTGAACATAATAGGAATCCCTTGATATTCCTAGGTACAACAAAATTAGAATCCAAACATCACACCAAAGGAATTACAAAGAAATATAATTTGATCTAAATCATGTAATATCATCCTACAACATTAAATAAGGATATCCTTCAAGAATCTAGGACATTAAACTATCGAATTCTAAAATTATAATCATTAGCTAAATCTATGGGGTTCCCACAACATGGTATTCGTAATGATGAATATATGTTGAATGCACCAACTTTATCAATGTTTTATGTGTCACTAGTCCTCATTGAATCCAAATGACTCTTCATACCTCATCATTTATTTGAATCCCTAATTGAATCAAATAATTATATCTAAAATTCCATTATACTAAAAATAATAAATAATCTAAGGTTTTTTACCATGGTATTCAATAATAAAAACCATTTCAAATAATTATAAACAATTAGTTATTTATAATTCATATAATAAAAAATTCTACAATACATTCTAATTTAATTAATTAGGTTCAATTCACATCACCAAGTCCATAAGCACAATAGGCATCCCTCTAACCACATTCAAAAAACTATTTCATTATGGGAGACCCTAAACTACATGCTGACCCACAAAAATTACATAAGAAATAACAAACCTCTATAAAAACTATTTAAATGGTCCATATATAACAACAAATTTGTTTAAAACAAATGGGAATCTAATAAAAACATGGCATTATAAATTAATATTAATTTTAGGTCCATCATTCTATATAATAAAATTGACTAGAAAATGATTCAATATAATATAAAACATTTTATGGAAAATCATGATACCAGCTACCTTTGAATACTATAATTACACTTTTCAAGCATTTCGATTTGATTCATTCATAAATGAGTGAAATTGAAAAAATTGAAAAAATACCATAAAATATGGTATATGCGATAAACATGGTGGGAGGGAAAATAGAATGATTATAAATAAAGATAGGAAACCTAAGAAGTGATCATGTTAACAATATCCTTCCATCATGATAAACGTAAGGGTAATAGAAGGTTGAACAAGGGAGATACACTAAACTACCCAAGAGGAAATGGAGAGCCTTCAAATCCCACTAAAACAGGCCAAGAAATGAAAATATCTAGTTACAAAAAAGGGGAAATCAATAAAAGGCAATTTTTTACCCTTAAAAACTAGTACATGATACATCAGTTGGATAGTGGACCTCACTGGTGACCTATTGAGACTACCAAGGGATATTATAACCTCTTGGTAGCCCATTGGAAAACTAATGTACTTCAATTATCTATCATGTCTCATAACACCCTTTATAATGCATGTCCCATCCTCCTCTATAACCACTAAACCACCCACGAGACCTAAAAAATAGAAGTAATAACACATTAAAATAAAAAATAGAGAATTTTGGGGGGAAAACAGGGTATAATGTCACGAACCAACCCGGGTCAACCCTGAACCGGTCACCCGAGCAGGTCCGCGACATGGCCCGAGAGGCGTTCTCGATCCTCCCGGGCTGGCGACAAGCGCCAGGGCATCAACAGAGGCTATGGGAACGATTTCACCCATTATAAATAAATAAGACAGCAAAAATAATATAGAGCAGCGCAGAAAAGATAAACCAGATAAAGAGACTAAACAAGAACAAACAGAAATCAAACTAACCAAACACGACGTCCGAACAAACTCTGTGCGACCTCGCAGGTCGCTCTCCGACTCAACGATCAAGCGTCGCCCTAGGCGAGCGCACTCAAGCTATAGCCTGCACAAACACTAAAAACAGAAAAGAACTATAGGCGTGAGTATTAAAACTCAGTAGGCTAGCCAGATATCTATTCCCAATGCACTACCTTTAAAATAAAAGAAACATCATTTCAAGTTTGAACTACAATCTATAAAAGTATGTTTTAATAATATTCTACTAAAAACAAAGTACGAACCATTGCCCTTAGCCATTTTCCAAATTCGTGTTCATTTCATTAGTGCCAATGACATTTCAGGAAAAGGGGAAAGTGATGTTTAAATTTTCAAATTTGTACAAAAGGGATTAAACACTTCCATTTGAAAACAATTTTTAGAAACCCATTAAAAAGCAATTTATCAGTTTCCAAGGAAAACAATATGCCAGAATGCACAAAGTAAAACATACAGCAAGGGCGATGTAAGTATACACGTGAGCATCATAATCATTACTGCAAGCTACAAAAGCTGAATAGACATGGGTGAACCTAGGAGATCGAGAATAAACCAGAAGACACCAATACATGAGAAATCATCCTTATTGACATGTCACGATGAAATCAAAACGCACAAAACGCTCGACCATCCACTCACAGGCAGGTCGAGGGAAAATCCCATAGTAATAAACCCAATATATCCACCTACTATGGGCCACTGGTCAGTACCATAACCTACCAGTGCAGCAATCGTTCTTAGAATATTCTCTCAATATGCCAGATTCCCATGTCTCAAGTGTTTAAGAAAAAGGGGTGAGCCAACTGATGCCAACCGAGCATCCAATCAGATATATCTATATATAAAGAACAACAGGAATTCCCCGAGCCACTCCATGGGACAACCTCTTGCCTTTAACTACTCAAGTACCCGGGAGCCTCTAAGAACGGCCTCCCAAAAAATCAATTGCAACCAAGGCATGAGAGTCGTCCTAAGAGGGTTTTTATAAAAAAAACATTTCCATCGCTTTCCATAATGTGCCAAACGGGCATTTAATACAGTTCACAATTACTACCAAAACCAGTTTAAAACTATTTGAAGAACCCACAAAACACTACTTCACAGGTTGTCAGTATTTTTATAAACCAAACCAAACCATTTTCTTTTCCAAATAAACTTTAAGAGCCAACTGGGCAATTTCTCAAACGAACCAATTTATTTGTTCATGCTTCAAAAGAAATCATTTCTCATTAAACCAGAACTCTACTTTATATTCCGTGAATTATGTTTAAAAGCCAAACGGGCATTCTTTCATTATTGGGTGTCCGCTCGTCAAAAGGATGTTTCATGTGTCGTGTATAATATAAACGGCTCCTTTTGACATTAAATAACCATTTAAAAATTAACCATCTTATATTAAAATTTAATTATCGTATATTATCTCATATTTATTACAATTAATAAAATGTTGATTTTGAACAATTAGGGTGCGCAAACAGCATGAAATAATATAACTTAAATTTTAAAAGCAGTGCAAAGGGGACCTACCTCAAAACCAAGCGCGTCGACACAACAACCTCGGATCCCAGTCGCGATGACACGACGTGTGTCCGAAACCACGTGACAAGGTCTAACACTCTGCATAGTCAGTACCAAGGACTCAGACACATCGAAAAACTCACCAGAGCATGCCAAACCAAGCGTCGGAAAGAAACTCTCACCTCGGAACTGAAGCGCGACAACAACAGAACCTCGGAGACAAGGCGCGGCGATGGCGCTCACTCGGAAACACCTTGCGCGGGTCCTAAAAGTCCTAAGCCAACAAATAAAAACCCACCATCAACAAGAGTACGATGATAATAATAAAAATAAAGATAATAATAATAATAATACTAATAATAATAATAAGATTAGTAATAATAATAATAGTAATAAAAAAATAGTAATAATAACAATAGTAATAATAATAATAATAATAATAATAATAATAATAGTAATAATAATAATAATAGTAAAAACCAAATAATAATAATTATTATAATAAGAATAAAAGTAATAATAACAAAATAATGGTAATAATAGTAATAGTAATAATAATAACAACCATAATAAGAATAATATGAATAATAATACTAATAATAAAAGTAATAATAATAATATTAAGAATAATAATAATAATAATAATAATTGTAATAATAATATCAATAATAATATTAATAATAATAATAATAACAATAATATGAATAACAAGATTAATAATAATAATAATAATAATTGTAATAATAATATCAATAATAATATTAATAATAATAATAATAACAATAATATAAATAACAAGATTAATAATAATAATAATAACAACAAAAATAAAAAAAACAATAATAATAATAAATTTAATAATAATATCAATAATAATAATAATATTAGTAATAATAAGAATAGTATGAATAATAGTAATAATAAAATTATAATAATAATAATAAAATATTAATAATAATAATATTAATAAAATTAATAATAATAATAATAATGATATTAATAATAATAATAATAATAATAGTAATAATAATAATAATAATAATAATAATAATAATATTATTATCAATACTAACATTAATAATAATAATGATCACATAAATCATAATTTTATAAAAAAAATTATTAACATATTAAATAAAATGAAATAGCAAAATAAACTAAAATAAATAAATAAAAACGGACCTGTGCGGAGGAGCAGAGGAAGGAGAAAGAAAAAGAAGAAGAAGAAGAGAAGAAGAAGAGGAAGAAGGAGAGAAGAAGGAGAGAAGAAGGAGAGAAGAAGAAGAAGGGAAGGAGAAGAAGAGAAGAAGAAGAGGAAGGAGAAGAAGAGAAGAAGAAGGGGGGGCACGGGTCTGGAGGGAGTGTCGCCGGACGGGAGTGCGGCGAGGGAGGAGGCGCGGCCGAAGGGAGTCGTCGGGGTGCTGGCGCAGTGACGGGAAGCCGGGCTCTGGGCTGCTGAGGAGGCGACGGGAAGGCAGTAGGGCGATTAGTGGAGGACTGCGCGGCGGGGAGCAGGCTGTGCCGCGTCGAGCCGAGGGAGGGGGGTGCGTGCCGGACTGCAGGGGGTCGAGTGCGAGGGGAACGAGGCGGCCGACGCACGCAGGAGGGGAAGCGGGGAGGGAGGCCGGTGACGGGGGCCGACGACGGGAAGCAGGCGGGGAAGCGGGAAGCTGGCGGGCGCGGGCACGACGAAGGAGAAGCAGGGCCGGGACGGCCAGTGGGCGTGGTGGCGTGCGCGGCGAAGGAGGAGTGGGGCCGGGACAGCCGGACGAGGCCGGTCGCGCGGGGAAGTCGCTGGCGGAGTAAGGCCGGACGGGAGGGGAGGCTGGGGATGCGGGAGGGTGCTGGTGCGGGGGAGAAGAAAGAGGAGAGATGAGGGGTGGAGGCTGCAAATGGGAGAGAGACGAGAGTAGTAAAAAAAGGAGCAGCCTTCTAGGGTTAGAGGAAAAGAGGGGGAATAAAAAAAAGAAAAAAAAGAAAAGAAAATAAACAAAACAAAACCAAATCATAATAATAATAAATTACAATATTATTAATAACAATAATAATGATTAATGACAACCCATATTTAATAACGATTATACTATTATTCGCAGTGTTAACAATTTCATTAATTATCTATTTTTAACATAATGATAGAAATACAAATGAAAAAAAAATTCTCATTTCGTCTTAAATAAAAAAATAATTATTAATAGCCATAAAAATATTAAAAGTCAATCTAAATTGAAATTTTCTAATTTATTTTAATTCCTCCAAGCCGAAAAGGCCACACAGTTGCATGGGCGAAGCCGCGCGGCATCGCGCTCCACCCGCGCTTCCGACGACGTCGATCCCAAGATGCATACTTTTTATCAAAACTCAAAACCTTCATCCGAGACTGAACGTGAACCACATCAAAACAATTTAAAGCCAAAGAAAACATAAAATACAATAAACGCACGGTTTGGGGTGCGACATATAAACATTGAATGAATATTTTTTTCTTAAAACCCTTGACCACAAGAAAAATCATCCTCAAGATTTTACCCTGACCTCCACATAGCCTCATCTAAGAAATTACTTATCTACTACAGACATATATCTGATTTCCTCACCCATGATTCCTCATGTACACTCCTTTATACTATAACATCCACATTAGAGTGATATATCTTCCACATTGAATATACTTTATATGTTTTATTTTATTAATTAAATTAATATTATAGGAAAAAATGGACCAATGGTCTATATAATCGATATCAATAAAATGAAATAGTTTAGGAAATTAAAATCGATGATTAGAAATATGGAATACATCATTTAAAGAACTAAAATTTTACGGAATTCTTTACTGGTATTCCACTAGGATGAACCTCTCCAATATTTTAAATGTCCTCACTTACATAGGATCAATATTCCTCTACATACATATATTAATGTATCCCAATCAGGTTTGAACATGAAAAACATTTATTCTCCTACCTCAAAGATCAAGGATTAATGATTTTGGTCCGAATATGATTTCAACCTACTGTGTGCTCTAGCTATCATCATGTGAATAAACTATGAAATATCTATTATCACCTAAATTTCACATTCTCTGACCATCATTTATTCACATGCCTCCATTCTACACAAAAGTAAATGGCTTGGCCTCCCATAAAAATATTCATAAGTCACCATCAAAATTATCTTCTGGTAATAATTGTTATAGGAAAATTCTTTGAGATTTAGATGGTTCACCAAAGGACTACTGAAATCTATAACATATAATCTAGATATATTCTCCAACACCTTAATAGTCAACTTGGACTATCCATATATTAGTGGGTGGTAGGCTATGAAAAAATCACAAGACGTCCTAAAACTTTCTACAACACCTTACAGAATCATGAAAAAAAAGAATCTCTATCAGATTGATTTTTTATGAGATCTTTTTAGCGGTATAATCTCCCATAACTACAAACACCCATATCATCCACCATAAAGGTCTCTCTAATCTATAAAAAATGGGTATCTATTGTCTGTCAATAAAAAATTACCCATATTATATGTTCCCCTCCCGGTGTCTTTGGTAAACCTATGCCATAGTTCATGGTCACAGCATCTCATTTCCACTTCTAGATTTCAAGAGACTAAAAGAGTCTAATGGGTCACTAATGTTTTCACTTCACCTACTGAATAGTAGGGAGCAATGTAATGAACACAGATATCTCATTATTCAATTCTACCACAAATATTGGTGACATAGATCCTGATACAACTTCATTAATACCATGTATACCACCCAAATAGATATTTGATATTAGATCATCAATTTCTCTCTAATATCAGCAGGCACCATGACATTCCCATGAACATGTATGTTATCATCTTCATCTATAGTCTCGGAAGGTGGTATCTCTCAAACATCAAAAATTTCCATTAGTGAAACAATCTAATGATCTAAAATATTTCTTATTTTTTTCTGATACACAATAAAAAGATCAAAATATAATGATTTTAGTACTACCCAGTCATGAACCCCCTAAACATCAAGATGCATTTCACCAAAAATTTATATAAGTTTCCACTTATGTAGTTAGTATTATAGACCTAGAGGTTTCTTATTCTAGCTCAGAGCATCAATGACTATATTACACTTCCCTAGTTCATTGACCAGATAAATATCAAAATAATAGAGGTACACCACCCAACTTAAATGCTAAAGGTTGTGGTCCCACAAAATAATAATGTACCTTATACTATAATATTACATATAGACCAAGAAACATTCTCTAATGATATGATCCTACAAATAATTCAAGGAGTAAATTAAATATAATATCTTGAGATCCTATATAGTGTAATTCCAATCAAGAAGCCTCAACAATCAAGACCCGTCTGTCATGAATCATTAACACTACATAACAACTGCACCTATCCTAATACCGGATTCAGCATTGAAAACAACATACTCTCTATCTAGATATGGAAAAATAATCATTGATGTTAGGCCAATGACCCATTCAACTACACATTGGAATTATTGTAATGTAGGTGTCAAATGAACATTACCACGTTTTTTACTATGTGATTATCTCGTCCAAATTGGAAAAGTCAGGTATAAAATGTTTTTAGTATAATCCCAAGCCTATGAGACTATAAAAATTGACAACATTTTGGATATGCACATAATAATCCATATGTATCCATTTATTACAGTAAACAAACATTTCTAAATATGATACAATATACCCCATGATGTGTACCTGGTCAATCCAAAAATGGAACTATAATAGTTTGGTGTATAAGTTAATATCTCATATAGTGCCTAAATATTATCTTAGATCTGTAAATGCTCCTCCATTACTTATGAATAAATAAGGCTATAATACACAAAAATCACAATTAATGAATCCATATATGGGTGTAACACTATGATCATTAAGTCTATAAAAAAATTAGTGTGTTTTTTAGGAAGAAAGGAATCACCAAGTATAAATAAGGGATATACCTACATCAAAAATATTTACATGGTAAATCAGAGGTTCATACTAGAATCTGGTGATAACTGGATTTCATGATGATCTTAAAGATGATCTAAGCACCCCAAAATTGATAAAAATCATTATTGATGTGTGGTAGTATATATCAGTTCATAAGAGTCACTTGCCTCAACCATATATAATATACAAAAATCCATAAGGTTCTATCATAGTTCTTTGAAAAGTAGATAGGTGATCCCCAAGGAGATGTACTATGGAAGATAAACCACTTAGGCTCTACAACCCCTAGCAGATTCTTTAACTTAAGGATATTTTCAAGATCCATGTGATATGATGAAATGAAAAAAGGATTAGCACCTGACAAGATATTTATAGTGATATCACCTCCCTCTCGGGCACAAGAATGAAAAAATATTGTAAAAAATTCAAAATCATTGAAACATTTAAGAGTAAACTATCAACCACTCCCAAACATCTTATAACATAAATATAATAAACTAGGTTGAAACTCCCAACCTCCTTATGTTCACCAAGTCCTACTCGACTAGTGAGAAAGTATAGCACCACCATATGGACATAACTAATGCCTTCATGTGACCTGAAGGACACCCATTAATGATATTTTTCAATATGAGTTCAAAACAACTAATCAATTCAAATAATTATATCAATCACGATCTTGTCCAACATATCGAATTCTTAAAGAATCTAGTAACCTCTGATCAAAGGAAAACATTGCCTACAATGATAGAATACTTCAAACCAGAAATATTACAAGGTGTTGAGAGACATAATACCATATGAATACTCTACATATACACAAAAACCTTTAATGAATTGAGTGGAAATTTTGTATTGTGAATCCTTTGTGTCAAAGATATCAAAAGAAAAATTCGAATCAACTAGAATCAAGTTTCTCATGGTTCAATATCATCATCTGAATCTATAAGAGAAGTGTGTACTGAATAAACCAATTCTAAACCAAAAACCTTAATATTAGAATGACTCACATCTGATGTACTTCTCTTCTAGAATGACTAACCCTAACTCTGAGTAGCCCTGTCACTACCTCAACTACTGAAACTAGTTGATCTCCAACTTCCATATTATCATAGAGTATTACATACAACATTGAATCCTTGAAGTGAAAAAAATTACATATCATTCAGATCCCAATGCATCCAAAAACCCTATTTAGGGTTCCCATATTCCCATAAGATTGGAACTCAATGGTCTTATTATCACAACTCTAATTGTTGTGAACATCCCTCTCTTACTAGTGACAGATGATCTTATTTCCTCCCTGGATGGTATGGCACTCATTACTCCACTTGGCCCCATAACAATAATACTTCATTCCCCCAATAAAACTCATTGCCAATTTTTTTTACCCATCATCGTCCATCACATTCTTATATATTCAACTCATAAATCATGTCTTGATATACCATCATAGAAACTAATGTATGAAACAAAATATTCAAATGTTCCACTATCACATGACTTATTCTATCTTTAGAGAATCTTGTGTTACAACCCCACCTCCAGTAAGCTATATCCTTTGTTGACGTTATAATATTGGAATAAGATACAATGGATATCACCCATTTGGATTTCTCATTTTATTATTCTTTAAGAAACAAATAAATATATTATTCCAGCATTACATTTTAAATAAACTATAAAATATAACAAAAAATATTTAGTATCAATGAAAGATATTACTTCTCCATATCATAGGGAGATATATAAAAATAAGAGTTATTTAAAATGATCAAGAAGTGTAACAGACCTACCTGGGTCAACCAAACCATACACCAAAGCTAGCCTTCTCATTATGAGGTGATTTAAGAAAATATAACATGTTTGGAATATAAAAAAAATAAAATATGAAACCACAGTACTGTGCGGAATAAAAAGATTCCAAAAAATATATAATCCAAAAAAATCTAGCGAACCTAAAATATCGTGTAAATCATGACCAACAAATCTTTTTATTACCACTAGTCAACTCCAAACCAACCCAAACTAAAGGCTAAGAGAAAAGGATAATATGAAATGAAACAAGATGCCATTACCTGTAATAGTATCTATAATAAAAAACTTACATCATCTTAAAGGAAAAAGTATGGGGTGAGAAAAAATCTTATTATGATACCAACACATACATTATACAAGTTATAACATCATGAATTCCACATTACTAGATTTTAATAAAAAATAAGTTTGGAAATGAGTTTTTGTATGTACAATTCAATTATAAATCATTTCCCCCTTGGGTTCACATAAATAATTTAATATTCTAAAAACAATAAATATGACATATAGATATGTTATAAATAAAAATAGTATACATGCACCAATTGGTAATCAATTAAACACATATCACTAAAATGTCCTAACATGTAAAGCTATGTGATATAAACTCATAATAAATCCCTGTGAGAAAAAATTCAGCATAAAAAAATGTTAAAAATAGTCATGAATGAAAAGTCACCACATATTTGGCTCTATGTTACAGAAAAATATATAATAGAAACTAAAGATACTAAATTGGAATAACGTAATATCCAATTAATGTCAAGTCCTACCACAGTCCCTCGACATCCAAAAGGTTACCTCTTAGTGGTTCCAAGAACATTAAGGCTACTGATGTATCTTTCTCAATGCACCCAAGGCTCCCAATGTCCTAATTTTAAAAAATAAATATCTAAAACCATTATCACATTCTTATAAGATATTTTTAAATCTAGTATAATACTCTTTAAGTTTTTGAAAAATCTATTTCCAAATAAATCTAATATGTTTTCAGAGAAAACCCCATTTGAAAAAAGAATTCCTTTCTAATAAATCCATTTAAAAAAAATTTCACTTCAAATAAATGAACAACCCAATGGAATTTAAAAAAAATAAAAAACATTTAATTCATTAAATTTACCCAATTTATAGAAACACCTACCTCAAAATTGTATAATCTGGTTTTTCATTGACAATAATGATTGGGAACTATGGGAACGACCCTCAAAAGACAAGGCACATCAGGAAACTAAAATTGATCAAACGAAAACTCTATATGGTCACAAATATGAACACATCCATAGGAACAACCAAGGATTCTGAATAACCATAAAGAACTATTACTTAGAGAAATGGACCATGGATGCAACATTTATCAATCACTGAACAAAACAACATGGAAGGCTCGGAGGTCACCAATATCATTTGTGAGGTATTATAAGCTAATATATAAAAGGGATGCAAATAAATGAAAGGAAATCAATCCAATAATCACCCTAAATCCCATTTGTATAAAATTTTAGAGTGTGTATTTCCAACACATGTTGTGTAATTAGTGAACCCCAAATACGTCAAAACCCCATCTCTTTTTTATTAAAAGAATGATTTTTTGTAGTATAAGATGCGAACATGTTACAAGGCGTGTAAACCCTTCATGCCCAAAACATGTTTCATGAAATATGTCTATAGAAAGTCTAATTATTTTTAAAAACTTTACATGGCTTGTAATCTCCTAGAAGACAACCAAAACTACATTTTTAGACATAAAAAAACAAAATACCCCACTCCAATCAGTATCCAAACTTCGGAAACCCCACCTATGACTTTGAAATATTTATACATGGACCCCATTAATTCAAAAGGCATACATACCTAAAAATTAGGCCATTTTACCTAGTAAAGGAGTTACATCCTCAAGAAACCCAACAATGCATCCAAATAAAGAGAATAAAAACATCACTAATAAGACAATACCTGAAAATTGTAACGGGGTGTTACAATCTCCTCACCATAATTTCTTTCTACCCTCAAAATGCCATTATATCTTAATACTCTCAAAATTTTAAGGCCACTACCACCTCATAAACAATTAACTCCCCAAATCATCTGTATTCCACATTCACACATTCATAGTACCTGAACTAGAGGAATTTTTTACCATGTAGTACCTTCTCTTGGTGATCAATAATATAAAATAACTTCTCAACCAAGGTGTTATTGGTCTTAGGATCAATATCCTACAATCAAATCGGATTGGAAGGATCTATTATATACTTCATTTGATTAAAAACATGAAACAAGTTCAGAATAAGAGTAAAACCATAAGTTATGTTCAACCGATAGGACAACATCCCCCACTGTACAATGGTCTGAAAGGGTCCCATAAACCCCAGTGCCAACTTACACTACTTACCGAACTGATGATGTCCTAAGAGAGATGAAACTCAAAGAAAAACATGACCACCATCCTCAAATTATAGGTTCCAATGAATATATTCCATATAATATTTCTAATGACTATGTGTAGTGATGAATCTCATCCAAATCAACTACACTATATCCATTATCTCCTAAAAAAGATCCATCCCAACCAAGGAACACTCTCCAATGTCTTCACATTTAATGGGATATCTGCGTGGCCTCCCACACAAATCCTCAAAGGAACCATCGTAATCATTTATTGATCACTATTATTATAGGAAAACTCAACTAGAGGGGAATTATTTTCTCAACATCCCCCAAAATTAATCACAGAATCCCCAAGAATATCCTTAAGAATCTAGGTTTATGTCTAATATTTCCATCCATTTTTCAATGATAAGAAGTGATCAATATAATATGGGAACCCATCACCACTTAAAAACAATTCCATAACCTCAATGTGATCCTAAAATCCCTATCATATTCAACCATAGATAGAACACTATAATGATTCAAAATCTTATATTCCAACATGTTACCAAGTTGTTCCACTTTCATCATCTACATTATATAAAGTAAATGAACTAATTTCATGATTCAATCAATGACCATAGTAATCACATCATTCCCACAAGGATTACATGGAAAACAATTATGAAATCAATGGAAATTTAATATCACTTCCATACAAGAATGGGTAGAGGGTCCAAAAAACAATAGGTATCTATTGATCCACCACAATTATATGACATGTAAGACACCATTATAATATATCCATATCCAATGACCTTTTACCCTACCACTAATACGAACATATCAAGTCATGATTAATTTTTGCAACCCCATGGTGCATAAAAAAATAGGACCGGGGTACCACTATCTAAAAACTCCATCCTCCAGGAAAAAGAGTAAGAAACAATACATAGACACATAAATAATATCTAAGAGACTAAAACCACTAACCTAAGGTATCCCCACCATAAAGTCACTCACTATATTGTTTAAACAAGGTGTCTTCCACCTGTTCAAGATGGACTCACTCGTCAAAAGATGATTCATCTATCATCGAAGCCAAATACTATCAACCCTAACCACTACCACTCCAAAGCACCACTTGGAAAATAAGGTCATCAAGGACCACTGTTCAACTGATTCCTTAACCTTATGTGTGGGTAATTTTATTTCCAAAGAATCAGTTTCCAAGATTCTCTACCTAAGGTGTACACTATATATTTAGGTAATTAATGATTATTTCTATCTAAAGATCATGGGTGGGTTAGTTATTCTCATGAGGATGTAAATGACATGATTCATAGGCCACCACACATTTTGTGTTCATCAATACACATCCAAAACTCATACCAAAATCATCGAAGAAAACATCAAACCCCAAATAGGCTTCCAAATGAATCAAAACTGGCAATGAAGTCAACCTCATTTTAATCCCCTCAAAATTTCTCTTGTAGTTTTCATTAAATTCATTCATACACCCCTATGGGTTAACATAGTCATCGAAGATATGTCCTTGGAGAAATTATGAACAAAAAATTTATAGAAACCATCCAGAAAATAATTTTACGATCTCAAAAAAAATTAGGATGCTCTCAATACATCACTTCCTATATCATTTCAGGATCCATTGAGTCACACCTCTCAGATATCACATATCTTATAAATTTCATTTTCCATATCCAGACTGTATATTTTTAAATCATACCATATAGATGTTGTTCCATCAAAGTAGAAATAATTATATACAAAATTTTCATGTTCTACACCTCTAACATAATGTTCACCGATATATCGTCAATTAAGACAACAACAAAATAGTACAAGAACCATTTATAATTCGGGTTCATCAAATCCATTAAAAACGTAGGATAAATAGTCCGGCCAAATAAAATTAATAGAAACTCAAAATTCCGATATGTATTTTTGAATGTTTTCGTAGGATTATCTTATTCTTAAACCCTCAATTGTTGGTGCCCTAGCTGGGGATCAATTTCTGAAAACCATCATTCCCCTCAATGATTTTCAAAAATATTATAAATCCTAGAAAATATATATTTGTTCGTAATGGTCACCCAATTGATCTTTCAACAGTTAATGAATATTTTAAGACCTCAGTTTTCCTTCATCGCAAAGAGGAAAGGTGAAGAAAAATGTGACATTCAAGGAAAACTAAATCAATTTTCCTCTAAGTCCTCAGGTTGGACCTTATGTTCTACCAACTATAGAGCATCCATTTGGTATGATATCATAGAATCAAGAATCGTTCAATGGAGTTGGTTAATAGTTAACACATCCAATCATTGGTGTGGTAATCTTGAAAATCAACAAAAAAATAAATCAGGGTATACAGTCACCACTATAAGAATTCGACCACCCAAACAAGGGTCAACTCCATTAACAACCATCTATGAAAATTGAAATGAGATTTCCCAAATTTAAGAAACAAATCTCCCTTACCTTACTAAACTATTTCCCCACTTACAATGAAATACATGAATGAACCCACTAAAAGACAAACACTACACCCGAGAATGATAAAATTTGATATTGGCCTTAGCATTGACCATTGAATCCATGTCAAAAATCAAGTCGATGATCCATGATTAACCACCAAGACGTCCCATTCTACCCCAAAGATGGTTATCAACACCTGAAACATGAAACACAAGAAACCATTTTTGGAACTATTTCCCAAATCTATGAAAATATACAACATGTACATTATAATTTTAAATAATATCACAACACATCAACTAACATTGATGATATAAATAAACTAGTAGCACCAAAATCAAAAATATAGCACTGTAGAATATGAAATAATCATTGTACCCCAAATAATATATCTCCATGTTTAGATTCATTTTTCAGATGATCGTTTTTTAAAAGACAATAGTTATTTGACATGGGAAGGTCCTTTTTGGCATATGGATTTGCACCCCACCCATGAGAGAATTAGTATGAACATGTGAACTCTTTGTGAGAGAGGATCCCAACATACTTCCTTGGGAAACGTTTTTAAATAACCGATAAAATAGATAGATAATCATCAAGGATGAAAATTACTAGGAACCTCCATGCATTTAGGCCCAGTGTGATAAGATCACCCACACTAATAGAAAACAAATTTTTTGTATCCTAAAAAACCCTAAAAATATTCTTTAAGATAACTGAGAACCCATGCGATTCCTTTTTATTTTAAAAGATACACTCTAGCTAACAACTACACCAACATAACCTCAAACCAAACATGCCATCACAATAATGTCTACCTCATTCATAGCTACATTATCAAGTACCTCAACAATGTTCAAAATGTGAATGAGTATTCACATTAATATAATATAAGACCATGGTTCTAACTCATATAAATTACCCTTAGGTAATAAATATAGATATTCTCTAGGTCTAGATACACAAACTTAGAAAAATGGGTTTAATAATCCAGAACAGTAGAATCACCCTAATACAAGGTTAGAAACTACTCGGCCATTCCTATATGTAACGTCTCAAGGTAAAACTGTTGATTAATTTTTTTCATAATAGAATCCTACGTAAAGACCTCATGAAACATTCCTAACACATAATATTCATAGCATCCTCATCTCGTCACCTCAAGAATATAAATGGAGACCCAACTTTGCTTCATTAGGGGCCTTTTTGAAATTGAAAATCCTCTCAATATAATCAATATATTCCGCAAATTCTAGCTATATTTTTTCTCCACATAAGACATGTGGATGTTGCTTAGTAGACCCAGTTACATGATCCATGACATGACAGGGGTTCTCAAAACCCACATGACCTTGAGTCAAAGTAGTAATGATAACATCTTCTTCCAAAGAAGGTTCCACTGAATGATTCACCTGTGAATCATTTATTTCATATTTCTCTCTTTTATTTAGAAGATCTATTCTTTGAGTAATTTTATAATAATAACTAGACAATCATAAAACATCATGAGCATATATAAAGAATTTAGTACCATATTCATATTTCAAATAAATGATTTAAAATAAAAATAATTTCAGTTAGTTTATGAATTTTTTCTAAAAAATACATTTTCATAATGAAATAGGACAATTTAAATATAAAATCTATAAATTTCATTCAAATAATCAAAAAAACTAAGTATATAATATGGTAAATGTCATTGACCACACATTTTATCTCTATTTTAGTCATGCACTAGAGTTTTTCAAACCCCTTTTATACCCCTACAATGTAAATTCTAATTGTCATAGCTCTTGTATAACCAAGAAACAGAACCAAAACATGTTAGTGTTAAAAAAACTGGGCTAAGACGTCCCTATAATACCATTTTTTTAATAGACTAACCCATGTCAATCAAACCATACACTCTATCCAACCATAACATATTGAGGTGAAGAAAGACAACTAAATAAATATTGAATATCACCAAACAAGACCTACTACTAGAGTACTATATAGGGGAAAATACAAGAATATCCATGCAATTCAAGACAAACTGGATAAACATATATTATGAATAATTAAGGACAAAAAAATGTCTCAATGTGACCACCAGTCACCTCTATACCAACATGAGCCAAAGGAATTATGAAATTTAGAAGGCGACAACAAACAAAATGTCATTACCTTTATGTGTATCATGTAATAAAACACTTAGACTCGCCCAAATTCTCAATTAGGGTGTGATGAAAAATCCCAATATGAAACCAACATATATTCCATACATGGTTTGACATGAAAATTTTTAAATTTAAATGTTTTAAAATAAAAATAAATTACAAAAAATGTCAAAATTCAAATCCATTTGTAAATCATTTTCCTCTTATGTTTTCACAAAGCCTTTTTTATTATCAAAATTGAATATATAACTATTATAAGTGATATAAATTGGTATAATATCTATCCATACAGAGGTAAATAAGTAAACAAATATTTATAAAATAACCTATCATTAAACCTATTGTAGTAAAAACTCATAATGAAAACCTATGAGCCATAATTTGTGATTAAAAACATGTGATAAATAACTATAAATTAAAAAAAACTCATTTTGGGACCTCGAATATGGAAAAACATGTACTTGATATTAAATATCATAAATATTAATAATTTTTGTCCATTCAATATCAAGTCCTAACACAGTCTACATATATCCAAAACGTTTCCTCTTTGTGGTGTCACACACACTTTGTGTAATATCCAACTTTTTCATGAGGTTTTTTTCAATTAACATTTTGTTTAAGACTCTTATATTTGGTTAAATAAATGTTTAATATGTTAATTATAAGAATTTATGGTGATTTGTGGGTTTTTATAGAAAAGGAAAATGAAAATTGGTCCTTTATGTGCATTTTTATGGTTTGAACAAAGTTATTAAAACCATTCATGGGGGAGGCCCAAAAATACTGGTTTGGATAGTGGTGTTCTTCACAATTATGTCATTTTTTCAAACCATGTAATACATCCCTAGTAACTACGCAACCCAAACCTACATAGATAGTTTCTAGTGCATGGTCTATATATAGTTTGGAAAACTATGCAGACAAGTCATGCACCCCATTAAAAGTTAGGAAAATTACAGTTTTCCTATCTTTTTATTTTTATGTCTTCACCCAACTTTTTCTTGTTTTTACTACCACCAACCCTACTAATGGAATAAACATTCAATAGGTCCCCAGGATTTATCACCCTCATTATAAGTATGTTTGGACTATTGTTGGTAGTAGTTTGAAGCTTAACGTAATTATAATCCCTCTCTTATCTCTACTTCTTGGATTGTGGATTCATTCTTGGGATATATTATTTTTAAGATCTAAAACACTATTTATCTAGTGGATATTAGGCTTTTGATTTAAGGGGTTCTATAATCCATATATAAGGCTATGATTAGGAGTGAATTAATCATTGAATTCAAGGTAGGAGGTCTATAAGTTATATTCCATAGATTTGTTCTAGATGTGTGCATGTGCAATTATGAAATTTCTTAGGCCTTATTGTGATTTTTTTTAGTTTTTTGGGTATTTTGGATGGTTATGAAATAAATTTAACAACTCATGATACCTGTGGGATGCATTGATGGTAATTTTAATGATTTAGGGCCACCCATGGGGTGTGCCAACATTTTCAAACCTAGAAATTGGAATGCTTAATTGTGGATTTAACATCTGATAATGAAGATCTAATAAATAACATGTAACTATTATCGGATGGTTTGAAAATGGAATAATTATAGTTTTTCATAGGGATGATAAGGAATAAGGGGTTGTTTGGCATTAATTTAAAACGGTTTATGTGCATTAATTGATATTGTACCAATTTTCTTATGAAATTTACTAGAAATACCCAATAACGTTAGAGCATAAAAAATAGGGGACATATTAAATGGATAAAGGATTGTGAATTTTGGAATATTTTAAATGGTATTTTATATGTTAATTAATGTATATAACAAATGGGTGGATATAAAGGGAATTATTTAATGTGCTTAACGGTTTGGGGCATGAGAATTTGAATTATTGAAAATGGGAAACATAATGAAAATGCTAAATGTGTTAATGGGTTATGAAATTATATTAATTATCATGTTTTTTGTTATGTTTTTTTATATTTATGTGTATTAGATTGTGTGTGGTTTATGATATGTTATATGTGGTAAATGGATGATGAAGATTGTGTACATGGCTTGGTGGTGGGATAAAGGACTAAGGCTCCTCCCATAGGTCATCTTGGACTAATTCTCTAACCCAAAATAAGAATTGAAAGGTTGGGGAGGTTGATTGAGGGTCTATTAAACTAATGGTTTCATTTAATAATATTACATAGACTATGGATCAATCTTATGTGTGATGTATTGTTATTGAATATTTATCCCTAGTGTTATAAGAAACAAGCCTTATACACTTATGCATGATGGTTTTCATCTTAGGTCTTAATGTAAATGAAATACACTTCATAATCCATGAGATATGTAATGAAATGATTTTATTAATAAAGGCTATGTATGTGATGAAAATTATAATAATTATAGAGATGTTTAAAGTGAACATTTTTTTTCTAGTGGAACCCAAGTCATATTTTGGTTTACTATGTAATTTAATTCATACTTGCATGAAATTTATTTAGATTGGATATTTTATAGACACCATCAGCGGTAGCCTACTGAGGTGTACTCAAACACTTATTGGTCAATCTTTGGGTACTGGAGTAGGATTCATTATTGCTAGTTTGGTAAATGTAAAGGGCCTAGTGCTAGGGAATTGAGTCGGGCTTGGGATATTCCTAGAGGAGGATCTTTGATTAGAGTTAGGATTCATTTTTTGGATTCTTCCATTATTACTTATTTGAGTTACCTCTCTAAAATTAGTATTGTATTTCATGACATGGAATATGTACTATTCGATATTGGTTTTTATTGAGTTACAAAAATTGGTTTGTTATGCATGGATCTTGGTTATCAATAATTATATTTATATTAATATTGTTACTATAGTGACATAATCTAGTAAAAGATGGTATAGTTTTACTAATTATACCCTCACTTCTAGTTAGTAACCTATAGCATGTGTGGAGCTGCTCTTAAGGTCATGTGATGGCTCACCTCAGAGCATCGGTTTATTAGATTCTTGGTTGGCAACATTACAAATTGGAAACTGAGTAGAAATTGTCTATTGAATTACTGTTTTGGATGTTATACATAAAAATAGGATATTTCATTCCTTGTTAATGAGATCATGATTGGTATTTTATCACCGATATATGACCGAAAACCCATGTCATCCCGAGTGGGAATTGTTGGTCTTATTGTGTGTTGTTACAGTTGGGATGATATTTCAACATTGGATGGTGATAGTATTGTGTGATGTGACTGTCTTATTATATTTTTCTCATGGCCCTAGTTTCATGGGAATCACATTAAGGCATGATAGGAACCTAGAGGTATAAGTGTCTTGCATCAAGATAGGAACACATGGTATGGGTGTGTGGGGTATAAAAAGTATGATTCATTTCTTTGTATTGAAATATTAGAAAATGGATTAAAATAAAAGATGATGAAAATCTTTAAATAATTGTTAAATTAATCTATTTAATGAATAGTTCAAATGAGTTAAAACGTTGGTCGATAGAAGTTGTGAAATGGGAAATTTTTCTAAGGCGGTGATTTATGTGGAATGTGTGGAAATAGTTTTAAATTAGTGTTTAGTGGAAGATTGGGGTATTTAAATTATTTTACCACATGGTGACCATGACTGGTGCTAGATATAGTTGAGGATAGTGTTTCATGTGTGTTGTTGTGTATTGGTATTGGGTATGTAATATGTATTTCTTATGGCTAGTAAAATACCTTTTTGTGTAATCATTGAAATCCTTGTGTTATGTGTTCTAAGATGACTTCTTAGAATCATAGGAAAATACTACCATGATAATGTGCACCAGTTGAGAAACAAGAGGATGTCGTCAAAAATTCACCACTAGATTTGTATCAAAAGAACATGGTGAATAATTATAATAGAAGAGAAGAAAAGTTTGATGATAACATTATTAGTTCTATGAAAATGATAGTAAGGGACCCTGGATTGGTAACACTGATTATACTTCTACTAATCAAAGAGTTTCAACTGTA
The DNA here is from genome assembly GCA_963277665.1 of Viscum album. Lineage (NCBI taxonomy): Eukaryota > Viridiplantae > Streptophyta > Magnoliopsida > Santalales > Viscaceae > Viscum > Viscum album. The sequence continues at coordinate 2,044,057,633 of OY728136.1, forward strand.
ACACCCTCCTTCATTTTCTAGAGAGGGTGGACATGAGGATGTAGAATTATGTATAAATTCTATGTATACAATTTTGTATCATTATTATAATCCAAAAGAGTGGTGGTTCAAGCTATAAAATTATATGTTGTGAGGTCAGGAAATTTTCTGGTTAGATATTCTAGTTCAAACACAAAAGTTGATAGTTTGGATTGGTTGGATTTATAACAAATTTTTCTTGAATATTACTATCTTGAAACCTTGAGGAAGTAATATCTAAAAAATTTATGAGGTTCGTCTAGGGGTATATGATATTAATGGAATATGTTATCTATTTCAATGACATGAAACATTTTATTCCTTCTATAGTGGATGATATGGTAGCTACAGTGACACATTTCTAATAGGTCCATTGTTATAAGATCATGACTTAGGTAAATTATTTTTCCATGAAGAGGGTTAATGAAGTTGTGGAAAAATAACTTATATCATAGGGAAACCTCAATGAGGAATCATGTAAAAGGTATATGGTTCCATTGGTATGAACCACTGGTGAAACATATAATTTTAGGAATAAACACTTTAAGAGTTTCCACCATGTTGGTGGTGGAATGGTTAGTATGAAAAAGGAACATGTCTCCCACGATTGTGATAGATATTTCAGATATCTGTGTGGTAGGTAAAGGAACGTGTGTAGTTAGTTTTCTTGACCAACAGTTGACTTTCGAGTGTACACAAAATTAAAGAATGTGTGTATTATTTTTAAGAACCTATGATAGTCATGAAATTATTGAGGGATGAGGCATGTTCATAGTATAGGCATGGGTCATTTACCGCATACTAGGAAGGTATTTGGAGTTTAACTAGACATATCAATAGAGTTGGTGGTCATTGTACTTTGGGAAGAGTGTTTACATACCATTTGGGTTGTGTGGTACCACGAACTCGTGATGGAGTGCAGGACAAAGGGGAAAGTTAGCTTTACATGGTTCCATCTACACCTAGAGGTGGCGAGGCTGGACCATTGATTATTTGAGGTATGATTTTTGTAGCTTCATTGTTCTATAGTGTATTAATTGACACATTCACCACACATTCTATTATCTCAACACGTCCATCATTTTTTTAGGTGTAGAAATGGAAAGTGTGTGTTGGGTGATGTTAGTTTATACTCCATTGTGTGTGTGATATGAGGGTATCAGTCAATATAATGGTTGTTCTATATGGGTTGGTAGGTACCATTTTATGTGGGACATGTTCATCCTCAAGATGTCAGGTTTTAAATTGATTTAATGAAAAGACTTTCAGGTGTTATTCCAGGTCCATATCAACTATTATCATAATTATGTGATGTTCACAACAATTTACATAGACCCTTATGTCTATCATGGTGAGTAGGTTTTTCAAGAAGACCATGCAGAGCTAGTTTTCATGCAATTAGGATAACTAACAACAGAGGTAAATTATGTTCAACTTGATGATTGAGGAATGGGAAAATTAGTTTTCCATATGGGTATTGATCAATTTCATGATGTGTTTCATGAGGAGTTATGTGGGATTTATCGCGAGACAGATGTGCAGTTCATGATTGAGTATCTTCTAGGATATGAACTAGATTCCATCCCACCATAATGGATGGATCCATAAAAACTGTAAGAACATAAAACTCGGTTTGATTAGTTGGAGAACAAATGGGTCATTTATCTGAGTATGTCACCTTGGGTATCTCTAGTTTTGTTTTCCAATTAAGATCATGAGTACTAGCTATGTTAGGATTACAGGAGGATGAATCATATAATTATTACGAACCAATACCCTCTTCTATAAATTTATGATCTATTTGACATATTGTAATGTGATTCATTGTTTTATAATATTTATTTGAGATCAGGATATCACCACATGAGGGTGAGTCCCTTAGAAGTTTCATGGTCTACCATCAAGAGTATGTACAGTTTGAATGAGTTTGTTGTGATGTCATTCCTATTGAATAATGAAAGTTTAGTGTTCATGGATCTAATGAACTGAATATTCCACCCATACATAGATATGTTGGTAGTATATTTTGTTGATGAAATATTGGTATACTAAAAAACTCATGATGAACAAACCAAAAATCTTGACTTCATTCTATGTACACTAATATAGAATAGGTTCTACACCCAGTTATCCAAATTTCAATTTTGTATTAATAGGATTAATTTTTTAGGGTCACATCCTTTCTATGTAAGGCATGTTAGTGGACCTAGAGAATATTCAAGAATATGTGTCTTGTTAGTAGCCCAAGAATTTATTGGATGTATATGGTTTTCTAGGGTTGGCCGGTTATTACTGAAGGCTTGTCATGTATTTTACCCTTTTAATAGAACCACTTATATGATTTACCAAGAAGGTTATCATGATTGAATGGTCCTAATCATGTGATAATTTGTTCTAATAGTTAAATAAGTGATTGACCATTACAGTAATTGTGATCTAACGTGAGCCAGGTAAGATGTATAATCCATTTGTCATGCATCTGTTGTTGGACATGGGGCAGTGTTGATGCAGGATGATCATATTACTGTGTATAGTTAACGGTAGTAGAGGTCTTATGAAATAAATTATCCCACACATGATCCTATATTGGTTGTTGTAGATCATTCCTTAAAATGTTGTCATAATTCCTAGTTGGGCGAGTGGTTCCCTATGTTTACTGATACTAAAAGTACTAAGTACATTTTAACAATAGAGGGAAATTAATATCAACAACATAGGTGGTTTGAGTACATATAATCCTTTAATTTTTAATAGGTTTATACACCAATAATGTGGAATAGTGTGGGAGATGCCTTGAGTCAGAAAATTCAAAACAAAATTGTTTAGGCATCTACTTCTATCAGAAAGATTACAGTATTGTTTGTTATGACTCATATTGTTGTGCAAGATGGCCAAGTGTATATGACCCTTGAATCCTTCATAGTTGAGTCCAAACTGTTGATCTTTATTAAGGAGAAACAACTTTACTATCTTGAATGTATGACTCTTAAGGGAAGTATTAAAGGTTGGGAGTCACTTTTTGACTGGACTATTAGAGGGGGTGGGATTGTTTATGTTCATGACCGTGTTGTTGTGCCTATGGTTATGTGAGAAGAGTTGATATGTGAGTCTCATGCATCAAAGTTGGAAATGCATCCCAGATTAATGAAGATGTATTTTGATATTCAAATACAGTAATGGTGATCTGTAATTAAGAAAGGGGATGTAGGTTTTCTAGTGTAATGTCTTACCTTTCTGTATGTGAATGTTCAACATCCCTACCTAAGTGGTTTCTTTCAACCATTTCTCATTCCATAATGGAAATGGGATTATGTGAAAATGGATTTTGTTGTAGGTATTCTATGGATTCCTTATTGGAATGATCCAATCTGGGTAGTTTTTGATTGGATTACTAAGGTGGCTCATTTATTGTTTAGTATAGAGACATTAACCATTGACCAATTGGGATATTTATATGTTTGGGATAAAGTGTGGTTTCAGAGAGTGTCATGGTTGACAGATTCAAATATTTTCCATCATTATATATTAAAATTCTAGAAGGTATTATAGAAGGCATGTGGAACTCAACGGTTGTAGAGTACATCTTTCCAAACTCATATTAATTAGCAATAAGTGAATATTATTCACCCACTAGAGGATTTGTGGAGGGAATCTTTCCTCAATTTTGATTGATCATGGGAATATCATTTGGAACTTGTTGAGTTTCCATAAAACAATAGTTTCAAGGCTACAATTTAGATGAAACCATTTGAGTCACTCTATAAAAGGCCATGTAGATATCTATTATGTTAGATTAATGTTGGATAGTTGAGTTTTTGGGACCAATTATCATGTAAGGGACATCAGAGAAGGATTAGTTAATTCAAAAATGTATGGAAATGACTTATTGTAGAATGACTTCATATTCAGATAGGAATCATAGACCTATTGAGTTTTTGGTGGGGGATTGTGTGTTTCTTTGGGTGACGCCATGGTTGGTCACCATCAGATTTAGAAATTGGGTAAGTTATCACTGAGGTACTTGGGGCTGTATGAGATAGTGCAGAAGATTAGACAAGTGGTGTATCGATTGGATCATACATAATGTTATTTTTGTATACACATGGGTTTTAATTTTTTATAGGTTTAGAAATATTAATATAACCTATCATATATAACTTCTACTGAGGATGTAGAGCATGAGGTAGATGTTTCCATTTAAGATAATTTGGTTCGTATTGTGTATAATAGTGATAAAATCATGTGTGGAAAGGATATGCATTTTCTTTGAGTTTTATGGTAGCATGAAAATGTTCTAGAAGAAACATGGTAGAGGGAGTCATATATTTGGGCTCAATGACCTAATAATTTTGTTTCAGAATGTAGATGATATTTGGGAGGAGTGTCTTGAGTAATATATATTATAAGGTGTGGAGATTGTATGCTCCTATTTTATCTTGAGGTAGGTTTTAATCATGTTTCATTTTATGCCTCCTACATTTGGATAAATAAATGTTTTCCAAGTTAATGAGGAGTCTTTTGGATATTCAAGTGGTTTGGTACTTGAATGTAAATAAAAAATGGGCCTTTATGTGAATATTTCATGGTTTGTGCAAGGTTAGTGGGAACCCTACGAGGGGGAGGAGAACCCGTGTGGGCCTTGACATTGTCATTACACCTGGTTGGTGAATGTTTTTTCAAACTGTGTGGTACACCCTAGCTAAATGTGTGACCAAACCCTACTAGGAATGTGTCTCCTTCACATTTTTTGCATTGTTTGGAAAACCAGTCAGACAAATTGTGGAACCATTTAATGTTGGAAAAATTTTAGTTTTTCTATTTTGAGATTTCTTAGTCTTCACCCAATTTTCACCCTATTATCCTACCTACATCCCTAGTGAAAAATTAAAACCATCAAAACTCCCAAAGATGGATCTCCCTTATTCTTATGGAGTTTGGAATGTTTTTGGTCGGAGATTGATGCACTGGGTAAGTCCAATCACTCTTTTATCTCTCTTTTCAATATTAGAGCTTGTATCATGGGTTATCTTCATTGGATGACCAAAAACCATTTTTATACAGTGGTTATTAGGTTGATGCTTCATGAAGTTATTCAATATATATCTAAGGATACACTAAAGTGTGTTTTCATATTCCGATTCTTGGTAAGTAGTCTACAATTAATATCCCACATTTTTTATAGATTTTTGCATGTGCTGTTACGAAATTGCTTCTACCTTTTTGTGTTTTTATTTATGTTAGTGATTTTAGGTATTTTTTTGGTTACCAAATAAATGTATCACTCCATGATCCCTATGGGATTATTCGAGGATGGTTTGAATGATTTAGAGCGACCCATGTGGTTCACTAACATTTTTGAACATATAAATTTATATGGATAACTATAGAGTTAATGTGTGAAAATGTAGAGCCCATCACGGACATGTCACTATTATTGGTTGGGATGAAAATGGAATAATGATTTTTTTTACTAGGGTTGTTAATTTCATAAGGGGATGATTGGTATGACATTAAATGGGTTAAGTGTGTTATTTGAAATTTTACCAATTGGATTACAAAATATGCTATAAATTCGTATGATGGTCAGTGCATATGAAATGACAGATTTATTAAATGGGTAATGTTATAGGAATTGTGGAATATGATAAATGGGATTTCATAAGGTAATAAATGAGAATGTTATATGGGTGAATATAAAGGGAATTATTGAACGTGCTTTATAGGTTGAGGCATTAGAATGGGAATTGGGCTAAATGGTCCATGTAATTAAAATTGTAAAAGTGTTTATGTGTTATGAAATAATATTAATTCTCATATTGATTGTGATGGATTTTGATTATTATATGTATTATATTGTGTGTGGTTTGTGATATGATGTATATTTTAAATGGATGAATAATCATTTGAATATGGCTTGGTGGTAGGATAATGGGATGAGGCTCCTCCCACAGGTTGAGTTGGATTTATGCTCTAAACCCACCCAGGAATGCATGGATTAGGGACATAGGCTGATGATTTATTCCCCCAATGGATGAATTCGATAATATTACTTGGAATGGGGCTCCATGGTATGTATGAGTAATTTTTTGTGGAATGATTATCCCTAGTAAGATAGGGAAGATCACATATACCCTATTACGTGATGGATTTTTTCATGCTCTGTTCTATAAATGATTGAAAAGACTAACCCATGAAACATGTAATGAAATTATTTTACTAATAAAGATGGTGTATGTGAGTAAAATGACAATAATGATGGAGATTGTAAAAGTAAACATTGTTAGCTAGTGGAACCTATGTCTACTTTGGTTTTACATTTTTATTTACCTCATACATGCATGAACTATCTCTTTAGACTCGATATGTTTTGACAATATTAGTGGTGGAATACATAGTTGTACTCACACCCTTCTCGGGCCTCCATTAGATACATAACATGATTTAATTGTTTTAGGTTCGGATAAGGGAAGGGCTCGGTGCTATGGAATTTAGTCGGTCTTAGGATGTGGATAGAGGAGGATCTGAGAATAGATATTGGATCTATTTTAAGGATTCTTTCATTATTCCATGTTTGGGGGTATTATTTACCCTTATTATTTTATTGCATGAAATGAAATATTAATTGTTTTTTTGGTTTGTTTCTAGTTTTAAAAACTGGTTGGTTATTCAATGGTCTTTGTTGTTAATTATTATTTCTTATATTTATATTGTTACTGCTCTAACATTCTAGGAATAAAGTGGGTATAGTATCCCCATGTTACTCACTAGAGCCATGATTCTAGTTGGAAGCCTCTGGTATAAATAGTGGAATGCTAGAGGTCATGTGGTGACTCTGCTCGGAGTATTGGTTTTACTGCTTCCTGGTTGGGAATGTGAAAAAAAACCACCAATTTATATTTCCTATTGAACCCAAGTTTTAAAATTTTGAAATTGTCAAATTACCTTTAAAAACCATGATATCAATTTTTTAAAACATTTTCATATCATATCCAATCCAGTTTAGTGTTTCATAACTTCTTTCGAAATCAATAAAAATATTTTTTCAAAATAAACAACATTTCAAACACAATTTCATTCCAAATAAATCATTCGAAAACACATATGACTTCCAATTAAATAATAACACAGTAGGATTTTGTAATGAAAAAGAAGAAATTCATTGCATTAAAACACTATATAGAAACACCCACCTAAAATACTATAAACCTATATTACTTCAACAATAGTGACTAGAAATCATGAGAATAGACCTCAAAAGGAAAGGGACATCAAAAAACTAAAATGAATCGATAGGAAACACTACTTGATCACATTTTTGAACACAACCAAGTACAAGGATGTTCCAAAAGTAATGTTTACATGTAAAAATGAAAAAAAACTGCAACAATGATCAATCACTATGAAAATGAACATGAAGGGTCAGGGGTCTCCAAAATTACCACTTAGAGCTTCTGGGATGAGTGTGAGAAGGGATGAAAATGAATGAAAAGAAACAATCCACGATGCACACAAAAATTCCAACTTGTGATGATTACATGGGGGTAATCCTGTTACAATTTGTGTAACCCACAAATCTCACATATGCCAAATTACACATCGTCGTATAACAAAAAATGCTTTTTTTGATAGGTCATGACTTGAAACTTTTACACAGTGAATAAACCCTTTACTCCCTGTACATTTTTCACTACTACAAAATAGTCAATTAAGAGCTCTATCCTTTATCAGCACAAAAGAAAACACTCATAAAGGATAACCTTTATCAGAACTTCTCTATAGCACTGATAAACAGTACTGTTTATCTTTGCTTTATTTTTAGTGCTGATAAAGGTTACCCTTTATCAGCGCTTTCTTTTTACCCCTGATAAATGTCCCATATATAGTGAAAAAATCCAACAAATAAAAAATTTAAAATGAGTAAATTAAATAAAATATTAATTTTTTTTAATATATAATTGTTTATATTAATGAAGGTATTTAATATACATATATATATAAATTTTAACAATTATTAAATAGTACATACAAAATATATTGATATTTAAAAATAATAAAATTAAATAATAATACAAATTAGAAATAAGTAAATTACAAAAAATATTAAACATTTTAATAATAAAATAATTATTGATTAAAATTTATAAATTTAATTTACATATTTTATTATAAATATAAATAAATAATAAATAATATATGTTGATATATAACATAAATAAGGTTCTATAATTTAAAAAAAAGCAGTTGAATTTTAATAATTAACAAAATATTTAAAATTGAATAAAATGAAAAAAATATTAAAAAAATATTAATGAATCATTTATTAATATAATTTAATATATTTATTAGGTATATATATATACTATAAAAATTAATAAGTATATGATAAATATATATTTATATAATGAATAAAAAATAATTAATTAAAAACAAATTAATGTATAATTCATTTTTTAGAGGATTTATACATAATAATTAATTAATAAATTTAATATATAAATATTTTAATTAATGTATATATATATATCTATTTTATAATATTTTCTAAAATAGTATATATATAATACAAAAATATTTTTTCTTACATTAAAAAAGTCATATATTTGGTGACAAATGGTTCATAATTGAAAATTAGTATTCATTAAATATACTGAAAAATTATATTGAGTAATATATATAATAGAATGACGATTTATTTTTCAATTTAACTTATATCAAACATGTGTTAAATTGATTTCACATACATATATGTAATTGTTTCTTTTTTATATACAATGCACAAACAAAAATATTTCTATAATTAATGGAATTTTATATAGAATCGCATACACATAATTGATATGTAATTTACTCAAATTTTTAATTCATTTTAGAATTTCATTTTTACAAGATGAAATTAAAATATTTTTTTTCCAATTAGAAAATGATATTTATTTATTTTTAATACTATTATTGATAGGAATTTTTATTCATTTTTAATATTCATTTTATTCTTTTGTAAATTATTTATTTTATATTATTTATTTTTATATATTTTTTTACAATTTCCTTATATTTTTAATATGTATTCATCTTTATTTAAATATATGTCGATTTTTTTTAAAATGTATATTTAAGTAAGAAAACTTATAAAAAAATTAAATATTTTAAGGTTTTCTCATTTTTTTATCATCTAATTTCACTCATTTTTGACATGCATGAATTTAAGATTATATATTCATTAATAATGCTAAAAATATAATTCTAAATAAATAGTTATAAATAATATATTTATAAATTTATATTTACTATATTTATAAATTTATAAATTTCCAATTATAAATAAATATTATTTTCTATATATATATATATTTACATTTAATATTATATATATTTAAATAATAATAATATTTTAATAAATTAATTTAAAAAATGAATTTATTTTGTTTGTTTTTATCCATATTTATATTTACATTTATATTTATATTTATTTGTTTAAGATATTTACATAATTATATTGATATATATATTGATATAAATAGATAAATATAATTTTTAAAAAATAATTATATAATTATAAATAAATAATTAGATATGTAAACATTTATAAAATTATTGTAATTGTATTTAAAGAATGAATATGATTACAATATTTATATTTATATATAATTATTAAATGTATATATATAATGATATAAATATATTTATAATTGTAAACAAATAACAAAAAATATGATTACATATATATTTAATTATAAATATTTTTCCAAATTTATAATTATAATATTAAAAAAATTATACATTTATAATTATAATAATATAGTCTTAAAAAATTGAAATTATATTATTATAAATAAGTATTTATACATTTAAATAATTCTAAACTTATAATCAATAAATATATTAATATATTAATATATATAAAAATATTAATTTATATTTATAAATCCTTAATCAGTATTATAGTTTATGTACTGATAAGGATCCCTTTTATCAATGCTAAAAAGTTATAATAAAGATATCAATTGTTATCACATATTAATTTAGAACTAATTAAAATTATCTTTTTCAATGCTTATTTGGAATTGTGGATAAGGATCTCCCCACTATTTAAAAGATCCCAAACCATGGAATATTTAGTTGTGATTCCTAAGAATCCGTGGAACTCCCTTACTGTTGGTGCTCCTCCTCAATGTTTTCTAGGGCGAATCAAGGCTAGAGTCAATGGTATGTTATTTATTCCTTATCCTAAATCGAAAATTGACTCTTTGGGTTCTAGATTTGCATTATGGTGTTGTCACCAACCATTAAAAACCTTATTCTCTTCTCCCATCACTCTTGTCATGATTGTTCTCTCTCGTTCTTCCTCATTGATTCCATTCATATCACCACCATCACTCATTTTTATTTCCATTGTTATCATTTTTGTTATTAGTATCACCAATCCCATCATCAACTTCAAATTTTTCTTCATCTTTTACCACATCTTTTATTTAATAATTCTTCATGGTTTTTCAGTATAGTTCATATTTTTTCACACATTGAGGTTATGTTTTATTTGATAACTTATTTGTTTTTGTCTTGTGATTTTCATGCATAATAATTTGATGAATTTTGTTTATAAATGATGTTTATTTACTTGTAAATGTGTTTCTAAGGTATGGTTAGTAGGTTTTATCCTTTAATAAATTTTTATTCAATGTGTGTTAGGAAAATGAAGGTTTGTTTATTTTTCTTGAATGATAACTTATCTGGTACTTTAATTGAGGAATGATTTTTTAGGAATGGATATCATATAAATCTTATGATTCTATTTAATGACATTGATAATTTGTTTAATTTAATTATTGTTCTTTTTTAGAGTATGTATGTATGATTAATTTAATAATTTAGTATTTGGATGATTACTAACTATTGAATTATGTTTTTGTGAATGTGTTTTTGTAAGGTGTAATTTATTATGGAGTTTAAATATGGCTTATTGATGATATATATTAAAATGATCATCTGATAACTTTTTTACTGTTTTAATTATGTAATTTCTATATAAAGGATGATATATTATTATTTAGCATTGATAACATGGGAATATTATATGAGTTTTTTTTAGAGTTTCCCCCCTTTTATTTTCCATTCATTTTTATATTATAAATATAAAATTAATCTGGGAATTTCACAACTTCAACCTTATCTGGTACTATAACTACATTGTAAAAAACATCATCGCTTCTTTAATGTTACTTTCTATGTCATCATTAGTCATATAGTAGAGTAATATTGATAATTTAAAACTAAAATAATAAAGAGAAGAATATTTAATATTATTTTGAATATATTTAGAAATTAAGAGAATAATATTATATCTTTATTTAATCATGTTCATTATTTATATATATATCTTCATATTTATTTCAAGAAGTCGAAATCACATTTTAAAAATGATGTATGAAATTATATTTCTTCTTTTAGATCATTATCACTATCTATATTGTCTTTATCACTAATATATTATTCCTAATGATAATTTATATTTTATATTTATTTATATAATTTGTAAAAAAATAATCGACAAATTATATAATTAAATTAAAGACTTTTTCTATTTGTGGTTATAATTTTATAATAAATGTTAATATTTATTTTTAATTTTTTTTAATGTATTATAATTAAAGAAAATAAAAGTGAACCCATTTTTTGATTTTGTTTCGTTTATATTATTTATGATTAATTTATAATTTATTTTATTTTATTTTTAGTTTTAAAGATTTTTTTTTCAAAACCCATTATTTAATTCATGAAATTTATTAAAGATGATAATGAATTGTAGTTGTGTTTCTACATTATAAACATTTTCTGAATAAGAGGATGGGCTTGATGATTTATTACAATTTTCAGAACATAATGTTCTAAAAATTCATTTATTTTCTATCATTGGTTAAAATGATTAAATATGATATAGTTGTAAAGTAAAGAAATTAAAAATCATTTAATTTTTAATGGTTTTAATTCATGTTATAGTCCTAAGATTTTGTGTGGTGAAATTGGGTAAAACTCATGATCTATCAGCGGTGAAGATTATCAGGATGATAAATTTGATCAATTTGTAGAAATTATTTTTGATATTCAAGTATTGAAAATTTAAAACACACTAACTATCACACACTTATCTATTTATTTTCATATGTTTTTATATTTTTTAGAAACGAGAATCACATGTTATCATACTAAAAGAAAAATTACTTTTGGTATCTTTTAATCCACTAGATAAATATGGTCACATTAGAGGTGTAGGTTTCGGAGTGTCTACTCAACCATATATCGAGAAGTTGAAAGCATACTATGATACATATATTGAAATACAGGTATTGTAGACACAAAAATATTTTTTACAAGACATTATTCTTTGGTAAATTTTGGCATGCCAATATATGAGATAGGATCAATGAAAATCAGTGGTGGAACATAGATCTGAACATTAAGAACCCACTGACACAACTAGGTTTGAGGATTACAATTCCACTCAACAACATACCATACACGGGGTAATATATTTTTTAATTAATATTTCATCTAAATGAGAATAAAATGAATTTTGTTAAGATTATATTACTAAAATTTTGTAGGGTAATGTTTTATGCATTTTCTATCTATAAATACTCACACACCTTTTTGTTTTGAGGTGTATGATGTATAATATATTGAAAGAAATGCTCCAAAATAATGAAGACCCAAAATATAACATGAGATTTTTTATAGAGATAACTTCATATCCGATTGAGGATTTTCCTATTCCATATAAAGATCTAGATATTACAATGGTCAATGATGTTATTTTATGATTCATATTATAGACATCTATTATTATAATATTGCCAGAGGTATGTATTTAACAAATTGTTATTATCAATAACCTATAACATTTGATAAAAAATTATCTAAAATGTGGATTTGTATTTCATATGGATAAAGTGCTAGGGAATCAATGTTTTAGATGAAGACTATCTAGAGAATCAACCATGAAATAAAAATGGTATAACGAGAGAAACTTCTCCCTGCGAAGTCCACATCAAAATTTCTTAGCATTCTAAATTCTTGTAGTAAGAACATTTAAAAATTAAAATATTTCATAAATTATATATGAATAAAATATATTTGGAACTTTATTTATATTTTTTTTTCAAGATTATAAATTAGATTCTCATGATTGAATCGATCAGAGCCTCAGTTTTGAATACATACCTAAGATACATTTTCATAATACAACTGACCAAATAGTGATAGAATATCTTCATTAAAGCTAATAACTGTTTATATTTTCAATATGAATTTATTTTACAATTATATGAAGGGAAATTCATGTGAATCCTGATTTTAAATCCTTAATCCATATATCATATCAATGAAAAATAAATAAGAAATAAATTGTTAATAATAAGGATAAGTTATACGACGAGTTTGAGATAAAAATTATAGATGATATACTACTATTTATTCTTATAATGCATGGTTAAAAGTCAACAATATAATCAAATAAAAATATTTTTATTTAATTCATTAAATATTTTTATTTTTTAGGTAGCACCGAGTGCTGATCATAATCAATCAAAATACCCCGAATATATTTTTTAATTTAATGCACGTATATCCAACAAACTGACCACACATGATGTGTATTGAAAATTTTAACACTCTAAAATCAATATTTTATAGATAAACACTAAATTATACATTTTAGTATTTATTTTTACATGAATTTTGTTATGATATAAAGATTTATATATATATAATAAATCATCGCATGGGGTGAGTCACTGAACATAAAAAGCCTGTTGATAACTTAAAATGAGAAAAAATTAAGGTATATATAGAAATATTTAAATTTCTAAACATCTTTCCTGAAAATAATTATTATGGTCAATGTTTTTATAGTGTCCTGAAAAATATAATTTAAATGATTATAGATATTATATATTTATAATGATAAGAGATTTCATAAACCACAAAAAGTAAAAAATTATTGAATATGCAATTTACTATGGTAATTTGAATTTCATTAAAATTATTTTTTATTCATTTATTTGTCTATATTTTCTCAGTACATATAATATTGACAATAAAATTTTCTCACAAAAGAAGAAGTAAATTTTTTAGAGATGAGTGGCAAACGTACACGGTGTTAGAATGTTTTTCGATAAAATATTTAGGTGATTACCAATTATGTTTGTGATATAGTATGGGATATTGCCAGAGAAATATATTTGGGGGTGTGAATGATTAGTATTTAAATTCTTAAATATTATTTTTTATTAATTTATCTAGGACATGTTCAATAAAGGAGACCAATTTTCTTTAAAATGAGTTATAAACATGGTGTTGGATTGTATACATACATCATGAAGAGGTGACTTCATACTAATTATTTAGATAATTTCTTCAAAATATAATCTAATTTATTATTTGATTTCATTATCATTTTTACAATATAATTAGACTAATTCCCACTATATGGTTATGTCATGGGTGGTGTTAAATGTTAAAAGAAAAAAAATATAGTGGTTTCACATTGGTGGGTGGTGGAATTATTTGTGAAATTCAATCATTAATTATATTCATGGTATAATATCAAAAATTATTGTGAAATCTATAAATGTAAAACATCAGGTTTACATTAGTGATATAAATTGAATAAAACTAATTCATTTGTATCCCCATGATCTGAAATTAAATCATCCCACCATTATATCACATATAATCTTAAAATAATTTCATGAGTATAATTGTTTAAAATATTCTTATTATGCATTAATATATTTTCACCAGCTCACCATCAAAAAAAATTCTATTGGATTTTTAAAAACTTTCATGTGCACATTTATTATATTAAATGATCCAAGTTCATGATATCATTAAAAAAAACTAAACATCTTTCTCAATAGAAAAATGCATGATCATTATGATGTTCATATTTATATTAAAAAATAATGATGATGTTATGTTCAATATTATCATAACCCATAATATTGAAAAGAATATACTAATATATTGATCAACTTAAGAATACATAGTGTATGTGATAGAAATGTTTTTTAATACTATAAAAAATGGGTGAAAATTTTATAATGGAATTTAGTTTCTACTAAAAATACATAATAGGACACACATATGTTTTCCCATAAATTTAGTTAAATTTATTATCATGTTATTTTTAATCTCTGTAATGGTTATTAGAAATATAGATTTTATTATGCTCCATAAAACTTAAAAATACATATTTACATTAGTTTTATAAATTATCTTCAATAGTTTTAAACTTATGTTTAATGTTATCTAAGAATAAATAATGTGATAAACTAATGTTTTGTATAATCTAGGAATATATAATGTGTTATGCTTGTTCATTGTATAAAATATTATAAAAAATGTTCACATATGTGTTCTATAACAACTAAAAAGGATAAATGTTATTATGGGAATTATTTTTAATTTGTTAATTTTATTTTATTGTAATGTGGTTAAATATATAATGGTTTTTGGATTATGATTCTAAAGTATCACATATGTATTCCCAATTGGTGAATTAAAAATTTCATAGTTTAGATTAGTTGTTTAAAATAATGGTACCTAGAATGAATTGATTCATATTTATGTTTAATTTGTTAATTTATAGTATTACAATTTGAAGAGTTGTTTTATTATACAAGAAGATTATTTTTCTTGAGTTGGTGTAGATTTTTAAAATCCATTTATGATTTTGAGAGATTGGAAAAAACATGTTCTTTTATTATGGAAGAGGAAACACCATTCTTCTAGAAACATGAAGGGTTTGAGGCTGTGATATTTCACACCCCACTACATTAAGTGGATGTATGGTGATAAGAGTCTCAATAATCCTCAAGAAATGTTTTCACCCATACCAGGTTTCAGAATATTCAATACTTCCCCATAGTATTATGGAACACCACCTTTGGACTTGAAGGCACCACACAAGAGCTTAGGGTAGGCCTTGTCCAGTGTCAATGTGGATTCCACTTCCAATAAAATGGAATGTGTTCTAACATTTCTAAAAAAAATATATCTATTAGAAAGAAAGACTTATATCACATTTTCAATCAACCACACCTAAATCTTATAAACAGTGTTATTGCTATGACTGAGACTTTAGTTTTTTAGTTTATAATTTCCATTTTAGTTCAAAAAAAATACTCAACACCATGAAAAAATAATAATATATTTTTGATATTTTAGTAAAGCCTAACTTATGCCATTTTGGACATATATGAATTAGTCTAACCTCAATTTGATGCATGGTGTGGCTTGTAACAATCCATGCTTGTCTTTTTATTTAAATTTGACATTAATTATACTAAATAAGAATTTCACATACTCAAAACCAAGAAAAATCATTCAGATTGATTTGTTACATTAGTAAAATGCTCCAAATGTCATTTTTTACATATAGTAATTATCCTCCCATTAATCCAAAACATTTTATTCCCAATATGACTCAAAGTGTGCAATATCTATTTAATGTTGATATTTTTTCAAAACAGGTATCACACACTTAAAATTGAGAAAACTATCTTAGAATGTCTTCATAATTTTGTAAAATGATTCAGAAGTCATTTTTAACTTGTAAGTATAAGTCCCACATCAAAACAACATGCTATGTGACTGTTATAACATATAGATATGTTTTCAAGTTGAAAATATGATTTTTGTAAAAAACACTAGTGAAATACTAAAAACTATGAGAAGAACTTTTTGTTGTTTTGATACTTTATAAAAATGATCCATAAATTATTTTTATATGTAGGATTCATTCTCACCTAAATATGACACATGGTTTGACCGGTGTGTCTTTTTATATAATGTTGGCACTAATTTTTGTAAAATTGACAAGAGAGAAAATCATAACCAATCAAACACATTACAATTATTTTTATACCTTATGAAGACTACAAATATGTTATTTTTAATATGTATTAATTATTTTCACCTCAATATGACACACTATATGATAGGTACGACTCCAAGTGCACATTTTTATTTAAAATTGACACAGATTTTAAGAAAAACAAAAATGACATAATCAAAACCAATAGAACACATTTTTTTTATAATTTATGAAATTTAGTTATAGGTAATGTTTTACTTCAAGTAATTAACCACACCTTAATCTATCACACCATGTGACTGGTACGACTCAAAGTAGGGTTTTTATTTAAAATTGGCATTAAATTTAGTAAAAATAATTTTAACATACCCAAAAAGAATAAAACATATTACAATAGTTTTTATACTTTATTAAAAAGATACATTATGTATAGTAATCATACTCGATGCAATATAATACAAGATGTTTCTGATATGACACAAACTATCAATGATCAGTTGAAAGTTGACATTTTAGTTCAACAAGTTTCACTCATTGAAAACAGAGTGAACACACTCTTATTATAATGGTACATATGAAAAATGATTCATAATTCATTTTTCATGTTTAGGAGTCACTCTCATGTCAATATGACACATGATGTTGCCAATATAACTCAAAGTGTGAGCTTCTGGTTTAAAATGACATTTTTTTAAGAAGAAAATGTGACAATATTAAAACTAAGAAATATAATTACTTTTTTGATACTTTATGAAATTGATACATAAGTCATTTATAATTTTTAAAAATCACATTCTCCTTAATCTGATTCATTGTGTGACTGGTATGACTCAATGCGTTTTTTGATTAAAATTGAAATTAATTTTAAAAAAATAATGTGGAATATACAATATAAATAAAACACAAATGATATAATATATTATTTTTGACATTTAATAATCATTCTCTCCTAAATATGATGCATGTTGTGAATGGTATTAATTGTAGTCTGTCTTTTTAATTAAAATAAGCAGTAATATTAGTAAAAAAATGAAATTACCGTACTCAAAACCAAGGAAACATTTTCAGTTTTTTTCATAGTTTAGTAAATCTATACATATGTCAGTTTTGATTTATAGTAATCAGAAACACATCAATCAGATACACGATGATCCCAGTATGACATCAATGTGTTTGTTAACTGTTTAAAATTGATATTTTATTTCAAAAATTTTGACACAATAGAAATCAATAAAACAACCTTGAATTATCTTTAAATTTTAATAAAACAATTCATATTTCAATTTATATGTGTAGAAATTTGTATCCCAAAAAACATACACAATATGTTACTGGTATGACTCAAATTTTTTCTTTCCAGTTTATAATGACATTTTCATAAAAAATGTGACATACTCGAAACCAAGAAAACAAAATCATATTGTTTTTTTACATTAGTAAAATGATCTATAATTCATTTAAAACATTAATAAAACATATAACACTCATTCCAATGCCTGTTGTGAGTGTTATGACTCTAAGTGGGGGTTTTTATTTACAAGTGACATTAATTTTAGTAAAAAATATTATTGACATACTCAAAACAAAAAAAAAACAAATTATTATTGTTTTAATACTTTATAAGAATGATCTGTATTTAATTTATGATGTGTATTATTAACATTAACAACAATATAATAAATGTTGTTCTTGGTATAACTCAAAGTTTCAGTTATCTATTTTAAATTGATATTTTTTTCAATGTGTCACTCACTAAAAATTGAGAAAACATTTTCGTATTGTATTGATAATTTAGTAAAATGTTCCAGATGTCATTTTTGAGGTGTATGAATTATTATCAGATAGAAATTACACATTATTTTACTTGAATGGCTCAAATTTCATGCTTCATGATTAAAATTACATTTCACTAAAAAACATAACTTCCATTCTAAAAAATGAGAAAACACATTTGGATTATGTTGATAATTTATAAAAATGATCCATAAGTTATTTTGGAAGCTTATGAATAATATTCACCTCAATATGATGGATGGAGTTATCGGTATGACCCCATGTAGAGATTCTTAATTGAAATTGAGATTAGTTTTAGTAAAATGTCAATTGAGAAACTCAGAAATAAGAAATATTCTTAGATTTTTTAGATAGTTTATAATAATGATACATAACACATTTTTGACATTTATGAATCATAAAAACCTCAATCCAATACATGATATTTCTCATATTACACCAAGTGTCTATTGACATTTTAAATTTGATATTTTCATTCAAAAAAATTCGCTCACTAAAAATGAAGAAAATTCACCCAGATTGTTTTGATAATTTATTAAAGTGATTAATAAGTCTTGTGTGGAATTTATAAATCTATCTTATGTTAAACTGGAACAGTATGTAAACAGTGTGACTCGAAGTGCATGTTTCCAATTTAAAAGGACATTTTAGTAACAAAATTGACATACTCAAAACTGAGAAAAAACATTCAGGTTTTTTTATACTTTGGGAAAATGATGTCTACATAATTTTAAATGTATAGGAACTAATAGCACCTGAATATTATTCATGGTGTCACCGGTATGACACAAAATACTTATTTTCAATACATAAGGTTAATTTTAGTTTAACAGTCTCATCCCATCACCAAAACAGAGAAACTGCTCTCGAATTGTTTTCTCATCATTTTATCTACTATTATTTAATACATTTCATTATCATTTTTATCATGTATTAATTTAGGTAATTTTCATAGATATAATTATTAAAGATGAAAAAGAATTGGGGTGATGTGCAAGAATCAACCACCACTCAATCTTATAAATTGTTTTATTGATATAAATAATTTTTTAGTTTAAAAGAAATGTTGAAAATTGACAATCAATGTTTAATTTATTTCATTATTATATAAATAACATAAGAATATTTCTCATATATATGAATTCATTTTCTAGATATATCACTATTAGAATACATGTAAATGAAAAATGAAAAATTGATCACATCACATCATGGAGGAGTTAATCCACATATATGCACAAGAAATTTTCCCCTTTCCCAACAGATTAATTGTTAAGAAAATTGATATGATATTATAATTGAAGAGGTATAAATATTTCATAAATATCATATATATATCCATTATTTCTATCATTTTATACATCCATGTTATGTTTTTATGAAAAACCAATTACACTGCCAAGTAGTGACATTAAGCCTTACATATGCACAAGCAATGTTTTCTCTTTTTTTAAGATGTAAAATAGATTTAAAATGGTTATAAAAATAATCAAAAAACAAATAGTATATTTATGATACATTATTTTTTGTTATAAGAGTGGTATAATATATTTTTTTGTATGTATAAGATAAAATAAATAAGGATGATTTGGAAAAGACAATTACTTCTTATTTTACAAACATCCTTTATACACATTACAAAGGACCGTTAAAATGTCCTTTTTAAGAGATAAAGAACCTATGATTGGTGAATAATAATGTTTATAATGTAATTTGGAATGTATTAATTGAAAGATATGTATATAAGAGGTAAAATCCCATTTTATCCCCTTATAATGGTTATATATTTTTTTCTGATTTTTAAATCATTTAATAAATATTTTTTTTAAAATATCAATAATTATATTTTTGGAACTATTAATTTAATCTGAATTTTAAAAATCATGAAATAAATGAACTAATATTATAAACATTTAACCCAACTATAATATGTTTTATTGGTCTATTAAATATGTGGGGTACTATAAATCACTGGAAAAAAACTATTTCCTAAGTTTTCAAAATCTTTTATTTGACTTTTTTAACTCCTTACAAAAGAATTTCTTTTGTATTTATTAAGAATTTAATATTATTTTTTATTCACTAAATAAATAAATAAAATATCCATGCTTTTATATATATTTAAAATAAACTAAAATACATAACATAATTTGTTTTAATATATCTCAAAAAATATTATTGATAATAAAAGAATGTCTCATTTTTACTTTATCTTTCACTTAAATATTATAATGAATGAGATCATAGCCATATGGATAAAAAAGTTCATCCATTAAAATATTTGATAATTATAGATGAAATTTACTCATAAAATTTAAATGAAGAATGTTATGGGATAATTATTTATCTCTTGTCACATTATTTTTAAACTTAACTACGATATTTACCCTTTTCTTAGGTGATAAATTTTACGATGTTTAATATTCATATTTTCTAAAATATAAGAAAAATATTAAAAAAAATATGAACCTAGTTATTTAAAATATGGTATCTATATTAAAAGATTCATTTTCAAGAAGATGCGGAAACTAATTTAAATATAAATTTATAAAACGTAATGGAAAAATTCCTTTTTATTAATGTGTTTTTAACCATAAATAGTATCCTATATAAAAATAATGAAAATTATTTAAATTATACTATTATAATTAAAATAGATTTTATGTTACATTAATAATATATCAGTAATATAATGGAAATTTCAAATTACATTATTTAATTAAATAAAATTAAAATAATTAAAATATCTATTTTCTCACTATTCTATGAAAAATGAATCACATTAGAGAAATCCATAATTAATTACCTAAGTTATTTTTGAAATAAATATCCTAAAATTATGTTATTTTTAAGCACTAAAATTTCAGTAATTTTAAAAATTAATTATAATTATAAAAAAAATGAAATAAAACCACTTTTGATGAAAATGAAATTTTAATGTATAAAATTTATTTTACTAAAAATAGGTTAATAAATATTTATTAACCGATACATAACATATTATTTCTTTAGTGTTTGCCTCTATTCATTCAATCTAGTCTAATGACTATGTGATAACTAATATATTAAATAATAATTTTTTAATAATACATCATTCTTATCTTAAATTTTTTTTGTTTCATGTCAAGTGAGACATAAATAATAGTATTCTAAATTTTGTGTGTGTTACATATGTTCTAGTAAAACACTTAGATATATATATATATACAATGAAAGGACCATCATTACTCCATAAACTGTTAATCATAGTCCATTATTAATAAATTTCTATGCTCTATTGGAGTGAACTTTCTAGCCCTATAAGATCACATTATATTATTAAAGAAGTAGTGAATGTAGATAGTCTAAAAATACCTACAAAATATTTCCCCATTATAATATTCATAAATCGCAATATCCTACCAAATCCTAGACTAATATCGAATAATTAATGTTGAAAGCATTAGAATCTTATTTAAGGGTGCCTTTAGATTCTCAATGATTGTATGAATAGCCTCTAGCAAAGTCTTGGTTGCATGTGGTATACAATCCCCTTAGATAGTGGTCATATACTTCAACTAAAATGCTCAGGTGAACATATACATCATTATGGAAAGTATATGTTCATCCCATTCAACAAATTTTACCACAGGAAAAAAAATATCCCTAACATAAGCACTCATACCATGTACATGTGTTTTAGGTGGCTCACAGAATTGTACATTTGGTACATTGATGCCAGTGACCTCCATACAGTCATATGGTGGTCTACATTGAGTTAATATATTTATAATTCCTATTTAATAAATCAGAACACATTACCAACATAGATCTTGATATCACATTTTACAGGGATTTTTAACAATCATAGTCTATTTAAATCCCAACATGGGAACTCTCACTTGCCCCACATACACACTATAGGGTAATGTAATAATTGAAAGATGCCTAATGTCACTATGATTGGTTAAATAAAATAAATTCCTAGGTTATAAGGGAAAATCCCTTGTCGGTTTCATACTATCATTTTATTAAACCCAAACCATCATTCATATTAATATAGATCCTATAGAGTTCTCATTCTAACTATTATCATTTCCCAATTTTGTTAAATTTCGAACTATCATTCCCCTTTTTTGGATATACGATGTTTTAGGAACATATTATATATTAAAATTCTAATTATGATTTATGTGGAACCCTATTTTACTTCCATAGGATTAATTTTATATAGGATGTCACAACGTAAAATTGTTAATCATATAAAGATTTGATAAATAAAATGTCACCATTATTATATATAAGAAAACACTATTTTTGTTAATGACATAATTTTAAAAAACTATCCCATGTCATAAAATTAAAATTCCCGAAAACAATTTATGCAAGAAGTCAAGAAAGCATGGAAGTAAAATATAAATATCCATCTGAGTAGTACAATGCAAGAATTCATGCACTCTTTTTATGGAATCCCAAGGGTAAATATCTCATAAACCATAGCCTCATTAACCAAATTTCTCACTAATGGTAAAAATAGGTAAATTATGACAATAAATTACAAGATTTGAAATTAGTTTCCCTAGAAATACAGATTTTCCCTAATTTGTGGGTTAGATACTCACAATATTAATCTTATTACAAAATTAAAAAACATCCAAACTCCTATACTCTAGGCCCAAATAATAATGTGAATAAAAATCACCACTTCATACCATTTTATAAACCCCTGACATAGAATCCACATAACATGTTCCCCAAGCTATTTTACCACATGGCCATAAGCATGCTCCCTACATTCTAGAGGTTGTTGATTAATATCATGGGTCTATGGTGTTATAGTGAGGAGACTATATACACATACCAAAGTAAAAACACCTGTTGAAATAAAGGAATAATCATACACATCAAATATATATGTAATGAGTATGTGATAAATGAAAAATCACATCCTATAGAATACCATACATATACTGTCTGAAAAATAGGAAAACATACCCATACATTAGGTATGGTACATCAATACCCAAATATAAAAAAAGGAGAAGAATGGAAATTTATCTAAATCGTAGAATTCCTAAGAACTAGCCTGACCATATCCTAACTTCAGTACATTCCATAACATCAAACATAAGTAACATGGTGCTTGCCCTTATATTTTCCTTCACCCAAAAACTATGTCTAAGTACCATATAGTGCCTTGGATAGAGTGTGATAATAACTCATTAGGGTACCAATAATGGTGTTTAAGGAAATACATGTTTGTATATGTAATTAACAATGGTGATAAACATGCCTAGTTTATGGGGTAAAATAACAAAATAAAATTCATAAATAAAATGGACCTTTCAAAACCTCAGGACTCACCGAAACAACCCAGAATGACCCCACGTTCTCTGGACTATTCTGTTCACTAAACATAGAATAGTAATATTTTCTAATTATAATCCAAGACGATTCAACGAGAAAAACATGATCATTTATCCCAATGGAATCCATGTGACTCCTCTGGGTATTCATTTCCAATAATTACAATGAAAAATCCATGAGTCAGGTCTATACTCAAGGGACCACACTTAATATTCATATGAGAAGCATGATTGGAATATAAATCACACACCTAAGAAATTCAATACCAATATCAATATATCTAAAATCAAAGAGGACATTCTATTACATTCAAAAAGAATAAACCTCAATAATCCATGTAATTATTCCATGGAATTCAGTAAGTATATACATTACCAGGATCCAATGATGTGTTACCACATTAAAGTCATTTTAACGAATCTATATAGAATACGTTGTATTGATCCAGGTACTCTATATAATTAATAATAATATAATCCAAATATTTCTTCACATGAGAGCAATAACTTATGTCTATAATAGAGTACTAGTATCATCTATGGAATTCGATAACAATATAGATATTAGGTAATCAAAAGTGACCCAACATGGAATTCCTTACTAATAACCATTGCCTTGAATTATAAACATGATAATATTAAATAAATTATACATTAAAAAGTAACACAATACAATCAAAAATAATATGTCTTTCTCCATTAACATTACCAATTACACACATATCAATGGGGCCATAGAAGTCATCATAGGCATACAAATTTCTATATTAAATATGCTTTTATTAAATGGAAGCCTTAAACAACCCTTGTTGATCACCCTCTATGCTGTAATAATAAAAATCCCACCTCTATAATAACTACATAATGAGTCAAAAAATTAATAAACATACATATCTATAAGCTATGGCCTTCTAAGATATTAATAATTCATTATTGCTAATTAGATTAATTTTACATTTAGCATCAGAAGTGTTAGAGGGACCACACAAGATAATGAAGAAATACAACAGTGATACAATGAGTGTAAATCAAGATACACCAAACATAGGTTGTTGGTGTTTTAATTGTATAGTGTCAATCTTTAATATGATAGTAAATACATAAATTGATGAATCTAAAAAATAACATAAAAATAAGTTATTAACCTTAAACATACAAAAGTGAAAATAAACATAACATATAGATATTTTAGATGCATAAAATAGTATAAATACCAATATCTTAAAAACATGAGAAAAATAAGACGAAATAGAGGTTTACTAATGTAGATCCACCTATTATTCCAATGGGATGATAATATCCATGATATACTGTTACTCCTACTACCTCAATAGTGTAGAAATTCTGTTAATAATGAAAAGGGGGAATGTGAAAAGGTAAATTTCTATTCTCTTAAAAAACCTACTTGATTTCAATATTCTAGTATGGTATGATTTTATTATATCTAAAAATATATGGGTATCCCACTGTCTAGTTATTGGTCTGCAACTGACTAGTCAGTGGTGTCACAACCATTAATCTTCTTGCCCGAACATCCTCTCGGGCCACCCGAACACCCTAGGGACCAACCAAACAATGTTAAACATTTAAAAAAGCACCAAAAGATTTTATAAAATAATAATTCATCTAAAAATAAATGAATATTAGGGTCTTACATTATCCTTCATTATTTTTTATCAATTTTTTATAAATAAAATAAATTAATTTGATTTTTAAAAAGAGTTATTTTTTCCTATAACTATTTTTACACATGAAATTTGTTTTAATGTTAATAAAATTAAAATATAAATATTAATGAATTATTTTATATATTTTTTGGATAGTTTATTTAGAAATTATTTCATAATCTGACTAATGTTATTTACAAGGAAAAATAATTTTTCTTAAAATTGATGTTTTAAAAAAAAATCACACTAATTTATTGTTACATACCAGGTAATTATAAAATAAAAAAATTTCATATATACTAATATTTATGTATTATATTGTGGATTTACATTTACAAGTATGTTATCTCAAATATAGTACTCTATATGTAACAACAGATTTCACCAAAATCAAACGTTTTACACTACACTGGGTTATACCAAAAAAATAATGAATTTTTTTTATTATTCTATAAAAGGGTATGTAACGCCTAGCCATTGTGGTTGAGGAAATTAAAAGAACGAAAAATTATATGATTACACATATTTTTTAATTATTTTTACTATTACCTAATTAATTATACATCATTAAAATGCGAATAAATCCAATTTTAAGCATTAAATACTCTAATATTGTTAAAAGGTAGTTTTACGACCTTTTCATGGAGAACACTATTTAAATATTTATTTTGAAATTTTTTTAAGTTATATTTGACATAATACACTTATTATTTATTATATGGATGTAAAAATGTATTTTGGTAGAATATTTTGGCATTTTTTAGATAAAATTAATATTTTAATGAATAGTGAAAAATATAGCATTTTAATTCAAAACAATATTGTTATATAATTTATTTATATAGTATGGATATAATTTTAATTAGTTTTAACGTGTAATTGTATTTTTTTATTTATCATTTATTCCATTTTTGGTCATTAGAATTAATTTCACATTTAAATTGAACATAAACACATGTCAATCTTTTGATATTTTTTATTTCTTAAAAACCGACTTTTTGGTTTTGAAAAAGGGAATTATTTTTAAATTATTTAATGAAACATATTTAATTATAATTGGTAAAAAAATTCCATATTTGGAAAAATAATCTCTAAATTTTTTAAATAGGTACCTTTTACTTATGACAATATGACTAGTATCCTCAGTAATAATTTTTTATTTACCATGGTTAGAGGTTAAATTAGGTAAATAAGTGTAAAAATAATATTATAATAACATAAAACTACCCTAACACGTGATATAATCTTATTTTATGAGTCATGTAAGACCACACCTATCCTTTTTCCTTACCCTTTTTATTTGGGAGCCACATGGTTGTGATAATGAAATGTTATAATAATTACTTTATTGTAAAGCGAAATATAAGATAACAATGTATCTTTATACTAAAAAAATTAGTATATTGTTATATAATTGATATATTTTACAATAAATATTAAATTTATTGGTAAAAATATTTACTACATCATTATATTATATTTTTAATTTGTAAACATTATATAAAAAATTTATTTATGACAAAATGATAATGTAGTGATTACCATATTAATGCAATATTCAAATAAATGGTATTATAAATATTAAAATAAGTTTAATTTAAAATATTTGATTACATCCAAGAATTATATATATGTATATATTAGTAAATTTTATATTTGAGTTAATTTATTTTTTTGGAATGAATCACATTTTTTTGACTATTACAAAAATCAATTACTAAATAGTATCAAAGTTGTCATAAATGAGTTTTCAAAACAAATAATATTTTATTAAATGATATAATGATCTAAAAAATGTCTCTAAATTATT
The DNA here is from genome assembly GCA_963277665.1 of Viscum album. Lineage (NCBI taxonomy): Eukaryota > Viridiplantae > Streptophyta > Magnoliopsida > Santalales > Viscaceae > Viscum > Viscum album. The sequence goes on from OY728136.1 coordinate 2,044,085,137, forward strand.
TTTATAATGTTTAAAATTTCATTAATTTTACATTTGAGTCTCTTTTGGTATTTTATAGAAATTATATTAACCGTACAGTGTAAAAATACAAGAAGACATTGTGAGAGTAATTTTATTTAACTGAGGGTTCAAGTCAAAATTTAAGATAAAATTTGTAACCTAAACTTTCCTAAAACATATTTTATGAGATTATTACAAACCATAATAATTTTATCATGGAAATATATCACTTTGGAGCTATTATAATTCAAAATTAAATTAATAATTAAATAATATTTTGATAATTTCTAAAGTGCCCCTCATTCCTCTTATAAAAGGACACCACCTCTACCCACTTCCTCAAACATATCAAGCCCATTGGCTCACTCAAAAACTGCTAACATAATCTCCCAACATCCCTCCCTTCCTTATAGAAGGATTACTTGGGAATGAAGGAAACTCAAGGAAGCCTTTTGGCACATAAAAAAGGAGTTACCCAATTTAGAGGTAATGTCTTCTATAAAGATCATCTCATTTATTTTTTGATTCTAAAACCCCCTGACCTCTTTTTATTCCATTATTTTATAGAAACACTAGTATAATAAAAATACTAGGATCTTTTTATTCTATGTTTTATACCTACACTCACACACACCTACATTTAATGGATATATAACATATTGTTTCAGTGTACGGTGAACTATTGTCTCATGAAACGATGATTGTTTAATTTTCTCCTACCATCTCTCATGGTGGCTATTTATGATGGAACTGTATCTATATATTATATATATTATATATATAATATCATTAATCTTCATTAATTTTTATTATAACATAAATATATGCATTCTATAATGTTTAAAAACAATAATTTCATTTGAGGAAGTGTGAACTATCCCCCTCAAAGTGATAAGATTTGTTCATGCCATACATATAATATTTAAATTGTGTTATTAATGAAAGTTTAAAAAATATATAACATATATATTATTCTAGAATTAAAATTTAATTATTTACAGTTCATTTTTTATTCATTTAAAATTAAAAATAAATCAAATTGCTGTTCAAGCGAATGTACAACCAACCATCTCCAAAAATCATCCATTTCAATTTTTTTATCTCAAATATTAAGGATTATTTTAATTCATGTATACTCAATATATATTATATCTCAATTATGAATATTATTTTTTATATAATATAATTTTGACCACATGGAAAATTTTTAATCCTAACTTGTTCAATTTTGACTCATGTACTGAAAATCAAAAAAAAAACATCCGATATAAAACGAAATAATTAACTAATTTATATAACACGGTACTACGTAATATAAAATGAATAATAAACATTAAAAATTGTTTGGAAGCATGTATAAATTATTCTACATTTATTAATTTATAATACAAATAATGAAGGAGACAAGTCAGACTCGAGGTAATGGATTTCGTCTCAATCTCTTTTCATTGGGGAATATCGTGATGTTATGCACCTTTATTATCCTATAAGGTGTATATAAATCCATTTTTACACTTAATATAATGAATTATTATATTATCATGATATTTATTTTTTTATTTAATGTTATTCTTTAACGATTTGTATTCACATGTTCTTTTAGTGGTAAAGGGTTAGTTAACTAAAACACAATTACAAAGGTTTTAAATATTTATTCTTATAAAAAAATCTATTTTATGTCCATGTTTTCAAAAAAAAAATTATCAATTTATTTAAATGTACATAAATTTTTTTAAATGTTAATTTTTTTTAAATGTTATAAAGTGGTATGGAAAATTTATATTCAAATGTTTCTTTATTAAATGTTTTAATTGGTTTTGGAAATGGATTGAATATTACAAAATCATGAACATATTTCTTGTGATTAAAAATGAAATTTTATGAGTGATATTTTGATATTATAAATATATTATGTGTTATGAATATATAATGGTACATTAACATTTGATGGGTGGCTACTTGATAAAACAATGGTGGGGGGTTACATTATAAACGAATGAAGGATCGTTCCATGATAAAAAAAGGGTATGTCGTTATAGTATAACCTTAAATTAATTGGGTATGGAATTCGGTCGTATGGGTATTCCATTTGTAATAATTATATCTATTGTTGTTGATCGTATGAATATTCAATTTATGTATGATTTGGTCCCATGTAACCATTTATATTTTTGGTGTACTTTATATGGGTTCTATGGTAATATTTTGGTTATAAAATGATAATAAATGACCATATATATAGTGAAGAGTATTTACTACTTCATTAAAGTATAAAATATTAAATTATGATAATTTATTCAAGGGATACATGTTTTAACAAGGCCAACTATTTTTCTTCTTACGTATCCCTTACTGATATTTTTATTCTCATCCCTCATTTTGAAATTTTTTTCACAGCATTTTAAAGAAGAATAGTGTCATGGATGGGATCATAGAAAATATATAATGTTTAATCATGAAGAGAAATAATGATTCTTTTTAAAAATATAATTTTATGATGAAAAATTGATAGTGAGTAGAGGTGTCTAGTTTGTAATATTTATGTTTTCATGTATAAGTTATGGAATAATTCTCTAAATCTATAAACCTAATAATATCCTCGATGTGAATGAAATTAAAATTATTTACTTAAGTCACGATTAATTAATTTTAAGGATGGGGCCATATAGTTGGTATCAAAGGTCTGTTTAGATAATTTTAGTGGTTAGGGTGTTATTTGATCATAAGTGACAAGTTATATGTAACCACAATGGTTATATTATTAGAAAGAGTCTTGTTATTTTTAGAAAAAATTAATGAGTTTAAGATAACATGGATAAGTATATCATGGTGTATGTCTTCCTCATATGATAGTATATGATGGTTTTACTGATATAATCACACTGATGTTGTTGGTATTAGTAATTGGATGGATCTAGAAGGAACCAAAGAAACAATGGATGTGACGGAATCTATTGTGGTTTCTGGAGTAAGCAACGAAATGAAATAAGTGATACAATTAGAACTCTTATGGTTATTCTAAACCAAATATCTGGAGCCATGATTTACCACTTGAACAATGGTGATATTTCTAAGGCATCATATATGTGAGAAATGGATCCTTTTTTTAGTTCAGATAATAATTATAAAGGACAGTATATTCAATGACATATGTTTCAAGGATGTCGAATGAAACACCTAAAAATTGTATTTATGGTATGAGAAGCTGTTATTGATGGGGAAATGAATGAAATAATGAAATAATCTTCCAAGGAAAAAGGAAGCATTCAGTTCCCTCTAATAAAGGGAATGAAGTTCATTCTATGTTATCAATTGAATGTTTTAAATTTATGGAGAATTTTTATTATGAAAATATATGTCATATGAAGATAGTATAAGAATGGAATAAATAGGACTGTAAAAAAATATGTTTACCAATACCTAATTCTATTCCAATTGAAGATGAGGAAACTGAAAATGACCAATGAATGGTTTAGATTATTTTTTGAGCTTATGATTTGACATTATTGAATCTTATAACCAGATTAATTTTTTGTTGTATGAAAGAAGTATTAAGGAATAATATTGAAAACCATGGTAAAAGGTTCTTTAATGGATCTAAATTGTTATAAAGGAATTTAATAGTTACGGTAGATTTTAGGATGATGAAATATTTAAGAGTAATGATGCTCTTTTAGTGAGGGGATTACTCTGGAATAATTTTCCTAGTATGTGTAACCATTAATTTTGTTATGTGACAATTTTATATGAAGAAGAATTATATTTTCTTTTAGGGAAATAATTATAGAGAACATTTAGGGTTTATATGATCTTTGATATTCATGTAATTCTAGGTTATTACATTTTTGGATACAAACCGTAAGGCATTAAGTAAACTAATGATTAAAATATGTTATGGTTATTTTTTGAAGATTTTATCACATTATTGGAACGATATATAAATTATATATTTTTGAAAAATAACAACCCGCAGGATGAGTGGAAACTTGTCGCATCGAACAAGGCTGTTAAAATTAATCCTATAACTGATGTGCGATAAGGGAACATCACCTACCATTCGACTACATGAAGTCCCTTGTTAATAATACCTTTTATTATAGATTAAACGTGTTTGTTGAATACGAATAAGTTAATTTTGGGAACATAAGTTGTATAAAATTGATATCTTTGGTATTAGAAAATGATTTCGGGATTACGTGATAAATGTTATTTTGGAAGACATTAACTATTTTGGGAAATTTATATAGGTAAGAAAAATAGAATACTATGGGATTTTAATTGAGGAGTAAAGTTTTAACTATATATTTGAGAAATCCTCTATGATTTTATTTGTAGAATAATGGGATGATAGAGTATTTATTGAAATTATTAACCCAGCTTGGAGATTTGGTCATTATGTTAATTACATTTCATCATGAGACTTTAATAGTGGTTGTTGTTATTTGTAGTTAAATGTTAATATTTATCTTGGAGGACTATGTGATCAAATCCATATGAATATTTGGTTTTAATATTAGTTTGTTATATATTTAATAAATTTATGGATATGTATTTTTGGAATGGACTGTGTTGTACTTTGATTGTTACTTTTGAATTTTATAAATTTATAGTAGTAATTCACCTTATAAATTGTTATTCTTTTTGGGGGAATTATATGATCTTAAACAAACCATTTTGGATTTAGTTAATGTTTAAATGTAAGGGAAATATATAGTTAACCTCTTTTAGATGATGTGAGATTTTTAATGTTTGTTATAATGCTTCATGCATAAAACATTCTACTCAAATACTCATTGTTTGGAGAAAAAGATTATTTTGAGGTGGAATTTGATTAATGGATTAAAATCTACATGTCCTGTAAGTATATTTCCTTAATTTTTTATTCTATGTAGTAAAATAATTCCTCACCATTATGAATAGGATCTTAAAAATTGATTAATGTTTAGTTTTACTCAAATGAAGTCAATGAATTTTTAACTTATCACAAATCTATGGTTTTTTGATTTTTCAATTTTCCCTGACAATGATTTCTATCACTCTCCAGCAAAACTTCATAGTTGGTTTTCCTTCTATATTTATGTTTTCAAACATTGAACCCCAATATTTTTTTATCTCATGTGACCTTTCTACTTAATTTTTTTTATTTTTAAGTGTAGGTTTTATTGAACCTTTCTAATGTCATATTTAAAATATGTATTGTGAAACTATAGTTACTAAGCCCAAATTTTCAAATTGTACGGACACCATTTTTAAAAGGGAGAAAGGATATAACATTCCAGATAATTATTCAATAATACAATTTCACATATATTAATATTTATGAAATATATAGTGTTTTTAACTTAATGTGTATTCTACCTATAATAGCATAATCGATACGCAACAACGGGTTTCTCCAAAAAAAACTTATGTTGCGTGCAACATAAAGTTATATAGAAAAATACATAAATATTATTATTATTATTCTAAATGGTAGTTAACCCCTAGCCATTTTATTGAAGGTAATAAAAAAACTAACAATAATATGATTAAACATGTTTGTTAAATGTATTTACATTTATACAATAAATTTTAGATTCTTAAAATGAGAATAAATCAATTTTTAGGCATTAAATACTCTAATATTTTTAAAAGGAAGTTTTACTGACTATTGATCGAAAACAATTGTTAAATATAGTTTCTTAAAATTTTATGATATATTTGAAATTATAAACATATTATCTATAAGTGGGAAATGAAATTTTATTTTGGTTTAATTTTTTGGTTTTTTTGGACAAAATTCATGTTTTATTGAATAGTGAAAATACTACATTTTAATATAAAAATACTTTATTATAATTTATTAATATAGTTAAATTATCCTTTTAATTGTTATAAAAGTTTAATTGGATTATATTTTTGTTATTTTATCCCATTATTTTCATTGGAAATAATTTCACAATTAAATTGCACTAACACACTTTTCAATATTATGCTAGTTTTTACTACCTAAAACCCTGCTTTTTGGTTTTAACAATGAGATTTAATTTTAAATTAATTAATTGAAATTCTATTTTTTGAAGTTAGGAAAATGGTTTCTATATTTGGAATAATATGTTCCAAATTATCTAAATAGTTAATTTTTACTTTTGGACAATATGAATAAGAACATCATTAATTTTTTTTTATTTTCCACTGTTAAATGGTCAATTAGGTAAATAAGGGTAAAAATAATATTATAATAATACAAAACAACCATTAAACGTGTCCTAATATTATTGGATGAGTCATTAGAGTCTAAAAATTAATTTTGACAAACTTTTGGCATTTTCTAGCCACTTGGGTTTGATAATGGCTTGTTATAACAATTAATTTAATGTAAAGAGAAATATAACATAAACATGTATCTTTTTCCTTATTTTTTTAATATAGTGTTATATAAATGATATATTTGATTTTAAATAGTAATTATAAATATAAAATGTTCTTCATAAAACATATTATTTTATTTATAATTTTGAGACATTAAATAAATAAATTTATTTATGTCACAATGATGATGCAGTGATTACCATAATACTGAAAGATTAAAATAAATGATATTATAAATATTAAAATAAATATAATTTAAAATTTTTGATTCCATACACGCATTTTATAGATGATTATTAAAATTTTATCTTTATTTTAATGCTATTTTTTTAAATAAATTAGTTTTTTCCAACATTAACAAATATCAAAAAATAAATACTGTTAAAATCAACAAAAATGAGTTTTTAAAACAAATACTATTTTATTAAATAATATAACAGTCATAAAAATATAAACACATTACTAATGAAAAATATACTTTTATATATTTCATAAATGATACACTTTATGTTCTTTTGAAATTTTACAGTAACTATTTTATCCATATAATGTAAAAATACCAGAAGACATGGTAAGGCTTATTTTATTTAACTAATGGTTAAAGGAAAAAGATAATGATAAATTTGGGACCTAAATTTGTCTAAAACGTATTTTATGGGATTATTTCAACCCATACTCATCTTATATTTTAAATATATCTTTTTTTAGGTATTACAATTTAATTATAAATTCATAATAAAATTATATTTCAAATTTTTTCTAAAATGCTCCTCCTCCCTCATATAAATAGCCACCACCTCTAACCACTTTTTCAATCTTCTTAGGAACCATGAATCACCAAAAATCTTCTCAAATAACTACCAAAATTCCAACCCTACTACAAAAACCTTACCTTCAGAAGACGGAAACTCAAGTATTCATTTCGACACAAACCAAAAAGAGTTTCCCAATTTAGAGATAAAGTCTTAACACAAGACCCTTTCATTTATTTTTTCCTTATCCAACCCCTAACCTTTTCTTATTATATTATTAAATAAGAACTCAAGTATCCTCAATATACTAGGAGGTTTTATGAAAACTTATTTCATACACTCACACAATCCTCTATCTTAAGGATATAGAACATATGGTTTCTGTGTACGGTGAACTACTAACTCAGGAAACGATGATTGTTCAATTTTATCCTTCCACCTGTGATAGTGGACATTATAATGGTACTGTATTTATATTTGATATATATTATATTCCTATAATTCTGTTATTCTATTATTTTTATTATATCATACCTTTATTCTTTCCATAATGTGTAAATATGATAATTTCATTTTGGTAAGTGTGGACTACCGCCCCCTCAAAGTGATATGATTCATTCATGCCATTTTATTAATGTATAAAGGTTGGAATTAAGGAACATATATAACATATATAACATTTATTTTATAATTGAACTATAATATACCATTTTTAATATATTTTTATTCCTTTAATATGAAATGGAAATAAAAGTATCATTTATGCATACGTTCGACTTGTCGTCTATATAAACTGTGAATTTCATTTCATATATCCAAATATTATGGATTATTATAAATACATATAATATATATATATATATATATTATTTAAATCATGAATAATATTCTATAGATAAGGGACTTCTGACCACATGGACAATTGGTAATCACAATAAGTTCATTTTTTTACACATGTACCAATCGTCGAAAAAACATCCGATATGAACTCAAAAAATTAACTAAATTCTATAAAATAGTCATACGTAATATAAAGTGAATAATATAACTTAAAAATGTTCTGAATCATGTGTAAATTAACCAATGTTTATTATTTAGGAAGATAAATAATGAGTGAGACAAGTCGTACTCAACATAAGGGATTTCATCTCAATCTCTATTAATTGAGGCATATCCTGATGTTTTGAACCTTTTTTATCCAATAAAGTGTATATAAAACCATTTCGACCTATTATATCCTGATATAGTATATTCTCATGATATTTAATGTTTTATTTAATTTTTTTCCTTCATTATTTTTATTCATGTATTCCTCTAATGGTAAGGGATTCATTAACAATAAAATCATTTCATATGTTTTAGAGGTTTATTATTATAAAACCATCGATTTAATGTCCATGTTTTTAGAATAGTTTTTCTGAATTTCATTACAAAGACATTAAGGTTATAAAATGATAATTTCTTTGAAAATTTTCAAATTTGTATGGGAATCATAGATTCAAAAAACTATTTTTAAATAAATTATTAAATAGTTTGGAATGGATTGAATATTAAAATATTTTGAAATGATTTATTGGGATTGAAAATGAAACTTTATTAGTGAAATGTTGATAATTTCAATTTTTATATGTTTTGATTATATAATGGTACTTGGACAATTTCCAGATGGTTACGTGATAAATCAAAGATGGCTGGATACATGATAAACCAAATATGGGTGGTTCTGGGATATATTATGGATGTGTGGTTACATTGTAAAATCTAGTGAATTGGGTATGGATGTCAGCCGTATATATATTCCATTTATAGGAATGATATGTGTGAATGTTGACCCCATGTTTGATCCATTTATATATGATTATGTCCTAAGATTCTATAAATATGTTATGTGTTCTTTCTATGGGTTTTTTGGTAATCATTTCATTAAAAATGGTAAGAAGTGAGATTATATTTGGTGAAAAGCATTTAGTACTTTATAAAGGTGAAAAGTATTACTTTGTAGTATTGTTTTAATGTTTTACAAGTTTTACCAATGCTAACAGATTTTTATTCACATACCTAGTTTTGAAATGTTATTCATAGGATTTTAAAAGATAATAGTGTTAAGGATGGGACCATGGAAAAGTTATGATGTTTAAACAAGAAGATAAATCATGTTTCTTTTTAAAAGTTTTTTTTATGAAGAGAATTTGGTAGTGAGTAGAAGTGTCAACTGTTTAATACGTATGTTTTTATTTATATGTTATGGGATAACTCTCAAATGCTTTAATCCTAAAAGCATCGTTGATGTGAATGAATGTCAAATTGTTGACTTAACTAAATATTATGTAACAAATCAGGTTAGAGGCCTTATATTTATGTTATTTTTCAATTTAACTATTACAACCATTTGAGATTTAATCGTGTAAAATTTATTCCATAATTCGAATTATCATTATAAATATTTGGTAAAAATTTTAACATAATTTTTATAAATAATGAATATTTACCATATTAAAAATATAGTCATCGTGTTAATGGTTAAGAGGGCTAATGAGGTGGTCAAACTAATAGATAAGGATTAAATAATCAATAAAATATTTATTTATATTATTTTATGAGTGGATATATACCTTATCTTATCCTATATTTTAATATTTGTTCATTATTTTACATTATAAAGGAAATGAATTTATATTATATTAAAACATTGATTATTTTTATGGGTTTCACTACCCACACTTATAAAAGGGAACCTCTTCTCCTCAATAATTTATACATGGTTAGTAGAATATATCACCAAATAACTTCTAAAATCTCTCCCAAAATTATGCCCCACATATTATAGTTATTTTTCTCAACAAAATACAATCTTTTGAAATCTTAATTTTTAATCCAAAGGAAAATTCTCAAATAAGACTCAATCATCTTTGAAAATATCATTTAGGATTATTTGTTGTTCCAAAACCCTCAAATAATTGGTAGAAATTCTAATTTAAATACATAAGTATTAATAATATACTCAAAAAAATTAGGATATATATAACAACCACTATCTATATGACATACACCCACTATAAAGAAAATTTTTCACTCATACATATGTATAGAAAATAGTCTCCATGATGTTATGGGTTTCATTTTTCTTCACTAACTCAAATGGATTGTTATATTTATGGGTTTAATATATATATATATATATGTGATATAATTATAGTTCAATAGATATAAAAAATCAATTTCCTTTTTTTCATTCAATTCAGCCCACAACGAAAGCATTACTCATTCGTACGTGTGGACTACCATCCCCACAAAGTGATGTAATTCATTTTTAACCACCACAATACATGGATTTTTATAAAATTTAATATAATGAATCAATATGATATTACTTAAAAGATTATTAATTGGGAGTTGATCAAACCATGACCACTATGAAAGTACCAAAATCATAAAACTAAAACATACATGGAAAAAATAGGCAGTAACCAGAATATTCATTTTTGTATAGAATTACTAACAAATCGTTGATTTGAAATTTTTTGTAATCCATATATATAAATATGAATATGAATATTTTTTTTAAATAGATTTATAATAAATAAAAATTTATTATACAAGAGGTTATTTCATGTGTGAAGCATACTGGGATGTGAGGTAAGGGTTTATGTTACATCTTTTATTTATCTAGATTGTTTATGATTAAATATCTATTGGAGAAACTATGTTCTATTTCTACCTTAAAACCCATAAATTTTTAAATGATCTTATTATTTTTTAGATTTTATAATTTTTAAATGGGTTGATTAACAACTAAGAAGGGGGTTGAATAAGTTTCTCAATTATTATAATTTTAATTCTTTTCAAAACATAAAACCTATAACTTGTTTTGATTAATTTCTTTATCATGTTTTTGTGAAAACATATGCATAAAGAAGTAATTAATGAATTTAAATACATAATATTTACAAGTTTCGGCCTATTTGTGAGAATAGACATCCTTACCATATCCACTCTCATGGGTCTATAAAAATACACTATTATAAATAAGCGAATACAAATTGTTCCAACCAGGGTTTTCCAACTTATATCTCCCAATGAGAATGATTATACTAAATCCTATCAGTTTAAAATGTTTTCTTATGAAACAATTAATCTAAAAAAATACTTCATTGAATTTTCTGTAGAATTTATCAATCTGATTTGGATAGATCTGATTTTCTCAATCCAATGACTCGAAATCAAATTCTATCAATATGATGAGTCTAGATTAGATTTTATCAATACGATAAAACCATTATAAATATGTAAAACTCGAAATATTCTCAATATATCAATAAGGTCTTCTAAATCCGATCGAATCATTTTGATTTTATTCAATACAATCATACTTAATATGGTAAAAAAACATTCAGTTTTCTAATCCTTATACTAATATCTCGGGATTGAAATTACATTTACATAATTTCATTAGAACTAAATATTTTTTAATTTCATGAAAAATTGATAATGAATGAATAATCTGAGAAATTATTTATAGGAGACATAGAATCAATAGAACAATAAACTGGAAAATATTCCCCACATCCTGAAATTTCAAAACATTGAAAATATCTCACATTTAAACATCTAATTTGACTTCTCAATCCTACTTACATTTTTCATAGATTTACTCAAAATTGTATTTCATGATTGGCCACTTAAAATCTTCTAAAAACATCTAAAATATTAATTTTTAGTATACTTCACTATCATATCTTCACAATCTATCAAATTCTATTTCCTTCGTAGTGATTATGAATTCTTTTTCCTTCTCAGCTCAATATAAGGTAATCCTCATTATGATTGAATTAATGTTATGATGGAATTGTCATTATGCTGGATTTTACAGTTACTATGGATTTTCAATTACTTTTAATTTTCTATAACAATGAAAATCCAATTATGATAGAAATTCCCATTATGATGGAATCTTCATACAACAATACTGAAATTCTCCATTCCTCTCCTAGAATTTTCCAAATGCTTTTAACATGAGTGTTTTATTGGTTTGTGAGAACATTATGACCAGAAAATAATCATCTAACTAAATTTAGAATGTATGAAAACTATCTAACTCTTGAATTTACAATATTCATTCATTACTCTTCATCAACAATAAACTCTATTCTCTTAGAAAATTTAGTATTTCTAATTCAAAAAAACTTCTTTATTTATTTAATTATTTCATAATAAAACCTCTTATAATCAACAATATTAAACTATAATTATTATAGATTTGATAATCTGAATCATACATTCATATATCTAATTCTCATTGAAATATTAAACATTCTTAAAAAGATCATTATGATAGGAAAATACCAATTAATATATAAAAAATTTATTATAAAAGATTATTTTTCAAAAAATAAAATACATTATTAAATTAATTTATCACAAAATTTCCACAATACCCCCTTTAGATTTTTTTACAAGCATTGTTAATAACTTTTACAACTCATGGTATTTTTCAAACGTAAAATTTTTTAAACAACTCAAATTTTTTAATTTTATCAAAATATATCCTTACTCAAAAGAGCGTTTCATAATCCCACACTACTAGATAATGTAATTTTTGATAGGAATTCCATCCCTTGGAGGAAATAAAATTGTGCGGACTTGTAAAGAGAAACACCCCCTCACTTTTAACTTTTTGTCTCATTTTTCTTTTTAACTCTCACATTTATTTTTCTCTCCCCCATTTACGATAACCAGAGATATAGATCATTTTATGAAAGATAAGTAAAAGTCCATATACAAAGTAAACGGTTTTTTTATCCCTATTTGTAAACAGAAACCAAAGAGTAGTGGGGTTTCATCCTTGTGAGATTTAGGAAGAGATAGAAGGAGGCTGAACATGACGTTTTAGACTAAATTCAATAAATCCATTCTTTCAACATTTATTTTTTATAGATATCAGCAATCAAGAACTTTGTTGAAATGTATTCCATCAGAACATATCCAAATGTAACATTTCTATTTATGAATTTAATCCTTATATCTAAATTATGTGTTATTCATTATTGGAAAATATTATTAGAAAGATATATTTTACTATGATTATCAAAATGTATCTTTAATGTTTATAATCTTTTACTTTCATGTCTCCCAACTAAACAATCATCCAAAACATTTGAGTATAATCCTTAGTAGCTGCTATATTTTTGGAGTCATCCATGTTATGATTTATTGAACATTGTTTCTTACTAATGAAACTCACAAAAAATTTACCCAACAAAATTGTTCCTCCTTAGTTTTATTTCTTATCATTTAAATCTATATCCCAATCAGAATTAGTATAACCACAAAAATTCATATTAATATTTTTTTTGTATAATAGTCCATGTGAGGATGTTCCTATTACATATATCATTTTGTATTTCTCTACCAAAATCTATGATTCTTTTTGATTACATGGATACATGGAACACAATTAATATTATAAACTATATCATCCCATGATGCTGTAAGGTAGGGAATATATCTGATCAACTTATGAATGAATTTCCAATTCACACATATTCAGAATTCATCTTTAATCAAAACATTTCTCATATATATTGGAGTGGTAACCTCTTTTGATTCTTTCATCCCAAACATCTTTAATAATTTTCTATCATACTTTTTTTGAGATAAGGAAATATATTTTATTCTATCTTGTAATCCATGAAATAATGTTAATTATCCTTCGATGGGCCTTTCAAATTTATTCTTCTTTTTCATAGAAAAAGTTTTACAAACATATTCTCTATTCCCGTAATAAATTATATCATACACAAAAAAAATTAAAATTAGACTTTTAGAGTCAATATATATCACATATATGGTTCTATTAACATTTCAATTATAAAATTATAAAATTTTCATTTTGTTTTCAAGTTTTTAATTACAATAACATGGAGATTTTTTCAACCTATACAATTATTTATTCAATTTAAAAACTTTTTTTCGTCCTCATAAAGTATATACCCACAGCTTTGTACAATGTAATAATTTTCTTCAATATCACCATTAATGAAATATAAAATTATATAAATATGATAAACTTTGTAGTTATGATTTGGGGCTAGTGAAAGAAACATTATAATAGTTTCTAGTCCTGAAACAGTGGAAAAAAAGTCTTCAAAAACCACACATTTGTTATGTGAAAATCCATTACAGACAAGACGAGATGTGTTTCCTGAAAATTGTCCATTTTCATTTAACTTATTTATATATACCCACTTGGTTCCGATAACATTTTCATTCGTGAAATAAGTTCCCGTGTTTCATTATTATCAATATGATCAATCTCTTCAAATATAAAACTCCACAAATTCATTGTATTGAATATCATTTGAAATAGATTTTGGTACAACATTTTATATTAGCTATGCCTGATTATCTAATCTCATATATCTTTTTTCCTAAACTAAAGCCTTTATTTTTGAAATAATGCTTTTGGACTCATCATGTTTTTATAACGTAGGGAATTTCAATGTTTCATTCCCAACAAAACATTCATCATCAAATATAATTTTTGAATCAAAAAATGAATGTTATGATATAAATTCTCTATTTATATTGAATTAATTTACCATTATATGAGTCCACCAACTATCGTATACTTTGTTTCCAACATATGAAAATTCATCCATTTGGTGAATAACACATAACATTTCATTCCTTAGATTTCTCATAAAACATTCCAAAATATGAATTTATTATTTTTGCAAATCCTGGAATCCTAAATACATTGCAATATTTCAATGATGTTTTATTGTAATACCACATTTTATAATGTGTCATGTTTGTTTTGGGTCTCAACAAGAATCTATTTTTAATATGTACTATAGTACTAACGGATTACCTCTAATAGAATGTTTAATGTTTGTAATATGCTAACATAATTATTCCCATTTCCCCCAAAACTATGATATTTCATTCTGTTACTCCATTTTTTTGGAATCATAGGGATCACTATACATAATATTTTAACCACCGTTTCATAGATAATTTTATAAATTATTAGTTGTGAATTCAGTACCATTATCTATTCATAACATCATTATAGAAACCCACATTTCTTTCTCAACATGTTTTCTAGAGAATATGAACATTTAAAAAGCCTATGGCTTATGATTCATAAACATGATATTTGTTACATGAGTGAAATCATCAAAAAAAAGTGATAAAGTATACATCTTCTTTTTTCATTTAATTTCTCCTCAGCCTAATTAAATCATAATAATTATGCTCAAGCGGTGTGGTAGATTCATTTTCAACACTTTTGTGACATTTTTTAGTCATGTTCCCTTTTTGACAAGTTGTAAAAACATATTCTTCTCTTATTTTTATTTCTAGAATTCTTTTAATGGCATATAATTTATAATTTTTGTTCATTTTTGTATTTCAAAGGTCCCTCTAGCCCTCGGTGAAAAAAAAAATTTCATCACTGACACTCATGTAAAATGATTTGTTGAATTCTTCAATTTGGTTGAGATTTTCATTGGTTCCTTCTAATTTTTGTAATAACATTCCCATCGTTCACACTCTTGGTGACACAAAAATATTTTTTAAAAAAAATATTTCCCTTGTCACAATATTTACTTTAACCATGTAACATTTGTTTTAGCCAATAAAAAATTAAAACATCCTTATATTTAAACTTTTACATTGAAATCTCACCAATGCTAATTCCTTTATTTTTTAAGGAACTATTATTATCAATGGTAAATTCTCCTCCATCCCAACTATTGACATAATTAAATATTTATATATCACCTATCACATGTGAGGAAAAACCACTAATAAGAATCCATTGTTTTTTCCTTTTACAATCTTCAAAAACTATCTAAAAAATCTCTTTCTTCAATGTTCTTCTTTCATATTCCTATTATTTTATATCAAAATATACATTATTCAAAAGACTCTTCAAACATCATTTTTTATGAGTTTTCTAATCACATCTTCCACAAAATTCTTTTAATCATTAAAATTGGTTTTTTTTAATGTTTCTGAAATCTTTTGAATGCACATTTTCAAATTTATATAAGTTAGGAAAGTTACTCATTCTACATTCACTATTTCTTCCACATTGACAAAACCTTCTTCCTAGTATAAATATGTTCTGTGAAAAAATATAATCTTTATTCCCATAGTTTTGAAAAAAACATGATTAGCCATCAAATAATGATTTTTTTAAGAAATATTATTCTCTATAGAAACTTTTTTTAGGATGGTAACTTATTTGGGCTCAATCATATATAGGTTGTGGACCATATTTTATTTTGAGTTAGTTTTGTAAATTTTTATATATTATATTTTTCTCACATCTTTTAAATACCCATGTTTAAAAAAAATTAGAACAATAAATGATAAAATAATAATGAAGAAATGTTATTTTTGGAAAGAAAATATTTCACATGATTGTCGTAATGATCCTTCTCATAATCATTAGATGTATCATCTTTCAATTCAAAATATTTTTTGATGTTTTAA
This sequence comes from Viscum album, assembly GCA_963277665.1. Lineage (NCBI taxonomy): Eukaryota > Viridiplantae > Streptophyta > Magnoliopsida > Santalales > Viscaceae > Viscum > Viscum album. The sequence continues at coordinate 2,044,101,741 of OY728136.1, forward strand.
TTTATATTTAAAAGGTACAATCAATCTCAAGATGTTTTGATTAAATCTCCTTGACTTATTTTTCCATAGTTTTATATTTTTTACTAAGATCATCAATTATATTTTAATATTGATAAATTCTATTTTTATAACAGTAAAGCACCGCAATTTATTCTTTATCCTTGTTGATGAAAAATTTTATTCCATCATAAACATATTCAAATCATTCTTCGTAATTGTAATTGTTTTTATGAGAGTTTTTTTTTCTCAATAAATTCAGTAAATTCTATTCTGATTTGATACACTCTATAAAATTATTCACCAGCATATTCATTCTCATATGATTCTTTTCTTTTATCAAATTTTCTAATGAGGGTTTTTAATTTTTTTAACATTAATATTTATAAGAATTTTCACCATTTGATTATGATTAAACATTATTACTCAACATACTTGTTTTATTTTTAGTAAACCTCTTCATTTATTTGTTTTATGACATGTCCTCTTTATCATTTTTTATATATCTTCAATCATGTTTATTCATCAGAATCATTTTTATATTCTCCAAAATTATCCTTGGAGAAATTCATATCAATGTTTTTAATTCCACCAAACTCAAAAAATTTGAGAGGAAGATTACCTCCATACATTCTTCTTCATGTTTGACAGTTCTTATATATAAGATATTTTATTTCATTCATTCAACTCATCATCCACTTTATCTTCAGACTCATAAATACCATGTTATTTAATATCTTTTATTTTTATATTTGTAATAGATTCAAAATCCATTTTATCTTTATACTTATTTTTAAACATTGGATATTTACTCATTCGAAAAGAAATAATAATGTTATAAAATTCATCATGGGATATATAATCTTTACCATTTAAAGGATAAATTATAGAATAAAAAAGGTCTATAATGTTTCTAATAGGTTTCATCAATATTATATAATTTTATATGACATTAATAAATCCCCTAATGTTGTAAACAAATTCATTTAATCTATTGAGTTTTTCATCAATAGTTTCTTCATTTCCAAATACGATTTCTTCATACATACAACATTTTATTTGTAGCATAGATTCCTTCACTTTAGTATTCCCTTCAAAAATACATTTAATTTTGTCCGAAATACTTTTTGATGCATCCAGACCCATAACATTATGATAATAATTATCTAATAGGGACATAAGAATTTAATTTCTTTCCTTTCCATCAACTATTAAATTTATCTTATCAGAAATCATCGTAGGATAAATTTTCGTAACAGATGGAAAACCAATAGTATAATTATCAATAAATTCTAGGCCAAGAGATAGAAGATAAGTAATCATCCTATTTATCCTTCCATAATAATTTTTTGTATGAAATGTAAGAATTCCTTTAATGTTGATAGAATTCATATTATATATGATAAGGATTCAAAAAGGTACCCTTCCCTATGATACCAATTGATATTCCAAATGATAAAATTACAAATGAGATGGTGGGGGTGAATAAGTTGTTCACTTTTTATAAGTATCAATACTTTTTCTTAAAATAAACCATGAAGCCCATTATGATTAATTTCATAATAAACTTTTGTTTAAAAGTCATGCATGAATAACATTGTAATGAAAGAGAAACTCAATATATTTACAAGGTTCGACCTCAGTGTGAGAACCTACATCCTTTTTATAGACACTCCCGTGGGCCTATAGAAATACACTATGACAATAAAGTGAATAGAACTTGTGCCAACTCCCATTAGAAACCTTCTATATCTTGGTAGGAGAAATTATGGTAACTACTATTAGTTTATAATGTTTTTGTATAAATAATAGATTCAAACAAAAGAAAAAAGATTTTTTTTGAAACTATTCCACAATTTAGCTGTATGAATCCTCGATCTGATTTGACTGGATATGATTTTCTCAATTTGAGGAGTCTAGATTTGATTCACTCAATACGATGAGTCTCGATATGATTCTCTCAATATGATAGACTCAATAGAATGAAACCATTCATAATCTACAATACCCAAACACTAATAAAATTCTTAATATGACCTTCTCAATACTAAAAACATAATATGATCTTCCTCAATATGACCTCTCTCAATCTGATAAACAAAATTTTAGAATTATGATCCTGATCATGATATATCTATAAGTAAATGGATTTCACTTGATTTCTTTAGCACTCCACCTTTTCCTATTTCACAAAAATTCAATAATGAACTAATGATCTGAGTAATTATTTATAGGTGGCGTTAAAAATAATGACTGAGAAACATGAAAACATTCACTTCTTCCTCAGATTTCAAAAATCCACCAATATTTCGCATTTAAATTTTAAATTTTACTTCTTCAATACACCATAGATATTTGAGAGATTTAAAAAAATTAATTTTATTTTTTACCTCTTCAACTCTTCATAAAACATATTGAATCATTTTGTGAGTATTCTTCCTAATCATCCTTTTATGATCTAATGAATATGGTTTTCATCTTAGTGATTAAAAATTATATTTCCTTCTAAGATCATAATTATGGAATAATTATTATGATTAAATTCATATTATGATGGAAATAACATTAGAATGGTTTTTTTGTTATGATGGAAATCCCAATATGATAATTTTTTCATAATGATGGAAATCTCCTTATGATGTAATTCCCATTATGATGAAATATTTATACTAAAACTCTAAAATTCATTAAAACTCCCCACCATTTCATCATAATATTTTATCCGGAGAGCTTCCATGATCATTAGGAATATTATTATAAGAAAATCATCATTCAGTTTATTTTAGAATGTTTGAAAAAAAATTAACTTTTATTTTCATAATTTTCTTTCAAAACTCTTCTGCAACAATACGCTTTCTGGTCTCAAAAAATTGGTATTTATAACTCCAAAACCTCTTTCTTTCTCTAATTATAAAAAAATAAAACCTCTAACAATCAAAAATTTCTACATATTATTATTTTGGAATTGATTATCTGAATACAATGTAGATGGATCTGATTCTTTCAACAACTTTCAACGTTCTTACAATGATCATTGCGATGGACTAGGTCTGATTCATGAATACCAAAACATTTTTATAAAAAATAGTTTAGTTTTCAAAAAATATAAAAACTTTGTTAAATAAAATTTTAACAAAGGTTCTTCAATTACATTTTTTTTTATTTTCTACCTCCAAAGAACTAAAAAAAAATTATTAAGGAAAATTTGAGTTTAAATCCTCATTTAAGTTGAGAATACTTTAATTTCATTTAATATTTATTCAAAAAATTTCAAAACAGTTACTTTATATTGTTTAATTATTGTTAAATTTTTTGTTTCTATATACATAACTTTATTTGGAATGTTTTAAATTTTTATTTTTATAAAGTTATATATAAGTGTCGTATTTTACTTTTTAAAAAAGTGTAAAAAATTATTTTCTATCATTTATTTTGTAAAATAATTTTCCAACAGCCATTACCATTATTTTCAGTTTAATAATCAATTTCAATTTTCCATTATTTAAAAAGAACACACTATTTTATTTTTTTGATATTATAATATTATATGATAACAACAAAATTTTATGTTTTCTCACTTTTTAAACATATTTCAGATGATTTCACAAGTATATTTTTCATCAATGTCAATATAATTTAATAAATATTTTTATTCATTTAGGATATGATAAAATGATACCATATGATTTATTTCAAAATATTTATTAGTAATATTTGACATGTAAAAAATTTTGATGCTTGTTTATTTTCTATAGGATACACAATTATCATATTAAGATTTTTTCGATCATTTGGAAAACATTTATATGATTCTTATTATATGATTGGTGGGATCAAAATAATATATCCCTAAAATTAATTTTGTAATTATTGATATCTCATGAGATAATTTGAAATTGAATATAGAGTTAAAAAATCAAATATTTTAATATTTCCATTAAGAATGAAAATGAAATAGGTAGTGACACACTATATTATAATGTTGTTGAAAATGATCATTGATTGATGGGATGGTTTTCTATGATAATGAAAATTACAGACTAATATTAAATATTATTTTGATTATGATATAATCTAATGGATCATGATTAATTATTGATAATTTTAAACTTTTTAACTCGCATTTTTTATTATGATAAAGATTTATTCCATTACCCAAAATATGTGATCTATGCCTATTCAGAAATTAATTTCAAATTTTATCATCATTATATCATACCCTTTTTATTATCTTATTTTCACTTGTGATATTTGATTGATTTATCCAATTTTACACTTAATAAGAATCTAATCTTAGCCTTTATTATGTATCTATTTTCCCTAGGTTATATAGATAGGTATTAAGTGTGATATTTCTATGAAGGTTAATGCATGAAAGGATAATTATTAGATATGTTGAAGGTAATTCGTAAAATAATATGATTATGTAACTATTCTAAAAATACAATCAACATTTATGAATCTAGGATGTGTATAAATGGTTAATATATCAAGGATTCATCTAAAATGATAACATATGTATTATTTTATGTTCTTTCTCCCTATAAACCACCCTTATAAAAAAATGAAAACATTGTTAAGATATTCTCGTTCATATCATCAGCGGTGTTTCATAATCTTATTTAAAAAGATAATTATCTAATTCAATTATATAATCCTTCAATTTATTAATGGATTCATGATTCAACATCATCAATTCTATATTTATATACATTTACTAGAATTTGGTAAAGGTTATTATGTAATAGTATCCACCCTTTTCTTCAACTATAAAGTGTTCCACACACATATATAATACATTATTCAATAGGATTTTTGGCCCTATACCCCTTTAAAATGAATGCTGGTTCGGCCAAATTTACATGAAAATAAAAATCACATATATGAAGTGGTTTTAGATTAAAAGAATCCAAACACCCTTCTAAATATATAATTTTAAAAAATTTCTCACTAACATGACCAATTTGGTGATAGAAAAGATTGGTGTGATATGAGTCCTTTTAACTTATTTCATTCTAGGATTACTAACACATAGTTTCTGTATTCTAGTACATAAATACCATTATTAAGATGTTACATAACATAAAAAGTATAATATTTATGAACAAAAATTCCCTTATTCAAAATATTGATAATAAATCCATCCATGTATAAATTTATTATGGTTTTAAATATTCTGTTTACACTAAACACTTAATAAAAATTTATTGACACTAAAATCAATCACATTGTCAAAGTGAGATGGTAGTATCCAATTTTTAATGTAGTTAGTCTTTCTACATTTTTTTCTCAATGATCCATATAACCCTATAAAACGCTCAAAATCTATATGGTTTTTATATTTGGATACAAATGAGAGATACCCAACCTTTATCAAATGCAAAATTTATAGAATTGTATTGGTTAAATTTGATTAAATGTAACTATATACTTTCCATTTCTTCTTTATTTTTTTGTTATTATTATTATAGTAAGCCTTTTCAACACATGAAAAAAACATTATATCTTATTCTATAAAGTAAATTTTTTTCTATATTCATCTAATTAAGAGTTAATATAAAACCTTAGTCATGGTGTTACTCATATGTTTTTTCCCATTCCTTTATTCTTATTAACTATTCTTACTGATGGTTTTTCATGTCTGATTTCCTTATCCACAAATTGAACTAGAGTGAGAATATTTATAAGTAACTTGGAAAAATAATTAATATTATAATTTTAAAAAATCCCAAGAATATATAACGTAATGAAATATGTATGAAGTGGTTTCATCGTAATTTAAAAAACATTAGACCCAAAACTATTAAATGATCCATATAGCATATTACTATTAATAAAAGTGGTTCAGATGGGTATCATTTTCCAATTTTTAAATAAAAACTTCCTTGGAGTTCACATACCTCTTTTATTAAGTATTCACTTGATAATGATCATTGATATGGGAAAATATGGTATATGAATCCATTTTCATATAAAGAATATGGATCTCACTCGAAATGAATTATAACATGAAGCATTAAAAATAAAATGAATCATATTCATGATTCCAAAATATATTATGACTTTCCTCAATAGCCTCATCATAGCATTAATAAAGTTTCCATATAAGTTTCAATTTTCTACAAAACAAATATTAAGTTTTAGTACATTATTTTTCTTGTGCAAAATGTAATGTAAAAAAATTTAATTTATTAGTCTCTCACTGCTTTATGAAATCCAAAAATCCCTTACTCTTGGATCTAAAATATCATTTCATATGTATATTCCAGTGGAATGGATACATATTTCCAATATTATAAACTATTATTTACAAATTTAAATTAATTGAATTTATATAGTATCGTGGTCCTACTACTTTAATTGAATTGAATTTCCATGATACATTGAGTGGACTTCTTAATCTAAATGTCTTATACACATATTTCCTCTGCACTTGCCTCTAAATTATAATGACTAAACTATCACCATTATAATTTATATATATTTGGTTGTGTTGACCCATTATCATTGTTAAGACTCCATGATAATTGAATAACATTACTAAATATGGATTTCCTAACAATATAATTATGGTTTATTCTTAACAAAAAATATGAAATCCTTTTATAACTTAATTTTTTATAAATGGACATTTTTTATCTTTTGAGATATTTCATTACTTTGTAGTATTACATTATTATTAATATTATCTGAATATTATATAGTAAATTATCCTAGTCTTGATAAACTAATTTAAACATCATCCATTTATTTTGTTCCATATTCCATATTTATTAATTCATTTACATTATGTGATCATGATTCGATATCAAATAAACATAAATCGCATTAATAAATAACTAAAAATTATCTAAAAATAAAATAAAATAAGGAATTATTCGGATATTATATTTGTTTTTTGGATTATAAAGTGGATAATAAACCAACCCTTGACCCCTGGAGAATAACTCCTCAAACCAGGATTGGATCAATATTCATTTATCCACATGCTTCCATAATAACAACTTGGTTGGATTCAATTTTTCTCTATGTTGAACCATAACCTCAATCTAGAAAACTATAATGACCGATAATTTTTATACATAAATATTACATAATTTTTAATAAATATTCAGTACATAACATTACGATCTATGATAGGAATGTAAATGATTAGTTTCCTTGAATACTAGATACATAAACAAGTTATTTGTGTATATTCTTCATAATGTCTCAAAATGTACATATCACTTTTTTCCTGTCTTTAAAACCCTACTTAAAACCTTTCATCATAATGATATGAATAAATTATATTAAAGGGTGATCTCCAATGCTCAATAAGGGTAAAAAGAACGAAAATAATGAATAACATAAAAATGAAAAGGGTATAAGGGTTTACTAAAATAATCATAACATTTAAAATCCAATCATAGTATTTGATGGAGAAAATCATAAATTATAGAATAAATATTGGAATTAAATAAGACATGAATCATATCATAACAAATGAACATATTATAAGATACCTTAAAAATAAAATAAAAATAAGTTACAGGTATTCACATAATAATAGAAAATAGTTTCCTTAGTCAGGGATCACATACAATAATACCATAGAGGATTGGGTTCACTCCACATTCCATTATATAATTAATAAATATTCACACCCAACACTATCACAGGGGACGAATCCCCCTACTAACTAGGTTCAGTACCCATTCTAGTTTTTATTATCTCATGAGATATCTAACATTACTTGATCAATTAGAGGTATTTATAATATTTGGTACAACAATCACATAATCATAATGAAGACATATATGATCTATAAGACCAAAACCCATTCATCATGTATCATAACCCATTTAAATTTAATGGGTTCCGTAAATGTTTCCAAAATTTATAATAACATGATCCATGTAAAATAAATGGGTTTCATAAATTTATCATCATATAAATAATAATAAATCTATAATAATAATAATTATGGTATCATATTACTATATTTATAATAAAGAACATGTAACATCAAAGGATATCATATTATATTAAAATTAAATTAAAAGATAAATTATAATATATCTAAGAAAAATTCCATATTGATTTTAAAATCACTCATTTAAAATATATAAATTTCGAAAATCTTTTTTAATGAAATTTAATTTGAAATATCTAAATAAAATTTAAATCTAAGATTAAAAATATTTTACTTTCATGATAATGATTAATTCAATTCAAGTTGTGTATGTTAAAAATGAACTTTTCTCATTTTTTGTATAATAAAAGTCAGAAAAACCTTTTCAGGAAAATTATATGAATATTTCTTTTAAAAGAATTTTTAATGTCAATAATGGGTAAAAGTGACTTTAATATTTAATATGGTATTATAAATAAATTGATATCATTTTTAGAGAACATGTACATTAAATAAAAAAATTGACCAATGAGATAAATAATAATGTATATACTTAAAAATATTTATTGAGTCCCTAAAATGCATAAAGACATACAAATTAATGTAAAAATTTAATTTGAAGAAATAATAAAAGGATATGAGAATAAATGATATAATTAAGAGGCATATATTTAAATTTAATCGTTAAAAATATAATTATAAATAGTCCTAGTAGAAAATGAGATTATTTTCTAGTACCCCATATCCTAAGAATGATTTTTATTGAAAAATATAAAAATTCCATTATATTAAATTGAAAATTACTAAATTTATATAAAATAATAAATTATATTCTTATAATATCATATATTATACATTTATAAAATTTTATGAGCCACTTATTAAAAAATCAATATCAAAATTATCATTTCTAGGTGTTAACTATTTGGTTTTCATGAGAATTTGGTTTTTATAAATATGGGACTTGTAATTTAATCATGGTTAAATTATTTAAATAATATTTATAATCATTTAAATATCATATATATTTATTATATATATATATATAGTTTTCAATAGAAGTAAGAGATACAAAATTAAATACACCGTTCAGGGAGATGGTAATTCTCACATACACATGAATACTGTTTCAATATTCCGAAGATAGAAAATTGAATGAAAATTAATAATTAAACATTATATAATCATTAATATATCATATATATCATATATATACATTTAATCTATCATTATTACCATCCATGTAAAATAGAAATTAAAAAAAATCACATCTCTTTGGGGAGATGATTGCCCAAACATACACATTAATGATGTTATTATTTTCATTTTAATTGGAAGGAAATAAGGTAGATAGGATAATATAACTATTTTATAATAATTATGTCATAAATATCATATATAAACTTAAAACCCATAACAATAACCATCCATCAAATATGGTGATAAAAACTAATTGTATCACTTTCTGGTGGTGGTAGCCCACATGTACGCATGAGCGATACATTCACATCCCTTTTGAGGGAGAAGTGGGTGAATAAATGTGTTTTCATAATGATATAAACATTTTAGTATATTTTTTACACATAATTTTTATTTTAATTTAAATTCTACCGATTTGGAAGAAGTATAAGAATAAATAAATTAAAAGTGGTCGGGTAGGATGATAACCTCTTATTCGATGGGCCTCCTTCACATCAGTTCTTAAGGACCCTTGGAATGAACTTTTATGAAAACTGAAAACTCTAAATAAATTATATGGAAGTTTATTTTATAATTGGGTATGTTTTGGTAGATATATAATTATCAATGTTGTATAATGAAATATTATGATGGGTGTTCTTATATAATGTATGGAAAGAATACACATGGAATTACATGAAATATTAAATATAAATAATATATTTATCAAGTATGATGCCTAAAAAGAACCATTATTTCTAATATAAATACTATATACTATAAATATTAGCATCTAATGATATCTAAAAAGGTATTAATTTTATTTTAATCTTTATCTTTTGGTTTTACCTCTTCATTAACCAACATTAACCATAATTGTTTTAATGAATTTTCTATTCATAAAGGATTATAATTTTACTTCTACGGTAAAAAATGGAACCTAAATTGTTGATGGAACATAAATGGATGACTAACCATATTCATAGTATGGTTAAATAAAGGATATATCAATGATTACAAAATAATTACATGAGATTAATGGAATGAGAACATTAATATAAAATTTTATAATCCATACACATCAAATCATAGATAAAAATATTTAAGCATGGATTAAATCATGGTAGTTCGTAAGACCTGATTTATAATGTTATTAAACAAAAAGATCCATGAGATCATAAAAGTTTCTTGAGAAATATGTTTTTGGTATACCTAGAATCATATAAAATAATTTCATTTGATGTGTTCACTACCAATAATACCATAGTAGATTTGGTTCACTAGTCTGTCAATCATAATATTAGTCAAGGCTCACTGTCATGTATATCATAGTATATAGAGCCTCTTAAAAAACTAGGTTCACTCACCATTATAGTCTTTATTATCTTGTGATATATCTATATATATCAAATGAATTTTATGTATATATAATTCTAGTCCCACCCATCACATATTCATTATCCCCTGATAGGTTTTTTTATAAGACCATAAATCATTCATGATATATAATAACCCATGTAAAGAACACAATAATTATAAAAATTTCAATAATTCATCATATCAAAGAACATGGAAAATAAATATATTTCATTAAACTTTCACCATCAAAATCATAAATCGTCTATAAATATATGAAGAAAAATGTTTTCATTAGAACATACACCTCATAAAGTGTAAATGAAATTGTAAAATGTCATCTTAGATAAAATTCATGTAAAATATAACACAAAATATTTATTGAGGAAAAGTAACATTTGATTTTGAAACAACTTAATTATAATATAATAAAATTAAAATATTATGGAACTTTTTTTTGAAATTAACTATAGAAAATGAAAATGAATATTTGAGTCATTGAGCATCAATTATGGTGTGAAATTCCTTTCATGTTGTGTATGTTAAAAAATATGCCTTCCTTGTTTTTGGTAAAAAGATTAAAAATTACATCATTTGAAAAATAATGAGAATTATAAATTTATATAATATTGTAAAGATTAAATCATGGTAGAAAATTAATCTAAAATGTTATTGTATAATAGTAATGAATTATTGCATGTTTTTTAGAAAACATGGATGTGGATGAAAATGGATTTTTTGTCAAAGGGGAGAAAGGCATATTTGTTTAAAAAACCTTTTATGTTTTGAGTGAACAAATGGAGGAAAGTGAAAATTTAACATTTAATATCTATATATAACTAGATTAAAATAAACGTTATGAGGATATTAATAGGTGAAACATGATATTTCATTATGGGAAACTCATTAATTAAAAATATCCATGTACAGAGGCATTGTAACAAAAAAAATTCATTATGTACGACATTTTTCATAAATTTTTTAAACTCATATATAATAAATTTAAATTTATTATACTTATATAATGAAATAGTATACAAACTTATAATTTCATATATTATCTACTTATTACATTTAACACATATATTTAATAGATCCTTGTTAAGATCATTATTTTCAGGTGTAAACTATTTCGTTTGCATGAGAATTTGGGTTTGGTTGTTTCGGTACATGTTATTTAATCATTGTTCCATAATCTATATAACAATAATCATGATAGAAAATATATATATATATATATATATTAATTATATATATATTTTTAGATTCATCCGTAAAATATTGATATTGATCCAGTGAAATAGAACATTCATGGGGAAAGTAGGTCATACATACGCATGAAAAATATTTTCTATTTTCAAAGGATGGAATAATGTAAATCAAAATAATAATTAAAATATATATAATAAATATTATATAGCATATATTTATTAATTGTATAGTTATTACAATCCGTGTGATGTATAAACACAAAATCAAATCGCATGGCATCGTGGAGGTGGTATCCCAAACATACACATAAGTGATATTATCATTTTCCTATATATTGGAAGGTAATAAGATAGATTTGAAAATATAATTATAGAAACATAATTATTTCATAGATATCACATATAATATTTAAACACTTCATAGTAACCATCAATGATAAAAGGTTATGTAAACAGAATTGTATTGCTACGTGGAGTATGTAGTCTATATGTACACCCATGGGATACTTTCAATTCCCCTATCATATAATAGATGATGAATAATGGTAGTTCCATAATAATAATACTAAGATTTAATATATTTAATATACTATAGATATTATTTTCATATAAATATCATATAGTTTTAGGTAGTATAAGAAGAAATACATTAGAACAGGCAGTGTATGATGATTAACTCTTCTTTGGAATGCCTCCTTTATACCCCTTCATAATCACGATTGGAATAATATTTTAAGTATATTAGAACATATAAATAATCTTTGGATACATTTATAATAAAATTTATTATTTTTTTGTTGAGATATACTAGTCAATGTTGTGTAAAGCATAGAAAAGAAGTGTGTCCTTCTATAAGGTAGGGAAATAATGCACATGGAATTACTTAAATCATTTAAATATCAGTAGTTTCATTCTGAATTATAATACAACCAATGGTCTATGAAATTTAATAAAAAGTGGATATGTTCAGAATATCATCATCTAAAGAAATTTTTTAATGTTTAACTTCCATTCTAGTATTTATTTGGTTGTTTTACTACTTCATTAACCAATTTCAACCATAACTACTGTAAAAACGTTTTCAATCATAAAGGGTTTAAATTTTAATTTTAGGATAAAAACTCGGTATTAAATGGATACAGGACACAATATTAAACCTTTTAACTTTATACTTTTCTTCACACACAATTATTATGATTTTATTATATTTTAACAAAATATTATTTTTCATAAAATATCATTAATATCATTACAATTCACTTAAATAAACATTAAAGACTTTTTGATATTAATTTATTTCTATTTTAAAACTTCTTAACCACTATAATTTGTCTCACTAACATATTAAAAGTTTTTTGAAACTCTCCTAAATAATAATATTTTTAGTTATTTTATGTTCATTTACATGATTTTTATATTTCTTGTATAAAAACAATATCTTTGTTGTGTAAGTATTTATCATAATTGATTGATCACTAAAAATAAAAAATTAATCACTATGACAAAAAATTAAATAATCATTCAAATAAAAATTTTGAAATACATTTATCTACTTTTTATTCATGTATAATAGTGATATTAATGTTGAGAGAGTGAAATGTTTTATGATTCTTTATTAAAAATAATATAAATGAAATTATAATTGAAAAATGTTTCCAAAATTCCATATATTACAATTTGGGAAGTAAATTGTAAAATTAAACCCAAAAAATGAAATAAATACATGTATAGGGTTACTTTTGACAACTTATCTAACTATTTTAACCATTTTTACATATTTAGGCCTTATTGAAATGACAAATATTTACCACGGTTACTATTTATAATATCAAAAATTAAAAGGTAACTAACCAGCAAATTAGAATATATTAATTAAAAATATGGGATAAATATTTCATAATTCAATTTATATAACTAGAAGAAATTATTTTTGGATAAAACCCAAAATGTCGTATAAAATAGTTTTTCAAAAACATTTATGCATAAAAAAACATTATACCAAATTCGACCATAAAATTGATTCCATTAAATATATGTGACTATTTCATAATATAATAGAAAAAATTATAAATTTTAAATGATTTAATTGAATAATATATCTTTATAAATTATTGAAACAAAAATACAGTTTTTAATAAAAATCATTATTTTACACTATTCACTTAAAAAAAATACTTTCTAAATTTAAAAAAAATACCCTAATAAATTTTTTCTATGATTGTTAAAATTTATATTATTTTATAAAATAAAATTTATAGTACTTCCATAAATTAATTATAATAATCTATTGAATAAAATAAGAAATATTTTCGAATAAAAAATATTTTTTAGGATAAAATTTATTTACTATAATTTTAGAAATTATTTCTTAAGAATTTATCAATATATTTTTTATTATAAAAATTTTATATATTTAGTTATTCCTTTAATTATATTCATAACTTCTAATTTTATGTTTATGTTGCAATAGTCAAAAAATAATAATATTTTTCCATTATTTTAATCTTAGTGTCCCATGTTATATATTTCATCGAACATAATGTTTTATTAAAATCATTCGGTGTTACAAGAATGTAACGCCCCGACCCCAGCTGCCAAGAGTCGGTGCATTACTTCGTAACATTGGCATGATCACAAGAAAGATCAAATCTCGAAAGACCGATTGGTTTAGTAGCCTTGGAAACACTAGATATATTCATAAGTTTTACATTACATCATAAAATGAAAAACTACTACAACAACATAATGTCTCCATAATCCACACTCATATCCCGACAAAATATCCCTGCAGGTCATTCATAATTTACTTCTTCACTTCCTGGGAAAAATAAAACATAGAAATGGGGTGAGCTCAAATGCCCAGTAAGGATAACAATATAGCGGAAACTTTCATAAATAAGAATAAACATTTAAGGCAATGTATAACTAAAACAAAATCCTTTTAAACTTGAATTTCAACATGGTATGGCATAAATAAAATGAAATAATGCCATTTACTTATTCACATGGATATTCTACTAATCGAATAATCACATGCAAAAATCAATAACCACTTTTATAATGTTGGAATGCATAATGCCAGACTATCATAACCACATAGCCAAGGCCTCGTGCCAAGACTACAAATAAGATTTTGTCAAGGCCTTGTGCCAAGACACTAGTTTGTCTCATGAGACCTACCGATGCATCGAGGAGCTATAGCGGGCTCCACCCGTCACATATTAAGTCCAATGCATTCCCATATGAAAAGGTTTAAACATAACATAAACATTCGTATTAAAACTAGCATACGAAATGTCAATACTTTCACCATAAACTATGAATGGTATAAAAATAGCACATCCACAGTCAAACATATCACAAAACCTTCAATACAATATAGAAGTTTTGTATCATAATAAATCTACTTCAAATAATCTTAAAATCCATCAAAGGATGTTGACATAGATGAAATCAAAATTCTTTTTAAAGAAATATCTCCTTTTATTTTGAAATAATTTAAGATCCATATAAAATAAAACATTTTCTTTGAAAATATTCTTATAAGCTTGTAAGGGAAGCTTTGAAAATTTTATAACGGCGGAAAATAGCCGCACCCGCCGTATAAGTTAAAAAAAACATTCTTACCTTAATTCTGTCGAAAAGGTTAAAAAGGACCTTGTTTTGAAAACGACCGAAAGATTCCTTTATAAACCACTTATAAAAGTCAAAAAGGGTATAAATGACTTTAACTCATATTCTAGTAAATAGTAAAAATGTTTTGAAATGCATTTTTAAGAAACATGGATGTGGATGATAAAGAGATCCCAGTAGATTATTACGTATAAACAACCTTGGATAATGAAGAGGTTGTAAAGTAAACCCTTACCTTGTACTTTTCCTTGGTTGGGGTAGGTTAACCTCCTGTATAATGGTGAAATAATTGTTATTAAATTATACAAGAATCATATATATTAATATGATATCATATATGATCTTTTAACATTGATTTGTTAATAATATCTTAGAATTATCGTCGTTTCGGGTGTTAACTTACTCATTTTCGTTATATGTTTTGTTACATAAGCCATGTTTTTTGTATCTTATTCATATCCAGAATGATATCTAGTCCTTAAACATCATTTTTAAATCATCAAATGATAATTATACTTGAATGGTTACGATGGAGAATGAATCTCATCGCGTTCGTGGAGACGGTAGTCCGTACGTACGCACGAGCGACAATATCATTCTTTTGATATTAAAATAATATATAAATGAATGGTATATCATATATACAGAATCATTAACATGTTATATTTATTATTTACATGAGTTACACATCATTATTATACCCATCCAAATAATATTATATTGAATAACAATTACACCACGACGTGGAGACGGTAAGCCGTACGTACGCACGTATGGTGACATGTTATTCAAAGGGTGGATAGAATACTGAATATGGTTGTACCATACTTATAATAACATCACAGTATATGTGAGATACTGGAGTTATTATTTTATAATGGTAAGAACAAAGGAAGAAGAAGTGGAAGAAGAAATGAACTTAGAAAAGGGTGGTGAAATCATTACCTCTTCTTCGGGTTCTTCCTTTTGATTTGATCAAAAGGGCTCCTTAGGTTGGATTTCTGATCAAACTAAGGCATCTAGGTTGTAGTGAGGGATGTTGGGAGAGTATTTGGGCAGAGTTTGGCCGAACCAAAAGGTTTTGATGGTGTGAAGAAATGAGAAGGAGGAGTGCCCTTTTATAAGAGGTGTGAGGGGCACCTTTGGAAAAGTTAGAAATATTAATTTATAATAAATTCATATTCGGTTTCTAAAGGCTCCAAAGTTGATTATTCAAAGTTTAAGGTGGGTATAGGTCTAAAACCACTCAACCAATAGAATTTAGACAGGTTTGGGTACTTATATTCATCTTATCTTTAAGTATTAACTCTAAGTTAATTAGTTTCACTTTTACAATGTCTCTTTGTATTTTTATATAATATGGTTAATAAACTTACTATATACATCCAAGAGACCCCCAAGTGGTACATTAATGATGAACCTATCATGATATAAGTCTCTTGGCCGAACCTTAGATTTTTAAGAATTTAATATCAATTAATAATATAATATTTGTTTTAATAACTCTTTTATGTCAATTTTGACACTATTCAATAGTTGATTTTTTTGAAACTCATAACAGATTTATTACTTCGAAAAAAGTCAATTAAATCAATCCTAATATATCATATTATCCTAGAAAATTAGTTTAATTCATTAAAAGTTTCATATTATATTTTTTTGGGTATTTATAATATCAATTATTTTAATTTTTCACTATTATAGTAATTACTGCATCATCTTTGTGTCATAAATAAAATAAATTATTTAATGTCTAAAAATTATAAATAAAATATACTTATGTAGGAAATCTTTTTATCTTTCTAATTAATATTTATAATCTAAAATCCAACTTATATAACCCTATGTAACAATTGTTTTGCTAAAAGATATATGCTTGTGTCATTTTTGTATTCATTTTGACTTAATTAAAATAAAGTGTCATTATCACTTACAAGTGGATCCATGGGGTCCCAAAATAGACCCAAAGATTCCCATGGTCGCCCATGTATCAAAAAATTGGGTTAAGACACGTTTTAGGGTAATTTAGTATTATTATAATATTATTTTTTAACCCTTATTTACCGGATTTACCCTTAACCATGGTAAATAAAATATTTACCGCAGTAATTATTCAAAATGTCTAAAAATAAAAGTTACCTATTTACACAATTTGAATATCCTGATTCCAAATATGGAATACATTTTCCTAAATTCAAAACACAGAAGTGGCAGAAATTAATTTAAAATTAATTCACGCTGTCAAAACAAAAAACCGTGTTTTTAAGAGATAATAACTATCAAAAGATTGACACTTGTTTATGTTCGGTTTAATTGTAAAATTATGTCTAATGACCAACATTATATTAAATTGTAAAAATATATTATAAATATACTTTAAAACCACTCAAATTCATAATTTATCACTATTAATTATTTTGATTAAAAAAGTTGTTTTTAATTAAAATTTAGTAATTTTCACTATTCATCAAAATATGAAAGTTATCCGAAAAGTACCAAAATTTCACCTTAGGCTAAATTCGATATTCCGAATCCAAAAATGAAGTCCATTTTGAAATATAAAATATATATATTTTAAAAAATTAGGTATTACTATTTATAACGGCTAGTTTGATTGGTTATGGTGTGTTAGAACTCGGTGTTGCGTACAACACACGCTATCACATTATTCAAAGGGAAACGTACCGTAGAAGCTTGGGGTGTTTCATTTTAAATTTTTGATGTCCCCATTTAGTCAAAAAGTTTAAAATATTGTATTTAAAAAGGTTTCACTATTAGAAGTTGATAAAAGTGAAATACTGAAAATGAATCTGTTCTTGCATTATGACTAAGAAACTCATAATAGGGATTCTAAAATTATAAGGATTATATAAAGTTCAAAATGTAGTTAATACTATTCATGACCTCTTTTAATGGTGTGATTGAACTCGGTGTTGCATGTAGTGCAAGTTATTGAATTATTTTTAAGAAATAACACACTCTGAAATCCTGGGGTGTTACATTCTCCCCTCCTTCAATAAATTGCGTCCTCGCAATTTGAAATTGTTCTTCGAAAATAAAAGGTTGAAAGTAGAAAATATATTTGTGGGAAAATCCACATTAGAAATTGGTTACTAAAATTTAGTCTTAATATGATGAAAAGAGAAATCAAAGGGTCACCACCAAATTATGATCTCGATTAGGAGAACATTGGTGGAAATTAGAGACATATAATCGGAGGAAAAACGTAAATATTTATAGGTAGTGATTGAGGTCATCAATCACAAACAAGTGTATAATTGAGGTCCTTAAATTCATCAATATATGAGGATTTGAAATACCATCGGTTCAACAAAACATAGGGTATTAGGATAACACATTTTTGACGTTTCAAAATATCTTAGTTGAAATCCCACATCGAAAAATGAATTAATGAGGCCTCTATTTAAAATAAAGAGTGGAAAGTATGAAGATTACCGAAAATAACACATACTAGGGTTCCATGTAAGAAAATATGGATATGGAAGAAAAATCTAGCCATCAATTATCTGATGGAGAGTGGTAGAGAACATGGCTATGAAAAGGCCAACAATCCCAAAGCCATAAATTAGTGATGATTTAAGGTACCATCTAGGACAACATTTTTGTTCTAAGTTCCTTTTATTAATGATGAGGAATTTATTTATCAGATTGGCTAAGATCATAAGGAGATATACTTAGTTTATAATTAGAGTTTTATCCATTAATAAATTTCTACCAAAAATCATCATTCACTCTTAAAAAAATTCTATTTATACTATTCATAGAGGGTTCCAAAATAAACGAATTTATAATTCATCTACCAGATCTTTTAAAAAACTACTTTATTTAATCCAGGACATCTCGTGGGATAGTGGTAGGTGATACACCCTTGTCGCCCTTCGGTTGCGGGTTCAAGTCTCGCAGCCATGCCGGACGCGACGGGTTGCCGCCCAACCTCCGGGTTGTCCTTTTATGGCAATCCAAAATAATCCAAACTAGAACTATCCAAAAAACTTCTGTCTAAACTCACAGTCCAAAATTTATAAGGAAGGTAAACATAATATAGATCCTTTTTACCCCGTAATAGAATATGAATACCTTCATCATGTATTACCATATTCCTTATTGATTACATTCATGCTCCCTTATTCCATATAGAATGTTGGATATACTTCATTAATCCAAAAATGTTTTAAACCCCAACAATGATGGAATATACAAATCATTAATCAGTTCCAAGGTAGTCAAGAATATCCAATATAATTTATCCAAAACAATCACATATTATTCCAAAATCACTACCTCAATATCAGAACTATATTATGATTTATCATTCTCTCAACCATATATTTTCCAAAAATTTATCCTGCTATTGAGTCACTTTTCTTTGTTCCACACAATCTCAAGTCCTTAATGAAATAGTACTGCAGTACAATCCTTATATACTCCATGATTATTGTAACAAGTACATTGTTGATACAACACTCAATTGACATAATCAACATAAGAACTCTAATCACTCATCTTCATCTGTGGTAGTATCATAACATGATTATTATCCAATAACATCATTTGCGGCATAGTCTGATGACTGGGACATAGGTTCGCGTAGTGTCCAAACTCCTTGCAAATGAATCATTGTACATTTGAAACCATTTTCTTACCCTTGCAGTCAAGTACTTTGTGCCCTTTTCCTCCACACTTATAACAAACTCCCATTCCTTTCAGGCAAGTTCCAGGGTGTTTCTTTCCAGAGTTACCACATATGGGAAAATTCTTCTTTTCCCTCTTACTTTTATCCATCTTTCTCTCTTCCATCCTTTTCTTCTCTTGCTTCCCTTCAAAGCCATAGGACTCAGTAAACTCTTTACTTATCTTATCAACACATGATATTATTTCTTCATATGATGATAAAACATGGGAGACTATTTCTCTTATAAATTCTAGCTTAAGACCATGAGAGATATGATCCTTCCTTATCTTTGAATCATGTGCATTTCTGGAGTTATCATTCCTTCTACTGGGCGCCATTTCTAAACAATGGCATACACTAGATCAGTTTATGAATCAAAATACATAATACCATACTTATAAAACACTTAACATAAATTGAACTATTTATGGATATAATCCATAATCATAAGAATGTTTTATTTGAGGAATTATATATTCATAATCCCTTCAAAATGATTTGTAAAGAAAATGAGAGTTATCCTAAGAATATCCCCCGGGAGTGTCGTAACCAAGAGTGCAGCAAGGCCCGTTGTCGTGCACCAGTTCCCGTTCGAGTCTAGCTCAAAGCGGTGTTTTCGAGTTTTACCCCTAGGTACATCTGTGCCAGAGCCGCCTCTACCTGCTCGTATCCAGACAGGGATGTATTGCTCGGAAAACTCACAAAATCTCTACAATACCAAAATTCTAGGAAGTTCTTCTATACTAATCCTCAAAGTTCATCTTAGGTCTACGTGCTCTAATCAGAGTTTATCTAAATCTAGTTTCCAAGGTTTGTACTAAACTTCCTCTGATACCAACTGTAGCGGTCTGGAATTACTTCCAGTGGACTATAATTGATACCTATCAGGGCACTCCATGGGCGGCTACACCCCCTGGGCGGGACACACCACCATCCCCAGTGGCAGCCATTTCCTCATGAAGCCCTTGGGCGGAGAGCCATGCTTCGTCCAACGCTCACATGTGAGAGTTCCCAAGGATCGGATACATTCCTACCTCCTTTGCCTCTGATACCAACTGTAACGCCCCGACCCCAGCTGCCCAGAGTCGGTGCATTACTTCGTAACATTGGCATGATCACAAGAAAGATCAAATCTCGAAAGACCGACAGGTTTAGTAGCCTTGGAAACACTAGATATATTCATAAGTTTTACATTACATCATAAAATGAAAAACTACTACAACAACATAATGTCTCCATAATCCACACTCATATCCCCACAAAATATCCCTGCAGGTCATTCATAATTTACTTCTTCACATCCTGGGAAAAATAAAACATAGAAAAGGGGTGAGCTCAAATGCCCAGTAAGGATAACAATATAGCGGAAACTTTCATAAATAAGAATAAACATTTAAGGCAATGTATAACTAAAACAAAAGCCTTTTAAACATAAATTTCAACATGGTATGGCATAAATAAAATGAAATAATTCCATTTACTTATTCACATGGATATTCTACTAATCGAATAATCACATGCAAAAATCAATAACCACTTTCATAATGTTGGAATGCATAATGCCAGACTATCATAACCACATAGCCAAGGCCTCGTGCCAAGACTACAAATAAGATTTTGTCAAGGCCTTGTGCCAAGACACTAGTTTGTCTCATGAGACCTACAGATGCATCGAGGAGCTATAGCGGGCTCCACCCGTCACATATTAAGTCCAATGCATTCCCATATGAAAAGGTTTAAACATAACATAAACATTCGTATTAAAAATAGCATACGAAATGTCAATACTTTCACCATAAACTATGAATGGTATAAAAATAGCACATCCACAGTCAAACATATCACAAAACCTTCAATACAATATAGAAGTTTTGTATCATAATAAATCAACTTCAAATAATCTTAAAATCCATCAAAGGATGTTGACATAGATGAAATCAAAATTCTTTTTAAAGAAATATCTCCTTTTATTTTGAAATAATTTAAGATCCATATAAAATAAAACATTTTCTTTGAAAATATTCTTATAAGCTTGTAAGGGAAGCTTTGAAGATTTTATAACGGCGGAAAATAGCCACACCCGCCGTATAAGTTAAAAAAAACATTCTTACCTTAATTCTGTCGAAAAGGTTAAAAAGGACCTTGTTTTGAAAACGACCGAAAGATTCCTTTATAAACCACTTATAAAAGTCAAAAAGGGTATAAATGACTTTAACTCATATTCTAGTAAATAGTAAAAATGTTTTGAAATGCATTTTTAAGAAACATGGATGTGGATGATAAAGAGATCCCAGTAGATTATTACGTATAAACAACCTTGGATAATGAAGAGGTTGTAAAGTAAACCCTTACCTTGTACTTTTCCTTGGTTGGGGTAGGTTAACCTCCTGTATAATGGTGAAATAATTGTTATTAAATTATACCAGAATCATATATATTAATATGATATCATATATGATCTTTTAACATTGATTTGTTAATAATATCTTAAAATTATCATCGTTTCGGGTGTTAACTTACTCATTTTCTTTATATGTTTTGTTACATAAGCCATGGTTGTTGTATATTATTCATATCCAGAATGATATATAGTCCTTAAACATAATTTTTAAATCATCACATGATAATTATACTTGAATGGTTACGATGGAGAATGAATCTCATCGCGTTCGTGGAGACGGTAGTCCGTACGTACGCACGAGCGACAATATCATTCTTTTGATATTAAAATAATATATAAATGAATGGTATATCATATATACAGAATCATTAACATGTTATATTTATTATTTACATGAGTTACACATCATTATTATACCCATCCAAATAATATTATATTGAATAACAATTACACCACGACGTGGAGACGGTAAGCCGTACGTACGCACGTATGGTGACATGTTATTCAAAGGGTGGATAGAATACTGAATATTGTTGTACCATACTTATAATAACATCACAGTATATTGAGATACTGGAGTTATTATTTTAGAATGGTAAGAACAAAGGAAGAAGAAGTGGAAGAAGAAATGAACTTAGAAAAGGGTGGTGAAATCATTACCTCTTCTTTGGGTTCTTCCTTTTTATTTGATCAAAAGGGATCCTTAGGTTGGCTTTCTGATCAAACTAAGGCCTCTAGGTTGTATTGAGGGATGTTGGGAGAGTATTTGGGCAGATTTTGGCCGAACCAAAAGGCTTTGAAGGTGTGAATAAATGAGAAGGAGGAGTGCCCTTTTATAAGAGGGGTGAGGGGCACCTTTGGAAAAGTTAGAAATATTAATTTATAATAAATTCATATTCGGTTTCTAAAGGCTCCAAAGTTGATTATTCAAAGGTTAAGGTGGGTGTAGGTCGAAAACCACTCAACCAATAGAATTTAGACAGGTTTGGGTACTTATATTAACCTTATCTTTAAGTATTAACTCTAAGTTAATTAGTTTCACTTTTACAATGTCTCTTTGTATTTTTATATAATATGGTTAATAAACTTACTATATACATCCAAGAGACCCCCAAGTGGTACATTAATTATGAACCTATCATGATATAAGTCTCTTGGCCTAACCTTAGATTTTTAGGAATTTAATATCAATTAATAATATAATATTTGTTTTAAGAACTCTTTTATGTCAATTTTGACACTATTCAATAGTTTATTTTTTTGAAACTCATAACAGATTGATTACTTCGAACAAAGTCAATTAAATCAATCCTAATATATCATATTATCCTATAAAATTAGTTTAATTCATTAAAAGTTTCATATTATATTTTTTTGGGTATTTATAATATCAATTATTTTAATTTTTCACTATTATATTAATTACTTCATCATCTTTGTGTCATAAATAAAATAAATTATTTAATGTCTAAAAATTATAAATAAAATATAATTATGTAGGAAATCTTTTTATCTTTCTAAATAATATTTATAATCTAAAATCCAACTTATATAACCCTATGTAACAATTGTTTTTCTAAAAGATATATGCTTGTGTCATTTTTGTATTCATTTTGACTTAATTAAAATAAAGTGTCATTATCACTTACAAGTGGATCCATGGGGTCCCAAAATAGACCCAAAGATTCCCATGGTCGACCATGTATCAACCAATAGGGTTAAGACACGTTTTAGGGTAATTTAGTATTATTATAATATTATTTTTTAACCCTTATTTACCGGATTTACCCTTAACCATGGTAAATAAAATATTTACCGCAGTAATTATTCAAAATGTCTAAAAATAAAAGTTACCTATTTACACAATTTGAACATCCTGATTCCAAATATGGAATCCATTTTCCTAAATTCAAAACACAGAAGTGGCAGAAATTAATTTAAAATTAATTCCCGCTGTCAAAACAAAAAGCGTGTTTTTAAGAGATAATAACTATCAAAAGATTGACACTTGTTTATGTTCGGTTTAATTGTAAAATTATGTCTAATGACCAACATTATATTAAATTGTAAAAATATATTCTAAATATACTTTAAAACCACTCAAATTCATAATTTATCACTATTAATTATTTTTATTAAAAAAGTTGTTTTTAATTAAAATTTAGTAATTTTCACTATTCATCAAAATATGAAAGTTATCCGAAAAGTACCAAAATTTCACCTTAGGCTAAATTCGATATTCCGAATCCAAAAATGAAGTCCATTTTGAAATATAAAATATATATATTTTCAAAAAGTAGGTATTACTATTTATAACGGCTAGTTTGATTGGTTATGGTGTGTTAGAACTCGGTGTTGCGTACAACACACGCTATCACATTATTCAAAGGGAAACGTACCGTGGAAGCTTAGGGTGTTTCATTTTAAATTTTTGATGTCCCCATTTAGTCAAAATGTTTAAAATAATGTATTTAAAAAAGGTTTCACTATTAGAAGTTGATAAAAGTGAAATACTGAAAATGAATCTGTTCTTGCATTATGACTAAGAAACTCATAATAGGGATTCTAAAATTATAAGGATTTTATAAAGTTCAAAATGTAGTTAATACTATTCATGACCTCTTTTAATGGTGTGATTGAACTCAGTGTTTCATGTAGTGCAAGTTATTGAATTATTTTTAAGAAATAACACACTCTGAAATCCTGGGGTGTTACAAAGAACACCTTCTTTAAAATATTATTACTAAAATATCAATGAATTAAAATATGTTTTCAGGTTACAAAGATGAAATAAAATACATGATGATCCATAAATAATAAGAAGGAATAGATTATGTGAAGATACTCATATTTAATTTAATAATAAACTATCAAAAAATCCATTAAATAACTATTAAATTAAAAAAAACTCAATACATACAGGGTTCGATCATAATTATTATCATCCCAACATAAAAAACATTACACATTTAAAACTATCTGGTTTTTATTTTACGTTATTATTTATTAATGTAAAGTTGTTGAATTAACAAATTAATTGTCTAATTAATCAATTTTTTCAAATATGCATCCCAATAATCCACATTATTATTATAATATTATTTTTAAAATATTTTTTTAATTTAAAAATAATTCCATCATGGTTTATAATGATATGGAACAAGGAGTATACACTTCTTCTCAGAATTAAATTTCAACTACATATAATGATACATATAATATACATGAGGCAACAAGTAATACTCCCTTCTACTTTAGAAAATATATATTGAAACACACATTATATGTGAACTATGCTTTTTATTTTTCTTATCATATATTATGTACCTACATAAATTTTATTCATACCACATGTGTCACGATATTTCCATATTTGTTGTCCTTTGAGTCAAAATGTAAAAAAATGCCATGTATCACCACATGACATATATTTAATATTTATCTTGCATACCTCTAAAAATAATTTGATTTATAAAGAGTGAATAAAACCCACTCACATCATGTACGTTCAAAATAATATAGAAAATAGTTAATTTATGTATTTAATTCCATATGACCCACAAAAAACATTTGGTATGTATTTCATGGTAAAAAACCTATTACATGGTGTGTAAGGAATGATACATGACAACAAGAATATTTTTTATAAAATTAATGTTATATAAATGAATTTTAATTACATGACATTTTTTTCTTAGTGTATAATATTTTTCAATGGTTTAGAGTAGCACATCATGTGCAACCAATGATTGGTCATGTTCCCTTTTCAATAGACGCCCTCACAACATTCCTAGGGACATATAATGTATTATATAGAAGATATTTATTAGTTACATATATTTTATTCGAACCACACACTAGGTAATTAAATATGTAATGTGTTTCAAGGTTATCAGTCAATCCGTGGAATTCATTAGTTACATGTCACAAACATTGACCACATAGTTTCTATAATTCCTATATGACATAATCATGTGTGGTTATAATATGTGTTTATCCTCTACTCAATGTATAAACATTTGATTTTGTATTCTATCTGGATGTCAAAACATGTAGTGTAATGGAACCAAGAATTTTTCTCCCATAAAATGTTATGTGATTTATGTATCTCTTCTAGATGTGGTTTACTATGGGAACACATCGTGTAATTTATAGTTATATGTCATGTATCTATTTCATATAGACAATATTTTTAGAACCATGGGATGTGATCACCGATAATTCTTCATGATTTATTATACATATAAAGTCTAATGATCTTTTTTGTTCAATATTAAGATTACTAATGAACATTGTAAATGAATAACTAAGAAAATATATTAAAAAATGATCAACAATAAATAAATAAATATAAATAAATAAGTGATCATTTTGATACCACTTTAAGGATATGGTGTGTATTAGAAGTAATCGGCCAGGTTCCCAATAATTACATTCATTGATTTCATTATCTCAAATACTTATAATTGAAAAAAATAACACCGAGAAATATTTAAAGAGAATATATTTTCATATATGATTAATAATTAATTTATAAACAAGAATGGACTCGGTTTTGATAATTATTTTTTCAATGATTAATTCATTAACCATTATTTACAAAACATCATTGTGTTAAAGGATCCATGGAAAAAATCATCTATCAGTATCTATTAGTTTCGGCATGTGCTCCATGAACCTAATAATTTCATTGATTGCACTCCACATGCTAGAGTCAAAGTACAAACCATCTCATGTTATTCATCATTTTGCATAATATGAATTCATTTATGTTTGACATTTTTTGGGTTCTACCATCCATTAGAGATAGGATAAATTAATGTAAACCCATTATTGAGAGTTTTCTAGAAAAAAATTTTTTCTTTGAGAGAATTTTCATGATTGAAATTTTGTGTAGATCAAATATCATACCCATTAAATGAAAATATTTGAGTTATATATTGTGTATTAAGTAATTAGTTATTTAAAAAACATTAACTAATTTTATTACTAATAATAAAACTCTAATCTATTAATATTAATATTAATATTATTCATGAGTTTTATAAGATATTATATAAAAAAATGAAATTATAAATAAATAGTTATCTAAATGATATTAGATTTATAGATAATTTATATTCAGGATCTTGAATCGACATTTCTAACGACGTCCACATCTATCTATCAATGAATAAAAATAAATGATTATTGGGAAAATATATATCTATATATTATTAAATAAATAAATAAATAAAATAATATATCCACCAACTGGTAAATTATTATTTATTTAATATTCAATTGAAATATATTCCAATGGGAATAAATGTTTATTGAATTTATTTTATCAATATAACATGAATATTAACTATCAAATAATCTAGGGTAAAAAAGTTATTTTAATATTAAATTAAAATATAATTTAACTAATGTTTTGGACACACATAGTGTGTAACCCATTAAGGTACATTCTTAGTGGAATTACCTGGGCGAGCCTAAAGCCCAATATTAAAATCTAACAACATGTCAAAGTACACATATATAAATTACTTAATGTCTCTATGACGTCTTTCATATACGAACACTCACTATTAAAAATAATCTCTTTATCTCTATAACTCATAAATAAGGTTTCATTATCATTTCATAAAACTATATAATATATATCATTCTTTTACAACCTAAAATAAACATTCCAATAAACTTCCATAGCCATTGTTTTAATCAAATAGTTTCATTTCAATTGATGTGCATGATAAATTAACATCCATTCTAGGATGGGTAAATACCCTCTTGATTAATCTACTAAAATCACATAATTCATGGTGCACCGAATATATCATAATTCATTGAAAGCATGTGAGTTAACAGTTTTAAATAATTCATTAAGAAATGTGATATATGATATATAATAATAATAATAATAATAATATCATGTCTTAGGATCAATAAACACATCCACTTGTAGTAATATGTAAGACATAAATAACATGTTGAATTATTATGTAGGGAAATGAACTCATAACCTCCTCCCAGAATGATTACCTTGTGAAAAACATTATAATTTGAAGAATTATCCACTTATGAGCATCCAACTCTTTATACACAAAACATCATTTTTTTCTTTTAAAATATTGTCTACCATTTCAAGGGATATATGTTCAATAATACTTCCATAACTCATCAAGGATCCAATTATAAGAGGGAAATCATATAACATTCTGATGTCACAAATACACTATGAAAATTATCACATTGATGTTTCTAATAATATCAATCGTTATTTGGAATAATATTTATTCGTATCATTATCATTGAATAAATAGGTCACTGAATGTGAGTGTATGTTGGATCTAGAAAACCATCTACAAGAATTTATTATGATATATAATGTATAAATAGTATTTTTTTATGGACTACATCCATTAATAACGTTAATATACATCAATATACTTACTATGGTCGAATATATTTATACACATGTAATTCACTAAATAAAATGAGTATGTAGATAAATTTAGTGTATTAAAATATGGGTATTTTTCTCAGTGGAAGTGGGTCCAAACCACTAACCAATTATGGTATCTAGTAATATATCATGGACCCCATACAGAAAGAAAATAATTCATGTAAATGATAACATTTCTATAATTTCATAATGTATAATAAATTAACATTGTAAAATGATATCTCATTATGTTTGATTTATAATAGTGTCATCATCTGATAATAGTTGACCAAACATTATTTAGTATATCGAGGAAAATATTCATATATACCCTATAATAATGGTTTTCCTCAGATACTTATATATCGATAAATTTTCTTGAGATATCAATTTTGTAAAATCAATGAAAACAATCTATTGATTATACAACTGAATGAAATTCACTCAAAAATCACCCAATGAAATGTAATTTTCAATGAATATATAACCCATGGGTTACATCACTTATAAATGTATGAAATCCATGCTATATACAAACAATTAAATTTAATCTTTTGTATTGATCCAATTAATTTCATAAAGTAACTTTCTATGACATATATTAAATTGAATTTTTGTTGGAGGGTTTTCCATCAACATCATTTACTCTGGGGGATCAACATGTGTGCACATCATAAGTAAAAGTATCAATGTTTATGTACCCAAAACACTAAATATTAAAAAATCCTTTGTGTCCTTTCATCCTAAAATATCTAGACCACATAATCATATTTAAAGAAAAAATAATGGTTTTCATAGGTTCACAATATAGTAGAGATTATTATATGATGTCTATTTTATAAATATTTTAAAGAAATTACCTTACATAATATTCCAAATAAATTAATAATAAGTGATATTAATAAAAAAAATATTCCATATAGAATAAATTTTCAGTGATAAAAATTATATAAATTTTTATTTATGGAATGAAATATAAAATGGTTAGATGATGTTTCTTAATATTAATATATAGGCAACGTATTTTGGGAAGGTAAGAGTTCAATTTGATCCTTCTATGATAGACATATGAGATAGTTAAATATACCACATAGAATATTTAGTGTTGTATTCTTATTGTAGGGTTAATGAATCATTATTTATATAGATCCATTATTTTTTGGAGTTTTTTCTTCGATTATTTTTTATTTTTCTTGACATAAAAAATTATACTAGAAGAGGATACAGTTGAGTTGGTAAATAATGTTATTTAAACAATATAATAATATTATTAATAGGTGTATAAATTAGATTCATGAACTTTAAAAAGTACATCTATATTCTCCATTAATATGTATGTAATTTTAGATGAGACTTTTTCTTCATCGGTAATATTTTATTATGGTTTTATATTATTTTTTATTACCCTTTTTAACATACTTGGGTTAGAAACTATTTTATAACATATGCACACCATTATAGATTTTTTTATCTACTTTATAATCAATATTTTAATTTATAAATTCATATAAATTTTATACAACATTTGTAGTAATTAGATTTAATGGAAGAATATAATGTCTCCTATTGTAGTTTAAAAAAGTTTTCATCAAATTAACTACTACTTTATAAATTTATCTATAATTTTGAACTAAAAAACTTCATAACTAAAGGGTGGAATAAAAAATACAATTTTGTTTTGTTATGATAATTATATGAGATAAAGTATACTATATAATATAATTAATGATTTTCATATATGTATATATATATATTAAATATATTTCCACATAAACAATAAAGTATAAATATGTTTACAAATCTATAATAATTATAAGAGAAACATATATTATTCTTATACAAAATCTATATCAACTAAATAAGAGATATATAATAATATATCTATTTGTAAACTATACATATATTTGTAAATTGGTTATTTATATTAGTTGTTAATTTTAAATTTTTTATTGAATCTTTAGGTAATTATATTTAATAAAACGTTATTATTTTTTATTTTATTCTATTATAATCATCAAAAAAAATTATTTCTATTCAAATAGAAATATTATGTTTCCCCCATTAAAAAATAAAATTTTATTCTATGATGGATAAAGTGGGATAGTTGGTTAATCCATCCTTTAAATAATATAAATTACAATAGAACTCATGTTCCAAAACTATATATGATAGGGTTTGATTATTTTTTTATAGACCTAGATAAAAATATTAACGAAGTGTAATAATGATCATTAAAAAAAGATAGGTAGGTGTTATAGCCATGTATGTTGATTTAAATGATTATATTTATAACTTATGATTAATTTTTTTTTTATATTGGAGATATGAATATCTAAAGAGTTAAAAATGAAAAAATTTCAAATGAGATAAATAATTAAGAGAGAAAAGATCTAATTAAATATTTATAAAAATAATAAAGGTAAAGAGAATAGATTTTTATCCACTATTAAAGAATTAATTTTTATAACTTCAGAGCTCGAATCATATATTGATTTATTAAATAAAAAAATATTAGATATATTATTTCTATAAAATAAAATCTAATTGAGCACATTACATTATAAATACTAAAAAAATTAGATAGACATACTAAAAATGTAAATAAACATACTAAAAAATTATTTCTAGCCACTTATTTGTAAGGTATAACAAAACAATAGGGGACATCCTATGAAATATAATAATTAAAATATATTTTATACTAAATTAATAGATTGACTAATATAATTATCTAAATAAAACCCTAAATTAAAAAATATCAAAAACATATTAGAATAATATTATTAGTTAAATTTTATAATAATAAATAGTATCATAAATAAAAATGTTATAATCATATAGAAATGAATACAATATACTATTAAAGACACATAATTCCTTAAAAATTATCTTTTCAAATATATTGGATTATACATTATATATTATATTTTAATTTAAAAAAATAATAGTATATATTATTTTATTTTAATATAATACAATTTTAATTATTTTTGAATTTTAAATCAAAAAATTAGCTTATGGTGAATTTTTGGTATTTTTATAAAATAATATATTTCTTGGTGGATTGTGAAAAAATATCAATTTAGATATTACTAACACCTTTATGACATTACTATTAAAAAATAAAAAATTAAATGTTCTTGAAACATTGTTTTATAAACATTATATATTTATAATTAAAAATATATCATTTATAAATACGAATTTTAATATATTAGTCCCATGTTTAACATTTTTAAATCATTTTTTATAGTTTATTCTAAATACCGTTGTTATTCAAATATACAAAAAAATATTTTTCATAAAGAAAATATAAATAACATCTAAAATAATTGATCCCATTTTTTATATAATTTTATTCAAAATATGTAAAATTATCAGTTACATTTTTAGTATTAAATGAATGAATTCAATTATTTGAGTAAGTAACTGTGATAATGGTGAAAGATTTATTTTCGATGAATTGTTTTATTAGAGTGTTATAACTGTTATATAATAAATGAAAATGTTATATATTATATATTGAATTTGATATATATTTAAACAAATAAAAACTAAATTATAAGTCATTTAATTAGTAATTAATATTATATATGATTAAGAACACTTAATGGCTAAACAATCATTTTATTAAATAATAGTTTTTTAATATATTATTTGATTTAATTTTAAATTTAATTTTTTAATATTTATAAAGTTATTTACATTAAATTTATTATAAAATTAGCTTTAGAAAACCCAATATTTATATAAGCAACTATTTTATATCTATTTTCAAAAATATTTTACATAGGTAAAAACTAGTTACCAAAGTTGAAACCATATTTTAAAGGAAATACCCAAGAGGTAAAAAAAATTCTAAAATATGGAAATAGATTAATGGTGGACATATAATAAAATATAACTCATAAAACACAATATTTTTCTATTTTAGAGCCACTTACCTGTTAATAGTGTCATGATAATATTCTTAAATAATGAGTAGTTACAAAAATTCCATTTTATTCATTTATTAAATTAGATCACTCCCACAAATTTTTTTCGCACATTAAAAGACATATCTAATGTAAATACATTATTTCTCTACCCTAAACTCCCTCCCCTTTTCCTAGAATATTTTTCCTCTTTAAAACACCATTATATGAATTCATAAGGTGTTACACAAGAGATAACATCCAAAGGGAGAGGTGATATTCTAATACAAACACCATTTATTCTTTAATGATTCTACCTCCCAAAACCTATTCCATACATGAATGTATGAAAAACTTAATTTACTAGAATATTATTAACATTTTTTTATATTAATAGAATTTTCATTTTCTACTTTCCTCTAAAACTATTCCACAAATGAAGACGTCGCCCTGCTTACGAGTGGACTGCTGCCTCTCTAAATAGTGGGATTGATTTCTTATCAGCACCAAATAAATATTATTTTAAAATCAAATTTAAAATATTAATTTTATATTTATTAAATTATTAATATAATGAAAACTTGAAACATTCCATATCTTCTTCTCAATCTATAGAAAAAGAACGTATCAATTGTGTGTACCTTTATACTACCGCCTAAATGAAAGTAAAGTATTTTTTTTAAATCTAGTATTATTTTATCAAGAAGCCGTGATATATGATTCAACCAAAAAAATATCAGTATTCATCTATAATAATGATATTATTCCAAAATCATTACATTCATAACCATAATCACCATTATATTATTGAATGTTTTTCATTGGGATAATGGTAACACCAATATGAAAAATTGTATAGTTTTTTAACAGGGATTTACATAGATATTTACCTTCTGGTGCTACTAGAAATTAATGATAAAATAATTTTTTTTTATTTTTTGCGAAATTCATTATTAATATTTAACTTCTTATTATTTTACTACCAATTTTTTCATTAAATATTAACAAAATAAGATCATTACTAACTTCATCGTCTTTAATCATAACAAATATACATATTAAGTGAAATTAAAAAATTATAAAAAATTATAAAATATCTATTATAGTACCAATATTGATCTTATAATGATTATATTTGATACCAATAAATAAAACTTACACCACCATTATGAAACTAGCATTAAACAGACAATCTATAAAAATAGATTATAATAATAAAAATAAAAAACAACTAACTATGATATTTGAAATATATTACAATAAATTAATATTAGAACATCTTATATATAACAATTTTTCTCTTTATTACATATTTAAACATGATTTATTACATAAACATTCACTTAAGACAACTCTGAGGATCGAGAAGACTAGTGTCTTGGGATATTAAAAACATTACATGAAAACATAATAAATAAAATACAACAACTTTATTGAAAAATTATTTAACATAACCAGAATATTCCTTTGTACTTAGAATTTCATTGGATTGTGAGAGGACATACATAAGAAAAGGGTGAGCTATAAAACCCAGTATGGGAGTAAACAAGGCATAACATGAAAAATACAATACATGTTATACAATAGGAATATCAATGGATCACTAGAGAAACATGGACAAAAAGGTATGATATAGAATTATTATCAATATGTGGAAATGTGGAAACAAAATAAAACTTGATATTATCATGATCCAAGGATCATTTCACTTGGATTAGAATTAGTAAACACTCATAGCACATGAATTAGCTTGAGTAAACCCTAATTTCACAAGAATTATAAAGAGTAAACCCTCATCTCACATGAATTATAATATTTAAACCCTCGTTTCAAAATAGAGAATCATGATAAAAAATATTACCCAATGCATTGTAGTGTTATTAGGGAACACCCTTTATAAACATTTACTTTTATGCATAACTGTTCCACATGGATCATGTGACAAATAATAAGCCATCATCCAAAGTTCATCCATGATTAAGAAAGGTGGAAAAAATAAATGTAAGTACCATTAAGTAATTATATGTGTGTATAGTTTAATAACCTTGATAGAGAAATGGGTATGGTATTCTCTACCTGATGATTTTTGCATGGAAAATTACGGGGCAAATTCAGCTGCATAATAGTGTGACTTAAAAATTCATAAAAATAGGTGATGAGAGAGAAAAAAAGTATCTCATTATATGTACAAGAAATTTAGTGTAAGGGGTTAAAACAGATAATTGTCCCAGCACATGTAATTTTTAAATAGAACGCGTAACATAATAAATAAACCTGGAGAAAGAGGATAAATAGAATAACTCTTACGAAATTTTAGAATGGTAACCGGTTTACATGGGATAGATTAATGAGATAAAAAGAGGTATATCATTATTAAAACATAATTAAGGATTTATGGGTGTGGTTTTAAATCATTCCTCAACATTTTTACTTGAAAATAAAATGGTAAAACGAAATAAAGAAACATGGAAAAATGAGAAAGGAAAAATATCTTACAAAAATTCGGCATAGTGATAGCTTAGGTTAGGGTCCAAATGGGGTAGGATAAATGATAACTCATTTCTATAACTTATATTTTATAGTAATGTAATTATTATAAACAAATTTGTATACAATAAATTTAAATTAAAATAACTATGCTCAAAGAATGTTGTTGAATTCAAAGGAGAGGAGAGGAAACCTTTAGAAAAAATTGGCATAGAAATTGATTAGCTAAGGGTAAAAATGAGGTAGTATAAATAATCCCTAATTAAAATTACATAAAATAGACAGTAATAGAATTAAAATAAAAAAATAACATTATAACAATTTGAAATTACATAAACTACTTTCACATAAGATGCCTTATTTTTAAAGGAGGGGAATAAAGTAGGGATACCTTACTTGGAAGTGTGATATCAAAGTCTTGGGAGAGGATTACTGGGAAATTATAATAAAATTTGGAGGATTCTATGGAGTATAAGGTACTGTTTAGTCGAGCTCCAAATGGTATGAGTGAAGTGGAATTGGAGGTTGGGTGGGTTTATATAGAAAATCAGAGGGAATTCATCATTATTTATGTAATGGACACAACACATTAAACTATAACAAAAAACAAACCATACCATAATTTTTCCCATGTTTTCATAAAAAGGGGAGAGTTATACAATATTTTATAAGGTCATGGGACAAACATATTAACATATTATACTTTCTTATGTGAAGGTGAGTCACACTCTCAAGAAAATCATTTTAAAATGTTAAAATATGATTAATGTATTGGAGGGTCCACAAAGGAAATATAAAATTAATCAAAAAAATATAAAATTACATTATTATAAACATAAACATATATTTGTCGATTATACCATTTATAGTTTTTTATTACATCACTATGGAGTTATTATGATATCATATAACACATTATATATTTATACGGTATTTAATTTTTACCGAAAAATTTGATTGTCTTAAAAAACTATGTAAAATTAAATGTTTCATAATTTTGACCTCCTGATTCTAAAAATAATTTTCATTATATCGAAATAATTTTTCTAAATATGTGATTTTTTACTTCTAAAATAATAACTGTCAATTATTGAAAATTGACGGGTTTGAAATAAAAGAGTTTTCAAACATTAATAAAAGTAACATTTGACTTCATAAAAATTAAATGATCAATTATATTTTTTAAATATTATATAATTATAATATTTTATTAAAAAAAAATTTCTAAAAAATAATTATTTCATCAATATTAATTCAATAATTAAAAATACAATTTTAGTTTTATTGTATAATAAAATAATTCTTATCAAACTGAATACTTGATCAATTATAGAGTAAAAACAATAAGAAGTATAATCCCCACTTATAAATAAAATGAGTGTTATTATAACACTATTATAATAAAAATATTAATAAAATATTAGTTTAATATAATAATTTATTTGTTTCTAAAAAGTATGTACTTACCCAAAAAAATCATTTTATCTAATTTATTATATATATAAGAAAAATATTCTAATAAATTAATTGATGAAATTAGACACTTATTTATAAAATTTATAACACAAAAATTAACTAATACCTTGTTACATAACCCATTATAACACCCAAATAAGACCTAAGGGTAAGGTGTGCAGTTGTGACAGACTCTTAGGGTAGCTCATATAACATCGCTCGGGTGGTAATCTCTATTAACTTGAACTTCTCCCTTAGGTGATTCTATTCAAGACTAATATATTGAATCTCATTTTGGGATTTTTTAAGAGTGAATACTAGTGAATCTACCTCCATTATGAGATTCAAAAAAATGATTGTTTTATGGCTTGAGTCTACTAGATGAGGACATTCACTCTATTTTTTCTGTCTAAAAAATTCTTTTTAAAACATGTAAATTTATACTAGTCATTTGATAACTATTCAATGGTTATATTATCAACTGTAGTGATACATAATGGTATTTTAAACCAAATTGGATAAAATAAAAAAACTTCATGTGTTTTCTATATCTATAAGGAATTTAATTATATAAACTAAAGGGAATTTTATTCAAAAAAAAATTTGGTTCGTTATAACTTTCCCCTTTAAAAAATTTCCCCCATAGAATTTTCTTTTCCTACTCTAAAATAGTTGAGGGTAAATTTTCCACATCACTTCATCTAGATCCCATGTTTCTTCTTTAAACTTTTGGTTTCTCCACAACACTTTTATGTGGGGCATTGTCTAATTTTTTAGAACTTTTTCCCTTCGATCTATGATATTCATCGGATTCTCTTCATAGGAGAAGTCATTCTTTAATGGGACCACCTCCAAATTGATTACATGCGATGGGTCATGTATGTACTTCCTCAAAAGTGATACATGGAATAAATTTTCTACTTGATACATGTTCGATGGGTTCTCTAGTCGATAGGCCACTGCTCCAATGTGATAAAGGATCTCAAAAGGGTCGACCTACCTTGGAATATGCTTTCCCTTCTTCCAAAATCTAACAACTCTCTTTAACTATGACAACTAGAGGAATATCATGTATATAACATCATACTCTATGTCTCATCGTAAATTATCAGTATATCTCTTTTGTCAACTCTAATCATCATTAATGTGTTGCTGGATGGTCTTAACCTTCATCACTATTTCATTGACAATTTATGGAATTAAGGGTTTTATCTCTCCAAATTCATCCCAATGTGCTGATGTTCTTCACTTTTTCCCATTAAAGGTTTCATTATGATCCATTTATATGCTTCAGTGGAAACTGTAACTGTAAGTGGAATAAATAAGAGGAAGATATTGATCCCATCCTATTTAGAAGTCTATTGAGAATTCTCTGAACATGTCCTCAAGTGTCTTGATTGTCCACTCAGATTGGACATCAGTTTGAGGATGATAATTTGTACTGAAATTCAACTCAGTATTCAGAGCTTTCATGATACTCTTCCAGAACATAGTAGTGAATCATGGATCTTGATCAGATACAATTGATACTTATACTCTATGTAGCCTTACCACTTATCTTATATATATTTTTTACAGTTGATCCAATGAGAATACTTCCCGAATTTCAATGATTTTTGTATCCTTTGTAAGACTATCCACAACAACCCTGATAGAAAGTTTTCCATTGGATGTCTTCAGAAGTCTAGTGACAAAGTCCATGGTGATGTTCTACAAAATCATGATGTTATGGGAAATAGTTTCATCATCCCCATATACCTTTTTCACTCAGCCTTCACTTGCTGACATACGAGGAACATAGATGTATACTCAGGGATCTCCTTCTACATGTTATCCCACCAATAATGCTATCAGATATCTCGATACATCGTTGTGTTTCCTAGGTGAATGGAGAAATTCTAACTGTGTGCATCATCAAAATGTTATTTTCATTAACTCTTGATTTAATGGAACACATAGTCTTGACACAAATATCACAATTCATTATTCATTAACATTGAACTCTGATTATTTAACATTTTTGATAGTTTCCACTTTATTTGAATTCCCACACCAACCTTTTGAGTTTCCATTAACTGTTTCAATAGAGATGGTTGAGAAATAAATTTTTAAAGGATTAATGATGTTCCCATATTTTTGATTCCCATGTCCATATTAATCTAATCTATGAATCTTAGATCCTTTTCAATTATCATCGATGTTAATATCGCCCGGTCCTTTCAACTTAGATAATATTCCACCTTGTTCTATTTTCCATGGTGGTTATGGATTGAGTAGTCATAGTATTTGATCAGATCTAACAATATTTGTTTGTGCATGTTCATATTTTTCTGAGAGAATATTTACTTGAGTCTTTTATGATACGTATATATTTTACACATTTCTATAATGAGATAATGCCAAATGATTTTGAACACAATGATCAATACCACCAACTCCAGATCTTGTATTGGATATTTTTGCCATGAATTTTCAACTGCCTTAACTCATATGCAATGACATTGTCTTTTTTCCTCAAATTTCATCAATGATAGACTTATAACATTTTCAATAATAACATTCCTGCAAACATCAACATGTGATACAACACTTATAGAAGTTTTTCCCTAATGATTTAAATTCATTCCAATTGGGGACTCTATGCTCTTAGAAAACATAAAATATATACCAATACTAAATGAATTTAAATACATTATGACATACACTACTATGATTTAGTGGTTATATTTGATTCATTTGTCATTATCCATCTTAGAAAAGGACTTCTCGTGCTCCCTTGATCGAAGAGATTATTGATGCTCATCATTCTTCTCAGCCCTTTCAATAGAGCATTGTCTTGGGTAATTCCCGACTTCTCCACATTTACAGTATAAAATTGTGTCAGATGCCATAGATAGAACATTGTTTCTAGACATCACATTATACATTCTTTCATGGAATTTGGATACTTTGTTTCCCTACTTTATGCACATAAAATATCTCCTTGTCCCTTTGTGAAATTTCTCTTCGGGGTTCATTCCATACTTTTTTACATGAAGGAAATTGGGTATTCTTTCCATTAACAACATTAGAATATGGAATTTTAGGATATGTCATTTTACACTTACTTGATTTCAATGTGAATTCAACAAAGTGTCAATTATAAATCATGATTTTTTATAGTTGTTTTGGCATAATCATGATATTTCCTACTTGAGCTTCCATTTTATTGGGAATATCACTAAGACATTTATCATGATTCCC
This sequence comes from Viscum album, assembly GCA_963277665.1. Taxonomy (NCBI): domain Eukaryota; kingdom Viridiplantae; phylum Streptophyta; class Magnoliopsida; order Santalales; family Viscaceae; genus Viscum; species Viscum album. The sequence continues at coordinate 2,044,141,634 of OY728136.1, forward strand.
TTCACATTAGTTGTTTTCCATATTCCTCATATTACTAGCAATTGGAAAGAATAAAAGTAAAATTAGTGATGGGTACCTTAAACATTTTAAAACATAAATGAAAATCCAATGATATTGAAGGGATAACTTATAAATTTCATTTATCTCTTTAACTTATTAATTTATACGCTTTAATCTATCTTATCCATGATCTACTTACCAACATATATTCTTAGGGTCATTTTTTATTCCCATAATAATGGTTCATACACATCATATGAATTTACCAAATAATATCCTTCTGAAGTGTCAATCCGTGATTTCAGAAATTCTTCTTGTCATGCACTAGTTCCCATTTGAGTCTAGATCAAAGATGTTTTTTCAGGTTGTACCCCTAGATATATCTATGCCAAATCCACCTCTACTTCTTCATATCCATACCAGGATTTATTTTCTTGATAAAAAACTTACTATATAGTAACCAAAATTTTGGGATGTTTTTCATATAATTAGTATTATCCTTAAATTTTTCACTGGGTTTTTCTAATCCGAATCCCAAAAATAACTAAACCTACCCCTTCATACAAACTATAACAATCCATTTCTTTATTACAAATTTAAACATGATTTATTACATAAACATGCTCTTAAGATACCTCCGAGGTTTGAGAGTTCTAGTGTCTTGAGAAATTATAAACATTACATAAAAAAATAAGTCATAAAATTAAACAAATTTATTGAAAATTTATTTGACATTACCACAACATTAATTTTTACTTAACATTGAATGGGATAACAAGATCATATATATAAGAAATTAGTGAGCAATAAAGCCCGGTAAGGGACTAAAAAAGGAATAACATGAAGATTACAGTACATGTTAAGAAATAGGAATATAAATGGATCACAGGGTAAAAATGAACATTAAATCATGATATATAATGATTATCATAACATAGAAATGTGGAAACAATATACAACATGATATTTCCATGATCCAAGTCTCATTGCACGTGGATTGGCATGAGTTAACACTAATTGAAAATGAATTAGCATGAGTAAGACCTAATTTCATATTAATTAGAATGATAAAACCCTCATTACACATCAATAAGCATGAGTAAACCCTCGTTTCACATGTTTTATCATGATAATAAACATTACCCAATGCATTCAAGTGCTATTAGGGAACACACTTTAAAAACATTTCATTTCATGCATTAGTGTGCCACATGGATTATATTACATGGAGTCATTCAACATCACATGTTATTAAATGATAAAGCAATGTGGAATAAATAAATTTAATTACCATTCATTAATTATATGTCCATAATAGTGAATACCCATGACTAAGAAATGGGCATGGTATTCATTTCACGATGGTTTTGGCATGGAAAATTGGGGTTCACATTCAGCATCCAAACGATGTGACATAAAAATCATAAAAATGGTTGATGAGAGAGAAAGGGATATCTCATAAATTTAAAATAAAATGTAATTTAAGGGTTTCATATATATATACATGTCCAAACACATTTAACTTTAGAATAGACGGTATAACATAATTAAGATCATTAATAAAGATTAGAAATGGAATAACTCTTACCAAATTATGGCTTGGTAATGGGTGTACATAAGAGGGATTAATAAGAGATAAATAAGTCTATTATCATTAAAACAAAAGGGGGGAAGTATGTGGGAGGTGTGAGATCATACCTAAAAAAATTTATTTGAAAATAAAAGGGTATCACAAAATAAAGATACATGTACAAAAAAAAGAAAATAATAAATCCATTACGAAAATTCATCATAGTAACGGCTTAGGTGAGAGTCCAAGTATGAAAGGATAAATGATCCATCATTGATATAACATAAATTGTATAGTAATATAATCATTTAAAAGTAATTTAAACACAAGGAATTTAAATTAGAAAAACTACTCTCAAAGAAGTTTATGGAATTCAAAGGGGTTGAGAGAAATCACTTACAAAATCTTGGAATATTAACGGCTAGGTAAGGGTCAAAATTAAGGAGGCAAATAATATCTCATTATAATAACATCCAATATAATGTGATATAATTTTTAAAAAACAATCACATTATAACCATTCAAAATTACAATAAATAATTTCAAATAAGATGATTCAATTTGATAGGAGGTGAGGAAAGTAAAGATCCCTTACTTGGAAGTGTGATTCAAAATGCTTGGGAGCGGATTATTGGGAGCATGGTTTCACATTTTGAGGACTCTAGGGAGTATGTTAATGAGGTTGGGAAATCTATAAATGGCTTTAGTGAAGTGGAAAGGGAGGTTCAGTGTGTTTATATAGGAAAATGGGAGGGAAATCATTATTATTTTGGTTTTGGAGACTACACATTAAACTAATCAAACCCCAAACCATACCATTGTATGTTTTCATGGTATCTACCAAAGGGGTGTGGTATAAAATATTTTCTAAGTCCATGGGGAAAAAATATCAAAATATTAGGCATTCTTATGTAGAGATGAGTCACACTTTCAAGGAAATCATTTTATAATGTTAAAATATTTTATACATCTTGGAGGGTCCACTAAGGCATTATTAAATTAATAAAACAAATCTAAAATTACATTAAATTAAATTAAAAAATATATATTTTCTGAATAAACCATTTTAAATTATTTTATTACATCACTATTGGGTAATTATTATGTCATAAAACACATTATATATTTATACGGTATTTAATTTTTACCCAAAAATTTGATTATCTCATAAAATTATGAAAAATTCACCAATGGATAATTTTGTCATCCTGATTCCAAAAATAATATTAATTTTATCTATATATCTTTCTAAATATGTGAATTTTTACTTTTAAAATAAAAATTGTCATGTATTGAAAATTGACGGGTTTTCACAAAAACAGTTTCTATACCTTAATAAAAGTTACATTTGTCTTCATAGAAACTATATGATCATTTATATTTAATAATAATTATATAATAATAATATTCTATTAAAATAATATTTATTTTAATAATTCATTAATTATTCTAAAAAATCTTTAATTAAAAATACATTTTCAGTTTTATTTTATGAAAATATAATTCTTATCAAACTGAATAAATAATCATTTATATAGGGAAAACAATAAAAATTATAATAACCACTTAAAATTAAAAGGATTGTTCTTATAACTCAATTATAAAAAAATATTAATGAAACTTTGGTTTAATATAATAATTTATATATTTCTAAAAAGTACAATTTTACCAGAAAAATAAATTTTTCTAATTCATATTATTTTTTAGAAAAACTATTCTCATAATTGATTTGATAGAACAAGAATTTTATGTATAACTGTTATTACACAAAATTTAAATAATACCTTGTTAAATAACCCCTTTTAACACCCTCATAAGTCCAAATTGTATGGTGTGAAATTGTGATAGACTCCTAGGGTTTCTCAGATAACATCACTTGGGTGTTAATCTTTATTGAAATCCACTTATCCCATATGAGATTCTATTCAAGTTTAACGTGTTGAAGCTAGACATGGGATTAGTGAAGAGAGAAACATAGTGATTCTACATCCTTTCTGAGCTTCAAAAAATGAGATTTGTATGGCTTGAGTCTTCTGAATTATGCCATAATATCCTTTTTCTTTAATGAAAAAAAATATTTTTTTAAAACCTTAAATTTATTATAGTCATGTGATAACTATTCAATAGCTATATTATCAACGATAATGGTACATACAGATAATTTAATACCAATTGGATAAAATAAAAAATTTCAGGTGTCTTCTATATCTATTAGACATTTAATTAAATAAATAAAAGATAATTTTATTCATGAATGTTTGGGTCGTTACATTATAGCTTTGAATATGGACCATAAATAAGTGAATATTTTGTTTATTTTTAGTATACATTATGTTATTACATGTGCAGCTAAGTAGAATTATTGTTGTGGGTTTTTGTATCTCAAATTGGCTTTATTAAGATATAATGTGTATCCTGCATTGTTTCCATTTTATCGTTTGTATATTATCAATTTATCAATTTTATATGTTTTTTCACGAAATATATGGGAACTAAAAATTTATCTCATGTTTTGTCTTTAGTGGGTTTTCAATTCAAATGATAGTGACGATTTATGGGTATTTGTTAAACTAATTTTTATTTATTGAGTTAAGATTACACTTCATGAATAGTATTATTATATGTTTGGTCTTTTTTCCATATCATTGTATTATGTTAAAATTATTATTTATTTCCATAAGAGTTTTTATGTACATTCGGGAATTATTTCTTCCAATTATTTTAATTCAACTAAATCAATAAGTGAATTTGTTAACCAAAATATTTTTTCATTGGGTTATAATTTCGATTGTTAATCATTATTCTTCTAATATACCACTATTTAAAGAATCCATATTTTATATGTTATTCCATCCAATATCTATTAGGAAAATAACATTTATTATTCAAATCAACATCCTTAATGTATTTCCTTTTCTATCAATGTATAACAATTTTTAGAATAATTATCATACTTTCTAAAGGTTATTTCTCATATATGTCAAGGTTTTATCTTCTTTCAAATATTACAATTATTTTTGGAAAACCAATTTCCTTATCTCATGTGATATTCACTTTTACCTTTTTATCATTCTAAATGGTTGTTTTATTTTGAATTTAATGATATAGGTTTCAACAAAAATATATTAAAAAATTAATATGGGTTTTTGTCTTGGTTAAGTTGTTTAATCTTCCATTCAACATTTAGACTATATAATAATTGATTAATTATAAAAAATGGATTCTTTCACGACCCATCCCAGTAGGGCCTGAGCCGCAACTCCCCAAGCCCGCCTCCAATAGGCCAGGGGATGGTGACTAGCACTGAGTAGGCATATCACAAACATGGGTGGCATTGCCTATAAACCTATACACACGCACACACATCTCCAAGCCCTCAAAACTGAAAAGTAAAAACTACTAAAAATGGAAATGAATGTATACACTAAAAATCCTAACCAATAGAGTACGACAGGAAAGTAAAGTACAGTAAGTGTAAAACCCTGGTCCAATAGTACAAGCTCACCAAAAGAAATTCTGTAACAAAGTCCAACTTGTAAAGAAAAGTAATGGGACTGCAATCCGTAGCCATAGAAACACACCTCGGCCTATCTGATCTCACTGACCACCGTCCGGCCCTGGTCCGCCTAGATTCCTATCAAAGTCTTGCTCATCTGCACAAGACACTACACGTGCGGGAAAATCCCATGCAGGGGTGAGTTTAACAATACCTAGTTGGACACCACAAAAACAACAAAGGAATACAACAAGGGAAAATACCACAAAAGAAAGATACAGTCATCTCTACACAGTATATGCCTACAGAACATATAACAAGAATATCCAAATATACCCATACATGATCGACCATTTTGAAACCACCACTAAGATCCAGCTCAAAGATTCCACTAAGAATGTAAAAAGTAGAACACACTCCTGGGTTTGAATAGAGAGACACGATGTACTCATTCCGGGAGAACATACTCCACAAGTACAAGAGAATATGATGCTCAGATGAGGATCACAACCAATAGCCATGGGGTGATTCTAACAACTCTATCTGAACGAATCTGCTAAGTATAAGATTGGTGCCTGGGTAAAGTTGGTTATGTCGATACCAAGAACACTACCTAGGGTACCAAGAAGGAATAGAGGATTCAGCTCCAATTCTCTCAGAGGGGATTCCATAAACTCTATTATGGAAGTCCTGCTGAAGGGATCAAACTCTTGTATATAGGAAATGATACCAGAAGCCTTCAAGATAAAGACTAAGGGGACGAACCGTAATGAAACTAGTCCAAGTCACTGAAGGAAACTAGCTCCAGCCATGAAAAATATGTTTCACGGTGTGTAGTATGGTTACACGCCGTGTTTCTTGACCCCAGGTACTGCCCATGTAACGACCCATGGCATCTGTCCAAGTTGTGTAAAACAAAACTACACAGCATGTAGAAGGATCACATGTCGTGTTCCTTGACTCCGAGTACTGCCAGTGTAAATGGACCGTGTCTATAATCGAAGTCGTGTAGGGAAAACATATACACGACATGTAGGTATAGGAACTAGTCATGTCCTTTCAATGGGGAAACACCTATGTACCCTGGTCGTATGCCCGTTCATGGTGTCCCTCTGTGTCGCCTGCCTGTGTACCAGTACACGGGGTGTCCTGTGTATTTTTCTGTGTCGGGCTGGGGAAGGGTATACACGTTGTGTCATTGGTCGTGTACCCAACCCGTGTTCGTGTACTCCTAGAGTACACGCTAGGTGATCCCTGACAAACACACGTCATGTAGCCCATACTACACATCATGTAGTCGGGATTTTTCCAGAACACCGTCTTCATCCTCTCAGTTCGGTTGATCTTATGGATCCGCGATCTCTCGTCTGTTTGTCCCGATGCTTCGCGGCTTTCTTCGTCCCATCACACGAACATTGAATCAGGTGTTTTCTGTCCTTCAATTGGGTCATAAACCTCCAATTATCTATCCGAATAAAAACACCAAAAAAATAAATATCTCAATATCCGCTCTGAATTATCCGCCAAAACCCTCGTTGAAATTCCGCGAGATCATTGTGGTTTCAATTATTTAGTTTGGGATCATTCATCACAAAACGGATGCACAATGATCCATTTTTCATCACCCCACGAAGAAGGTGAAGAACGTGTGGAAGAAAATGGGGATAAATTCAATTAAACAAGTTTGAGGAACAAACCTACGCCGTCATTCATTATGGTGTTGTTCCACTCATGTTAATAGGCTTAAACGGAGTTGAAAAATCAGTAACAATAGATCAACATGGATTCAATACCCCAAAATCCCTGCAAAATCCCATCCCGTAAGAATGATCATTCCGCGGTCTAATCTATTCTTGGATTAGTCCACGTTCGTCGTATATATCAAGAATGGGAAAGAAACCAAAAATCAAACATCTAAATTGGATTCTTGGAGTTCTTTGGCGAATGTCGGGTCGCCGCGTCGTCGTCGCCAGTGAAGCTCACCAAGAACATCGTCGTCGCGTTGGGAGGTTTTCTCCACGGATTTCCAGAGCCTCTATGGGAAATTCAAGGTTATGGAAATTGAAACCCTGATCCCCTACGAAGTCTCTATTTAAAAAGTTAAAATATTTTTCTACTGTAATGATTTAATAAAATATATTAATAAAATATTTTATTACAGTTACGTCCAAAAACCAGATTTCACCACTGGTCCGCACCAGCCGATGTTAGGTCACTTTTAGGGTAAACACAGTGCTCTGGACGCAATGATGACCTCAAAATTCCGATCTGAGGAACCTTTCAAGAGTTATTTCGCTTTTTTAAGGAAACCCCATGTGCGTGTAAATTAAATTATTTAATTTATTACAAACATTTTTTCCGGGCTCACCGGGCATCGGAACTGCATGCCCTCTCGAAGCCTGGTCTTTAAATAATTCCCACATATTATTAAAATAAAACACAGAAAAATCTAAGACATTAATATTTATTATGTTTCCTTTAAAAAAGTACTGTTCAAAAAAATTTCTTCCCCTTATGAAAAATGAATTTTTAATGTGACTAGAATGTTATTTTATTATAGTGATGATAATGAAGTTATCTAAAAACTATTTTATGGATTCACTAATAATCTTATCATTATATATAATGGATTTATTTCTATATAAATTATTTTCCATTAGTCACTCTCTATATCATCTTATGAAATTCATTTTTTAGGTAAATAAATTTGGTGAATGAATCATATAAATTTTTCATGTAATTTTTAGTGATTTCATATAGAAATGTTACAAAACCAATTTTATATCCATTAGTTACCAATAATATGATAAATAAAAACTATTTAATTTCAATGGGTTCTTTATAACATTATGATTTATTTATTTGAAGCGTTATATTTATTTATTTATTTATATGTGTGTGATTAATGGGTGGGATTCTATATAAACATCTTTTTAATTGGATAATGTTTTATATCACATTTGATAATTATTAGAGAATTGGAATTTTTTGTCCAAAACATACATAGTAGGAATTTTTTTACAAGATCAAATATCACTGTAATCTCTTTTAGAATAAATACTGTATTAATTTTTTATTTGAAAGGGAAGCATCAAAATTTTATTTACTCAAAACATTAAGAACACATTTATTTTTTGAATAATGAATCGTTTTATTTTAGTTAGTACATAAAAAAATTGGGTGAAATAAGTTGTGGGGATAGTTATAAGACTCTTATATGACATGAATAAGAACTACATGTCAAGTACTTATATGTACGCATCGTGTTTGGAAGGATTCAAACCATATAATCTAGGTACACTACCACGTAAAGGTCATGCCATAAAACTATACAGACACATGGACTAATCTATAATACATATCGTGGACTTTTTTTAATGATAAAAATAAACAGTAGAATAGTTTTTCATTAGATGTAAAAAAGGACCATCTGGGGTCGCGAACAGTAGTCTTGGGAGCCAATATCCTTCTTTTTTGATCACCTAAACCCGTATTCCTTTGATGTCGGTTGCATTCGAAACCGATCACCAAGATCTCGATTCCTCTTGATCTGTTCTTCCTGATTTGTTTCCTCATCAATGTTATTTAATTTCAAAGATTTATAATCTTTTTCTAGATATACTAAAATTTAGGGAGAATCAATGTTTGATGCTGGACGAAGAGAGTCGTACTATGATGAGGTAGGTGGTCTTGTCCATTTTTCTCAATGTTGATTTATTTAAATTTGTCATATTTCCATTCTAATATGTTTATAGAGTAACATTGAATTGAAAATGATCTATTTTCTTCCAAATGATGATTAGGTCAGGAATTAATTTTAATTAAGAAATATTGATCGTTTTGTTTTTATTTTGGGCCACTTTGTAGGTGTGTTCCCTTGGAATGATGGTTTATGGTTGTTTGGATGAGGTTGCTTATGATACATATCATGTTTTACCTTATAGGTTTTTTTAGTATATATTACTTTTATCATGGAAATGTAATTATGGTAAATTTTAATTGATTCGATTAAGTGGGTTTGGGATTAGAAATTTTCCCTTTTCCCATTATATACCAATTATCCTTTATGCCTTATAATAGTTTAATTAACTTGTTGTATAATATGTGTGATACCCACATGAGTTGTTATATGTTAACCATGTAATAATTTAATTTACATGTGTTGTTTAATATGTTACAATGCTAATATACTGGGCATGGCCCTAGTTGATTTTTTATGCTTGTGGGTGAAAGTTTCTTATGCATGTGGGAAAGGATCTATTATGCCTATGGGAAAGTATTTTTTAAACCTGGGGGTGAGTAGTTGTTATGCCTATGCATGAGGATTCATTAGGCCTGAGGGAAAGTAATTGGTTATTCCTATAGGAAGGGTTTAGTTATGCGTGTCGGAAATATGTTGAATATATTATTGAGAAATAATGATATATTACACATCTTCTAAGACAAAGAACAATATTGGATTCGATCTACACATTATTTGTATAGATAACCTTTCATTTTATTTGTTGAGTATTCCTTATACGGGGGATTGATGGGATTAGGTCGGATCTGGAGACTTATATAATTCAATGTAATTTAATGGTTGAACTAATCATAATGAAGGTAAATGTAAAACAAGACTTGTTGGATTTTTCACTTTTCAGTACTTCCTAGTTTACTACTTTTCCCTTTTTTACACTACTTATTGCATATACTCACTAAAATATAGGCATATATCATTAGTGGTTGCCTACTTGGATTTATTTATCACACCCTATTTGGGTCAGGCTTTTGAAACCAAAGATATTATATTGTTGTAGGTGTTTGATAAGGGTGAGCTCCCTTCTATAGGTACTTGATATGTTATTTAGGATATGGAGAGCATGGGACTGAGATGAGGCTTGTGATACTTCCTAGCCACTTTTGTTTCTTTTGTGCTTTTGAAATGTATGTTGTGTCTTTCCGCACTATAATTGTTTGGAGGCTTTCTTTGAACATGTTAAATGATACATCATCTTTTTTACTGAATGATTCTTGGTTATTTATCTTGTTAGTTTTTTGCTGTTTATTTCATTTTCATATGTTTACTGATTCTTCTATTGTACTATTATTTACACTACTAGGTTATACTCTTACAATGATTTGATATTATCGCCACTATCACACTTCTAGTCGCCTGCCTCTGGAATTTGGAGAAGTGCACTAGAGGCCATGTGGCCAATCGGGTACGGGGTACCAGTTGAGTGAAATCCAGATCCAAGACGTTATAAAGTGGATTTAGAGTAATTTTATTTTCTATTTTGTCATATTTTTTGGTTAAATTAGAAAGGTATTGAATTTAAATTTGGTTTTCTAATTAGCTATGCCCTTGAGTAGCTACCCTGTGTATAGGGAAAAGCAAAATTTCCTAAAATTGAATTAAGATTTTTGGGTTTTTAACTATTACAGTTGATTCAATTTAACTATTGTGTGATGCACTTGTTTTTTACGATAATTTTTAATATCCTTGTGGGAATATTTTAATTGAAACTCGTTGATATGATGGCATTCCAACTCATGAAAAATATAGGCACTTGTTAGAAATCACAATCCACGAATTTTTTACATGCCATTTAGAGAGCCTTACTGATGCATGTTGTTGTTATATTTTTCGTGATATATATTCTTATTGGTGTGATATATATACTGATTGATATTATTGTTGTTTTGATATTTGTATTGGTTACATTGTAGTTGAATTTTATGGATGTAAAAATTTAATCCATGAGGAGTATGATACCTCTTGGATTGGAATTTGGTGGATCATGTTTCAACCATGGGTTCTAAATTGTTTTGTTATGTGCTATATGTTGATTCCAATCCTTCATTCGTGGGGTGTATGGGCCCCCATGTATCATAATATAGAACATTGTTGCTTTATTTTTTAAAGACAGGGGTTTCAAGAATGTTATTGAGGCTTACTGTATGGAATCCCAGACAACACGGTGTGTGGTCCTATGCCACATGCCATGTGTTTATATGTTAGGGAATAAAATGACGTGTTTAGTACACGCCATTTATTCATAGTACATTCCATGTTGTTTTTGACTAAGTCACTAGTCGTGAGAGAGATAACATTGGTTGTTGAATTTTGATTAGAATATGATGTTTAATTTATGTACACCCTGTCAAGTTTTAACATGGGCAGACGGATGCAATTTTTTCCATTTAAAAGTACATGGCTATGAGAGAAGACTTGTGAACACACCTTGTACTCAACTAACACAATGTGAACCTAGGTTATCTTCAGGCCCAGGACTACATGAGTACACGTCAATGTATGATTTTAAGGGGACACTCCATGTATAGTTCCTACATGTTTTGTACCTATGGTGTTTACACACCCAGGCTCGAAGGTGTACATGACCATGTAAGGGTATACGTGTACAAGTCGTGTACTATTCATACCCATTGTGTACTTATCTTTTGTGACTTTTGAGGATTTCATTCTCATGTTTAGTTTTTATGCTCCTGAACTATGTACCTTGATAAATAATCTTATACTAAGGTGTATGCGATGGACTTTATAGAGGAATGCCACTATGACGACATCAAGTTGTACGCAAGGACAATATCAATGAGAATACCATGGAGGTGGTATGCCATGGGAAAATAGTGGATCCTATAGATGAGTCAGTTGCGGCACCATCTATTATACTAGACATAGATGCAAAGACATAGTTCTTTGATGGCTTGATTATGTTTATAATGACCTTTTATGGAATACCTAATCCTACCACATCTATGGAATAACTGACATGAGTATTGCAGTAGTAGCATCGATGTACTTTCTTAGAAGATGGTGGAACACAGGCTACCGATTCATTGCCAGATTCCAAGCTTACGATCTTTGATCATCTAGAGATTCCTCCAAGGAGGAGGGTTATGCTCATAACTTATATGTTGTGTGATTCATCAAAGTGGTATAGTATGCTATCACCTAGATATAGCATCATTGAAAAATGGAATGAAGATATTTTCATATGGTCTTTTATGAATAATATTTCTCTGAGACGCTGAGGGATGATATAACCTGGGAGTTCAAGAATCTAGAGCAGGGTGCTATGTTAGTGGAGAACTACTCTTCCCATTTTACTAATCTTTAGTGATTCACACTTATTCTGATCGATGACGAGACATTGAGGGCTATAAATTTGAGGATGGTATTAGGTATAACATTTGATCATAGGTGAATGTTTTTAGGTTACATTTTATATATTCCATCTTGAATTAATTTCACATTACCGAGCATAATATGCGGGAAGATGGGGGTGAACAATGGAAGTTCAGAACGAAGATATGGTGTTGTCTCGATAGGGAGCAAGAATCGTCATATAAAGATTTTTCAATAGGATAATAGTAGTCGTAATGTTTCTTCTGGTAGACAAGTGAGGTTTATTAGTGTACCAGAGCATAAAATATCAGACCACATAGCTCGATGGAACCAGTTGAGTGTCGAGATTGCATCAGGATGGGCCATTTACGTCACTATTGTAGGGAGTTTCCACCAGTATATTGTGAGAGAAGTTCTACACCGACTCCAAATTCTGGAGTAGGGTTATTGGAATATAACTAGTCTAGGATTTGGAATACTTCTGGACTCTCTAGATGAGGTGGTGGTGGTAGCTGAGGTATACAGACTATGTTTTCAATGACAATTGAGTGGATCAAATCAGGTCATCCAGGTTGTGTCACAGGGCTGCGGTACTGTTCCGACTTTTGTAGTGTAAAAATTAAAATAGAAAGAGTATTATGGACCTTTTACTATCAATGTATCTATTCTAGTCTCCTCAATTTTATCTTTTACAGTCTTTGATATAGGGGCTTAAAATAGTTTAATATCTGTGTCTATTATAGAGAGACTTGGGTTTTGTGTCGTCTCTTCTATTGGTGTTATGATGCTAGAAACACCGTTAGGGATAAGGATGGATGGTGTATGTCAATGTAAGGAGTGCCCCCTTGAGGTTAGTGGATGTCACTTATTTTCAGATCTCTATGTATTAGAGATTATAGGATTTGATGTCATACTCGTAATGGACCGGTTAGTCTCTTTTCAATCCATTGATGATTTCGATAATTGTAGGGTGTGTTTTACATCACCAGAGGTTGATTGTTCCTATACAAGAGAAACTGGTTTGTCTAGGAATGACAATTTGGACCCGAGCAACATGGGTTGAGTGGGATGATAGCACGAATTTTTAGTTCACATCTAGAAGACTAGTGAAGGCATCAGATAGATTTTCCTCAAGTGGTTGATTGTTTTAGGGATGTTTTCCAAGATTTCTTTTCAATGTTACCTGTGGTGAGAGAGAGGTAGTTCATGATCTAGTCAGTTCTAGGATATGCACCAGTATCAATTCCTCTTAGAAAGATGTCTACGACCAAGTTGGAGGAGCTCAATAGGTAGACAGAGGATTTAGAGGATAAGGGTTTCAGTCAACCCATTACATATTTGTGGGGTTATTCAACCCTTTTTCAAAAGAAGGATGGTGCCCTTATTCAATGTACATACTATCCGAAACTAATCAAACTGATTGTTAAAAACCAATATCCCTTTCCACAAATATATGACATGTTTGATCAACTTCGAGAATCACGAGTCTTCTCAAAAATCAACATAAGGTTAGGATATCACCATGTATGTGTTCGATATTTAGACATACCTCTTACTGCATTTAGTAGATGTTATGGTCTATTTAAGTTTTGGGTTATGTCATTCGGTCTCATGAATGAGCCAGCAGTCTTCATGGAACTGATGAACAGAGTAATCCATCCATACAATGATTCTTTTGTGGAAGTTTTCATGCATGATATCTTGGAATATCTTCACAGTTGAAATAACAATTCCAACCCTATTGAGATTGTTTGAAGACACTAATAAAGTGCAGCAGATATATTCTATGCTCTCAAAATGGCACTTATGGATGGACCAGATTCACTTCCTAGGTCATGCCATCTTGGAGACAAGAGTATTAGTGAACCCATGGAAGGTGAGAGTAGGAGTTACCTAAGAGAATACCTAGAACACCTATTAGGTTTGTTTTTTTATAGTGTTGGTTGGGGACTATAGTAATTTAATAAAAGACATCTCATGCTTAGAAGTGTCAATGATGGGCTTGAAATGGAAGGTGTGAAGTACGTTTGGTCAAATATTTGTGAGGCAGCCTTTTAGAAGCTGAAAGAGAGATTAATATTGTCACCGATACTGATTTATCCAAAGTCAGTAAGGGGTTATACTGTGTACTGTGATGCATTTGATATTGGGTTTGGAGTAGTACTTATACAGGGGGATCGATTAGTTGTGTATGGTTCTCGGTAGTTGAGTACAGATGAGAGAAACTATCTGACACATGATCTCAAGTTAGTAATGGTTGTTCATTCCTTACACTATTGGAAACAATACTTGTTCGGATAGCATTTTTTGGTGTACAAAGACCACAAAAGTCTCTAGTACATCTTCCCTCGGAGTGATTTTAATTTGAGGTTGCTATAGTGGCTGGAATAACCTCAGTATTTTGACATCAAGCTTGTATACACACTTGACAAAGTCAATGATGTGTTGGATGCACTGAGCATGATGACTCATATGCAGGTAGTTCAGAAGTCCAGTAGAGAGAGGTAGTTTATATAGTTATTTTCTAAGATTCACTTATAGGTGCACGACCGTCATCGAAATACCTTCCTTTAGTCTTGAGTCATGACTTCTACCCTCTTCGAAAAAGTGAGGATGAGACGACTACCTCATTCTAAGGTCCTAGTTATCTAGGAAAGTGTGCAAGGTGGGGATCCACCTCCACGTTCGGTGGTGGGTGATGATGAGATCATACATATCCATAGATGTGTCTAGGTTCCATTGGATATATGTGAGGGGTTGATATTAGAGTTTCATGATTCGGCTAGTGTAGTTCCTTATATAGTATCCATGATGTACCATAACTTACACAGTCAGTACTGGTGGCTGGGTATGAAGATAGAGTTGGCTGGTTTTGTTATGAGGTGATTCACTTTTCAGCTGGTGAAGGTGGAACATCAGTGGCTAGCTGAGATTTTGCAGCAGTGGCATATCCCGGTGTGGAAATGGGATGATGTCATTATAGATTTCGTTATTGGGTTATTATGGTCACCTAGAGGTAATGATTTTGTGTGGGTAGAGGTTGAACAACTTACAATGTTCGATCACTTCTTGTTGAACAAAGATACCTTTGGTGTTGATGGGCTTGGGATGTTGTGTGTCAATGAGGGGGTACAACTTCCTGGGGTCCCTCATTCTATCATTATATATATGGAATCCCAGTTTATATCATGTTTCTAGAATATTTTATAGAGGGAACTTGGTAAACAGGTCCTTCTGAGCACAACATGCAACCCTCATAATGATGGCCAGTTAGAGCGTACTATATAGGTGTTGAAAAAATGCTTCGAGCATTCATCATTGAATTTTGGGGATCGTGGTTGAATCATATTCCCATGTTGATGTTTTAAAAAACAATAATTTCATTGAGGCTATCGATATA
Source organism: Viscum album (assembly GCA_963277665.1). NCBI lineage: Eukaryota > Viridiplantae > Streptophyta > Magnoliopsida > Santalales > Viscaceae > Viscum > Viscum album. The sequence goes on from OY728136.1 coordinate 2,044,157,232, forward strand.
TTTCCTTACAAGTATTTGTATGGTTGTTCATGCCATTCACCCCTACGCTGGATGCAGGTGGGTGAGGTAGCTTTTCTTGCACCACGCATCAGGTAGGAGACTTTTGAGAAAGTCCATTTGATTCAAAATTGGATGGATACTACATAGTATCATCGTAAATATTATGCCAATTTCTATTGATTACCTATATAGTTCGAGGTCTCGGATCTCTTTTTCATGCATGTTGCATTGATGTTGGAAGACAATAGAATTATTAGAGAGGGTAATATTTCACCGAGTACATCAGTCCATTTTAGATTCTAGAGATGGTCAAGACGGTTTCCTATAAATTATAGTTACCTCCAAGGTGTAGGGATATGCACGACATCTACCATGTTTCCCAGTTGTGACATTTCTTTTCAAACCCATATCACACCTTTCAGCTCGAGGAAGTTGAGTTTCCTGAAGATGCATCTCTTGAAGATCATCATGTTCATATTGTCTATTATACGATGAAGCTTCTTTGTGGTCGGTACATTCCTTTAGTATGAGTGTTATGGAAGCATAGCCGAGTGAAAGACGATACTTGTAAGAGGAAGGCTGACATTTGATCACAGTGGATAGAGTTATTTTCATATATTTATTTTCCACCCTTGGAAGAGAAATTTGGGGATGAATTGTTTTAAGGGGGTGTTTGGTAAGAACCATGTTCTTAATTTCGAGTAGGTATCTTTTCTTTTAGGTTGGTACATAAGAAATTGTTGTAAAATATGTCGTGGGGATAGAAGCAGGCATGTTACATGAAGTGACTGGGAACTATACATAGTGTACTTATAGGTACACTCCGTGAATGGAAGGCTACATGCCATGTAATCCCAGTACACGACCATGGAATGGTTAGGCCAAAAAACATAATGAACATTGCAATTAATCTAAATCACACGTCATGTACATTTTTTTAATGATTAAATTATGTAGTAGTGTAGTTTTATATTAGATGGGTAGAAGGATTGTCTGGGGTCAAGAACAGCAGCACCGAGAGCCATTTTTCTTCTTGATTGATCATCTAAACCCAGATTCCTTCACTGTCAGTTGCATTTGAACCCAATCGATGCACTCTTGATTTCTGTTCTCCCTTTCTTCCTAATTTCTTCTTTTGATGATGTTATTTAAGGATGAACATTTATAACTATGTTTTAGATCTACATTGTTTTTTGGAGAATCAAAGCCTGATGTTGGATGATGTGAGTTGTACTACGATGAGGTGGGTGGTATTGTGCCATTCACTCAATGTTGAGTTGTCTAAATGTTTCGTATTATCGTCATCCCATTTTTAAGGTGTAAACTAGAATGGAAATTGAAATTTATTGTTTCCTAATTATGATTAGGTCATGAATTAAATTAAATTAAGCTGTATTGAGCTGTTTGATTTGATTTAAGGCCACCTCATGGGTGCATTCCCTTAGAATGATATTCTTTGGCTATTTGGATGAGGTTTAATATGAGGAATTCATTGTGTTTACCTTATTGTTTTGTTAAGAATGAATTAATTTCATATTGGAATATTAATTATAGTAAATTGGGATTGAATTGATTAAGGGGGTATTGGGATTAGTAATTTCCCTTTGCCCAATTATATGCCTATTATCGTTTAAACCTTATGATTGTTTAATTCACCTGTTGTTTAATATGTGTGATGCCCACATGAGTTGTTATTTTTTGACCATGTAATTGGTTAATTTAATTTTGTTTTTAATATGCTAAAATGTTGATATACTAGGCTTGACCCTAATTAATTTGTTGTGCCTGTGGGTGAGATTTTTTTATGCACGTGAGGAATAATCTATTAGGCCTATGGGAAATGATTTTTTACAAATATGGGGAAGGATTCAATATAAATTTGAGTTAGTTTTCGTTAGTCATGAGGGAAAGGAATTGGTTATTCCTATAGTTAGGGTTTTTCTATGAATTCTGGAAAGATGTTGAATATTTTTTTTTGAAATGGAATGATATATGTCACATATTCCAAGCAAAAGTGCATGCTTTGATTCAGTATTCACTTTATTTGTTCAAATAGCCATATGAGGTATTTTTTGAGTATTATTTATATGAGGGATTGATGACATTAGGATGGATCTCATGACTTATATAATTCAATGTAATGGAATGGTTGAACAAAACATAATGAATGTAAATGGAAAACATGAATGGTAGGATTGTTCTCTTTTGAGTACTACCTAATTTAAATTTTTTATTTTCAACACCACTTATTGAATATACACACTAACAAATAGGAAATGATATTGGATTTTTCTTACTGGGATTTATTTCTCACAGCTTATTTGGGACTTTATTTTGAACCCAAATAGATCATATTAATGTTGATTCCAATAAGGGAAAGCACCCAACTTCAGCTACCTGAGATGTTATTTATGAGGTGGATAACATGTGACTGAGTCAAGGCTTATGATGCTTCATAGTCTCTTATGTTTCATTTAAGATTCTGAGACATATATTGTGTATTATTTTAGGGTAATTATTTGGACGATTTACTATAATATGTGACATCTTGCATCATATTTTTTATTCAATGATGCTTGGTTATTAATGTTATCAGTCTTTTGCTATTTAATTCAATTGTATATTGTTTACTACTTCTTCTATTGTACTAATTATATATTCTTAATAGTTAAAATATTCCAATGAGGGTATAGTTTCCCCACTATCACACCATAGGTTGTAACTTCTTGTTAGAAGACCCTAGTGTTTGTAGATATGTGCTTCCGTCCATGTGGCCAACCGAGTACGGTGCACCAGTTGGGTGGCATCCAGATAAGAAATGTTACAAAAACAAAACACTTAGATATTTATTTTCATAGTAAAATGTGAGGGAAAAATTAAATTGGGTCATTATATGATTATTACATGTTCTCATATTTTTTCCATGAATCCCTATTCTGGTATTTTTCACTAACATTTCATATATCAATATACCTACGATTATTCCCCATTGATCTAGTTTATTATCTCTCACCCTTTTCCTATGGTATAAGTTATTTCAGTTGAGATTACAAAATTTTTCATTCATGAATTACGAAAAAATATTTTTGTTATATTTCTTTTAATAATATACTATTACAATATAATTATTTTATGATATATTTCTCGCATAGTAAATTTAATTTCCTTGACTTCTTGTGATACACACAATTGTGATTCTAATTGAACCATAATAGAGTATATTATTATTTTATAAATTAAATTTTAAACATTAATATTAATGAAAATATTTTGAAAAATATGTATAATGTGTTTAAATAAATAAAATAAATAGACAAATAAGTACTCAATCATTATTAATTCGATACTATGCTATTAAAAAAAGTTTCGTTCAAGAATGATATTTATTGAATTTTGTGGGAAACTATTATATTTAATTATATACACATTTATGTAACATATTTTATTATATTAGTTAAATTTTTTAAATAATAATATCAATTTTCTTCTATTTTTCAATTTCTTTGTGAAAATTTATTTTTGAGTAAGCAGTGAAAAATTAATATTTTTATTGAATACTATATTATTGTTTAGAAAATTATTAAGGTTTAAGTTTTTTTAAAAACATTTATGGATAATATTACTTCTCTTATATTATTAATAACCCTATTACATTCATTGGATTCAATTCTATTTTTGAATTTTTAAAAAAATCATTCTACACATGAAAATTCATTATTCAAAAAAATTAATTTTTATCTCTTTTTCATTATTATCATAATTTATTTTCTTATAATTCTATAAATTTAATATTTAAATATATATTAAATTTTTAAAATAATGAGGTTAGAATTTGGTAATGAGATCCTTTTTTATTTATTTCTATATTAATAGTGATCATAGTAAAATAATTACCAAGGTAATGATAGAATGGGTAAATTATTGTTTAAACTAATGTGATAATTATTAAATTTCATTAAAACCAAACATTTGTTAAATTGAATTAGTCGATTTCTACCATAATCATGAAATATTTTAATATATATCCTTTTCATCACTTATCATTGATTTTGACAATCATAATATTTATGTAATAGATAATGTAGAAATGGTAACTTCATTGGCATTAATAAATATAATATTTTATCACATTTGAGGGAAATATTATATTATATTATATTATAAATTCTTATTTGGTATATGAAATAATTTCTTATCATGGTTTTTTTATTTTTTTTATTTTTTCATGATGAAATATTTACCATTATATCTTATGCAAAACCAGTATAGTACTTGTGCAAGCAGTACAAAATCAAGTAAAAGATTTTAAAAACTCTAAATGTATTGTTTTTTAATTTATTTATAGTTTAACCATAATTTTAAATATAAATATAATATATTAGGTATGTTTTAAGGGTTTATATTTTATTTAATTAAATATAATGTTTATTTCAAATTCAAATTAATTAAATAGTACCAAAAATATCATTAATAAATTTTTATAACAAATAATATTTTATTAAAATATTTAAAATGAATAACATTTATATATTAGTCCAATGTATTTTAATATTGTTTAAAATATCAACCATGGTCCATTTATGAGTCACTTATAATTTTTGGAAACATTGTTAACCATTCAATAGAAGAAAATATTGATATTGTTGTAATTTTCAAAAGGGTTAGTGGGGAATAAAACTATGATATAGTGGTAAAAACATAAATAAACAATGTTAAAAAAAACATTTTATGGTGTTATTTAGGTTCATACTCATATTATAATTGAATTATATCTATTTTAGATGATATTCCCTTGAAAATTAATTTATATTAATTTAATAATTTATGTAATTTAAAAAGTGACCCTCCCATCAGTTATAAATTAGAACCATCTATAATTTATTATTAAACTCATTTCAGCCTTATATATTTTCCAATAATAACACTAATATCATCCAATATTCCTTGAATTCATCTTATATCTCTTGTCCTTTCCCAAAGTCATATCTCAACAAGGTGGTATCACTTTTAACAAAGTGTTATCAATTATATTTTATTATTATACCCACTCATAATCTATAAAATCCAAACAAAAATAATAATTTATGTATCATAAATATACTTATTTTTAATTATTATATTCGAAAATCCATAATTCCCTCTTTTCCTATCCATTTGAAAATGATAACATCCCTCGCACGTGTTGACTACAACCACAATGAAATGATGTGATTCATTTGTCATTTCATAATTATATAGGTGGTAAAAAATTAAATGAATCTATATTATATATATGATATAATAAATATTCAACAAATGTGATTTTTATTTACCTTTATTTCATTACATCAATAAAAAAATGTAAACATCACTCATGTATATATATGGACTGTTGTCCCCAAAATGTGATGTATTTCATTTTTAATCACCACTTTATATGAATAACTATAAAATATATATAATGATTAAATTTATTATTTTTATTACATTGTTAAACAGATATAGTTGATGGAACTGTGATCAAATGTATTAATATTATGACTTATGAACAAAAACCTATAAGATAGATGAAGTAGATATCACCCAGAATAGAAATATTATTTGGAAATTGTTAATAAATAATTGATAAAATGTTATAAGTAATTCATATTTATTATTATATATTTGATTATGAATATTAAATACACATATAATGGATCTATATTTATTACACTAGAGGATATAATAATTAAGATGAAATAAGAGACTTCGGGTTTGAGATTTTTGTTTCAATACCATTTTAATTAAGAGTGTTTATGCTAGAATTTATAGTGAGGAAATTATATGATACATATCTTCTAAATACCTTTAATTTTTAATCCCCACTCGTTATTTATGTAGAATAAATATTTTTCTTCTATTTTTCTCACATTAATTAATCATGTTACCAAAAGAATATTTTTATAAAAAATAAACTATGTTTTACAATTTATTCATGAATATTTTTCTTTTATGACCATATTTTCATTAAAAAAACTGAAAAATGCTTTAAATATAATGCTATTACTGTTTAAGTTTATATTTAACCATGTTTTAGTTTATATAAAAAAATAAAAGGAATATTCCTATAATTTCAAAAACAATTTATTATTTCATTTTACTAAAAATGTAAAATGATTATTTATTTCAACATACACAACATGAATGTAATTTCCATCCTTCATGACCACTAAATTATTTGATGTTATCATTACATGATTACATGGATATTTTGAAAGAAAATATTTTCCTTAATATTTTAGAAATTTTATGATTTTAAATAAGATGTTTCGAAATGAAAATGGTATTTTTTCAAGAAATGTTGCTTGGATCATTAAGGGGAATTTCAATATGTGATGATAACATTTTTGGTTAATAATTTGTTATTGTGAACTTGATCTAATTACACCCTCCTTAAATTTTATTTCGAGGATTTTTGTATCACCCAAAGATTTAAAAATAGGAACAATATATTTGATAGTTTTAGTGGAATGAAATGAAAATCATATAAGAGAATGTATCACTGTGATAATTTACAAAATATTTCATGTCAAATAAATTTAATCTCTAATATATCTCTCAATTCACATAACACCATGTTGAAGATAGATGATACACTATTGAAATATTATTATTTAATGCTTACTATTTTAAACTGGATAATATGATGGAGGGAATGAATAGAAATAACTAAATTATAAAACATATATGATTTAAACATGTATAAAATATATTAATTATATATATATATATTATAAAAAAATAAAAAAAAATTGAAAAATAAATTAATGTTTTTAGAAAAACATTATTTTATTAAAATATAGTTTAATATTACTTTTCACATATAAAATAAAATACATTTTTCTAAATTTATATAATTTATTTGTAAATATAAACTTAAATTATTAAACATTAATGAAGAAAGTTTCTCTAGGAGAATTTTCGAGATTTTTTGGAAAATATTTCTTCTTTCCTGAAAAGTAAAAATATAGATTTTTTAAATCATCATTTTCATTAATAATGTATAAAAAATTAATATATATTTAAAATTGTTTCTAAATTGAAAAAATTTCAATAATATTTAAATAAAATTAATTTATTTTATCATAATCAATTTCAAGTTTAATTTAGATATTAAAACCTTCTCTACTTTTGAGAATTTTCTCTTTGGAAAAGCATTATTTCATAGCTTCTACGGTTTAATATTAAATTGAATTATCCCACTTATATGAATCGTGTTTTTAAAAATGGATTAAATTTTTTTACTATGAATAATATATATTATCTTATATGATCAATATAATTTTACACCATAATGAATAGTCAAAACATAAAAAAACTACTATGGTTAAAGTAAAACATGGGTTTACTGAGGGTTAAACTAATAATATATGGGTTAAAATGGCCTAAAACAATACTAAAACCTATTTTATGGAAATATTTAGACTATAACATATTTATGGTTTTCTAATGACATATTTTAGAGGATTTTTCAATGATAAAATCCTTGGTGTGACATTATTTTTTGAAAAATTCCATGTATGTCCAACCCATCACTAATATGTGGACACCCCTTCTTCGACCACCTTCACACATAAAAACCCTTTTTTAATCCAATACATACTTAAAATATGTTCTTACATCCATCCCCACATCCTAGAGGCATTTTTTTATTATTAATCCCTCTTAAGATATATTTAAGTACAAACCTAAAGTGGTCATTCAAAGAAGAGGTGTAATTCTTAAACATGTGTATTTTTTTTTATTTCATTATCATCCTCATTAAAACCATATTAAACTATGATATTATAATATAACCAATTATCATAAATAATTATATTTCCTTTATGTTTATTTAGTAACCCATATCCATCTCTATTTACATAAAATGCGAAACAAAACTCTTGATTATGGGTATAATGGACTAGCACCGCACAAACTAATTTAATTATTTTTATATAATCACCTTTCAAAGAGTAATATAATAATATATTTAACATGTATATAATCTGTATTAATTTATCAACATTGTGGAATTTTTATATCACATATACAGTCTTAATTTCCATTTTTTGGGGGATACGATTGTGTTTCACATGTGTATAGAAAACTACCACCTCGCGAAGTGATGTGGTTCGTTTCTCACTTACAAAATAAAATATGGTAATCAAGATAAATTAAATAAATATATGTGATATTTAGGATATAATAATACATATATTTTTAATATCACTTATAAATTTTTACCTTCAAATCCGCTGGAAAACAGGATCGTTCCTTGTGCATACAAGTGGACTACTGCCTCCACAAAACAATTTGAAATGTTTTTTATTTTATATAATGTAATAAAAATGTATTTGAATAATATAAATCTATTTATTAAAAAATAATTATTAATCAAATATTTCATAATTTTCATTTATGTTTCTTTCCATCAGTTGAAAAAATTATAATAGTGTGCATGAGTACATACGACCTACTATCTTTATGAATTGTGTAATTAATTTTATACCTCTACCACTAATTGATTAACATAATTTATAATATATAAATTTATATAATATTTATACCATTTTTAAAATTACAGTTCTGGTTTGTTAATGTTAAAATTAAAAGGACCAAAATTTTCGAATTAAACCATATATGAAAATTGAAGCATTTATCCCTGAAAACAATGATATTTATAAATAATTGTTAATAAATCCAAGTTAAAAGATTATAAATAAAATATATATATTAAGAGAAATGTTATTATTTTTATATAACATATTCATAATAAAAATATAATTATTATAGATGATATTCATCAAAAAATGATGAAAGTCAAACATGAGATAAGTGTTTCTTGTCTCAATTTAACTTATATGGGACATATTCCATATTTACCAATTATATATTTGTGTAGTGTACATTATTCTATTGAGTAAAAAGTTATCTTTTGTCTTCTATATCATGTTTTGGAAATCACAAATTTCTTTTATCCTGTTAATCGTACTGACTATGTCAATCATATCATACTGAATCTGTCAATCGTATCCTAATGACTCTATCAATCGTATCATAGTGACTCTGTCAATCATATCATACTGACTCTGTCAATCGTATCGTACTGACTCTGCCAATCATACTCACTTTTTTGTATCTTTCTTTGTATCATATCAATACATTACTTTTAGTAAAACTTATAATGCTCATACTTTCATTACCTGTTTTGGTACTTTTTCAAAAACACTTGTTTAGTATTAATCGAAATCTTGTTTATAATCTTCATATATCTTTTGTTTTAACCAATACGATATCGTTGAGTTATTTACAAACTAATCAAAACGATGTTGTGCTTTCTGTTTCAATATGACCATTATAATTCCATGTGTCCAAGTCCCTCTGAGTTTTTTGAAGAAATATGACCATTGGAGGAAATGTGACCGTTGGAACCTAAGGCCTATAAATATGAGGTCATTTGAAGCCGAGAAAGAGGGGAACAACGGTGATACAATTGAGACACTTTGCTTGTATCAACTTCTAGAGAGAGACACTGTGACTTATCTCATGATTTGTGCTTTGTGCGTCTGATCATCGTATCGAGGGATTTCAAGTAATTGAAAGACAGAGGTGCTGATTACCTAAAAAATCGAGGGCTGCCAGGGATAGACAGACAGACGGTCCGATCATCATATCGAGGGTTTCCAGGGATAGGAAGACAGACGATCTGATCATCATATCATGGGCTTTCCATGGTGGTGGTATGACAGACCTCTTATCCTAGGTGAAATTATAACCCTTCTCTTTGCATCAAAATAATTGTAATACTTTTACTTTTCCACTGCTGTTTGTATTAGAAAGGAATTTGTATTGTTTTCTTTCCTCATTATACGTTCAATTGTAATTGTTTTAATTACAATTATCCTATTACATTTTGTATTAATAGATTATATACGCATTATGGTAGAATCTATCACACTTTTATTACTCTTATTATTGTATTCATATTGAATACAATTAATTCACTATTCTAATAGTATTACATTACATCATACCTTTATATTCAATAAATTTGTGGTTGTTTGAATTGTATTAGTTTAAGATATTTTAAACTAATCTCTTTATGTGTTTAAACTCAAAGTTATTAAACCTACAATTCACCCCCCCTCTTGTATTGTTCCATCTAATATACATATACATCTACATTTTCGATCCAACAATTGGTATCAGAGGAGGTTCTACACTGATTTTTACAACTTGTTCTATTTCTTTCATATTACTATTTGAACTACTTACTAAAATAACGTGTGGAGTAGAAATGTTTTTGTTTTGTTAGATGACAGGAATAAATATTGGGTAAATAGACAATCTAAATCCCTCTAGACCACCTATCTATGATGGAAATGATTATGAGTACTGGAGAGATCATATGAATAATTATTTGATCAATACTGGTGTAGATAATTTTATTATGCTTACTGGAGTTTACCAAATTCCTGACAAAGAAGTCAGTACTTTCAATAATCAAGAGAAGCAAGAATATCAACTAAATTACAGGGTACGCAATACTCTATTATGTTCTATGACCAAGAATATATACAGCCATATATCTTCATGTGAATCATCCAACTGTATTTGGAAGAAATTATAAGTCACTCATTTTGGTACATCCAAGATTATAGAAACAAGAAGAGCAATGCTTTGAGTAGAGTATCATTGATTTGTTTTTCCTTATAGAGAACTAGTATATAAAGTAAAACAAATATTTATGACAATTGTCAATAGTTTACAATCTATGGGGGAAAAGTTCTTGTTGATGAAGCTCTTTTAGATAAGATTATTAATATAATTCCAAATGAATGGGAGTCAAAAAAGACATCTATTGATGATAATAGAAAAGTTTCCCAGATTAATCTTGGTGAACTATTTGGAACTCTTTTACAGCATGAGACACGAATGAAAAGAGATGCTGATTTCAACAAGAAGAAGAATGGAAATAGAAGTGTAGCTTTTAAATCTAAAGCTAAAACACCTGAAAGGATTACAATATCCAAATCCAAGAAAGTTGTTATATCTGATTCAAGTGATTGTGATCTTTCGGATAATGAGTTAGCCAATCTTGCTCGAAGGATGAACAAGATTGTTGGAAATAAAGACATCCAATACATATTCAAAAAGAAAGACAGGAAGGATAAAAAATATTCACAGGTAACTTGTTATGAATGTACAAATGTAGGAAATATATGGCCTGATAGTCCTTTACTAAAGAGAAGAGACAGAAAGGAGAAACATTCAGAAAAAAATAAGAAAATTAATATAAGACAAATAAAGTCATGAAAGAAAATGATACTTGGAGTGAAAGTGGTGGTGATTCATCAGATAATTCTTTAGAATATGAGTCCTCAAGACAAAGAAATATTGGGCTTATATCCATATTACCAATTGAAGATCATTGTCTCATGGAAAAGGTACACAATGCTGAAGCTATTACAAATATCTCTTTAAATGAAAATTATACTGATAAATATTATGAATCTTCAAATGATGAATCTTCATCATCAGAAGATAATACATTACTATCTTTTGAAGAAGTATATAGATTTTCTAAATTACGTGCAAATGAAAATTCTGAACTCAAGAAGAAACTTGAGAAAGAAAACTCTAGAATTTCAATTTTAACTAAAGAAGTATCGGATATCTCTAATGATCTTAATATGAAAACTTGTAATTTTGAAAGTATTTAAAAACCCTTGAGAAAGTAAAATCTGATAAGGATAAACTTTCTAAGGATCTAGAAAATGTGAGTTCAAAGGAAAATGTTTTAGAGCCTAACTCTAGTTTAAAATCAAATGTTTTGGAAGATAAAAACATAGTTTTAAAACTAAACTCAGAAATTTTCTCTTTAAATAAATGTTTTTCAAACATTACTCATGGAAATGAAAATTTTGACAAAATGTATTCTAAAATCAAGCCCCTGAAAAATCATTCTGGACTTGGTTATACTCATTCCAAACCAGTTTTTAGTAATAACTATTTTGTTCCACAACAAACAACTTTTTTTTCTAAGTGCCAATGTGGTGGACATTGGAAAAGAGATTGTTCTCGTAATAAAACTTAATCTTTAGGATTTCATAAGGCTCATTTTTCAAAAAAAAATGTGGATTCCTAAATTTCTGTTATCTAACCATTCTGGATCCAAACAAGATTGGATTCCAAAAATATAATTGTTTTTTTTTCAGGAAAATGAGAAGTGTACCAACAAGAATATTTGGTACATGGATAGTGGTTGTTCGTGACACATGACCGGAAACAAAGATTTCTTTAAAAATATTATCAAAACAAATGTTGGAAAAGTTACCCTCAGAGATAATGCTCAAGGAAAGATTGTTGGTATAGGTAATATTGTTTTTCTTTGATAAGTTATTATATCAAATGTTTTGTTTGTTAAAGGTCTTAGGCACAATCTTATCAGCATAAGTCAATTATGTGATGAATGTTACCTTGTGAATTTTAGGAATGCTAAGTGGCTAGTACACAATTCCAAGGATAAGTTCATTCTATCTCCCCATAGGCAAGAGAATGTATACACAATTAACTTAGAAGACTTTAGGAGCCCAAACTTACCCTGCATAAGTGCAATAGAAGACCAATCATAGCTATGGCATAGAAGACTAGGACACTACAATCTAAGAAACCTTTTTAAACTCTCAAAGAAAAGACTTGTAAAGTGACTACTGGATCTTAGATACGATTCTTCAAAAGTCTGTGATCCTTGTCAATTTGGAAAGCAACATAAAAGTAGCTTTAAATCAATTAATGAATTTTCAACTTCTAATGGATTACAATTAGTGCATATGGATCTTTTTTTTTCCTTCCCAAACTGGATGAATTGGAGGAAAATACTATGAATTTGTTTTAGTTGATGACTTTATTAGATTCACATGGGTCTATTTTCTAACAAAGAAATCTGAAGCCTTTTCCTATTTCAAATCTTTTAGATCCCAAGTTAAAAATGAGATAAATATACCATTGATAACTATTCATTGTGATCATGGTGGTGAATTTCAAAATTCATATTTTGAAACTTTTTATAGTAAGAAAGTTATTAGTCACAATTTCTCAGCTTGAAGAACTCCTCAGAAAAATTTTGTTGTTGAAAGAAGAAATCGTATTCTTCAAGAAATGACTAGAACCATATTGAGTGAATACATAATTGCTATGCACTTTTGGGATGAAGATGTTAGTACTAATTTCTATACTATAAATCATGTTTTATACAGACCATTTCTTAATAAAACACCTTATGAGTTATGAACTGGCCGAAAACCTAATGTTTCATACTTCAATGTTTTTGTATGGAATGTATTCATTCTGAATACAGAAGATAATCTACCTAAATTCGCACCTAAATCTGATGAAGGAATTTCTCTAGGTTACTCTAAAACTTCTAAGTCTTATAGAGTTTTCAATAAAACCATTTGAACTATTGTGGAAACAGTACATGTAAAATTTGATGAAACAGATCCTATTGTTTTTAACCCATCCCAACCTACATACTCAGATGTGTTTTTTAAAAACTGATTATCAACCTTTGATAGAAGATCCTTCTGATAAAGAAAATATTCAAGAAGATACTCCTAAAACATTTTCCCCATAATAATTTCTACCGTATGTTGATGAACAGGTTTTACAAAACCCAAATCAATTGCTTCTTAGGAATCATCATAGTGATAACATCATTGGTGATGTAAATCATCCAGTAAGGACCAGAAATTCCTTAATAAATGAAATAGAAAATCTTGATTTTCTTTCCCAATTTGAACCTAAAAGTCCAAGTGAGGACTTAGGTGATGAATATTAGATCAAAGCAATGCAATATGAACTAAATGAATTTGAGAAGAATCAAGTCTGGACTTTAGTTGAAAGACCTAAAGAAACAACTATATTTTGTGTAAAATGGGTTTTCAGAAACAAATGTGATAAAAATGGAATCATTGTACGAAATAAAGCAAGACTTGTTGCTATGGGCTATAATCAACAAGAGGGAATAGACTATGAAGAAACATATGCTCCTGTAGATATACTTGAATCTATTAGTATTCTATTAGCCTTTGCAGCATATATTAATTTCAAACTTTTTGAAATGGATGTAAAATGTGCTTTTCTAAATGGTTTTGTTCAAGAAGATATTTTTGTCGAACAACCCCCTCGTTTTCTAGACCTAAAACATCCTGATCATGTTTCTAAACTTACTAAGGATCTATATGGTCTTAAACAAGCCCCTAGAGAATGGTATGATAGACTTACAAGATTTCGTTTACAAAACAATTATACAAAAGGAACAACAGATCCAACCCTTTTATAAAAATGGAAAATAAAAATTCCTTGATTGTTCAAATCTATGATGATGAAATCATATTCGGGTCAACTCATAAATTTTTAACTGATTCTTTTGCTAATTTAATGAAGTCTATGTTGGAAATGAGTATGATGGGTGAGTTAACATTCTTTTTAGGTTTCCAAATTTCTCAAAAACTAGAAGGAACATATATATTCCATCATAAGTATGTAAAATATTTACTCAAAAACTATGGTTATGAAAAAACTAAAAGTATCAGCACTCTAATTGGTACCTCAAATATACTTGATCTTGATGAAACTAGGAAACCAGTAGATCAAACATTTTTTAGAGGTATGATAGGAATTTTTCTATACTTGACATCTAGTCGACCAGACTTAATGTTATCCATATACTTATGTGTGAGATACCAATATAATCCAAAAGAGTCTCATTTAAAATCTGTAAAGAGAATCTTTCGGTATTTAAAAGGCACTATGGATCTAGGTATCTTTTATTCTTCTGAAATGATTTTGTTTTAAAGAGTTTTTCAGATGCTGACTTTGGCAGTTGTAGAATGGATAGAAAAAGTACATCTGGAATGTGTCATTTCTTAGAAGATTCTCCGGTTTCTTAGTCCTGCAAGAAACAACACCCAGTAGCACTTTCCACTGTTGAAGCTGAATATGTAGCAGCTGGATGCCGCTGTGCTCATGTGTTGTGGATGCAACACACACTCACTGACTATGGATTGAGTGTTTCCAAAAATGAAATTCTATTTGATAATTCTAGTGCCATTGCTCTTAGTAAGTACCCAGAACATCAATCCCATGAAAAACACAAAGATGTTAGGCATCACATTCTTAGGGATCACACCAAAAATGAGATATTATTTTACAATTCATCGAAATTCAAGAACAACTTGATGACATTTTTACAAAACCATTACCTTTTGATAGATTTGAATTTATAAAACAGAAGCTAGTAATGATTAAAATAAATTAATTATTAATATGTACTTCTTGTTTTACATTTATCCTAACATTAAGAAACTCCTCTTAGAAATGGGGAGAACATTTCTTACTATGTTTCTTTTTATCTTATGATCAATTGTTTACTCTCCTGGTATGTGTTTTGTTTTTCTGTTTATCGTATTGACAGTTTTATTGTATTATTTACCTATCTTCCCATCGTATCAACCGATCATGGTAATGAATTTCTTTTACATCGTATCGTCAGATCATGGTAATGAATTTGTTTTCCATCGGCTTGTTAGTTCATGGTAACAATATTGTTTTCCATCGTATTGTCAGTTCATGGTAAGAAGATTGTTTTCCATCGTATTGTCATTTCATGGTAATAAGATTGTATTACATCATATTTTCAGTTCATGGTAACAAAATTGGTTTCCATCGTATTGTTAGTTCATGGTAACAAGATTGTTTTCCATCATATTTCCAGTTCATGGTAACAGGATTGTTTTCCATCGTATTTTCAGTTCATGGTAGAAAAAAAAATTTCCATTGTATTGTCAGTTCATGGTAACAAGATTGTTTTCCATTGTATTTTCAGTTCATGGTAACAAGATTGTTTTCCATCTTATTTTCAGTTCATGGTAATAAGTTTGTTTTCCATCATATTGTCATTTCTTGGTAACAATTTTGTTTTCCATCAGCTTGTCAGTTCATGGTAACAAGTTTTTTTTCCATCGGTTTGTCAGTTCATGGTAATGAATTTATTTCCCATCGGCATGACGATTGATAGTATTCGTTTTCTATATGTATGATTTTGTTTTTTTTAACTCTACTAAAAACCAACAATTACCTTACATTCTCCGGCAGGTACTTTTAATTTTTTTTCTAATTTTGTTTCTATTGTTTTAATCATAACCATTGATATTGTTTCCTCTAATCTTGACCCTAGAAGATCAATGGTCACCCCTATATTGTCTAAATAGACCCTCCCCCTCCCCAAATCCAAACCGGTTTTTCAGGATTTTTGTAAAAGCCCTGCTCCACGGATTTAAGTCATCGTACGTTCTTTCAACCGACTTCACCTATATGTCTCAGTCCTATTCTAATACTCCCACCGAAATGTCTTCACAAACTTTTACAGAGAAAGACTTATTCAGAGAAATGTTAGTTTCCCGTGAATTTTTTGATTCGTATGATTCTACAATAAGAAGAATCATCCTGTTTCAAGGCTGGTAACATCTATGTGTTGAAAAACCAATATCTCAAGATCTAGTTCTTTTTGATGAAGTCACTCAGTTATATAAAAATGTATCATTTGATAAAAATATGACAATCAAATTTGTTATGTACGATAAAAATATTACAATGTCTATGAGTCAAGCAGTGCATTTTCTGAATGTTCCGATAGAAGGTGACTCCTTCTATCCATATCATAAACTACCATAGGAAGTTGGTATGTTTAATAAAGATAATTCTGAAAAGTATTTTTTTATAATAAATGAATAAAAGAGGAACGTAGCTCATCTTTCTCCGGACAATAGGTTTGTGACTCTTTTGATGCAAGGTTTTCTTATCCTAAGGAAAGAAGATAGAGAAACTCTGAATGTTTCTGATGTTTTTATGATTGACTATCATGTAAATATGAGAAAAGTAAATCTCATGGGATATGTTTTTGAAACTATCAAGAATTTTAATACATGAGGAATTATGTCCAAAATGATTATGTATCCATCTATTCTTACAAAATTCATTCTCGAGAGTATGAATTTTTGTAATATTCCTTTTGGAAGGAAATCTGATAGATTTGAAGCCCTCCAAGATTAGCAAAAGTACTTTGAAGAAGTTGAATGTTTGTTTTGATGCGAGTTCAAAACATTTTGTAAGATATTTAGAAGCAGAATCGGTTCAGAATCAATCGGCACCTATGCCAGCCAAAGACAATCCTTCAATTGGTGTTACTCAAAACTCTGATCCGCAAACCAGATCAAAGCCAAAGAAGAAGCCAATGTACAGAAAAGAAGGTTTTAGAAAAATGGAGAAAGGATAATTAATAGAGAATGGAAGGTGATTCCATGTTCGGTCTTGACCCAACTAATGATTTTACAGAAAGAATAAGGGTAGAGGAAGCCCTTCAAGCTGGAAAGAAAAGGAAGTTTGTTTTGAAAATAAAGGCTCAAGACATTGATATCTCTAATGTAATCAGAATGGTTGAGGATGCTAGTGATCAACTAATGGAAGAAGTACATCAAGAGCCCATCGTACAGAGTATTCCAGAGAATGAAAAAGGAAAGAAAATGTTGAAAGAAATAGAAGAAGTTGAATAAGTGGAAGGAGATTTTCTTTTGGAATTCCTTCAGTGTTCGAAAAAGAGTAGAGAATAATCTTATCAAAAGCAGAGTTAAGGTATTAAACAAGTTCCTCATGTTGATCAAGCACCTATTGAAACTTTAGAAACTCCGGATAAAACACCCCCTCAAGCAAAGCAAGGTGCTCAATCCTCTCCTACTGAAAAAGTTATTGTCATTAGTGACAGAGTAGAAGAAGAAAGAAGGGAGAAAGATAAAGAAAAAGGAAAATATCCAGTTGTTGACTCATGATGATCAAATGAATTGCCTTCGTACGATGAGGATACTGATTCAGAACACCTAATATCTCTCAAGAAGAGTGATTACATTGTTCATGTTTTAAGAAGAGTTGAAAAGACTATTCCTTACATTCCCAGGCTGGAAGGAAAAATTGATTTCATTACTGACAATCAAAAGAAGAAATTTGGGTATGTAAAATAATTGAGAAAGAAATTTCTATTAGTTGAAGCTGATTTGAAAGTTCTTTCAGAAATTTTGGCTGCTCATAAGAAGGCTTGCAACAGGATGACCAAGTGGTCATACAAGACATAGAGCTCAGTCAATGACCATGAGATAGAAATTGAAGATATAAAGAGGTTATCAAATTATCTTGCGATTTATTTCAATAAGCTTGACAAAAAAATGGTTGAAAGGCTGAATCAGGTAACTCATGGAGCCGATATTCCTTTAGTGAAAAAATTGAAAGAGATAATGAATTCTTTTCTGTTTGAATTCTCGTAGGTTTCATCTTTCAAAGATGAAATGGTTTTGTTAAAGAAAAAAAATTCTGTGTTATCCAAAGATAACAAGAATTTGCAAGACAAAATTAACACCCTTGAGGAAGTAATCAGAGTCTAGGAGGATACTATCAAGAATCAAGATCATATTTTTTCGGACCAACAAGATCTTCTCAGAACTCAGGGTGATTCAATTTCTGAAGACAATAAAGAAATCAAAAAGATGAAAGCTATTTTTCATGAGGTGATAAAGAAGGAAAAGGAAAGAGAAAACAAATGAATGTTGTATTTGTTTTTCCTTTCTTATGGAACCTATCTGTTTTGTAATAAAATTTATGTTACTGTTTCTTTTGTCCGGAAATTATTTTCTCTAACTCTTTCAGGAAACTCAAGGTTACCCCATTCTTTTTATAAACCACAAAGGGGGAGAATTTTTTATAAAGGGTGAAAATGTTTTACAAAGGGAGAATAATTCAATCAAATACTTCAAAACAAAAGAAAAATCTTTGAATAAAATCCATAGGAAAATATATACCTAAGTGGGAGTTAGTTGTATTCCAATTCATATTCAGAAGCGTTTCCAATAACGCAGGGGAAGATATATTTTTCTTGTTGTCTTTACTTTGTGTTTTGTTCATTCCAAAAAGGGGGATATTGTTGAGTCAAAAGTTCTCTTTTGACTTCTATATCTTGTTTTGGAAATCACAAATGACTTTTATCCTCCTAATCGTATTGAATCTTTCAATCGTATCATACTAACTCTATCAATCATATCGTACCGACTCTGTTAATCATATCGTACTTACTCTGTCAATCGTATCATAATGACTCTGCCAATCGTATCGTACTAACTCTTCCAAACATACTCACTTTTTTGTATCTTTCTTTGTATCGCATCTATAGGTTACTTTTAGTAATACCTATAATGATCATACTTTAATTAATTGTTTTGGTACTTTATCAAAAACACTTATTTCATATTAATAGAACTCTTGTTTATCATCTTCATATATCTTTTGTTTTAACCAATATGATGTCTTTGAGTTAGTTACAAACTAATCAAAACGATTTCCGGCTTTCTAATTCAATGTGACCATTATAATGCCAGGTGTCCAAGTCCCTCCGAGTTTATTAGAGAAATATGACTATTGGAGGAAATGTGACTGTTGCAACCTGAGGCCTATAAATAAGAGGTCATTTGAAGCTGAGAAAGAGGTGAATGATAGTGATACAATTGAGACACTTTTCTTCTATCAAGTTCTAGAGAGAGATGATGTGACTTCTCTCATGCTTTGTGCTATGTGCGTCTGATCATCGTATCGAGGGATTTCATGTAATTGAAAGAAAGAGGTGTTGATTACCTATAAAATCAAGGGCTACCGGGGATAAGAAAATAGAAGGTCCGATCATCATATCGATGGCTACCGGGGATAGGCAGATAGATGGTCTGATCATCGTATCGAGGGCTTACCATGGTGGTGGTAAGACAGACCTCTTATCCTAGGTGAAAGGATAACCCTCCTCTTTGGGTCAAAAGAATTGTAATAGTTTTACTTTTCTGCTGCTGTTTGTATTAGAAAAGAATTTTTATTGTTTCCTTTCTTCATTATACATTCAATTGTAATTGTTTCAATTACAATTATCCTATTATATTTTGTATTAATAGATTCTATATGCTTTATGGCAGAATCTCTCACACTTGTATTACTCTGATTATTGTATTCATCTTGAATAAAATTGCCTCACTTTTCTAATAGTATTACATTACATCATACCATTATATTTAATACATTTGTGGTTGTTTGAATTGTATTAGTTTAAGATCTTTTAAACTTGTCTCTTTAAGTGTTTAAACTCAACGTTATTAAACCTACAATTCACCCCCCTCTTGTATTGTTCCATCTAATATACATATACATCTAAATATTCGATTGAACAAATTACCACTTTAATTTTTGTTAATTTAATATAATTATATTCGTGTTATTAAATTTTTTATTTTTTATTATTTTTTATAGGGCTAACTATTCATAAGTCACTAAAGTGGAAATGGTTTATTTCAAAATCTCATTATTAGTCCGGATTATTTTTGTCTATGTATATATTATAGAAATTAGTTGATAGTTATTTATTAAATTAAAATAATCTATTATGAAATATTTATACATAAGTTTTTTCAATTAATAGTACTGTTTTTACACTTTTTGTTACTTCAAATTATTGAGAAGAAGTTTTTAATAAAATATGACATTATTTTTCTCTTCAATAGAAAATATTTTTTCAAAAAAATGATTTCTAAAAGTGATTTAAAAAAATTTAATTCTTTTAATAATAATATATTAAAAAAATCCATTTTTTACATGTAAAAAAATTGATTGTATTTTTCAAGTTGTTTTAAAAACTAGGTTTGTTTGACTTTTATTGAAAATGTGAAAGAATTTCTTTCCATAATGTGTACATCATAAAAATTATTTTAATCAGTTTTGACCATATAGTGTTCTAAATATTATATTATAAATTTTCAATTTATATTTTAATATAAAATTATTTTTATAAAAATTATCATATTTTTTTTAAATGTGATTTTCAAAGTGCAGATGATGTTTTCTTCAAGAATCATCTTAATGTCATATTTATGGTATTTATATTCATCAACGACATCAAACCTTTATTTTAATTTTGATTAAAATGGTATGTTTAGTAATTATATTATCATTAGTTGTTCATTGGATAGATTATTATAATTTTTAAAAAGGATATACAATTTTATAACAATTTACCATATTATTATAGATGGTTGTGATTATGTTTACTTCATTGGGGTAAGTATTAAAAATTTTATGTTATATTTTCTATAAGATTGTTTCCATTGGTTACATTTTCCCTTTTCATATAGTAATGCATTTGAATTAGTATGTGATAGGTGTTTCCTGGTTATAGATAGCCCACTAATACATCGATAAGTCTTGGGAGAGAAATTAGTTTTCCAAATTATATGGGTTTATACATATAGATTTAAACTATCTTATAAAAGATCATATCAATTTTAGATGGCTGGAATTATAAATTTCCCCATTATGAGATCAATTTTTTATTTTCAATTCATTATTAGATTAGTTAAAATATCCATATATATGTTTCAATGTAAAGTGATTATATATTTGGATTTATTTGATCGTAATTTATTTTTTCTATATTAGTCTCAATTTATTAATTAAATGTAATGTGTTTCAGTTATTTACCATGACATATTGATTATTCTAATATATTCATGTTAGTTTTTTCTATAAGAATACTCTTAACGAGAATTTCTTCTCAACACTTTTATATGTTTTATTTACACTAGGATACTGGAAAGTGTTTTTTGATCAATAAGAATGTATATTACCAGATGATTAATTACATTCTCAAAAAAACATTTTCTGTTAATTTTTATTTTTATTGTAAAGTGAATTTGAAGTATGAATATAGTTTACCAAGACTGGGAAACTATTTATTCATTTAAGATGTGATACCTTGTATCTATTTCTAGTTTAGTGAAGTAGAAAATGGATCAGGGTTACTATAGTTGGGGTTGTTCCATTTTGCATAATATGATGTTTATTTGAAAGCATTGGAACTATATTTAGGAGGAAAATATTGTATAACATAAACCTATTATATAAAAGTTTTCTAATTATTGAGGAAAATCATAATTTTTTGTTAATATTCACATTATGTGTTTTTCTCAACAAAAAAACATTATTTAGATACTAAAAGTGGATATGGATCTATTATAGATGTACCTAAGTGTAATAACTCCAAAAAAAGAATTTTTGGATTTACACTATAATTACCCACTACATGAAAGCAGTCTTAATTACACGCCATGTTTGACACTTATAAGGTATATTATTTGGATAATTCACATCATCTTTAAAACCCATAATGAAGGATTTCAAAATACTTTTATTATTTTGGAAATAATCCCAAATAAACCATTTGTATTATTATGATATTATCTACAAATACATTTTTTAAATTATTTTACGTGTCTCAGTAGTTATGGGTTATACATTATGATACCTAATTTTATAATCTAGTCTATTTTATTTTATTGGTTATAAATTTCACATAGTAAAAGGAATTAAAACCATATCAAAGAATATAATCTAGATATTAAGAATGATCATTTCTATAATGTTATTATGCAAATTCTTCGAAGGTAACTAGTCTTCCAAACATTCTCATCATATGAAGATAAAATATCTTTTTGCATAAATAATTATAAATAATTAAACATGTATTATATATTCTAGGTGAAATAATATAAAATTTAATGTAATAGAAAAAATGGTTAAGGGGAAGAATATAAAGTAGGGTTTTCAAAAAAGTGATAGTCGTGGAAAGAAACACTTTGGTACTTTCATGAAGGGAATGGGAGTTTGATAAAATTGTAAATATAATGTCATCTATTCTATTAATTTATAAGGTATGAATGAAATTAACAAATGTAAGTGGTTCTATTATAATGATATGGGTAAATACACAAATGAGTACCCCAAGTATCAAGGGAATATAACTCAAAAGAAGCTGAGGAATCAAGGTCAAGCTTATGATATTACCATATATGATGATTAATTATTATTTTTTTTGTGTTTTGATTCAATAATGTTTTTATATGTGTATATTATCAATGATGTTCTAGATATGAGAATAATGAAATGTGTAAATATGGTGTTTCAATACTATTTTCTAAAGGATTCGAGATCTTATATTGAATACTACTGATGACTAAGAAAAAGATTGAGTGACATGTTTAAACTCATAGATAATAAATTATTGAGAGAGTTTAAACCTTAATATATTCTCTATATTGATATATATATATATGATAAATAAAATTATGGGACATTTTTTATGACCATGAAATTATTCTAATTGTTTGGTGATAAATTTCAACTTTTCAAGAGTTTACTGCAAGTATTGATTTATATAATACATTCAACAACCTCATTTTTATTTTTGGAAGAATGCATGTTTTCATTATGGTTTTATAGTGATCAAGATATTCATATATTTTGAATTTTACATTACAATCCACTTTATATTTTCTAGTTAATATAATGTAAATTTAGTGACCATAATAATTTTTAGATATTCAATATGGAAAAACATATTTTCAATGATTTTAAAGGATAAATATATATGGAATGAATTAATTTTATGTTTTTGTGTTATTGAATAACAATATATAACCATTTTGGTTTTTTGGAAAATAACTGGATATAGTAGGAATGAATTTTCATTCTAATGATCTTTTAAAATTCATTTGGGCATAAAAATTGATTTTGGATATTAATTTCTATGTGTAATATGTAAAGTGGAAATTGATCTAAGAATAACTAAATGATGAAATTATAGTTATGAAGTAGAATTATATCATGTACGTATATTTTTATATGATCTCTATGAGGACCTGACCCTAGAAGCCCAGATTCAGTGAATAAAACATAGTGTGTAATTTTTTTAATAAAAAGATGGTGATAAAATTACACATCACATCTCATCAATGAGAATCTTAAAGGTACAGTTTCTAGAAAAAAAGATACAACTGATACTTTTCATAAAAAAATTTAAGATAGGCTTCATATTGGTTCCACCATGTAGAAGAACTCAAAGCTGACAAATCTATAAATCCTGTAATAAATTGAAAACATAGGTGAGCATTTAAAACACTCCATAAGCATTTTTAAAAATAACAAATAAAATCCTTTTTTAAAAACATCCCACTGAAATAATTATAAAACATTCGCTCAAAAGAAACCAATATTTCTTGTAGTATGTCATCATCATTTTCCAAGGTTACCTAAAATAATTTTTTATGAAATCTCAAAAATAAAGAATTATACTTTTATTTAAAAAATATAGATAATAAAAATTGTAGTGTATGCAAACATGTACAAACATTAGTGGAATGATGCATATATGACAGGAGTTTATCACACTAAATTAAGGGTTACCTTAATGGATATAGGTTCAATTTAACAAACAATATAATACTTTCTTACAATTACACAATAAATAATATCATAATTCACATACATCATAAATTACCATTTATTAAGTGACAGATGTATTACTATCTTCTGTATTAAGGTTTTGAAAATAGATTCTCCACTTTCTTTACAAATGACTATAAAAATAATTAGGCCATGTGTATTTATTACCATTATAATAAGTAAAATATTCTTAACCATGGGTATTATACTAGTCAAATAATAACGGGGGTGGTTAAAGATTAATCAAAAAATGAGGAAAATTCATATGATGGACATTCATATTCATTATGTGAAGTCCTCGTGCCAAGACAATACATAATTATTCTTTCAAGTCCCCATGCCAATACCGTATATGATCATATTTTCATGGCCTTATGCCAAGACCATAGTTTGTCTCATAAGTCTTACTGATGCATAGAGAGGATATAGTGGGCCTCACCCCTAATATACTATGTTCATTGCATTCCTTATATGTCAAAATATGTCATTAATTCAATGTGTCCCATACCACATTTATTTATTAAATTGCGTCATTTATTCAAAGTGTCTCATACCACATTGAATAATTAAATTATGTCTTTATTCAAAGTGTCTCATACCACATCGAGTAATTAAATTATTTCTCTTATTCAATGTGTTCATTACCACTTTGAATAATTAAATTCTCAGTCAATAAGTTATCATAAGTGAAAAAATGATAATTTTTTTTTGGTTTGAAACATAAAATAACTACTCTTAAAAACCATTATTCCATGGAAGTAAAAATTTAATGTAATAATATACATGTTTTTGAATTTAAGATAGATATCATTCATATTTTCCATACACTAAAAAAGAGTAACATCAAACATATTAAATCATAAACTTTAATAACTAAAAGTATTCATTGTCGTAGATTCATCATGGATTAAAATATAATATTCATAAAAGTAAATAATATATTTAATTTGTGGTATTCATGGATAAGAAAATGATTAAACAAACTCTGCAACACATTCTTATGTTTGTATATATAAATTTCTATTGAACAATAGATTATTAAGTCCTTTTATCCCAAAATTATAAGTTGAGATTCATGCATGTAGTGTTAATTGTAATAAAAAGGTGATAAACTCTTATAATTTTTAGGCACACAGACACAAAACATTGTTTATTTATTTTTTTCCATATAAAATTTTATAAAACATTTTGAAAAAAATTAAAATATAATTTCTAGAACATAAAATCACAACAAGGGTTGATACCATAAAATATTCATAAAATGAAACTATACAAGCATGTGTGTATGTGTATCTATGGTACTTATATATATGCATGTGGGTTATGAAATCATATTTAAAATAGATAGTATAAGGATAAATATCACCTTTAAAATGAATTGTCCAACATAAAATTAAAGATAATTAATCAGATTAGGATTAAAAAAAATATACATACATATATACTTATACATATATATACATACATACACATATATGTATTTGTTTAGAAACTCAAAACTTCTTTTAGTAAACCATTTTACACAGAATAGATGCATAAAAAGATCTATTAATTACTGATAATTATCACTGGAAAAAAACCAAAATAGATTACTTTTTATGATTCTATAAAACTGTGTATATATAAACTGTATACATGGGATTTCCATAACCAAAAAAAATGTTCGATAAACCCTTATAAGTATCATACACTTCAGAAACATTATTTTATCACATAAAAAATTATATGAAAACGTAATTTAGATTAAAATTAATATATATATAAATAGCTCTATATGAAAAAAGTGTATATATGGGTTTTATATATCCAATCTGAAGCTAAAATTACCCTTACAAGAGGTATATGAGTAAAAAATGTCTTACCAATATTCATCATTTGTAAAATATGAAACAGAAATATTTTTCTATATATATATATATGTATATACATATATATATGGTTCAGTTTAACACAAACCTAAATAAAACCCTACATGATTTATTGGTGAGGTGGAGGTATGGAATGATCAGAATAATGATGACGAGAGGAAAACCCATAGGGTTAAGGTGAAAATGGAGGTTTATATAAACTGTATATATATATAATTTTATAAACTATGGTTAAGCATATAAATATGAATGAAGAAACCTAAAGAAAATTTATTATAACTATTTATACAGAAACAAAAATTATGGACAATGAAAATCTTAAATAGATCAATTTTATAATATATATATATATTATGTAAAACATTCATGATACACCAAAATAGATCGCATTAAACTAATGCACCCTTGGGGGACTTGTGGAAAAAAGAAAAAGGTTGGGTCTGAGGAGAGCTATGGAAAGAATCATGGGCTGAGGGAGAAATACTGGAGAAGGAGGGAAATAACTACTGGTGTGGTGTGAGGAGGAAGAAAAATAAATGAAGAAGTTGAAAATGATGTATTTACCTGATCGATTGAGATAGATAAAAGGACCATGGTGGCATCCGTAATTTTAAAAACATTTGGACGGTTGAGATTAATCACGGATTTGATTGGACAATTTTATAGAATCAAGAGATTTAAAAGGGATGTTCGGCTGAGTTAAATTACATCCTAATAAGACGGTTGTTGAAAAAAGTAGTATGAAAAGTGGTCAGTGGAGTTAAAGGGAGGGATTGGATATAACGGCGAGGATCTCGTATGGTGAGATCAAACAGATCTGACTAGATATCCTGTAAAAACATGCCTCCTAGATCGAAATGAGAATATATCATGTATTTATTTAAAAGGACTGATGTACCGGCCATATTTCAATAATCCAAGCACACCCTATGAGGTCCTTACACACATGACCCCCACCCACAGGACTTAACCCAAACTCATCCATGCCGGTGCATGACATGACACCCCCCTGTACATTCATGACCAATCCCTACACATTGTTCATTCAAGAACTTATGCCTCCCTATGCATGGAATGTGTGAGACTCATCATACACCATCCATGTGCTTCTCTGAGGGTTCTTTGACATCAAATATCTATGTGAGAATCCCAATTAGACATTGACGGATTTTCCTTCAAGGCTACCCTTGGTTGGGTGGGGTACTCACCCAAATTTTTAACAAAAAATTATCGAACCTAGTTAAAATAATAGAATATGCATATTAATTACCTTATATATATATATATAAACATTCATTCTCATTCTAAATGTGATTATTTCAAACATTTTTTCCCTTTAGTTATAAAACACTAAATCCCAAAATAAAACATCAATTAGAAACCATTTCATTACTTTTATAAATTTATGTTCATTTTAATAGAAACCTCATGTTTATTAGATTTTTAAAATACAAATTTAATATATATATTTAACTAAAACTATTTCATTACTTAACGAAGAATATAACATTAAAATATTTAAATCATTATTAAAAAAATTTAAACACTTGAAATACTTATATACTTATAATAATTTAATTAATAAAAATAATTGACGGCTATATAATTTTATGATTGTTACCAAAGGCAATGATCTCTAAAAGACCCCAACGGCTAACAATGACCATATTTCTCTTCAACGCCTTATAAATACTTGTTTAGTGTGTTCCGAATTTTAAAAACAATTTCGTCTTATAATAATAGTGCTCCAAATCCACTTTATGATTAGTAAACTTTTCATAGTTCATTCCATAATGTTTTTCATTATAATGGATTCGAATGATAATCACTTCTTTCATGGACTGTTTATTGTTTTTTTGTTGTCATGGGGATTTTGATTGGTTTTCTAGTATGTATTATAGCTTAGTTATTGTTTTCATAACTTATTGAAAATGTAAGGTTTCTGTGTTCCCATTGAATAATATATGTCTTATTTTCATTTTGAAAGCATTTATTTTTTATAGAACCTAATATTAAAAAAAAAATACAAATAACTAAAAAAATAATATTATTAAAAATATAAATATGCTCAGGGTGTAACATTATTCAACCCTCAAAAGAAATGTTCCCTCGCAATTACATTGTACTATTTTTCATCCAAATCACCAACCCAGATACATCACCCTTAATGTCCCTAAAAATATTTTTTAATCATTATTAACTAAACAAGTTTGAGTGAAAAATATATTTAATTTATAACATCACTAGGTCCACCACCGTCAAAGAATATCCTAGAATGATCTTTAATTAGGTTGATCCACAAAACATTTTCAGACACTTCAATTTTATTTTCCCAGATGCACCTTGAGCAGTAAGAGTCGAACTCATGCATATAGTAGTAGGTCCTCAAAAGAGTGTAATAGGGTGTGTTGAGTTTATAGAAATTAGAATGGACTTGGTTTAGATAGAATAGCTAGATAAAATGGTTTTCTAAAAACTAGATATTATAAATCCTTCCATACATGCTTAAACTCTGAACCTGATGCACATATGGCGTGCGGGGGTCACCCACCTTTGCAGATTCTCAGAACTTTTCTGGGGCCAAATAAGTCCTAGATAAGGTGACACATATAAAAATTCCTTTCTAGTACAAACTTTTATATGAATAAGATTAATTTTTCTCCATCGACATAAATTAGTAGACATGACTTAGTCCTTGGTGAGGTTAAAAGACATTTGGTTTGTTTGAAACTCGGTAGAGGTGTTTACAGGATAGAAATAGGTTCACAAAAGGATGGTATGATTCTTAACATGTCTTAACAATTATGTTAACATGTAATTAAGTAGGGAGAGACTAGAGTTTTTTTTGTGAACCCTCACCTTACATCTATTAAAATTATGAAAAAATATCCACTCAACAAAGCATAGATAAAATTTTAATTTTTTTCTAATGTTATAGGATTGTCTAGTCCATTTTTATGATACCAACTCTGAGGACCTGACCCCAGAAGACTGAATCTAGTGCTGAAATCATGGTATGTATTTTTTATTATAAAAAAATACTAATCAAATGACACATCACATCTCATCGTGGAGAATCTTCTCACTCTAGGTTCTAGAAAACTAGATACAACTAATAATTTTCTAAAAAATTGTATATGATAAGCATCAGATTGATGCCACCACATACAATAACTAACACATGAAAAATATACTTATCCTATTAAAATAAATTAAAAATATAGGGTGATAATTTAGAACCCTATGTAAGGGGTTTTAAAAATAATAAGTAAAATATTTTTTTGAAAAAATACAATTGAAATTATTATATTACATTCTCTCAAAAGAAACCATTATTAAATGTATCACGTCATCATAATTTGTCAAAGGTACCCTGAAATCATTTTTATGGAAATATCATACACAATAATTTATATATTTATTTAAAACCTAAATATAAAATAAATTTTAGAGTATGCTTACATGTAAAAAATGCATGGAATGATGCATATAATTTATGATTTTATCAATCTAAATTAAGGTCAACATGCAAGGATATAGGTATAAATAAACACACGAGATAATAAATTCTTATAATTTCCCAAAAAAAATTCCTAATTCACCTAACACATAATATTTAATTCATGAAATGACATACATGTTACTAACATCTCTATCAATGTTATGAAAATAAATGCTACACTTTTTTACAAATGACTTTCCAAGTATAAACATCATTATTCAATGTGAATTTATTACCATTATCATAAGTAAAATATTCATAACCAATGGTATTATACTATTTGAATAATCATTGGGTTTGTTAAATATAAATCACATAATGAGGGAAATTCATATGTTGGACATTCATAATCATTCTAGAAAGGACTTGTTCGAAGACCATACATATTCATTCTTTCAAGGGCTCATGCCAAGACCATACAAAATAATTTTTTTAAGGCCTCATCCAAGACCATAGTTTGTCTCATGAGACCTACTGATGTGTCAAGATGATATAGAAGGCCTCACCCATCACAGAATATGTTCAATTCATTCTTCATATGTATAAATAATTCTTTAATTCAATGTGTCACATACCACATTGATTTATTAAATTATGCCTTTTATTCAAATTATCCAATACCACTTTGAATAATTAATATATTTCTTTTATTAAAAGTGTTCAATACCACTTTGAATAATTAAATTATGTATGTTATTCAAACTGTCCTATAACACATTGAATAATTAAATTATTAATCCATAAGTTATCATAAGTGATAAATTAATAATAGGTTTTTTGGGGTTTTCATATAAAATAATGACACTTAAAAAACCCTTGTTCAATGAAACTAAATATTTAATGTACTAAAATATATGTTTTTTAATTTATGATATATATCATTAATATTTACCATACACTGATAAAAATAATTTTCAGATAGATTAAATCATAAAATTTAATAACTAAAATTATTCATTGTGGTATATTCATCATGGATTAAAATATAATATTTATAAATGTAAAACAATTATTTCTTGTGAGGTATTCATTCATAAAAAATAATTAAACAGACTTCACTAAAGGTTATTATGATTTTATATATAAATTTGTGTTAAATAAAAGATTATCCCAGCCTATTATCCAAAAATATAAATTGAGATGCATGATTGTAGTGTTAATTGTAATAACAAGGTGATGAACTCTTATAATTTTTATACACACAATAACAATATAATATGTTTTTTTTCAAAAAAAATTATATAAAACATTTTGAAGAAATAAAAATATAACATTCATCACATTAAATCATGGAATGGTTAATACCATCAAAACATCATAAAATGAAACAGTACATGAATATGTGTATTTCTAGAACTTATATATATGCATATGGGTTTTTCAATCAAAAGTAAAAGAGTAAGTATAAGGATATGGAAAACATTTAAAAACAATTTTTCAACATAAGAAGAAAGATACATAGTCAAATTAGTATTAAAGAACATTATATATACATTTATACTTATACAAGTATATATACAAATACATATATGTATTACTTTAGATACTCAAAACAACTCTTACTAAAACATTTTACAAGTAATACATACATAATAACACTTGTTTATTACTTATAATTATCACTTGAGAATACCAAAATAGATTAGGTTTTATGATTATATAATACCATTTATATATATATAATGTGTATACATAGGATTTTTATAACCAATAAAAGGTTTGATAAACCCTTATAAGTATCATAATATCCAAAAACATTATTTCATCACCTAGAATCAACTATATGAAAACCTAATTCATATTTAAATTAAAATCTATATATATATACATATAACCATATATAAAAAAGGTTTATGTATGTGTTTTCCATATCAAATTTGAAGCTAAAATAACCCTTATATGAATTATATTAGTAATGAACATCATACCAATATTGATCATTCAAAAAACATGAATGATAAAAGGTTTGGTATTTATGTATAAATTTATATACACATATATGTGTATATGGTTCAATTAAACAAAATACTAAATAAACCCTTTCATGATTTACAATTGAGGTGGAGTCGTGCAGATATTAGACGAAGGTTGAGGAGAGTAAAACTCGCAAGGTTAAGGTGAAAATAGATGTTTATATAAATGGTTTATATAAAGTGTATATATATAATTTTATATACTACAGTTAATCATGAAAATATAATCAAATAAACCCAAAAAAATTGAATCTAACTATTTATAAAGAAAAAAAATCCATGATCAACTCAAATAATAAATGGATCTATGGTATAATAATATATATATATATATATATATATTATGGAAAACATTCCAGATACACCAAAGGGGTTCACATTAATCTAATTAACCCTCGGTGGACTTGTGGAAAAACAAAAGGGTTGTGTCTGAGGAGAGTGATGGAAAGACTCACGGGAAGAGGGGGAAATAGTAGGGAAGGAGGGTGATGACTAATACTACGGCATACGGATGAAGAAGAAGAATAAAGTGGAAAATGATGGGTGTCCATGATCGACCGAGCCTGATCGAATGGCTATAGTAGCTTCACCGATTCTAAAAACATATGGATGGTCGAGATTAATCTTGGATTTGATTAGACGGTCACGGGGAAAGCGTTAGAGTTAAAAGTGATGTGTTCCTGAGATCATCTGAATCCCGATCGGACGGTTGATGAAAATCTTAGAAAGAGAAGTGGAAAGTGGAGTTCGATGTCTAGACTAAATCAAACAGTGAGGACCTAGTACGGAAAGATCAAACAACTCAAATTAAATCTCCCATAAAAAAACCGCATCCCACATTGAAATTGGAATAGATCTTGGACCTATTTAAAAGGCTCGACATACTGGCCTTATGCCAATAACACAATAACCCACCGTAGGATCCTTACACAATTTACCCGCACCCACAGGCCTTAGCCCAACCTCACCCACACTAGTACGCGATATGCCTCGCCCACTATGCACGACCTACCAGGACCTACACATGGGACTTGTGCACACTTAAGACTCTCTATGAATGGAATGTGTGTGACTCATCATGCACCATTCATGAAATTATATGAGGGTTTTATGTCCTCAAATATCTATGTAATAATCCTACTCTGACATTGAGGGGTTTTCCTTCAAGGCCCCCTCAGTTGGGTGTGGTACTCACCAAAATGTTTACAAAAAAATTATTAAACATAGTTTAAGGAAAAGAATATGCATATTAATTCCCCTATATATATATAAACATTAATTATCATTATAAATATCATTATTTCATATATTTAATCTCATTTTAGTTTTTGGCACTAAATCTCATAATAAAACTTCAATTAAAAACAATGTCATTACTTTTATAAATTTATATTCATTTTAAAATAAACCTCATAGTTATTGTATTTTAAAAAATCCAAATATAAAATATATCTTTATTTAAAACTATATCATTACATAACTAAGGATATAACTTTAAGATATTTAAATCATTTTTAAAACATTTTAAATACTTAGATAAATTATATCCAAAGAATACATAACAGATAAAAAATGTTATAACTATTACCAAAGCCTATGGTCACCTAAAGATACTCATAGCTAACAATGGTCATATTTATCTTCAAGGCCTTATAAATACTTTTTTAGTGTGTTCCATAATTCAAAAAGCATTTCATCTTATAATAATTGTTCTCTACAACCCCTTGATTCTTTGTAAGGTTGTCATAGTTCATTAAATAATTTTTTCCATTGTGCCAGACCAAAAAGATATTCACTACATCCATGGTATGTTTTTTATGTTTGGTGGTCTCTTGTTGATTCTGATAGGTATTCTAGGTTATTTACGGTATTCTGGCCTTATTTTAAATGTAATGATTCAATGTTCCCATTGAATAAAATATGTCTTATTTTTATTCTACAAGCATTTCTTTTTTATGGAATCTAATTTTAAACATAACATAGTAATAATAATACTAATAACTAAAAAAATATTATTATTACGACTATAAATTTTTTCTGGATATCAAAATCTCATTCTATATATTAATAGAATTCCTCAACTCTAAGAAATGGATCTTAGAATGAAAATCATCCATGTTCCATGTTTTTAATGAATCAAATGGTTCCTTAACTCATCATGGATTTACGGAGTTGTGGTTTTTTAATTTCCCTGGATCACTTTCTATCTTGAGATCAATTACCTTTATCACACTTCATCTTAACTTTGGAATTTTTATTTTATTCCATTTCTATATCTTTATATCCCACATACGTTCTTTTACATGGGAACCAAATTTTTTGAATATTGTCAATAACCATTTTAATTTCTTTTCTATATTATAAATGCTATTTTTTATTTTACCTTATAATGATTTGGGGTTTTAAGAAATTCATTTTAAAATTTCAGACTCTTCATTACCAATATCAGAATTTAATTATGGGGATACAGTTTGTTTAAGGGGGTACAATGTAACTTCTTATGATTCTAAAAGATAAGAATGATATTAGATAGAATATAGGATATAAAACCCAATGATTATAAAATATTGTCAAACCAGTATAATTTCCAATATATATTATTTTATATATATTTAATCTCTTCGATAGTTTTCAATGCATGAAACATGTGGATTGAAATACACATGATACTTTGTAAAAATATTATATTTTAAACATAACCATTATGGACTAGCCAATATGATGTTTTGTATGAATAATAATAAAAAAATTATTAAAAAAAATAAACATGTTTAAAATAAATTCAATGTTTATATTTTATTTATAGATAAAATAAGATCTACTTGTAATAAAAAGGAAATATTTTATAAAATTTTATTTAAGGCAGTTTATTCACGCTTTTCTTAAATAAGTTCTACAATAATTAGAAGTTTAATTGAAAAAAATAAATTCATTTCTTAAATATACTTCTATGAATTATATGTGGGTTTAATTTTTGGATATTTTTGAAAATATTATCTTTTTGATGAATAGTTAAAAAATGCGATCTTTATAGAAAGCATCCTTTTCAATTAAATTATTTAAATAGTTAAATTTTATTTTAAATTGGACTTAAATAAATATTATTTCAATTATATTTCAATTTTTATAAATTAGGTAAATTTAATAAATTTCATTTGGAAATTTAAAATTAAAACATTTTATACTAATAAGAATTTTTTCTTTTGAAAACAACTCTTCTTTCACATATACAATTAAATTTAAAATTAAATTTTGTTACTTATAATAATTTAATTTTGAAAAAATGGATACCTTATTTATAATAATTATTATTTATATAATCTAATAGTGAATACATTAATTTTATTCATGTTTAATAATGAAAAATAGTAAATATAATTTTCTGTGGTTAATGTAAAAAAGGGTTTACCATGGGTAAAACTAAGATGATACTGGTCAAATATGATGTAAAAATTGTCAAAAACCCATTTTATTTCACTAATTATAAACTATAATATATAAGGTTGTTGAATTAACCATTTTGGTTCAATGTTAAATGTGAAAAAATGGGTATCAATTAATCTTTTTAAAAATGCCATGTGTGTCCTCTTCCCCACATATAAATGGCCAGCCCCACTCCTCCCCTCTTCAAAATTATAAAACCCTTTGGATGAGACAATATCTATCCAAAAACCTTATTTAGATAAAGAAACATTATATTGGATTTTTTAGGATACCATCTTAAGAAGGATTTAGGTACCGACCTAAAGAAAATAATTTATTTATAAACCTAAAGAGGCTCTTTAAAGAAGATGTATAATTCTTAAATGTGTGTATTTGTATTATCTATTCATCCACATTATTGAATCCGTATTAAAATATTATAATATAATAAAACAATTATATAATTTATAAATATATTTTATTATGTTAATGGAATAATTTATATCCATCTCTACTTCTATCAAATGGGCAATGAAATCATCGATCATGTGTACGATGGACTACTGCCTCGCGAACTAATGTAATCCTATTTAAATAACTACCTATAAAGGATATATATAATGATGTAATTAACAGATATATGTGATATTTATTATATTATTATAATTATGGAATTATGATATCACAAAAACCATCTTACTGTCTATTCTGTAGGGGAGATGGTAACATCACTCGTCTGTAAGGCAAATTGTTGCCTCCTAGAAAAATGTTATTCACTCTCTACAACACCATATATAAAAGGTATAAAGTTTAATGTTAATAAATATTTTTTATATTTATTATATTATAATAATTATATAAATATTATTTCACGTATAACATCTAACCATGAAAACTATTGTAAAATAATAATGCATCTCGTGCATATGTGTGAACTAACGCATCGACATAGCGATGTGAAATGTTTTTTATTTTTTGGATGGTAATAAAAAATTTTTTGATATATATTAATTATATATATTATGTTATTATTATTATTTATTTATTAATTTATTATTTATTTTTATTTTATTTTATCCATTAATAAAAATAGAATCACCATTCTTTCATGCATAGGGAATAAAATATCAATAAATAGTGTAATCCATTTTCTACCGGTAACATTAATAGAATACTATAAATACATATATAATTAATTTGTTATATATATATATATATAATTTTTGATATTATGGTTATTATTTAACCATGATCCAATTAAAATTACCAATATTACCGAACTAAAACATATTTGAAAAATAAATCAATTTTCACTCAAAAAATTAAATTTAACAATGAATTCAAAATAAAATGGTGATAAAATACTATAAGTAAATAATATATTTTATGAAATATCTAATAATATTTATATAATATATTTTTTCTACACCTATATTTATTATATATTTGGTTTATAAAAATATGAAATAAGTGAAATAAGAAGTAAGGGTTTCTCGTCTCACTTTTTCTTCTATGAGACATACACAATATTATCCAATTATTCATTTATGTGGTGTATATACTACCCAGTTTAATATTTTATATCATGAATCATTAACATTCATGGTATTTAATGTTTTATTTGATGTTATTTTTTATGGTTATTAGGATTCAGAAGTTACCAATGTGGTTAGGGTTTATTTCATAATATCATCATTTTTCAAGATTGTTTTTATATAAGCCTCCAAGGTTGAATTATCTAATATGTATATCTTAAAATAAATCTATATTATTATGAAATTTTACTTAATGAATTTTTTCAACCTATAGTACCATTTTTCACACTTTAGTACTTAAATTTATTTGGATTATTTTTTTAAGAAAATATATTTTTATTTCTCTCTTAGACCGAAAATCCTTTTTTAATAAAATCTATATTTTATAAATATGTTTAAAAAACATAACATTGTAATAATTATTTATTAAATTAATTTTTAACTATTTTTTTCAAAACAAATTAAAGGAATATTCTAGTAATTTATAAAATAAGGCGCTTTTGGATTTTACTAAAAATTTGAATAGAAACATTATTTTAATGTTTACGAAATGAACGTAATTTTTTAGATTCTTGGACAAAAAATTGTTTTAAAGCTTATTTTAAATGTTTTAAATAGATATTTTAAAATAATTTGTTTTTGACAAGAAAGTTACGATTTTTTAAAAGTTATTTTTAATGTGTATTGAATATTTTATTTAAAGAGGTTTTTATATGCATTTTTCTGGTAACTGTATTCATTAAGGATATTTAAACATTATTGAAAATGTGATACAATAGGGACATATTATATTGAAAAAATATGTTTTCTTTCATTGGATAGTTTGTAATAATTTTAACACTGTATGTATTATTTTTTTACCATTTACCATATTTATATCGATGGATTGTGTTTATATTTATTTTATTTGGCAAAGTATTATCATTTTTTATGGTAGTTTTTCATTAAAAAATTGTATATTGATTATGAATCATTCCTTTCATGTGATAAATTAATTATAAAATATATATTACGGGTGGGGCCTAATTATCGATATCTCCTTAATTCATTAATAAGTATAATGAGACAACTTTGTTTGGTCAATTAGATAGGTTTCACCCATTGATTTTAACTATCTTGTGAAAGGACATGCTAGTTTCATATGTATGAAATTATTCATTCCCTAATTATGAGATCCTTTATTTATCTCTATGTGGTTATTATATTTTTAAGAATATAAATATATATGTTACAATATCACGTGATTAATTATATGGATTTATTTTATGACCACTTATTTCTACCATTTTATGTCAGTTTATTAAATAAATAGAATTTGTTTCCATTATAAAAATTGTTATGTTAGTTTTTCTTATTTGTTCTAGATAGATTCTATTGTATGCATATAATTACTAAGAATCAGATATCACCCCTTTCTAATGATTTGTATTTCTAGAAGATACGAAGAAATTTATTGTGATTTATATGAAAATATTCTAATTGTTTAAATGGTGTTATCAAATAAATCACTTTTTCTGTTTTATGTTTAAATTTTAATGTCAATTTCATGTCTGTGTCAAGTTTAACAATAATACTAAAATATTTAGTCTATTTGGATATGAAAAATTATATATAGTACCATTATAATAATGTAGACATAATATTTGGGTTACATTAGTTGGCGTCATTAAATTTTTTGATTATAATGATGTGATGTTTATGAAACCGATTTTCTTTCCATGGCTATTGGTGTGTTGATTTTAGGAAATATTTATGAAACAAATTTTCTTTTCCTATGTTATGATATGATATTATTAAATATGTTTTATGATATAATGGATAATATATTCATGGTTTTTTTTATATAAAGGGTGGCATTAGAATTATATATCCCTCCAAAAAATTTGGTAGATTGTTATATATTAAGAGATAAATATAAGATGTGATTTGATGTGAACTATAAAATATAATAAATGGGATAGGATTTGTGATTTTTTATGATATTAAAAATTTGTTTTGATGACTAATTCACTATTATTTGTTGAAATCTATATATAACCTTGTCATATGAAATGGTTTCTATACATATGATAGAGAAAAATATTATGAATTGTTTCTAATATAAACATATTGTTCATGAATTATTTGGGATGTTTTCTCACACCTATGATTCATGTTTTTATAAATTATATTTTTTTTTCATAAATCATGATTTTGATCCATGATAGATTAGGTATTAATTTTGTAATTTAAGATCATGAAATAATTACCTTATTCTTATCACATTATTTGTTATGATCACTTATTGATAACTCAATTGTTTATCATTACTAAGAATTTAATATTACTCTTTATTATGATTACATTCCCCTGGTTAAAATAATTTGTTTTATGTATGGTATGTCTATTATTGTAAAAAGTGAGAAGAAATTGATGATATATTTTGACGAATGTTCTTATATAAGATTTTCATGTATATATCCTTCAGAGAAAAAAAGCCCTTTACTATTCTAGCAGGGATCATAATGTTATATATTTAGTATTCAGAAAAAATGATATAATATTTATGTATAATATTCCAGGTTTTCAATAATTAGAATCAGATTAGGCTTCGGTTAATACATGTAGATTAGGATTATATTACATTGTTTTAAAATCCTGAGTACATTTTTAAGAATAAGATAACATCCTATTGTTTTGGTATGAAAAAGAAATTGTTGTTTCTCACAATAAATATTTTTTATCTCATATAAATTTTGGTTTTATCTAATTGTTGGAACCAAAATAAATCATTCTAATAATAAATGTGAGGGAAGATGCAATTATTTTCCACCAAGGAAGCCAAATGTTATAAAAGATGGAATGTCAAATCTTTTTTTATTCTCACAAAACATTCTCAGGACAGAAGTAATGTTAATCATCCAAATTATCCAAGGAGGGAAAAATTACTATTGATTTACTCATGAGGAAATATCCACCTTATTTTATTCGGTTATTTGACACACCAGTGTCTCATTGATGGATCAACACCATTGAGAAAACAGTTTTTATTATATACTTCTCGGAAAAGGATAACATTGTCTAGGTGGTTAATTTTATGATAGGTGAATAAGATAGATTATGGAATATTTTAATGAACATTAGGCAAGAGGAATAAATTGAATTTATTAAATGGGTGATTTTAAGAGGAAATTTTTCAATATTTTATTACATCATATTTTACATGCATTAATGTAGTAGGATTTCATTTATATTTAGTAAAAGAATAATGAATCCATTAGTGCCTATTTGGGGATTTTCACAAGACATTAATGTTATGATTATATTTTAATCACCATCTCTGAATAACAAATTGATCAATTATATGGTAGATTAAAACCAAATCATATAAAGATAGTCATTATAAGACAAATTATTACTTATGAATAAATTAATAAATGTTCCCTCAATATAGAAATTGAAATTGGATATTCCCACTATTTACAATTATTATATTCCAAAATGAAGATGGAGTTCGATGAGAACTCAAGTAAATAATATATTACAAATAAATTCTACACATATATATGAAAAAAATGTGGGATGAAATACCCATGGAATTTATTGAATGGAACTAGGAGGTGTTGTATATGTGGAAAGACAAGTCATAAATATATCAAAATGTGATAAAGAGACCAATAAATACAATGGATGAAAGGATGATTCCAAATAATGAACCACCAATCATCCAATGATTAAAATGAAAGGAATTTGGTCATTCCACAAACCAATTTACAAATATGAATTTTTTTAGATGATTGGAATCAACAAACTCTGAATCCCAAAACTAAGTTAAATCGCAAGTGACCATGAATGATGAAGTGTGTTACAATAATGATACATAGGTAGGTACACTTACCATCCAATCCTGAATAACCAATGTCTTATTTGGTTCTTGGTTTTCCAAATTTTATGTATCTAAAAAATTTAATAAGGGTAGTGAATTTCCTCCTCATTGATTAGATGTTGATTTATGAGTGAAAATTTGAAATGGTTGGGTGTATGCATCTTAAGTCTATAGTTCCAATATAATAGAAGTTTATGGGAATGTGCATCATAAAAATCTTACGATTCTTTACAAAAATAATTTTAATATGATATTATTAATTAAGTAGATTTATTTATACATATCCTATATTCATTTCTGTGGAAGTAAAGCCACATTACATATTCTTAATGAACCTTTAATGGTTTATTGGTTTTGGGATAAATATGACCTCCCACTAAAAATTACTTTTATCTTGTTTCTATTAATTCTTATCAATGACGTTTAGTTAACTCATATTATTGTTATATAGTAAAATATATAAGATAATTGTTCTGTACAATAGTTTATTGATGTCTTTCTATAATAATTTCAATGTCTTTTTCTATATCGTGAAGTTGATAATTCGATAAAACTCAGACCTATTGTGACACCTATTTTCTAGAATCATTATATAATGGATCCAATTGAGATGTAGTAATTGAATTGGATACCAATAGAGATTATAGATAAGGTATTCAAATGTCCCCATGAATCACAATTGGGTGAACCTGTTATTTTTGTTAAGAATAAAGAATGACAAATACATAATCTCATTAATTATTTGAAACATAACAATATCACTATCAAATACAATAATAAGATACCATGTATTAATGATTTGGTTGATCAGTTATGAGGATCCAAATACTTTTATAATATTTACCTTTATTCTAGATACCATCAATTGGGGGTTAAGAAAAATCATATACCCAATAAATCATTCCATATGAGGTGTGAAATTTTTTAATTTATAGTAATAACATTTAGACATAATAATTTTCTTTTCAACAACATGGATTTATTGATTGTTTTATTTAGATATTTCTATCACTAGTTTGTAGTGGTATTTATATATAATTTTCTTATATATTCCCAGAGTAAATAAGTGCATGAATATAACTTGATAACTATACTAAAGACCCCTAAGAAAAAGAATCTATATGAAAAATTCACCAAGTGTGAATTTTTGCCTCATCATGTTTCATTATTAGGATATATAATCTCATGTGATTGAATTTAAGTGTATCCTTAAAATGTGGTAGTTATTTTGAAATGGACAAGATCAATCCTAATCACTAAAGTCCATAGTTTCTATGGTTATTTAGATATTACCAATGGATTGTGAGATATTTATCACAACTATCTAATCGACTATATATGCTAACATAGGAGGGGTTTAAGTTTGCATGTGTATATGATTTTGAAGATAATTTTAAGGAACAAAAGGTGCTTTTGGTCTGTTAACTAGTACTGACACTACCCTCTAGTGGATAATAGGTTTTTATTTACATTGAAACATTAAATAATGGCCTCGCATGTTTCTTCCTGTATAATGATATGGTGATATCATATTTCTCTTGATAATTGGAAATAGATGAGATAAATTAACATAATCAGTATTTAGTGATATAAATAGTTATTTTTTTGGATCAAATAGTGGATTTATCAATATAGTGAAAGTTGTATCAGAAAAGTCTAAAGTATAATTCACATAGATAGATTTTAATATTCACTAGAGAAGGTTGTTTTAATCTATTAATGATTACGAATACTCAAAAAATTACCAAACATTTAATAAGAAAATGGTTGTATATGCTTTGAGTTAGAAGAAACATGCTAGTATGGTCATGATAAGGATTAAAGGAGATACCACACTTATGGATTTATAGAAGGTGGGATATGAAATCCTTTATAAAGGGGAACGATCTTATCTTTCCATTATTAATGTTCAAATATCATTCCATTTAAGGATTAATGAGGTAGTGATAGAAGATATAGAGATAAAAATGTAAGTACAGAGTGG
This sequence comes from Viscum album, assembly GCA_963277665.1. Taxonomy (NCBI): domain Eukaryota; kingdom Viridiplantae; phylum Streptophyta; class Magnoliopsida; order Santalales; family Viscaceae; genus Viscum; species Viscum album. The sequence continues at coordinate 2,044,199,796 of OY728136.1, forward strand.
TCTTTATTTCAACCATAATAGTAATGGAATGATATGTTTTAGGGATAGATTATGTCTCCCATCAATACTAGAACTGAAGAATGAATTGTTGGATAAATATAATATATTTTCATTCTCTATAAAACATTGATGCATAAATATGTATAGATAACTAAATGAATGTTTATTTTTGAAAAAAATTGAAAGGAATATTTTCATTTAATTTTTCTTGATGTTGAGTATTATGGCAAGATAAGGGTGACAAATAGAAGTATAAGGGTATGTTTCAATAATATCTATACTTAAATGGAAATGAGAAAAAATTCCAATGGATTTCATCATTGGACTCTACAGAGAATCTATAAGGAATAATTTTATATGGGTTGTAGTTGATATCCATATAAAATAAGAACAATTAATTTCCATCAAAGAATATTTATCTCTTGATTATTTTTCTATGTTATAAAATAAGGAAGTACTGGGATTGTATGAAGTTCCACATTATATTGTATCTTCTAAAGATTCGAGTTTCTCATCAATGTTAGGAAATAGTCATCAACAATCTCTAGATTAAGACTTTTTTAAGTACCATATAACATCCTCAGATATATTTTCACAAAACAACCATGGTTGACCCCACACAGATCATACAATATGGCCTAGATTAAGGCATGAGAGGATTTTCCAATCCTATTAGTCAAGAAACAAGTGTCAGTCCTCAAGAATAACTCAATTGGTAATGATTAATCCCAATAAGTAGTAAAATAATTAACATGAAAAATATAATAAAACAATATTTGTAGGGAAAATAAATATAGCCGAGAAATACATCCATGTGACCACTTGGGACACCAGCAACCATAAAACCACATTCCATCCATGGGAGATCCATTAGTTTGTAGAATTTGAAATTTAAGGCTATAATTTATGTGTGTGAATCATGATTATAGGTAAGGATTCCCAATGATAAACCATTCCAGTTGAATTAACTTTACAGATAAATATATTCAATTAAATAAGGAAAATAATAATATATAAAAATACGTTTTTCAATTCTTTTCAAAAAAAAATATCAAGATACTAGTACCTAAAGTATATATTTTCATATATCATTTTCAAAATAAATACCTAAATAATGAAATAATTTTGACGAACCATTCATAATAAATAATAAGTAATAAAAATTGATTTATATTAGGAAAATATAGTAGTGATCCCATTCAAGAGAATTAATGAAAAATATTGAAATTTTAAATACAAGAATAAATGGTAACATAAGATATCAAAATCAAGTTTTTAAAGCCTAGGATAGATCTATAATACATTCAAAACAAATCTTCACTAGCACTAGTTTCCAATAACACTTCTCTAATACTCGACAACAACCTAACTTATTCGATTGAGGGGCATATCTTATGATGAGTTAGGTAATCATTCTCAAGGCCACTAGTATGTGCATTATCTAAACTAGTGCAGCATATGTAACTATATCTCCCTCCAAACTACCCAAAAATCCTCATTAAATAAGAATTATTGTGTTTTTTATCATGTTATCATATCCCAACATACCAAAAAACGTTCCAAAAAAAAATACACATTCAATTTTTCACCTTTGATCTTTCTAATATGCACATCCCTTTTCCCATTACCAGATACAAAAAAAAATTCAAAAGCCCTTTTATAGGGAATACATTTAAAAAACAAGGGTAATGCATGAAAAATGCAAGGGGAATGCATTAATAGGGTGTTTTACTTCATTAAAAAAAATCAATGTTCTAAGAAAGCCTCATAATTTAAATTGAAAACATCATTTATTTGTAAAACAACTTTTTACCAAGGCATCCATGTTCAGAAAACACATTAGAAACTTAATCACATATGAACCTTGAGATATATATAACCTCATTCCAAATGTAAATGTTCTGATATCTAAGATTGAATATGTACAAAGAAGGAACCAATATTTCTGTACATATGGTTAAGTCATATTAAAATAATTATAATGGTTAAACAAATTTTATAGGATCTGTAGAAATCCAAGAAATCATTTTTTAATTATCAATAACTATTATAAATACAGAAACATCATTACTCACATCTAATTTAAATGATTGAAAAAATTAAGAAACAGAATGATCACATAGGATGCTTAATAATTCAAAAAACATGGAAACATGATTTTATAAATTAAATACATATATCAAATGTTAAGAATGTGGGTAAATCATGATATAATATTTCTCCCTTTTTCACATTAACTTTCAATAAATTATTTACTCTATAAATTAATAAAAAAACATGTTTAATCAATCCTGAAATATTGGATTTGAATTAAAAGGATCATACGTGAGGGTAACCTACCTAAAATTATGTCTCCATGACTAATGGTGGCCCAAATATACCTCAACGAGTTCTAATGGACACTAGAAATTCATTAGAACCAAAAAAAATCACAAACACCATAATTAAAATTGGGCTTTAAAGGAAAATGTATGAAACCCTACCCGGATTTTGTTGGGAACACGTCACATAAAATAACTACATCATCATGTGGCCTCAACTTGGTCCTCATTAACACTACGAAAAAAGAATCACTAAAAACCCACCCCATTTTGTTAGGGTTCATTAATGGTGTGCACACCATAGGAAGGAGAAAGGAAACCAAAAAGTGGGAATGGAGATGTAATATGTAGAATGAAAAGATAACCTAGGATGATCATACCAAAAATCATGAGTATAATCATTCATGAACCAAGTGATAATGATGAAGAGAATCATGATGATGTGTATCCCTCCCAGGATTCTATAACATGACATAAATAGGGGAGAAAGATGGGACATATTTTTGGGTTTTATTTTTATAAGGTTAAAATAAGAATTTCCCTTTTTTATTTCTCTACATGACATATGTTTATGATTCATAGTTTTTAAAATTGTTCACCAATTTTAGACCCTCTATTTAGCCTTTTAAGAACCACACATTAAAATCCCACATATTTGAGTAAACTGTGCATTGTCTATGTGGTTGTCTTTATTAAAATTAAATAATCCTTTTCATGGTTTCCTCTTATTTTGATAATTTATGCATTTTAACAATTATACATTCTCTTCATTCCCAAAACAGAAAATATTTATTTAAAAACACATAGAAAAAATGGTAATAAAAAATAACTCAAAATCAATAAAATATCAAACCAGTGTTGCAATGGATTTTCATAATTCTCTCCACCATGACAATTTATTCCTTTATATGGTCCAAAAATATTCCGTATATTTTTTCCAAAATAAGAATAGTCTAATATTAATATAAGTACACCAAAAACATTAATACTATAGAAATAAAACTAACCATCATTTTAAAAACACTAAAAATATTAAATTCAAAAACATGTTAGGATAAAATAATCAAACCATAAAAAACATGAAAATAGAGGAAAACATATACTTCTATGAAATAAAATAGAAAACACCATGACCCCCAAAATAAATACCACAAAAGAAAATTAATAATATATTTTCACGATATCTATAAGATTCCTTCTAAAAACACTTGGTTATTTCTAAGACATCTATAATGATATGGGTCATTCCGGGTGGGAATATTGAATTTATATATAATTAAAAATTTGAAACATAGTTAACCAAGATATACTTTTATGTTTTCCTCCCCACCACATTAGGACCCTAGTACAACACTAATTTTTCAAGATGAAACAACTCAGGATTCTTAATTAGATCCATAAGTGACAACAAATTAATCATAGAATGATGAACACCACCACATTATAAAATGATTTAGAATTTCTCAAGAAGACAATCCCATTGAAACTAGATTATTTTTATTAGAATAAAAAACCATGAAAATACCAAAGGGAAAGAGACACAAAAAATAATATAAGGTTCTCAAGAGAAACAACCAAAAACCACCATGATAAAGACCATTTACCGAGAATTAATAACTCTTAAACAAGACCCCTTACAAGATTATCAAACCACTGGCAAAACTAAGACCTTTAAAGACTACCACCTAAAATGAAGACAATTGGAACTAAAAACTAGACTAGTAAGATAATATATGGTCAATAATTCCATGAACCAAACATGCCTCACCAAAATAAACTTTTTTTCATGTCTTGAGTCGATGAAAGTAAATGAAGGACCATATCTCAAAAAAACTAACCATGGGTGTACCCATCCTCTCAAAATACCCAAAAAAACCTTCACATTCATACTATTAACTCACCCAAGACACTATAATTCAAATAATTGATAACAAAATTTGCTCACACACCTTATCAAAATATTTCATCACTGATATTATCAATGATCCATAAGGAGTTGTCCAATGGGAATACCAAGAAAAAAACATATTCATAATTTCCTCATATAGTTCAACAACTTATAAATATAAATAATAAACCCACTGAAAAGTTACCATCAATAATTACCAAAATTTATCTTCTCTTATTCGTATAGGAATATATTCTAGAGGATTTCCATCAACACATTTTTAAGACCATTTTATGGAAAACTCAAAAAATGAGAAACACAAAACTAAATCAAAACATCTGATAAACAAAAACACTAGGTCTCATACACAATTAAATATCCCACAATCAAAAAACTATTTCAATAACTCTAAAAGCATAAAATAACCCAAATAATTCTAAAAATGAAATACAAGAACATAAAATTGAAACACTCATGACATCTCACTTATAAAAACATTGAAACTACCTTTCCAAAAAAACCATTAGAAAAACTAAATCAATCATTTGAATTTTAAAATACATCAATATTATCTTCTCAATATTCACATATGTACACATAACCCTTAGAATATACGCATACATGTATACATGATGTCCTACACTTACTAGATATAAATACATATGTTAAAAAACATAATTACTACAAAGGAAAAGTCATGTGTGAGTCAAACTCAAATCATTTATTAAACCATTCCAAGAAATATTTAATCCATCATTTTTCCTCAACTAAAACAATTGTGGATTCGAAAATCACTATACATGCCTCATATCATGAAATATTTTAAAATAATAACAAGTCCTTTTTAATTTTTAATAACTTAGAGTATTTTTTTGGAAATCCATCTTTTTAAAACCTGACATCATTATGAGATTCAATTAAAATATTCTGAAATAAAATTAATACAATATCAAGATGAAATAGGAGAAAACAATTACTCATTGCGTTAAAATTCAAAATATTTAAAGAAAACCCCAATTTTCACTATTTCGAAACACTTTTTTCTAGACCATGAACCAACCATATGAAAATCACTAGAGGTCAATAGTGGTGGAAACGCAAATTATGAGTGGTTTTATAGACCATGCACAATAATTGTGCACCATATAAAGCCCCCAAAAACACATTCTATAATTTTTTTGATATCAAAATAATATACCAATTCCCAAAATGGACAATTAAAACTCAATTAATTTACCAGAAACCTTTAAAATATAAGAAAAAATCGTGAATTCAAAAATAAAACATCCCAGACCACCAATGAAATTCAAGCGTCCTTTTTAATAGATGGTGATATAGCACATACCAATGAATGAACTCTTCAATTTTCATAATCCAAACTTCAAACTACCATAAAATCCAAAATAAAAAGGATTAAACTTCTTTGATACAACTTTTTCGTGAACCAATGCGAGATAACCCAGATCTAGGCTCTTGAGTCAGCCCACAATATGGCTTATGAGGCATTACCCACCCTCTTATGTTGGAAACATGTGTCCAGAATCAACGATAACTAATAAGGAATAATATATCCCAATATGAAAATAATTTATAATGATTTAATAAAAAAACAACCCTATTATAGGAAATTGAATAAAATATAAACATACCTCTATGTGAACCCATATGTCCCCACTAACCACAAAACCACACTCACTCCATGAGTGATCCTGAGCTAGGTAGAACCTAAAACTGAAGGTGAAGATATAGGCATGATCACCATGATTCTCAGTAGGTATTCTCAAAAAGAATCCATGACATATTACTATCATTTAAAATGAAGTATATTCATTGTTACATTGAATATATTAATGTATAAAAATTGGTTTATCCATTATTTTCAAACAAATAGCGATTTTTTTATTCAAAAAAAATATTTTCCAATTATCAATTTCAAAATAGTTTATAAATAATGATAGACTTTCTAAATAACCCATCATAAGAAATAAATAGTTCTAAAAATAGTTATAGTAATAAAGCATAATAGTTAAACCATTTAACATAAGAAATGAAAAATATTAGAAAATAAAATACAAGTAAAACTTGTGTCATGCGATCACAAGAGGCAGTCGGGATGGCCTTTAAAAAGCTATAACACTTAAACAATAAATATATTCTAGCTACAATTACTAAAAACATTGCTCTAAAATTTGGTGAAACCCTCACCATCTTGACTAAGGGGAACATCATATGAACAATCATGTTATTTATCTTAGGAAGACCAGTTAGAGTGTAATATAAACTTGTGAATCATATATACCTAGAACTCTCTCCAAACAACCCAAGGGTTCCCATGATTTTAAAATAGAGATGTGTGATATCTATCTATCATATATATATTTATAACATACATTTCACTAAAAAACAATTCACTTTCTCACCCCTACCTCACTTTTAAGAGTATCCCATTTTCCATTTCCAAAATACAAAAATATTCACTAGACACATTACTGAGAATAAATTATATATCACAATTTTATAACACATCATGTTTCCAATTAAAGGGGAATTCTTTAATATGGGTTTTCATTTCATTAAAACCGTTAAAAGTTATAGTTCAAGATCATCATTTAAAATGTTTGAATCGTTTTTATGGAAAACCACTTTTTCCGAGTGCTTCTTAGTTTAAAAATCACAAATTAAACTTAAACACATATAAAACATGATAAATATATATATATTCCTTTTACCAGTATAAATGTTACAATTATTGTGATAGTATATGTACAAATAGGGAACAAATATATATTTATATTTATATATGTATATATGTTTATGTAACATTTAAATACTTATAAGGGTTGGAAAACATTTATAGGATCTTTAAGAAGCCACAAATGATACTACGACTTTATGAAAAACTGTTAAAAATAAAATAACAACTTTAAAATTTTCCAACATACATTATCTACACCATTTGAGAAACTAAACAAAAACTTAGAATGTCTAATATTTTAATAAAAACATTGAAATATTATTTAAAAATATGAACTAATTCCTTAAATAATATAAAATTTTAGAAATAAAAAAATAAAACCATTCCCTTCCTCACAGTGCCATTTCATAATTTATTTAAATAATAATATATTAAAAACACTTCTCAAAAACACATGAAATAATGGATTTTAATTTAAATGATTTTAAATTAAGAAACATACTTTAAAAAGTGCCTCTTTCACCAACGGTGGACCAAATCTAATTCAAGGAGATCTACGAAGCACTATAAAAATTTATTAAACCCTAAGGTCAGATAATATATAGTTTAATATTGGGACATAAAAAAATAGGGATAAAACCATTCAAATATTCTATGGAGAACATGTCACCTTCGAAACCCATATATGAAAAAGGCCTCAACGTATTCTTTAAAACCCCTCAGAACCATGAAACACCTGAAATAAAACCCCCATTTATGATAGGTTTGATCAATGTAATTTTCACCGCATTCTAGAGAAAGTAAACACAGAAAATAAGAATAAAGAAGAAAGAAGGTAACCTGGGATGATCACAAAAAAATTAACAAGAAAATCATCCATGAACTGGGGGATAAAGAGGAGGAGTGGCATAATTTTGGGAATCTCTCCCTTCTTATTAAATAATGACCCAAAAGGGGGTAGAGATGAGACCCCTTTGGTGTTACATTTTTGTATGGTAAAAAAGAGAATTTATTTATTTTTTATTATTTTTTGAAATATGGACAGGACTCAACGTTAGATTGGTTGGTTACTAAAATAATATGCTAACTCTGAACTCTCTACTAGGACTCTATAGAACCATCAGTGTGTAGGTATAACTTTTTCAAACTCTGTGTTGATCGTATGTTTGGATCTATTAAAATTACTTATGTTGTTGTATGGTTTCCACATTGTTTCACAGACCATGCACCTTAAACATGTGACATTCCTTTCACTCCCCAAATCACCATATTTTACGATAAAAACACCTGGTATAATATCAAAAAAAAATAAAAAATATGTAAAATGTCAATGTAGTGTTTGGTCAAGGTGTTACACATACGTTCAGTATTAGAGAACCGTTAAAACCCTATAGGATATGTTGATATATTCTTCTCTAAATTTCACCTTTTTGGGACCAGCACCTTTATCTAGACAAGTTTTCATAAAAAAATATATTTCACTAAATAATAATGACAGATCATTATTATTCCTCTATGGTAGAAAGTATAGGACTCCAAATGTTTTGGATAAAGTTATAAAATAATGTTATTGGGAGTTGATTAATATAATTAAATGTTGTAAAATATTAGACGTGTTATAAGCATATAAGGATAGTATGGATTCATTAGAAAATTTTAACTTATAATTATTGACGATACCTATATATAAAATTTAATGAAAAGGTATTTCTTGGAATATATCATTGGAATAGGGTTATGCAATTCATAAAAATGATTCTTTGAGCTCTAATTGTATCAAACCCATTGATATTTTTAGTGGTATTATAGTGATAGAATTTAATTTACAATGTTTAATGAATCTCTCTAATGTTCAAAATATGTTTCATGTCTCTCTCTTAAGGATTTATATAACTAATGCTTCACATCTACTATATTTTGAGGTTATACCATTAGAGAAATATATGTCGTTTGAGGAAGAGTCGGTTGTGATTTTGGATCATAGGGAGAATGTTCTACAAAATAAGACCACTCACCTAGTGAATGTTTTCTGGTGAAACCATAAATTATAATAATCTAATTAGGAACATGAGGAGGTGATGAAAAGGAGATATCAAAAATGTATTGTATTAATGAGATAGATAATTGATTTCAAACTCATCTTATCTATGGTATAATTAAATCCATGATATTTTAATATAAAATTCATCTCAAATAAATTTATCTTCTGCAATTTATTATGATACGAAAAAACTAAATTCTAGATAATATATTATATAGTATTGCATTAAACTAGACATATAATTATTTAAATGAATAAAAATAACCATATTTTGATAAATATTTATCAATGATTTAGATAAATCAAATATATTCATATGTAAGAACAAAATGTTTAGTATAGTCATATTATCGTTCAAAAATATGTTTTCCTCAATAATTATTTTTATAGATTTTTTTGGAAAGAATTATTTCTTTAAATTTTTACCCTATGAGACATTGTATTTGAAAAAATTAACTTTTTTTGAAATAAGTATATGAAAATTATATTCAGGAAAATTTCTATGATTTTTTTGAATAGATTACGTTTTTAGTAAATAGTGACACAAAATAATTTTTATTGAAAACTAAAATTATTCTTGATTTTAAAATGTTCCATTTTGTTTTAAAATGGTTTCAAAGTATCAATAGTTTTCTTATGTAATAAAAAATTTATTTATTTTCCTTGGAATAAATTTTAGTATTGTGTTTTGTATAAAAAAAATTTATATTAAATTTTTTTTTTGAAAAAACTATTTTTGTTCTGATTTTTTTATTTATCATAAATTGAATTATTCCTCTTATAAAAATTTAATGTTGAAAAATGGATACAATATTTGAAATAATTAAGTTAGAAAACTTTATATATTTCCTTTTTATTTTTTTCAATATGAATATCAACCGTAGTAAAATTTTGTTGCCATGATAAAAGTAAAATGGGTAAATTAGGGTTAAAACTAATTTTATAAGTACCAAAATTAAATCAAAGAATTAAATATATTTCATTTGATGAGTTTATTTCGTCCATTATCATCTAAATATAAAAAAATTTATTTTTCTATTTAAATTTCATTTTCCGATATAATATTTATGTAAAAGATAAATTAAAAAATATCAGTTTATTGTTTTAGTGTATATAATAATATTTTTAGGAATAAAATATGTAAATTTAATTATAAATGGTTATTTAAAACATGAATGTATTTTTTTAACAAGTTAATTTGTTTTTAATTTTAATTGACGATATAATTACCATAAATTCTTATGCAGCACCAACATAGTGGTTGTAAATGTAATAAAAAATAATGTAAATGATTTTTAAAAATTTAAATGTAATTTATTTTGAGTGTGATATATTTTTCCATGAATTATATATATAAATATAAAATATTATGGATTTTTTAAAGGTTTGTATTTTAATTCCTTTTCTTTCACATTTTTTTCAAATTGAAATTAAATAAATTGTTCAAAAATTGACATTGATGATATTTTATAATAAATAAAATTTTATTAAATAATTTAATATTCATAAAAATCTTATTACAAGGTAATTAATTATTGTTTAAAATTTCAATAATGTTCCATTTATGAGTCACAATTCCTTTTATGGTAACATACACAACCCTAAAATGGTACACAACATTGACATTATTGTAATTGTCAAAGTAGCTATTGGGGGGGGAAAACTAATAGATAAGGGTGAAAACATATCCCAAACATGTAAAAATATTAATATATAAGTGGATTTAAACTCATTCTCATAGTATCTTTAAAATATAAAAAACACTATCCATTTTTCAAAATAAATATAATTTATATTAATTTAGTAGTTTAATTAATTACAAGAGTGCATTTCCCATCCCCCATAAAAGGGAAGCTCTTATCCCTCATTGTGAATTTTTTTTTGATATTTTTAACTCTTCCAATCCATTCTACAATATAAAAATACTTTCCTTTGATAAATTATTGATCTTATAGTATTTCAAAAATAATATATTTTCACGGTTTAAAGTGTAAGCCTAAAGCTCTTTTTCAATAAAGAAGTATGACAATTAATCGAGTGTTTTCAATTTTATTTATTATTATAATTCCTCTAAATCTATATTACCCATTATAAATAATTATTTAAATATAAAAAAATTAATAATTATAATTATAAATATTTAAAAATCAATATCCACCTTCTTCCCATTTCATGGAAAAATTATAATGTCACTTGTGCATATCTTTTGACTACCACATCCACAGAGTGATGTGATTCATGATTAATTTCTTTTTTTCATGAATGTTAATAAGGATAAATGTTATAAATATATATGTTATATATAGGATATAAAAATTATTCTATAATTTTTATTATTATATAACATTAATTTGTTTCATCCATTAAAACAAGGAAACATCGCGTGTTCTTATATACAGACTACTATATCCCTAAATTGATATAATTATTTTTTTAACATCACATAATATAAATAGTTATAAAATATTATAAATTTATTAAATATAATACCACATACATGATTATAATTATTTATATGGTGGAGACATGATTAAAGAATAAACACATTGACTACCAAACAAAAACATGCATCAAAAATGAGATTGTTATCACTGAGAATAGTGATTTTAAAAAAAATATTATTAAATAGGTGATTAGATTTTATAAGTAAATCATATATAAAATGATATGTATGATAATATTTCTGTAATAAATGTATAATTATTCAATATTTATTATAGAGGGGGTTCTAATGTGTCCGAATAAAGTTGAGAATTGAGGAAAGAGATTAATGTTTTAATCCCATTTTAATTATGATTGTTTATGGTTGAATTTAAAATTAAGAAATTATATGATACTTTACTAAAAATAAAATTAATATTTTTTATCTTATGTTTATTTATGGAGAGTATAGTTTTCCTTCCATTTTCTTTATTATAAGTACTCAATAAACCAAAAGAATGTTGTTAAGGAAAAATTTATATATTTTATTTTCAGTTTGGAATATTTTTCTTCCTTGACCATATTATCATTTAAAAATTTCCAACTTTTTTTAAAAATTCAAAAATAATTTTTTAATATAGTTTTTACACATGTTTAGCTTCTTAAAAAAAATTAATTCCATGTTCCTTTCATTTTCAAACCAGTATACTATTAAAATTTAATTAAAATATGAATGGAATATTTTTTGTATACATACCATAAATGGAATTTCTTACGTTCATGACTGTTCATAACCTTGATTCATATATTATAAATTTCTATGGTTCTTTCCAAATATAATAATTTTCTTTATTTTTTTATAATTATTGGTAATTTAAATTAGAGACTTTAAAATAAAGGGATGTTTTATTCAAAAAATATTTAATTGATCATATAAAAAATTTATATATGATAACATACATTTATTTTAATAATGTTTTAATGAGAAAAGATATAATTATAACATTATTATTCATTATTTTTATAGTTTATGATTATTATTTTTGATTATTAAAAATTCCATTTGTTTTACATGGGTTATGTAATGATGAATTAATTAAATGTCTATGAAATGTATTTTCTTTCCATGGGTTATGATATTATGATATAATTAAGGATTTAATATATTCAAAACATATTTCTATGACTCTAATTACTTGATGGGTGGGCCTTGATCTTTATATACCTCTAATTTATTAGGTAAATATTTATATCTTTTGAGATAACTATTGGGTGTGTGTAAATGTTCTTGATCCACTATAGGAAACTATTAGGGATGTCTGACTACTATGGAAAACAACTGATGATTTTTTCTTTGTTTGGATATGGAAAAGGTTTTGATTCTTTATCACCATAATTTGATGGCATCGATGATAAAACTTGACATATGAAACTATTTTAATTCTATTGATGGATACAAACTTTTTTGACATGATTTTGTTCTGAACTTATAGTTCATGGTTTATTTATGATTTATTCTCACACATATGATTTAGGAATTTTTAAATGATAACTATTTTTCAAAAACACATGATTCTAGTCTATTATTGATGGGGCAAGGAATTTTTTAGTAATGGTAATGTACTCGTACCCTAATTCTTATCTTATTCTTTCTTATGATCATCTATTTATATATCTCATGTTTACCCATACATATCACCTGAGATCAATATTTATGTTTTTATTATCCCAAGGTAATGAAAAATAGTCTAATATTTGTTATTTTAATATGTTTACAATGTGAGAAAAACATAATGAGATATGTTGAAAAATATACCTAAATAATATGTTAATATATATAATCTCCAAATACACTAATCTGTTATCATTCTGGTGTGGTTCGTAATGATGTATATTGAATGTTCATATAAAATTATGTAATATATATATATATATATATATATATATTTGTGGGGATGCTATAGTATTTCTCCCCTTCTCATTTTTTCTCATATGATTATGATTTAACCCTTGTTGAAATGTTATAGAATTTTTTTATTTAAAATATTTTCAGATCTCGACTATTTTATTTTTAAATTCCTATAGTTTTCAAGATGAGTAAAAGTAATAAAATTCTTATAAGGGAAACTAGTGTGATCTAATTATGGGGAAATTTTTAGAAATATTATAAAATAATTTTATTATGTAAATGATCATCAATGATACAAAGTCTTCCATTCATGTAATTGTGGGATTATAATGAGATTATATATATAAATTATTAAAATATATAAATGTTTAGTTTTTTAAATATCAAATGGGACCAATTTTATATATGACAAATGTTTTTTAGAGTCCAACCAGTGAGTGGGGGTTAGGGTGCCTCGGATGGTATCGAATTATGGCGTAATAAATTTTGAGGATTATTTTATTTCTTTTTTTATAATGGGATAAGAAAATTTTAGGGAAACCCCAATATATGGGTATATGTATATAAAAACATGAATCATCTATAATATTATATATATATTGTGTGGTTTCCTTGAAAATACATTTCAATATGGATACTAGTTTGTTGATGTAAATGTGGCATAGATGAACCATTGGTAATCAAACTGAAAAAGGGTAGTTGAGTATCAAAGTAGTCTATACTCGGTGTATAATGAGTGAGAATAAGACTCCATACCTAGTTAGACACTTTTGAGAGATTTTCCTTCACAATTCATTTTTTATTCATAAAATGTTATGAAGGATTTCAATATGAATATCAGGATATAATATATGAATACATAGGATACAAATCAAAATAGGAAGACCACCAATTGAAATTGAGGATAAACCAAAATTTTTGTAGCCTGATCAAATAATATCATTGTTTAACTGAATGTATCATATTTATAAATGTTTACATTAGATAAGATATCTTTTGATTGAGTATTTTTATTTATATAATCATTTTCCCTGATTTTATTAGATAATATCATAATTAATTTGGTTGTAATATTTGGTTTGAGATATGATCTAGAAAATGAAATTCTGAAATCAATTTTCAAAAAAAGTCATATAAAAAACTATGGAAAAGTATTTTGAAAAAATTATTAAGATAAAAAATAAAATCAAAATAAATTCCAATTATTCAGACAATAATATTTCACTAATTTATATAATTATTATGTTTTTATCTTAATAGAAAATATATCTTTATTTTTTAGTGATCCCTTATATAAATAATTTATTAAAATATATTTGAAATTTTATGGACATGAATTATTTTCATGTCGAGGAGAATATAACACCCCATAATTTTAGAATATATTTTCAAAAAAAATTAATACCGTGTTTGATAGATTTCTCTACATGAAACTAATAACTAAAAAGAGACATGAAATATTGGTTAAATATTATTAATAAAATTTAAGAATAATTGAACAACTAAAAAATAAAATTTACTATATCCAATTAAAAATGCATAAAATTTAAGAATAAGTATAAGTAATAATTTATAAGAGTATTTTTAATAACATATATTTGTCATTATATATTGTATTTTCATTCAAAAAAAATATTTGTGATTTTAATAATTTTATTACATTAATATGAAAATAATTTCTAAATTAATCATGTAAAAATAATTTTATGGTTCACTTCCATAATGTTTCTAAAATAATTTACTTTTCATGAATAGTAAAAAATTATAGGTTTTGTTATTATCATAAATTTTATGAAATTATCGTAAATAAATAATTACATAATAGATTATCCTAACTTTATTTATAAAATTTCTATAATTATAATCTAAAATAAATCATTTTAAATTATAGGATGAATTATTAAACCCAATTTTTATCTTTTTGGAATCATTTTGAAATTTTCATTCTAATTTTTTTTTTCATTCGCTTATATTTAAAATGATTTTTCATCACCTGAATAAATTAAAAAAATTATCCATATTTTAGAACACTGTTTTCATATTATTTATTAATGTCAATTTAATTTTGTGGTATTCAATTATGATTATTAATATAGAAGTTATTGACCTTGATAATGGTGATAAAGTTATTTTCAATGAATGGTTTTATTAATGTTATGTTTTTCTACATGATAAATTAATATTATATATTTTATATATTGAATGTTATATCATTTATAAAAATATATTAAAATATATAATCATTCATTAAATTTTTAATTAATATTATATTGGACTAAGAAAGCATTATTATTCAAAAAATGTTTTCATATAAAAATATCTATATATTAAATGTCTAAATTTAAAAATAATTTTTTGCATATTTTAAAATTTTATTAGATAAAATAGATTCTTTTTTTAGGTTCTTAACATCAAATTTTTTTTAATATTTTTTATCATAAACTTCTATTAAAAATTTAATTACATAGGTGAAGGAAGTTACCTTTGTAAAATCAAAAAAACATAAATGTTAAATAGCTAATGGTATAAGACTAAAATAATGTTTACAAATTTTAACCAAATAATTTTTGAAGTGATTCATGACCTCACCTAATTCAATATTCTATTATTTTCCATTTGGGATCCTTTTACTATGGAATAGTTTCATTACATTATTTTAAAGTAATGAGTAATTTTGAACATTACCTTTTCATCACATAGAAAATGACATAAGCTCCACCTCATTTCCAGTGAGAAACCTAGTAAACTTATTAGTAATTAATGTTCATGTATTAGTAATATTCATTATTATATTTTATTGAATCATTTTTACTATACTGGTTTTGATCTCCGTTATAATAAAATAATAACTTTTTAACCACATTTTCCCATAAATTATATGGTTGTAATTGAAAGTTTAATTTAAATATTTTAGGAATTTAATTTCATAAGATGGTAATATATTTTGAAAACGTTATCAAATATTAAATACAGGTTCATTTTCTGGAATATTTCTAAAATTTATTTTATAATAGTGAAAAATATTTCCTTTACAAGTAACACTACTTTTAGGAATTCATTACGATGTAAGAAATACATAAAAATTTAAAAACAATTCCTCAAACAATTAAATATTTTTTTAGTAACATAATATTAATTTAAAATAAATATTTTTACATTCATAAACCTATGTTTAATCTATAAAAGGCTAAGTTATATTTTATTAAAATATCAAATTTATTTTTGTTTATTTTCATTTAATAATATGTTTCAAGGATAAAATTATGTTTTATAAAGGATATAATATATAATATGATAAATGTTTTAATAATAAAACATAAAAATAGAGGGAATCATCTTTCTTCAAATGTCTCAGGCCTTAATTAATAAATAATTAATATTTTAATCCTAAAATCCCATATACACATGTATAAATACTCTAACATTATATTCACATAGGAAAACAATTCTCATTACATTTATATTGACCATGACCAGTCCATGCGCATTTATTACATCGCTCCCCAAATCATTGAAGTCTTGGACTTCTTAAAAGACCAATCCTAGAGGTATTATAGTTAAATACAAAAAGATATATCTGATTAGGTATAACTCTAAATAGACTTATTTTGACGTTATTTCATTCTTTACCTAATTCAAATATCTTATAAATTTGCTGAAATAAAAACATATTTAAATTAAATATAATAAAATTAATTTATGATTATGGTACAACCATTTTTTTCCTTTTTTTATCCAATGAAAAATTAAAATATCACCATTGTTTATGTTTAGCCAACCATGTCTATGAAGGTATGAGTTTTCTTACCATCACTCCTCAGAGGGATGGTTATACTATTGGAATTAATGTAAATAAAATATTTTTATGAAATTATTAATATTTTCTAATGATAATATTTTACATACTTTCTTAACATTTTTCATCCATTGTAAATTTAAAATAAACATTGTGCATAATTGTAGAATACCACCTCTGTGAATCGATATGATTCATTTTGCTTCCGTTTTTTAGAATAGTTAGTATTAAACGTATTTATATATTATCAATATGTAAAATAAAAATAAAATTTATATGATTATTTATTTATTGTAACAATAATATCATTGATAATGGTCGACACATAGATTTTGTTTTTATATTAAAAAATAAACAACCACAAAAATTCCAAATATAATCATAACCATATAATTAACAAAACAAGTTATAGAAATAAAATAAATAAATGAATAATGTAAATAAAATGATCATTACTTTTTTTTAGAAATTATAAAGTGGATATAATTTTATTATTTGGGTGTTAAATAATGTATGAAGTAAGATGATACTTATGGTAAGATATGTTTCTTTAAGTCATTATTTTAAAATACCCCTTTCAAGTATTTTCCTCAAGATCTAGGTTCATATGGAATTTATAATAAATTATTATTTATAAACCTAAGATTCTGAAATTCCATCTTCAACTACTTTTAAATATATTTTAGATCTTTTATAATGTAATATTTTTTAAAAAAATCCATACATTTTATTTTAAAATTATATTATAAAACACAAAAAATATAATTTTTTAAAATATAAAGCCAGATATCCTTTTCTATCCATCAAATCCATTGATTTTTATCAGGATTTTTAGAAAATTTTAATGGATAATTTCAAATAAAATATTCCTCTCAATATTTTAGTAATTTTAATATATAAAATAATTTTATAAAGAGAAATAATCATTTTCTTATATATATATATAATATTTCTAATAATTTTAATACATATAGGCTTAAATGAAAATTAAGTTTTTATTATTATTTAGCTGAAATATATAGGATCATTATTCATGTAACTATTAATTAACATTTTATATGGATTGTTTTCTTCCCCAATTTATCTCCCCAAGACACTAGGGAATGTGATGGATTATACTAGTGATAATATTCCCTAAAGATATAAGAAAATTATCCATTTGGGTGATTCCATTATAATGATTCTTGTATGATTCGACAAGTGGATAATTTCTAATGTAACTTAAAAGATATGATTTACGTAGATAAAGAGTTAATATTTTTATTTTAATAGTTATGTAAATGAGCTTATTATTTCCTGGAATTTTTATGATTTTTTAATATATGAGGGTGAGAGGAATTTTTTCAAGGAAATTTATTAAAGTGTACTCATGTTTTCTAGGTAACCATTATGTTTATGAATTTTTTAATTAAAATTTAACATAAATATTTTTTAATAAAATATTTTAAAAAATTAATTTGTTTTCATGAAAATTTAAATGGATATCTGGGATCTAATGATTAATATTAAAATAGAGATATTTATTATGGATTTTTCATAATTATAAATGGAATAATAAGATTAATTTATTATATTTATCTAATTCACTTTTTTTTCTCAACCTCATTTTTTAAATATTTTTACAATATTTTAGGATACACACATATGTTAATAAATCTGCATTTTTAATTATTAGAGTTACCTTTTCCAAAGAGAGTTTTTTTTCTATAAAAAAACATGTTTAGTCGAAAAAATGGACACTATGATGAAATTTACATTTTGTTGTCAAATGTTTATCCAAATTCAAGAAAAAAATAACAAAGAAGGTGTATAAATGTAATAAATTTCAAACCATGATGTAAATTATATAATTATTTGTAAAATAAGGTATAAGTTATTATAGTTGGTATTATATAAATGAATTATAAAAATATAGATTTTATGATTTTATTAAAAGATACCCTAAAGATATAATAATAAATGTTAATTTTTTCATGAGATATATTTTGATGATTTTAGTGAAACTTCATCTAATACATATATATATATATTGAATTCTTTTACAAAGATTAAATATAGAATTTTAGTTAGAAATAAATTAAGAGGATAATATGTCTTCAAAAAAACCATGAATTTTTATAATTGTGTATTTTGAAGAATTTATACCTCTATTAAAGAAGGATATTAATGGTAGAACCCATGATATAGAGTGACAAAAATGTCCACATAGTAAAATTTCAATAGTAAATCATTTTATGAAATAACACCCTTTTTATTTTAGTAGATCCTCAGAATGAGTGAAATATAAAGTATTGATTATTTATATTTATGTGATATTTAAATCTAGGTGATATTTGGAGCATCTAATGATACAACTTTAAATTTATCAGTTTAATGGTGAGACTGGTAAATGGGTATTTTAATAAATAAAAAATAAATTATTGTAAGAAATTAAATCCATGGAATGAAAAATATTAAAAATATCATCCTTAAAAAGTGTTTTTCTAATATTATAGAAATTAAAATAGATAATAAATTATTATAGTAATGGGAAAAGTAGTTAGAATTTGTTTCATCTTCTGAAGGTATTTTTCCTATATCGTCCTAGTTTGTAATGAATTTTATTTAGGGATCTGAAAGTAAAATAATAATTTCTTATCTGAATTTAATACAATTTTATAAAGAGCTCTTGTAACATGTGAGTTAAGATGTTCTGAAGAAATTGTGCAGTGTACTATAAAATTTGAGATAGAGTTTTTGGACTTTGAAAACAATATTTATATGAATTCATAAATATCTTCTTATTTTAATATTTAGAATAGTTATTCTTATTAAACCCTATTTTGTTAACCAATGAAGATTTTTATGTTATTCTCAGTATATATTGGATTTAAACTGGTAATTCTAATATATATTTAAAATCTAAATAAGTTATTTTTCAGAATAATTTTCCATTTCTATATTAGATAGAATTCATACATTTGATAACATATTAAGAATTAGAAAAAATTTAAACAATAAAAGTAAAAATTTCCAGGAACATATTATTGATGATAAATTATTTATTTTAATTATTTGTGTTCCTATATTTAATGAATATATGGGTGAATTTTCTAATTATTTTCATGGTTATATTCTTGATCGATAGGTTCAGTTTACTATTTAACTAGTGATTGAGGCTAATATAATTTTAATACCCCCTAATAAAATAACATTAGTTGATATATTATAATTTCAAATCAGTTATATTAGTTTAATGATAATGGTTGCATTCACTCAATCATTTCACCTTAGGGTTCGTCTATTTTCTTTATTAAAATAATAGGTGGTATTTGTGGAAATCTCATTGATTATAGAGAATTCGGTAACATCAATGTAAAAAATAAGTATTTGTTTTATACATTTTGGTGACTTGTTTGCTTAGTTAAAAAATAGCATGGTATTTTTTAATGATTGATATATATGATTGGGTATCACCAATTGAAGGTGAAGGATGAATAGATTACAACGACAGTATTCCATACAATGTATGGGGATTATGAGTTTTTGTTATTACCATTTATGTTAATAAATGAACAAATCATATATATGGATCCAATAAATTAAGTGTTCACTGTGTATTTGGATAAATTTATTGTGGTGTTTATCGATTATATTATATTATACTCTAAAATTTATCAACATAATGAGAATAAAATTAGAATATTTTTTATACATTAAAAAATTTATTTAAAATTGAATTTTTTTTTGTAAATTTTAATTTTTGTCAAAATAAATTTCCATCCAAAGGAATATTATTTTTTAAAATGGAATAACTATTAATATAGATATAAATTAACTGTTTTATGGGTGTCTATGTCCTACAAATGTCAGTAATATTCTGAGTTTTCTTTTATTAACAAGTTACTATTGGTGATTTTCTTTAAAAATTGTTTTTCGTTCCAAATAACATAATTAACATTAAAATAAATTAAATTCAACTGAAAAAAAGGAAGGGATGAATGTTTCCAAAAATTGAAAAGATAAATGGTTAACACTCTAGTTTTAGGATTTCCAACCAAAAAAATGTAAATTTCTTTTAATTGTTATGTCTTCATTGAGGGGACTTGTTTGTGTATTTATGGAGATTTCATTGGTTTAAATATATGCATCTCATATATTCAATCCCTATGATAATAATTTTCCTACACATGAAATTCAATTGGGTGTATTATTTTTTTGCTTAAAATCTATTGGAATCATCTATATAGGGAAAATGGTATTTATATACTAACTATAAAAGAATAAATTACATTTTCACTCATAAATTATTGAAAATTAGTAAAAGAAAATGGCTTAAATTGAATATGGATTATGATTTCAAAATTCATAATCATCTAGTTAAATAAAATAAAGTAATTTTTCCTTGTGTAAAAAAATATAATGGGTCACAAACTATTTTATGTATATAACATGATCCTTTTTTTAATGATTAAATGGATGTTGAACTGAAATTTTTTTATGAATAAACTAATTGTCTTTTGGATCTAGAATCAGTGTAGTCATATTTTTTAGAAATAATTTAGGATAATCGAATAAAACATCACGGTTAGTAATAAAGAGAATAATTATTCAGGAAGAATAAGTTTCCTAAAATTAATTTTTATAAATATGGTGTTATCAATTTTGGAAGTAAGTGTATATTATGGGTGACTCCCAGTTGAAGAATGAAATTTTATGTGCAGCTCATAAATCACTATTTTTGGTTTGTCCTATAATTACTATGATGATTAAATATATTCAAGAATATTAATTTTGGAAAGGTGCGCATAAAGATATATATAAGTTTTCATTGAAATATTATGATATTTAATATGCCAAAATTGAGTAAAAATTACCAAATATGATCAATCACCTTTTTTAGTTCCATAATTGAAATGGAAGAATATACCCACCGATTTCATTGTCGTAATATTGAATACATATAGTAGTAATTATATGATTTATGTTATTTTTAATAATTTGAGAAAATTTTCTCAATTTTTAACTATTCAATATATAAGGTTTTTGGATATTATTTATGGAAATTATCTTAAGGTAATAGTCATGTTTCATGGAGTTCCCCTCTCTATGTTATCTAATCATGATCACATGTTTACATAAAATATTTTTTAAAGGATGTTAGAAGGTGATGTGCATTGAATTAAATTTGATTTAATCATTTAATCCTCAATATGATGGGATATAATAACATATACTTTTAATATTAGAGAATATACATCACTAGTTCTCATAACATTATTAGTTATGTTGGGATAAATATTTATCGTTAGTGGAGTTTTCTTATAATAACAGTTTTCATTGAAGTAAACATATGAAACATTTTAAAAAATTATATAAAAAATGGTTTTTGTATCCAGCATGTTGGTATAAAATAATTGAATGTATATTACTGCGAAAATTTATTGTAGAATAAATTGTAGAAATTGTAAATATGATTTAGTAGCACATGATTATTTTACAATTAAGGTTATAGGGTTATGTAAATAACAAGAGGAAACATCTCTTGTTTGAGGTAAGATATTTAGTTTTTATTATAATATATCTATTCAAACATGCTTTTTTCTCTTGAAGAAATGTAAAATTATGTATGTAGTTTATTATTTCAAATTATGTTTTGAAAAGTTCGATCATTTTTATATATACTAGATTAACCTCTTATTTTATCTTAAGTGCCTGATGGGGTTCATGTTTCTTTACTATGAAAGTATGTACCTAATGTATCTAGTGTTTTCATCACTAATGTCATTTAATAAGAGTATAATATCTCTCATGAATAAAATTTTGTTCATATTTTCAATCATATAGGGAAGATATTATAAAATAAGTTGATTCATCTAGTTAAGGATTTATGGAATAATCACATCTTTATGGAAGCAATGTGGGATTCGAGAAATGTGATAAGGGAAAAATAAAATCACTTGTATACGTAATAAAATTTCTAGAAATTAATTTAAAAAATGGGAGAGAATGTGAAATTATAGGTTACAGTGTCCCAACTTTTTTAATATGACTATTATATAATTTTTTACATAAATGAATTAAAATTAATACATTTTAGGATCAAAGTGGTTACTATCTTGGTAAATTTAGGCTCGTGCATAAAATGTGTGTAATAAATTCGAAATATTATTTAAATATTTCTTATTTTCCTCTAATAATTTCAAAAGGTCTTCTTAGTATATTTAATCCCCAAAGTATATACATTAAATTAATGGGTGAGCTAAAAAACGAATATGGATGAATAACATGGGATCAATAATAGAAGTCAATCAATAGTACATGGGTGGGAATAATCATAATTACGTTATCATAATATTAGGATAATCCTCCAAATATATGGGTAAGAATTTGAAATTGTCATAGAATTTTCATATGAATAATGATGAAATATCATAACATATTTGTTAAATTCCACACATAGTATAAACAATGCTATCATCTTGTTCACGAATATATATGCGAATAAATCATAAAATCATAATAGTGAAGAATAATGTATAATTTTTATTAAAAATAAACATAATATCATGAGACATATTACATACCAATTAATTGGATGTCTTTATAATTCTGGTCTCACACATAACCTCAAAAAATGCTCATAATTATGCATGAGACATAGAAAGAGAGCATGTAACAATCATTGTCATGAGAAAAACACAAATAATGGAATGAGTTTCATAAGACACTCATAAATAATAATATAAATAATTACCTATGGGTTTCCCAAATTGATATATGAATTTTTTTTGGCATTAAATATCATCATTCTTGAGTGGAGAATAAAAAACTCTAGATGTTTCAATGTGATTTTTTGGATGAAAATTTCATTTTGAAAAATATATAAAATAGATGTAGAATATATTTAATCATTTTAGGAACATTTATATTACCTAAAATCACAGTTCAATATTATTGAAAAAAATTAAACACATTATAGTAATATCCATAATAAAAATAATTTGAAATTAGAAACAACAAAAAAAGAAGGAGTTGGCTTTATGAGTCACCTTACCTTAAATCTCTTTATGCTTCATCTCATTTACACCAATGATATTATAAAAATATATCTATTAACACATGAAACCACTATTTAATTATATTGGTTTACATCACTATAGATCAATTATAATTATTTTATTTTATTTTATATTACTCTTTGTTAAAAGTGAATTATTTTGAGGTCATGTTTTCGTTAAATTATCTCATTTTCATTCAAATTATTTTATTCATATATACAATTAATTATAAAAACCTAAATTATATTTAATTACATATTTATATATTATATATCTTTCATTATATCCATCCATGAATGTGGTGTTACATAGAGAGATTTAAATATCATCGTAAGTAGTTAGGAGATCATTGAAGGGACATTTTCTAAAGAGAAGGATGAGTAGTATGACCTAAAATATTTCATAAATATAAAAATCACATTAGGATAATATTATTAACATAACATTAACGTTATAATTATATAATATAAGAATATTTTGGTTATATATGAATATAAAAAAAGGATGATAAGACGAAAATGATAATAAATGTTTATGAAAACTTTCCCTCTTCATAATATCAATTCTTTTCTAAGACACTAAAATAATTCAGTTCTTGAAGTTTTTTGACTCTATAATGTAAAAATAGATTTAAATTTCATAATGATTTTAAATTTATAAACTTATTTACTTTTTTCATGATATTTATGACTGGATTTCCAAGGGTAAGAAGAGAGGGTGATAATTACAGATATGTTTATTTTTTTATAATAATTAATAAAATATTATATCCAAGGTAAACATTTCAATTGTCATATTTGTAACATTATGAAATAAATTTGAATAAAATAACTTTATTTTAGTTTCTTTAAAAAAGTTATCATTTTAATTTACTAATTAAATCAAAATGAAAGGTGAAAAATGAAAATAAAACAATTTATTTAAAGAGAAACTTTATATTTTTAGATTTTTAGAATTACATTTTAGGTTTGGAAATAAATATTATTTTTTATATATTAACCATTTATCATATTAAATTGATATTGGGTTAATATAAATAATTTAAAAAAAATTAAATCATTATTTCATCATTACTATGTTGTAAATCATGTGGTATTTTATGACACTATTTTTTCTATTCATATAAAAATCCATGTTTCTAAATAACAAACTATTAAAAACACCCCCTCAGGAAATTTCAATGTAATTATTCTAAAAAATAAAATTCCTTAAATAAAATCATCAATTTATATAGATAATGTTTATTATTAACCTATAAGTAATGAATTATTTGGAAATAAATTAAAATATAGCATATTTAAAAAGTTTTGAAATTTTATTTAAGCTTTAAATTGTGATATTTTTTTGTAGAGTTAGAATATTTATATTATATAATGATTAATATTATTAATCATACATTTTAATATTTTGAGGTCAAATTATTTTATATAATAGTTAGATTACTATTCCAACTAGACAGATTTCTATTCCAATGGTTAAATTACTATTCCCATTATCATATTGCCTCTTATAAGTACCTATTCATTCCTTCATATTTCATGAATTATAGTCCCTCCAATGGTTTTATATTTTCCTTTTCTAAAGTGTAGAATGGATTACTAATATTTTTTTCACTTCCATATTGTTGTTCATGGGTGTTATTATTCTAGAAAATCAGGACTATCAAAATTTTCCCATTCTAGTTTTTCTATTTTTTTGTCTCATTGTAATATTTGGAATTTTAATGGGTTAATATTTTTTATAATGTAAAGATCTCAATTAGTGAAATAAAGTACCATTTTTTCTAAGTATTATATGTGTATAATACTGTACAATATAATATAGCACACATTTATTATAGAAATGAATAATATATATATCGTTTGTTTTGTTACATTAAGCCCCTCTTTAGAGGTTACATCCCAGAAATTTCAAATCTTATTCTTGGTTGAAAATGGATAATGGTATTTTTGTTTCATTGTTTCTTAAGCATTAAATGTGGCCATTTTATATTTATCGTTCTTCTATATTACATTTGACTAGATATGTTTTTTAAATTCATCGTAATTTATCCCTATAGTCCAAGATATTTAACGGATGATCCTCATAATAGAGGTCATACTCTATTTGATCCACCTTCATATTCAGTAGATGTGGATGATCAAGTGTATACTTCTTTATGATTGATATGTGGAACACATCATGGACATGATCCATTTTTTATGTGATTGCCGATAATCCATTAATCTTATGAAATAAAGGATTTTAAAGTGTCCAATATAAATATGGATAATCGTTCATTTCTTTTAATACCACATATCTTTCTTACTAGGTGATATTTGAATGAAATATCTTTCTCAAACGTCATACTCCAAGTCCCTTCAATGATCAAATGTATAGATCTTATGCTTAATCAGTGTAAAATATTTATTTTATTTGATATATTGAACCATATTTATCATTTATTACTCATAACCATGTCCAACTAGGTCCATTTCAAAAACATAATTTCAACATTTTTGAGTTTTATATCTCTTCCTATATGGATCATCCTATGGGTAAATTTAAATACTCATGTTTATCCTAAAATTATTTAAATTTCATTTATTATGTTGAAATTTTGTCATTATATATATAAATGGTATTTTTATATTGTCTATTAGTTTGGGTAGATATGGAATACTAGAATTCAATTCTATAGTCATATCATGATATGGAATACTAGAATTCAATTCTATAGTCATATCATGTTCAAGGCTTCTCTAATATTTAGCGGTGAACCTAGGATCAGAATGATATATGATTGGACGTGGTTCCCCATATAGCTTGACCAATTTCATTGAAAATATTTTATAATGATAGTTATATTATAAATATTATAAAAGATTGATGAATTTTTTAGTCTTGGTGTGTTGATTAACAATAACCTATATCTCATTTCTTCATTTATATTCCTTTGTTAGACTAGTGAAAATGTCCATGCATAAGATCCTTCATTTTTTTGTTGTTAATAGAAATGGTTTCTTCATTCCTATGTACATTTCTCATTTTACTTTAACTTTTTATCATACTAAGTACGTTGAGGTGTATTCTAAAATTTCTTTCCTCGTGTTATCCCACTAGAAGTTCCTTTAAATATCATGGTTTATAATTGTAACTGTAATATTGATGGAGAAATATGAGTAGTGTGCATTATTTAATAGATCATTATTTAACTAAACTAATGAAGGAACGCTATGTTTATTTATAAACAAAATGAAAACACTTGTATCTTCGATGAATTCATGAAAATTCTTATCCTTTACTTATGTTACCATCTTTTGAATATTAAAATCATCCCATTGTTCTTCCTTGATAATCTATTGGATAGATGGTTAATAAATAATTTGGGTAAGTAATGATTTTTTCTATATAGTTAAAATTTTAAATTCCATCCATTTAGTGTCTATGATGATATAGTTCTTCTAAATCCACAGTATAGATAGTGCACTAGATTTTTGTCTAATAATATCCTTAGCTACCTTATTTAGTATTCTAGAATGGTTGTGAATATAGAAATAACACTCCTTGATCAGATCAGAAATTATTTTTTGATGCATGTTGATATTTTTTTAAAATATATATATTATACTCTTATAATCATTATATATCACACTTATCCTCGTAGAAGTAGTGATTCCAAATCATCAAAGTGATGATCAGATATGCTGAGTAAATATCAAGAATTGGCTTTTTATAATAATGGATAATCATCGATCGTGAAACATAGGAAATCACATTACCATTAATTTTTAGTAAACTACCCAATAGTTTCTTTGAAGCATCACTATATATCAGAAAATGTTCTCCACATGATGGAATTATGAGTACATGAGTATTGATTAACCTCCTCCTGGTCTCCCTAAATATTTTCTCACATTTTTACACTGAGAAAAAATATATCATATGTTTCTAAAATTATTTTGATCCTAGAAAGATAATTTATTAAATAACTTCTTAACCTTTTCCATCTATTGAAAATTCATAACATCCGTCATGTTCACATGTGGAATCCCAACTCCATGAAGAGATGTCATCAAATTTTCATTACATAAATAATTTTTTTTAATGTGTATATACTAAATAATATTTATAAATTTAACATGATTTATATTCAACAATTAATATAACCATAAATATGTGTCCATAGTAAATGCACTAATATTGTATTGAGGTTATAAATTGAACGACCCAAAAACAATGAACAAAAAATTAAACATTCTCGTAACTAAATAATTCATGGTAAAAATGAAATAAAAGGGAATATAATAATAAATTTAATTATGAAAAAAATTATAATTATAATTATATTTTATTATTTTAGTGTTATATACCATTCAAATCTATATTTTTCATAAGGTAATTGATTTTTCATTAAATTTTTTTTAAATAATTACATTCAAAAAAATATCTTTAATATTGATTTCTTAAAAAATGTTCTTATTTATACAACAAATAAATTAAAATTTTAGTTTAAAATAATTTTTTACATTGTTTTAAATTAATTAAATAATAATATTTTAAATATTTACCGTTATTTGCATTTTTAATATTTTTAAAATATATTAAAAAATGTTTTTTAACGTATAATTTATGAACACCATTACCCGCCATCAAAGATATTATTGATTATCAATCGTACATTATATTTATCCATGGTTATTTTGAAATAAATTATTTCACTCAATATTCAAGAATTCTTTTCTTATTTTTTTCAAATGAAATATAAAACGTTTACTTATCTTTATAAGATTACTATTTTTTTATTTTGGTATTGAATTCCAATTCAAAATGGTTTTATGATTAATGATAACACTATTTGTGTTTTATTCATTGAATGGTTCTTGGAAATTTTATATTAATTATGAGTGTTCCTAATATTGATATAACGTAGGGGATATTAATACAACACTCTAATTAATTATGTAATATTATATAATATACCGATGATAAAATTATCCTAAGAGACAAGGGAATATAATGTTTTTAAATTCTATTGTAAGTTTGAATATATGTATAATTTACGAAGGTATAAACATGTTATTATTTTAATTTTTTGTAAAGAAAATATTATTTATTTCAAAAGTTATGAAAATGAGATTATGTTATTAAGAAAATATTATGAATTTTTATGAATAAATGATTTTTTTCAAACAATTAGTTTCATGACAATTTATGTCTTCGTAGAAACATAATATTATAATTTTTTCACTCATGGTTTCATATGAAATGTTATATTATATATATATTATAATAAATTTTTTTAATAGAAATTAAAATTCATATATGACATATAATTTTTATTGTGGAAGAAGAAAACATTATTATGGATCATCCTAGATCATAAATGAACTAATGAATTTATTTTCTTTTATATCCATTACTGAGATTTCGTTTTCTCATCCCGTATTTTTTATTTTTATTTAGTGTTCTTAAGGAGTATTAAAAATGTTAATAATGATAGTGTACTAGTTATGGGTGTTACCTAGAATAAAGAGAGTGTCACCCTATAAATAACTTATTTTATAGAAAAAAAGGACATCATGAGTAAATTTACAATTTATTAACTAATTATTTACTTAATTTTTTAAAAACTATGAACTAAAAAGATCTTTTAAATGTAAGATTGTGTAACAATTTTTATAAATTATATACTTATGCATTAAATATGGTATGACAAGTTTTATTTATTCAAAAATGAAAAATAATTATATTAACAAAACCATCTAACATATTTATCCCCTTTTCATATAATACATTCTTTTTCAAAAATACCATGTCAAAGAGCCTTAAGGCGTTACCCAATAGAGAAATTCCCAAGGGAATAGTAATGTTCTCATATGTCATCTCTTAATTTTATTCTTATTATACCTCATAAATAATATTCAATCCATGAATGAATGATAATAATTTTAATAATTGGATAAAATTTTATAATAATTTTGGAATATACATTTTATTCTTTTTCATAAACCATTCATAAAATGAATGCATCATCATACGTACGAGAGGACTACCACCTCCATGAATGGTGTTCTTGATTTTTCATCACCACCTTACATTGATGGTTATAAAATTATATTTAATTGATAATAATTATAATTATTACATTATTTAAATTTATAAATTATAATACATTCCCTATCTTCCATTCAGTTCATGGAAAACGAACCCATCGCTCATGCATATATACAGACATCTGCCTCTACAAAAGTGACATAGTTAATTTTATATCTAGTATTTTATTATTAATAATAATCTCTTAAAATATGATTCAACATTATAAAAAGTATTTATAATTTAATTATAATTATTTAATAATTATAATAAAAAAATAATCACTTTATTTACCACACACACATATGGAATATAGTTTGTTCTTGTTTGGAGTGGTTTAAACATATACTTGAAATTTGTTATGAATAACTATCAGGACAAACACTGAAATATGAATTCTAATATAATCACCAATTAATTAAAAAAATAATTTGTGGTTTATGGTAATGTAATTTTTATATTGATACTTATCTCATCATTATTATACAACCCCTTTGTTCCTTTAAAACTATAAAAACAAGATCTTCCCCAACTTTATCATCTCAAATCATAACCAATTCACTAATGAAATACAACTGAATATTATAAATCATTCTAAAAATATATATTAAGATAAATAAAATAATCCTATATTGATGATATTTTATGTCAATAAATAAGGATCGACCACTCCATTATGAAACAAGTACTAAAAAACTGTCCAAGAAAATAACAAGTGATGATGAAAATAAAATTTATTTATAAAATATTTTAAAAATAAATTATTATAAATGAATCTTATAGAAGGATATATGTTTGAATATGGTTCATGAATATGAGATTAATATATTTAGATTTATTATACATGTGGTTGGACCATGTTTTGTTTTGTGGACCTATATGTAGTGGTTTTTCCATTCTATGATCATTTCTTTTATCTTCAACCATAATGTTACTTTATATAAAAATTATGTCATTTTCCTGATAAAATTTTAGCCATAATTTTCAATATAAAATTTTTTTCCTACATTTTCACCACACCTTTATGAAAATTTCTTTTTAGTCTAACTATTATATTAATGTTTTATGAAAATTTTAATGAAATTTTCTAAAAAAATATCTTCTGCATTCCCTTCCATTTTTCACATTTACTTCATAAAAATTGTCACCGTTGAAATTATTTTTTCTTATACACACATTTAATATTCATATAAAATAGTCCTCTAGAATGATAGAATTATTGATATCACCCATTTACATTATTATATTCCACTTGGGTGCAACCATATGTAAATGTTATAAAATTCATTTTTTTCCACAAATTCTCAATGATATGATGAATGAAACACATTTTCATTTCATGGGTTATTTAAGATATTATTAATGATTGATTTCAAGGGGTACACATATTTGTGGATTATTGATGGATATGGTTCTATATATCCCTCTAATTCATTAGTAAAAATTGGATATCATATGTGATAATGATGTGGAGTGTGGGAATTTTTTTCACTACATGTTGTGTAAGAATTTTGTTTATTCAAAACATATTAGGTGTGAGTTTTTCTCAAAACATGCATCATGGGTATTTTTCATCAAAAAATAAATCTATCGCATTATTTTATTACAACATAATGTGTGGATTGTTTTTTTCAAAACATAATGTGAGCTAATGATTGAATTTTCCCCCAATATAATGATTCCTTGGGCTTATATTGGTACCATAATTGATTAAAATGCTATGTTGTAATTAAATTCAATATATCTATATGCCTTTGAGTATCCAATTTGGATCATGTTTATTCTATCACACTGTTTTACAATGGTACATTTTTTTCAATAGATATTAAATGTTTTTATATAATGATTTATGGAAAACTCTTATTTTTTTATTTTTAATAATATGTTCCTTCAACTAATGTTTTCTCAAATCATTGTGATCTAACCCTTGATGACATGTTGATGAGTTTCTCCATTACTAATTTTTTAAGATTGTTCCTTTGTTATTTTTTCCTTACCTATAAATTACATTTGGCCTATAAGAGAGTCTGTTGGGGGTTAAAATATAGAGAAATGTTCACTTGTATCAAAAAATAACTACCTTTTGTGGATAATCCTAAATGAAACTAATACTTCCTATTATGATTTTCAGTTTTTATTATTTAATATAATTTTAAAAGTATTTAAATATATATAGTTTTAGTTTGGTTCATATTATTAGACCCCAGAACACCCTGAGAGGGGAGGGTTAAATCAGGGTAAAAAAATTCTTTTAAAATTACGCATCTTATTACCACTTTGGTATGAACATGTTAAAACTATCTGAAATAATTATACGATAATTAAAAAAATTACATTTATGGATATAATACATTATTTTTTCATGGTTCACCACTATGTCTAGTCTATGGATCATTCAACAACAATGTATCAGTCATACCAAAATCCATTAATCATAACTACTTACAGAATAAAGAAGTTCTTACATAGTCATTATATTCAAGAAGAACATCCTTTATAAGGTTTTAGGTATATCACTCTGCTTCCCTAAGAATACTTCCATTGACTCTCCCTAGCTCACTGCATTGGGTGAAGTATTATTAATTTTAAAAACATGAATTTATTTTTAGTATATTTTAATTTAATTCTTTTTCCCTTATTAACACAAGATAGTACTTGCACCATAGTCCTAGATTCATTCACTTGAATGTATTAATTAAACATACCATATATTCAAAACATAAAAGAAGTGTAACACATCACTTGAATACACCACCTTTTCTTGTGCACCACTATTAGTATTTCCAGACAATATATCTTTCAGTCAACTGTTATCTTTCGTAAAACTACACCATGAGTTTCAGTAAGCCTTTATTGATGCTTGGATCATTTTGTGTATTATATTTACTACGTGTAAGTCTTCTGCGTGCTAATATTTTACATGGTAGAGACAAAAAATCATTATTAGAAAATTTATTCATATTGAATGGGGATAGATAAATATGTATATACCTAGGTGACCCTTCTTAAAATTTCCTTGTGTGTCTTTCCCTTCTACATAATCTTGAATCAAATGATGATTTTATCACGTATGATCCAATCTGTAAAACAAATTTTTGTAGTTCATTCCTTTTCTATATTTTTATATGATAATCTTAAAACTCTTATTCAGTGTAACTCAAGGTTGAAATCATATTTGACATGTAATATTCTTCCACATCTTTTACTTTGTGCACAAAACATTCTACCATGCATATCATCGTTTTTTTAAAAAACAAATATTGCGTGTGATTCCTTCCTTTGACATAATTTGATGAAACGATCCTAAAACCTAACACGCACACAACATTCATATTCCAATTAAATATTTCATGCTACATACTTTCCAGAAATACTTTTCTCCATTCTCAAAATTTTGGACCCAAAAATATTGCAAACACTTGTAAATGATGTCATCTTCAACATTGTAGTAAGATAGGACTATTAGAACACATCCTTGAAAACTCCATCATCAACCTTGTGTGGCTTGAAAAAAATACAATTTAGACTCCATTTCCAGGTAATAAATACTGTGGATCCAAAAAATATCTCTTTTTGGGTTTTGTTGAAAATTTGTAGATAAATTTAATAAATAACCAGCCACGTATCAAAACCTAAAATGCAAGAGACAAGTCATCCAACACGCTAAGCCTACATGATCAATGATCAATGTATATAATAATAGTGTAAGGATAAATTAGGTTATCATGATTTTGAATTATTATATTTGTTCAATATATATGATGACTATTTCTTCATAACACAAAATTTTTATTATGTAATAAATGATTATAATGGTTCAACAAAAACATATATGGTTCAAAAAACACTATACCACTTGATTTTTTTCATTCACCACCTTTTTAAATAATCTCAAATAACCAGTATTTGTACTTATACAACACGGAAAACAACCTCTAGATCACATCTCCCCCATAAACCGGCATCACTTCCAAAAATTGATTAGAATAGTTAACAAATATACAGATAGGTTCCCAACCAGAACCTCCCCATGCACTAAGAGGTTGATGAACACTAATTTTTAAAAAAATGAGTCTTCTACACATGTGATACCAATGGATTAGTCATAATGTCATCCACTTAGTCACTAGTTAAAATATACTCTAGTGCAATCACACCTTGGTCAACTTTTTCCTTGATGAAGTGATATCTGATATCAATATTTTTTGTATGAGAGTGATGAACTAAATTCTTTGTAAGATTGATCGCAGACTTGTTGTCAATGTGAATCACAATTGGTTGTTTTTCCTCATCACCAATATTAGTGAGTTTTTCCTTCATCCACAATAGGTGAGTGAAAACCATTGTTGTAGAGATACACTCTACTTCAACTATACTATTTCAAATCAAAATTTCACAAAACTTAATGAAATTCTATCTACCACATCTCCATCCCAATCAGTATCAGAAAAATAGACTAAATTTATATCTCTCCCTTAATAAACTATAATCCAAATTTGAGTGTACCTTGATGTATGTCATGATTCCTCAAACTACTTCCAAATTCTCTTACATTGTATTTTGTTAAAAATAAAATGCTAATAAGTCACAAATACATTTCTGTTCCTTTCATATTCAAGTATAATAATCATTGAATGATTCACCTATATAGTGTGTGATATATATATATGTCTCCTCCTCATGCTTTCCATGTATTGTATAAACCAAAATTGGATTAAATTAATGATAAATACATTAAATGTTATTTAAAATGAATGTGTGGATGTGTGGATCATTAAATTCTCTCTCCCCTTTACTTTTGTAGAGTTTCATTTCACTTTTTATCACCCTTATTGGGAATAAATAATAAGTTCATTGAAAAACTGGTATCATTTTATACATAAGAAAAGTTTCATCCATAACTTCACACTAATTCTAATTGATATATTCGTGGTGTAGAAAATAAAATAATTTTATTTAGAAAAAAATGTTTTCCATAACATTATGATCATGATACACTATGAAATGAGAAATAAAAAACTTGTCTTCAAGTGTTTTCCACATTCATTCTAGGATGAAGATTCCAAATGTGATTTGAAATTTTTAAAAACAATCTACCACAAACCTCTACACTCACTTCTATAAATATATCAAAAAAATTACACTATAACAGTATAGGAAATTTTCCTTGGGAACATTCATTCTTCTTTTACCACTGATTAAATCAATAACTCCCCTTTATAAAAATATATTTATTTTCATTTTACAAGGATTACATATTAGGCGAGACATAACTTTTTCAATGACATGATCCACCAAAAATTTCTAAAATGATTAAATTTTATACCAATTGGAATAATGATTCTGAATGCTTTTTTATTTTCTCCCCCTCATGGGAGAAAATTCTTAGAATTTTCATAATAATGAATCTCATCCTGAATAGATTTCAAATTAAAACTGTATGATGACTAAACTATAATAGATCATTAACCTATGTCTGTTCACATTAGACAGTTTTCAAAACATCACCAAGGATAATATTCTTCAACACTTATTCTCTAGGATACCAAAATTAAGATCAATCCAGGAATGTAACTTTTTTCCATGTTTTATATAATATAATATATTCTCCTTTATCAAAAATGATCATCCATCATGTTTATATTTGAATACCAATTTGAGGAATCATTAAAATATGATGAATTCTTCATCATGGAAATCAATAATTGATATCCATCACTACTTCTCAGGTTCCCCCCTAATAACTTACTTAACATTATATTCCCTGAGTTATAAGAAGAAATAAAATAACCCAAGATTAAAGGAATAAGTTGGGTCCTCTTTTCATTATCAATGTGAACAACATGATTGATATTGTCTTTTCAAACAATTTTATCCATTTTCTTCAGTCTTTAGGCTTTCATATTTTAACATATTTTCAAATTTATATTGTGGTACCATGTATTTCTTCACATTCTCTTCTACATTGTCTGGATAATTTCTCTTCTTAACAACCTTCATTGATGATATGTTATTACTCCTCTTAATTAATACTTCATATTCTCTTATAAATCTTTATTTTTGTTTGAAAAGTGACAATATTTCTATCATCTCTCACACAGAACATATAAAACCTAAGAGTTTCATTTTGTTTAAAACCCCTCATACACTTTTTCTTCATCATGTAGAATCTTTTCATTTATTTTTTCACCAAATTTATCTGATGTATCATCATGATTCTTAATTATTTCTAAATCTTCAAGACAAATGAATAAAATGTTATTAGGAACTATATCAGAACGTTTGGATCTTACACCTGGGTTCTTCCAAGTGTGATCAATCATAGTAGTTATATTTTGATTCAGTACACTTCAATTTCATGGATTTAGAATCCATGCCTTCTCACTACTTGATATCATCTTAATAGAATTTTTTTAACAATGTTCTTCTGATTTCTTTATAAGGTTTCATCTTCATACTTAGTCAACATTTTTGGTCTTATTTTCTTAACAACTTTTAATACATGTTGATATAAGAGTATAAAAAACTTTTTATGACAACCATTGTATACATCCCATATGGTACCAAGCACCACAAATGTTTTTTTACTATACAAATTCAACAGATCCTACATTTGTGTCTTTTTCTTCTCTGTCTTGCATCCATTTAAAATAGGCTACACTTCTTCTTTTTTATTTAGAGGATTGTATTAAAAATCCAATTCATATGTCATAAATCTTTTGCCGCGCCATATTGAACAATGTACCTCGATCTCTTTTATAACTTTTTTACACAGCTATTGGATTTTCTTGAGGAAATGTTATGTTCTTTATCAGAAATTAGCTTCAATACTCTTTTTATTATCCCCATAATCACAGTGAAAGGTTTATTATCAGATTTATGAGTCCATAAATGTACATTATTTGTCTTAAAACCTACATTTTTCATGATAATAGATTTAGAAGAATTAATGTATGTTGGTATGGATGGTGACTATTTGTTATCAGCTACTTAATATAGATCATAAAAAGATGACATGCTGTTCTTATCACATGTTGGTGGAATTTTAGCTTTTGAAACCTCAAGTGAACTTTGAGTAGATGTATAAAATATTTCCTTCTTTTGTTAATCCCAATATATGTCTTATCTATATTTGACAACAGATCTTCCAAATCTATACATTTAATATTGAGGATGATTTTCTGATCTTCAATCTTAATCATCTTTTCATCACCAGCCTCATCCATTATAAAAAGTTATTCTACATGAACCCTAACATTATTATCAAACAAAAAACATGTTCCTTGATCTTATTGTAACTTTTATCAAATTGAAAACCCTTGACATTAGTTCTATTTTTTAATTTGTCTTCAAGTAAATGGATCTTTTCTTCAAGAGTATTTCTTACTCCCTCGTTCTATTAAACTTCTTTATGGTATTTTTATTATCTTATTTTAGGTTCCTTATTTGATTCAACAAATATTTCAACGTTCATTAAAAGAATTAAATATTCATGATTTTATCCTTGAAATATATTTTCCAAAGCATTAGTTATTTCTTCCAGCTAGGTGATCACTACCTGCATACATTGAAAGTCTCCACAATCAAGTAAGCATATTTCTTCTGGGATATAATGTAGAAACTATCTTAATATATCATCTAAAAATTATTTTTATGTTTTACATTGATTATTTTCACCAAATTTTCTATGATTATTATATTTAGGAAAACATTCAAATGTGTCAATACATACAACCTGGTCACTTGAATATTTTGATTTATAAGTGGTAGAAAGGTTGTCCTTCTCTTTGGTGGAAACCCGAGGTAACTTCTATTTTCATTTGATTATTTATATGTATTAATTATCATAAAGTAATATATGAACATTTACTATCTATTAATTAAAAAAGATGTTATTATTCAACTATCTCTTTCCTTTTCTTTTATAATCATATAGTCCTTGGTGGACATAGAATTATTCTCAGAGATAACTAAATTTTCATAAAAAAATGCACTTTATTATTAACTCAGGAAGGATAATCCAATCTTTAAAAGATAACAATATTAATATAGAGAATCTAATATCGATCAAATGTAAGTCTAATAATAATTCTAGGACCCCAAAGTACCCTAATATGGGACAAGTGAATCATGGTGTAAATTTTGTCTTTTAAAATATTGGATCTTGATCCTATGTTGGTAGAAACATGTTAAGCCTATCATAAAGAGTTTTATTGTAGTTAAACATTCACATGCATGGGAGAAATAGAATAGTTTTACGTGGTTCAACACTAAGGATTATTCTAGAGATCATACGCCGACATTGTGTTGGTTGTACCAAAATACATTAATATTCAGAAATTATAGAAATGAAAAGTTTATACAAAGTCACTCTATTCCAAACACACCGCCTTTATAATATTTTAGGTATAGAACATTACTTCTCTCAATAAACATTCAATGAATCCATGTATCTCCCTAAATTGGGTGATGTCTTACACAGTTTAATGACTTAAAGGTCACTTTAGTAGATTGGAAATTAATTCATTGTCCCCCACTAACCAGAATCCCCTTACACTGTAGTTTGGAATTGATGTAAATGAAGGAACTGATCAAATAAACTAGATATTCAATACCTAAAATAAGCTGACTCAGCACTTTAACACAACAACTATTATTACATGAAAATTTTAGGATTTCCACAATTTATGTTCTTTAAATATCCTATATCTTTTTTGAAACCACGCCATGATTTTCTCTTAGTTTTGATAATCACAAAGATCATTTGGCATGTAATATTCACTATTTGTCTGTCTTCCACATGCAACTCTTTCGTGTGTGAAAGACACCAAATCATAATTGGAAAAGTTATTCATCATGACTGGGGGTATCCACCTATTTATATAACTTTATGACTCTATGTGAAAGTTAAAGGTGTCCCCTCCCCTTGCATATAAGCCCAAATCTGGTGAATATTTGGGCACGTTATATCCCATCGTGCAAAATAAACTTTTATGAATAGTTTAAACCTTTTCTATTTTATTACGAAAAAATATTGAAACTATTATAATGTGTAACTCAATATTGATATCATATTTGGTGAATATGATTCTTCTACACCTTCTTCTATGTAGAAAAAGCAATATTTTGTGAAAACTCTCTTTCATGAAAGAAAAAAATCTTTCACGTGATTCTTCCAATTTATCTATTTTTTTGGAGATGATAATAAAACCTAACATTTGTGATGAATTAAAATTATCATTGAATCATTCATGAAACTTATTTTTCTAGAAATATTTGACTCCATTATCCAAATCGTTGTCCAAAAAAATTGGTAAAAATTGAGAAACAATTCCATGTTCAACACTGTAGATTACTAGTACTCTAAGAACACATTCCTTGCAATCTCTTGATCAACCCAATGTCGATTGATAACAACAAAATATTATACTCTATTCTCATATAATAATTTATTTTTTTACAATGTATATCACTTTTTATTAAATACAATTAATATTTATTATGTTTTTAGTATCATATCTATGAGTGTGCATTTGGGGTGCCTCATTTATTATCAGTGCATAATTTCTATATTTTAAATGATTAGATTAATTATTTTTGGGTTGTATGAGGAGAAAAATTTAGGTAAAACCATACAGATATGACTTATTAAAAGATGAAATCCAAATATATTAGTCAATTAGTGATTGTGTGGTTTTATTGAAATTGCGTCACTTTCTAGATACTACAAATTGGATGTAGAAATTGTATATATGAACCTAGGGGTAGTTACCCAAATAAAAATGGTTAATAAAAAAACTCTATCTTTACATCATGGCTGATGAGAGATACTAAGAATACACACCATTCTTGACACTCTGAGGGGATATGATTTCTAATTTACACTCTATTTATGAATCATTGTCAATAAATTAAATGAAATTATTTCCATATAAAATATAACTAAATTTTATTGAACTCTTATTAGAATGGGGACAATGGAAACTGAGGTTAAACTGAAAGTTTTATAGTTTAATATATTATATCATAGTTTAACTGAAGGAATCAATAGTTGAAAGGATGGCATATTTAGAGAAAAAAAATTATTATTGATTTTTTATATAAATATGATCATTTATCCTCATTTTCTATGATTTTATCATTAAAATTTGGGTAATTATATTTAGTTAGAGTTAAAAACATGAAAATAAAAATTTGAAATGTATTTCTTAGTAACATCATATAACTAATGAAGTAATATTATTTTGTGCAAACATTTTAGATAAAATAAAATCATAATGAATTTCAATTATGTGGTAAATAATCATTCTCTTACTATTAAATATTATAAGGTTGATATCATAGTAGAAAGTATATATTGAGTTTCATATAGATCCCTTAAATTCTTCCTTTATGGGATAATAATCAAAATTGTGAGTATGTATTTATTATACTTGGTAGAATGTATCAGCCTAAAATTTTAGAATATATTTTTCTATAAGTTAATAAAAGGTATGATAGCTTTCTCAATATAAAACCCTAAACCAAAATGAGTCCTAGAATATTTTAAATTCATATAAAATATGATTAATAACTAATATTATTTTACATGTGTAACAACCCAAATGTTTTATAATTTGTTTCTCTATAAATAAATTTGATTTTATTAGTAGCTTTTGTTACATGTAACACTGAGTTTAAATGAACCAAAAAATAATATTAAAATATTTATATGTGATAGTTATCACATGGCCCATAGATTGGTATAAATTAATAGGAAAAATTTATGAAATATATATGGTTATCCATGAATTTTATTCATTGGAAATAAATTATTTAGAAATGTAAATAAAAAATCATTAGAAAATAAAAATGATGTTAAAATAGAAAACCATTTTATGTGTCCAATGTGTTTTAATATTAATAAATTAAATTAATCACTTAAGAAAAATGATTTTAATTAATTTTAAATATTTTATATTCAATTAAATGTTTTAAAATTTATATACTATTTTTTAAAAGACTGTATAAGAATAAATCAATTTTTATGATTAAAAACAATTTTTATGAAAAGTAGTTTTCATCTCTTTATGCACCATAAATTTAAAATAAATTTCTACCACTTAAATAAATTTATTTTGATAGTCATTATTACATTTTTTTAATCATGATGATAAAATTTTGTTAATAGGTCCTTTTTATTTTTAGGAATTATTAATAGTAACTATAAAAATATTTATCACCTTGGTAAATGGTAAATTGGGCTAATATAAGTTAGAATTAGGAGATAAGGTCATAATATTTTGTCATAATTATTGTTGGAATAATTTAATTTGACACTTTTAGCATTATTATTAAAATATTTATTGTTTAAGGAACAATTATACACTAAAATGACATATATAATATTTAAGTCAAGAAAATTTATAAAATGCCACTCTCAAAGATTTAAATATCTATTATGTGTCCACATCTGAAAAAAAATTAGAAAGTAAGAAAAATTTATATTTTTTGAATAATTAGATTTATTACATGGTTTATATTTATTTATAATTTTTATTAATTATATAGTTACTGTTAATGTGTGTGCAACACCTATTTAGTAATTTTTTGATTAATAGATAAATAAAATAAATTATTTAAGAAATATTAAATTTCATATAATTAAAATGAGTCAAAAAATTAAATTAATTTATTGATTAATATATAATATAATTATTTTTATAAAATATGATATTAAATTTCAAACACTTTATTTGTATATTTTAATTCACATTAAATGAATATTGTCAAAATTGACCTTAATGAAATTTAATCAAAATAATATTTTATTAAATAATTAAAAAATTAAAAAAATTAAATAAGATTATTTTGTTAAAAAATGATTGATCATGTCACCAATTTTATATTTATGAGAAAAGTTACCCTTCGTAACAAAAATTATAACCCTTTTAAATGTGAAAAGAATGTTGTCATAGTTAATGTAAAATAGGATAAATAAAGGGTTGATAATGATAAGGTTTAAAATATAACTTAAACCCATTGAATATTTATTGATTTATGTTATTTAAAATAAAACTTATCTTACATTATATTCCCTGGAATTTGGGAGTCATTTAGGCAAGATAGTGAGTTAATTAACCTTTAGTATATTACAAAATTTTACGAGTGACCCTCCCATCACATATAAAAGGGTGCCTCTCCTTTATTTTAATCAAACCACTTTTAGAATTATATCTAAAAATTAATAGATATATGAACTTATCTATTCTATTATCCACATAATATAGGTTCTTGTGTCCCCAAAATACTATACCTAGGCTTTTTAAGTGGAGATCTAAAGAATTTGTTTCATATAATAGGTATTTTCCTTAACCGAAAACTCTTTTTAATTATTATTTTACCTCATCTAAATATTTTATTATATTAATTAATTAATTAATATAACATTATAAATATAAAAAACGTTCATTTTGATTATGACAGTACCATTATCGACCCTCTATCACATAAAATGGTAAAGATAAGTGTTCTTCATTCATACGCATGACTTACCATCTCCACATATTGATACTACTCATTTTTCATTAAAATATTTTATGGATAAGTATTACAATTGGTTTAAAGAATATATATATGATATACATGATACAGTTATTTGTTTTTAATTATTATATCATATCTGACTTCTTTCCTTTCAAGATGTTGGAAATTGAAAATTTTGCTTCTCCAGATGTATCGACAACCACCTCCATGAAGTAATGTGATTCATTTTTCTGATTTTCATTACATTAATTATAATTAAGATGTATTTAATGAATATTTACGATAAATATGAAATAATAATGATCTGGGATAGTTTATTTATTATATACCTTTTTTCATCTGTCAAAAAGTGAAAAAAGTGTTCATCCGAACCTACATCATACCGTCTCAAAGAAGTGTGTAATTAGTTATTCTATCTTTAAATTTTAAGAAGGGATCTATATATATATATAATGTAAATAAATGATATTTATATCATTAGAAAAAATATTTAAATTATGGATCTGTGATGAGATTATAATTTCTAGAGACTATCGAACCAAAGCATTCTTGAAAAATGAAGTTGTTATCACCAAGAATAGTGATTTAAATTACAAATTATTAATAAATTGGTTCTATTATTTCATAAGTAAATAATAAATGATATGATAAATTTTTTTATAATTATATTATACATTTATAATAATTATATATTTTTTATATTAGATTTTTGAATGTGAAAGTTGAAAGGAGAGACTTGAGGTGGGGGATTTATATTTCAATCCTATTTTATTAAGGATTGTTTATACTGGAATTTACATTGTGGAAATTATATGACCCTTAAATTAAAACCCCAATTATTGTTTTCTTATACTATAGTTATTTATTATAAATAAATTTTTTCCTTTCATTTTCCTCAATTTATGTACACAAGAAATAAAAAAGAATGTTTTTAAGGAAAAACGACCATGTTATTCAATTTGGTCAATAATCATTCTGTTTCATACCAATAACTTATAAAAATATTTTGAAGAATATTTCTTAATAATTCCTATTTATTATTTTCATTAATTATTTCTATATTTTTACTTTTGAAAAGTCCAAAAGAAATCATCTTGATTTTCTCAATGTGGTACTTTTTTACTTTGTCTATAGAAATGTGAAATGAATGCATTCGTTTAAATTATACTGCATGAATGGAATTTTTCACCATCATGAACACTCTATATTGAAGCCCAATTTACAATTTTATAGGTTTCTTTTGACATAATATTTCTTCCATTATTATTTGAAAATATTAGTATTTTTAAAATATATTTTCAATCTAAAATGTATATTATCCTCATAAAAGATTTCAGGTATTTTTTAAAGAATCTTTTACTACGATTACATCCGTAATCATTAATTATGATTTATTGTGGATATAATACAATGATAACATTGTTTTTCTTTCTATGAATAGTTTATTATTGTTATTATGAGATGTTTATGAACCTCGTTTATTTTCATGGCTAATGCTATATTGAATTGATGACATTTTTAGGAAACCTACTTTCATTGTATGAATTATGAGGTGATGATATGGTGAATGTTTTATGATCTTATTTCACATATATGTATAGTTTTTATTAAATTATGGTTGGTAAAAATATATATTTCACTCCAATTCATTGGGTAATGTTTTATATCTCACTATATAACAATGATAAACAATTCAATGTGTTTGATATATTATAGGAAAGAAGTATTAGTGTTTTGTTCACTATTGGAAATATGGGTTGAGGACATATTTATTCTGATTTGATTCATTTAGTAGCTAACCATGACATAAAAACTAGTATCTATACCTATGATGCTTCCCCACTTTTAAGACATTACCTTATGGATCATGACTTATTTTTGAGTATTTATTACTCTTATAAATCATGTCTTTTAATATGATAACGCATTATGCGATGGATCTTGTGTTTGATCTTTGGTAGATTAGATATAAACATTTTATGTTATGTTAATCATTTTATACCCATATTTATATGTTATTCTTTCACATGTTCATCAATTTATATA
Organism: Viscum album; assembly: GCA_963277665.1. NCBI lineage: Eukaryota > Viridiplantae > Streptophyta > Magnoliopsida > Santalales > Viscaceae > Viscum > Viscum album. Next base: position 2,044,244,553 of record OY728136.1, read on the forward strand.
TACCATTATTACCCTTACTAAGAATCTGAAATCACCATTTCTTATGTTTCATTTTCCCTATGTTATTAAGAAGGGTTTTAATTTCAGTATGCCTATAAAGATTAGTAAATTGGAAGATATTTTTTAAATATGTTGAAGATCATTTATGAACTATAAAGAATGTTTATCTAGAACCCAAATTCATTAAACCTTTACATCCCATGATCATGTATTAGTAAAATGCATTTCATATTCTTTTAAAAATATGTGATATTTATATATTAAAATATTAATAATTTATAGTTTATATCAGCGAAAGGATTAGTCAATTATTGGGAATTAGAATCAAAAAAAATATTTAAAAACTTTGTGATAAGTCAATGTGTAAGATAACATTCTAAAGTTGATGACTATGGATAACAATGGTTAAATATAATGTCTCCTACATTGAGGAGATTTTTTAAATGTTTTAGGCATCCAATGCTTATATTTCAAAATTATCTGATACATTACTCATATTGCTATAGATTGATAATTACACTTTTTTGAATTTAGGGAAAGGATATAACTAGAAGGAATCATATTAATGGTAAATTCTATTGAAAATCCAATGATTGTACACATAAGGAACAAAATGTAGTATGATATGGAATGAAAAATATTATTTCCAATCCCAGAAAACTTCCTCGGGCTATAAATCATGATGAGATTCCAAACAACCAAATAATAGTACAATGAAATTTTGAGATATTCAGGATTAAACATCCACCAATTTTAGGGGTTATTCTGATCCACTGGTATTTGAGAATGTGAATTACACCACTGAGAAAAAATTCATGTTCTTTATTAATAAAAAATTGAAAAACACTTTATAGTCATTTATCATTTATATGGAAATCATAAAAATTGTGGAATGTTATTAAGAATATAATAAAAGATTAAGAAATTTACTCCTTTGATTTATATGATTTTAAGATGATATTTTTAGTAAGAACATCCATCGAATTGTATATATAATGATGTAAAAGTGATTTCTTGAGCTGAAGAAGAAGGATAATGAATCTATTGGTACCAATGAGAAAAAATTTTCAAAACTTGCAAGGTACACATCTGGTGTAATGAAAAACCCTATAGGAAGTATTGATAGATTATTTGGTGGCTTAATAACATGTCTCTAATATATATTTGATACATATAATTTATTATCTATGACACAATAATATGAAATTTTGAGAAGGTGCTAATGGAAATTGGATGTTCCCACCATTCCCATTGTTTTGATAAGAAACAAATGATCATGTATTAGGAAAATATGAATAAATAATAATGTGTAAAGAAATTAAAGACATCTATATTACAAACAAAATATTGAAACATGAAGTATATTTACTGAGTGGAACTAGTAGGTGATTTAAACTTGTAAAGATATGTCATAAATCTAATTAATATAGAAAGGGTATGAACAAGATGGTTAATGAAATGAAAAAAAATAAGACACTATCTATTGCACCACTGACACATCAATGCTCAAAATTAATAAAATATGGGAATTATTCCAAAAAATGAACGATTTTGATTATTTTTTACAATCAACATTAATAAGAAATTAATATCAATGGAGAAGGGAAATATCAAGTGATCGAGACGAATAATGTGAGTTATGATAATGACATGGTAATAGGTACGCTTATCATCAACTCTAAAATATATAATGTCTTATTGGATTTTTTTCCTTCCCACTATTTTATATATAAGGAATTGTATGAGGGTATCAAATTTCAACATTAAAGATTAGATGATAATATATTAGTAAAAACCCATAATGGTATGATGATCTCATCATAAGTCTATAATTCATCTCCCATAATGTTTTTCAGAAATGATCTTCCATTAAATCTCTTTTTTCTTCCTCTATTTTTATTTTATTTTATTCTGGACAAGTAGGGGATTTATCAACATGAATTTTATATAAATTACAGAGAAAGTGATGTTATATTTCATATTCTGAACCATCCTTTGATTGTATTTTGGTGTGACGATAAATATGAACATCTGATGGAAATTACATCTATTGTATGGTTCATGATTACTATTCAAATGAGTTTTTTATCTCATATGTTTGGGGAGATACTCTTTATCATTGATATTTTAATTTCTTTGTGTTTTTATAATATCTTTGTAGAAGAGTTTCCAAGTCTTCCACTGAATCTTTAAGTTTATTTTTCAATAGAATTCACACATGGAGCCACACCTATTTCAAAGACTCCATATATAATTTCCCCTATTGTGTTTCATGAATTAAAAAATAAACTCTGGGAGATTATTAAAACATGATTCATTCATACAATTAAATCTCTATGGGGTAAACTAGTTCGTTCTATCAAGAAAAATGGTTATTCAATTTGAATTTTCATTAATTATAAATAAATTAATAATATCACAATCAATAAAAATTATCATCCACCAAGTATTGATGGCTTGTTTCATAAACTATATAGATATAAATATATTTTTATGATTAAACTTTATTATTGATATAATCAATTGAGGGTTACTATGAAGGATATTCCCAAGAAAACATTTTGTATAAGGTCTGGACACTATAAATTTATATTTATCCTATCTGCTCTTACTAATTACATTTATATATCCATTTATCAAAAGAATATTGTATTTAGAGATTACCTTGATCTCTTTTGGTAGTAGTTATAAAATATATTATTATATATTCGAAGAGATAGAAAATTCATTAAGATCAATTTGGGATTGAGTTGAGGAACCTGAGGAAGGGTAATCACTTTGAAAAATTTCAAAAGTTTGAATTTTGGATTAGGAAAACATCATTTTTAATTCTTACAATCAGTTGTTATTGATCATCAGCAGATCCCTCAAATATATAATTTATTAAAAATTATCTCATACCAACCAAAATTATTGAGAATTTTTGTTTTCTTGGTTTTTCATGATATCATCATCACTTTATACATAATTTATTTGAACTTTCTAATAATCTCACCATGTCAAATCAGAAGGGAACAATGTTGTTTTGGACTGATGAAGGTGAAGAAAATATAATGGAGAAATAGAGAAGGTTATTCAATGAATCTTTTTTTACTTTAACATGTATTGGATAATGGTTTTAATCTATAATGACAGATCAAAAAAGGTAATAGGATGTGTTATCATAAATAACAATATAGTGATAGATTATTCCTCATGCCAATTTTAGGTTCATGAGAAACATTACCCAACTCCTGATTTAGTGTTAATTGGGGTATTTTTTCCTTATATATGTGGAGTAATTATATTTATGTATAAAGCTGATATATATATATATATATATATATTTGTGTTGATCATAATATTTTAAAAAATGGTGTTTCCTAGAAAGAGTTTAATATATAATAGAGAATCTATATGGAGATGATTACATATTATGACTAGTGAATAAATCACCATCTTGGGAAAGGGAACAATGTGGAAGATGAACTAATTTTAAAGGATCATGCATTCTTTTCTATGATTAGGATCATGAAAGATCCAACATTTCTAGATTTTCAAAGTATAGATATGGAAATCTTGATGGAATTAGAGAAATCATATCTTTCTCAAATGAATGTCCATCCATCTATCAATGTGATAATTAAAGTGGTGAAGAAAGAGGATGTAGAGGTGAACATGAATGAGAGAAAATTTGCGTAAATTGAACCTTTATTTTTATTGAATTATAAGATAGAGGAATCGAGTATGTATTCTAAATATAACAGATTAGATGAACGATATTTTGAATGAGGCGCATAGTTTACCATTCCTTATTCATCCCTCAAGTATTCTGATGTATAAATTTAGAAAATAATATTTATGGTGGTGCAATATTATTTTTATATTATAGAGTTTTTATTTTGGTGATTATCTTTCAATAATTTAAAGATGGGGTGCCGATGTTTATAACGATGTGACAATCATTACACATACTATAATTGCAATGGTAAACATCACCATATATTTCATCATTGGACTACCCCAAAAAATTAAAGTGAAAATGTTATATTGGTTCTTATTAGATCACCATGTAAAGTTAGTACACTTCATTTCAATGATTATTAATTTCTATGTTGATAAAAATACTTAGTTATACATTAATAAAGTTGTATGATTGTATGGAGTAACACACAATATTGAATCTGATCTGGATCCTAGGTTTACTTAATTTTTCAAGTGAGGACTTCAGTTTGATATAGATATATAATTATGTTTTATCACATCTTATCCTCCTTAGAGATACGTTGATTTTTTTATAGGACCATTCAAATCCTTTAATTCAATAGTGGTAAGGCCGAACACCTGAATTTGGTGAAATGTTGTTACAAAATAGATTTTACTTGAGAATTAATATGGATCCTTTAAAATTTCCATATGAAGTGAAGTTAAATAAATTAATGTGTGGTGATCAATTTAGAAAAATAATTCTATTAATACATGATCTAAATGGTGAAATGACATGGAAGGTTATATATATTCATCAACACCTGAGGTAATCCAAAAGTCTAAAACAAAATTACTAATAATCAATAGTGATATAGGTGTTTTTATGTTTTTTATAAGGTATTCCCATGAATATATACATGTAATATATTAATGATTTCATAAATAGTGGGATGTTGAGCCCATGATATATTGTTCCCTTTGAAATTGTTTATCATATCAGTGTGGTAGATTTTCAATTGGTGTTTTCATGAAATCTCCCTCACATTTAAGATGTGTTCGATATATCTCATCACAATAAGTACATATCAGATCCTTCACATTTTCTAAACATTGCATATATTCCATTAAAACATGAACTCTCTTAACATGAATTATAAGAATAAATTTTTCATGATATAGATAATGTTTTATGAAATTGGACTACACACCTTATTAATGTTTTATGGTAGGACCACAAACATATAGAAGCCATATAAGAACTGTATGATGTGATGAGGTATAATTATCCTCATATATTTACATCATAGTGAATAATTTTGTGGATAAAAAACCATTTTAAGGGTGTATAATGTAAAACCTCGAGATTTTATGAGATAGATATTTATAAATAAACATGACTTTATTGATATCTTTTGTTACATGCAACACCATGTTTAAAAAGTCATCATATTCTATTAAAATCTTATTATGTGTAGTTATTCCCTAGAAATTGGATTGGGTGTTATCAATAGTACTAGAAAAAATATGATAAATAAAATGAAATTCATGAAATTAATTCAATTTTAATAATTAATTAGAAATAAAAATAAAAGTCATTTGAAAATTAAAGAGATGTTTTTATAAGAAAAGTAATTTTATCCACCAAGTATGTATTTATATTCATTAATAGAATTAATAAATGTTGGAGATTAATTTATATTAAACATATATTTGATATATTCAATAAAATTTATTATCATTAATTTAATTTTTTTTTATGTGCTATAAGAATAAAATCAATTTTATAGATAAAATTGTATTTTACTATATTGGAATTTTTATCAAAGATTCACAGTTATTTTAAATTTAATTTCCTTCAATTATGAAATTTTAATTTGATAAAATGGATTCCATATTTATAATCAAGATGTTAAATTTTATTAAATAGGTCCCAATTATTTTGCAGGCCTTATGAATAGTAACCATGGTAAAATTTATCACATTAGTAGAGGGTAACTGAGGTTAAACTGGGATAAAACTAATTGGTAATGAAATAATTATTAATAATAATTATTATTAAATGAATTTAATTCTAACGTTATCACTATAGGCCCAAAATTTAATTTTAAGGTAACCTTGTCCATTAAAATGGCTTATATAAATTTAAATCAAATAATGCTACAACAGGTCACTCTATTAGTTTTAAATAAATATTATGTGTCCAAAAAATGAAGAAATAATGTTATGAATGAATCTAAATATTAAATTTTATAATAAATATATTATTTTCATACAAGAAATTTTTTTACAATTTCTATTTATTAGATAATTGGCTAAAATTTTTATGAAACACCGACACAGTCATTCGTTAATGAATAGAAAAATAAAATAAATTATTTTTCAAATATTAAAATTAATATAATTTGAGTTAATTTTAGTGTTCAATAAGTTTTATATATTAATATGACATAATATTGTTCAGTAAAAGTATTATATAAACATAACAAAATTTTCAGTAATCCCTTTAATTCAAATTAAACAAATAGTGTTAAAATTGTAATTAATTATATTTTGTCAAAAAAATAAAAACAAATTAAAAAAATATTTAAAGATGACGTGGTGGATAATATATGGTATAGCATTCACCCGATTTCCATTTATGATCCAATTTTCACCTTATAAGTAAAAATAAAACCATTATTTGAGTTAAAATATTATAACTGTAGTAAATTTTAAAATAGTCTAACAAAAAGATTAAACATAAATATATGGATTAATACACCACATAAAAATATAAAAATTCTATTGGTTGATGTTATATCAACTCTATAGTTTATTATCTTCCAATTCATTGTCAGGACACGCCATCACCAAGGAGAGGGAAGGGACATCAGGTTGTCAGACCCTTCCTTCTTCAAGTTGAAGGAAGGATAATGACCCCCGAGACCCTCTTTCAATTGGTCTTGGAGTGGTGACTAGTGCCAAAGCTATAAAATCACATGAAAAATGAAAGGAATTACCCTTTTTTATTTATTAGGATTGGGAGATAAGATAGTAATTCCTAAAAAACACCAAAACTCGATGTAAGAGTAAGGCCCAAACAATCCATTCCCAAATTCATGTTTCAAAAATAAGAGATACAATACAAGAAAACTCCAAAGGAAAATAACAAAGAAAGGAAAAACATCAACAAAAATTATCACAATGTCTGAACTAGTACAGTCTCGCACAGTTATCAATGTCCTCCTAGAAACCTAAAAGTATTTTTATGTATGTAGGGTGAGTATACAGGTATACTATGTAGGGAAAACCCAAAAGCTCTCCTGCACAAGTGGGGTGGAATTTTGATGCCCTATGTGAAAAAGAAGATAACCAAGAACCTAATAAGAAAAATATCCACCCAAACCCCACCATGGCACACTCCCCAAATAACCCATTTTATGTAAGGTAACAGTAATAACACATCTATGTTTGGGTACCCCACACCACTTTCCCACTGGTTGTTAAAGACATACAATTCATCAGACCACCCATGCCTTCCTCACAGTAGTCCCACTATCGTACCTCGCCTGCACACACCTAGACCACCGCAACCACACATCCCGCCCACACACACTTGGGCCACAACAACAACACATTACCATGCCTGAGGACACCCATGATAGAACAACTACCGCCACACCCGAAGACACTTGGGCCTGAACAACTACTATCACGCCTGAAGACACCTAGGCATCATCCCGAAGACACATGGGAAACAACATTCTTCCAAAAACTACAATGTTCCCTTCCTGAATAATCTTGGGATATAATGAACCTCAGGTCTTCACAACATGCCCGAAGAGTCTTGGGATACTCAGGAAAGGGAGCAGAAAATGAGCTAATAACGAGCCACTCGAAGGAGTGTTGGAAAAAAACCATCCACCACTAAAATGGGGGTGTTTGGCACGAATATCTCAACATGGGTGAGGCAAGAATAATTAATATAATAAATAAATTATACATAGATTTAAACAAGAACACATCCAAACCTAGGGGTTCTAAAACCATCTTATACACAAACAACCGCATTACTATTCATTCAAAAAAATAAACCACCCATAGCCAAGTGACAACTCATTCACAGAAAAAAAAAATTCACATTGAACATGTTCTAGTTATCACATTAGAGTGGTTATATTTTAAATAATTAATCACTACTGGGAAAATAACAGGCATATCCACAAGAAAATGAAGGGAAAAAACCATTTTGCAGATAAAGAATTCACACCCAGTTCTCTTGTATGGTCACAAAAACAAAAGGGATTCATTAGATCCCTCAAAGTAATGGAACCAAACCCATCCTAACCATTTTTCCCCACACAGCTATACATCCACAAACCAACATCCACACCACAATAGGGGACCCCATCCCCATCCACCATACACCACAATAATCATGAAAAACAACCACACATATTTTCTTGATACAGTAGGAGTGTTTCCAAATTATATCACACCATTCTTTGAGTTTCTTATTTTAGTTTGGTTAACTGTGGGGTCCACACAAGGATTCTTGTTCCCTAGTAATTTATTAAATCAATCGAGTTTACGTGATAACCCAATTTCCTTGTTATATCCATTCAGTCATCACAGAAGACATGGGTCCATTAGTCCTCAAAGAAAGACCACCAACGACCCTGGTTTTCAGTGGACACAATCTTGTACAGTTCACAACATATAAGAAGGGGTCAAAGAGTACAACAACATCATCAAAACACCCCTTTATTATTTAAAAGTACGTTTATTATCTTCATTAATGTTTGGTTTCATCCATTAACATAGAAACATTATCATACCCACCCCTCATGATACACAATAAAAAGAGACGAAGGAAGAACCCTACATGGATGATCAATGATCAAAGTTTCTCCCAACATTCCAAGAACTGGGGATGCGTAACCTGTTAGGGAAGAATTGTGGGGACTCCAAGAGTGATCAAAAAAGCTCCAGAACAAGTGCACCACTTGCCTCGGGAAGGGGGGCTCCAAACTCACCAAGGACAAGAATGAAAAGTGATCAGCCCTGAAGAAGAATGAATTCCCATGCGATAAAAAAGTGAGATCCATGAGTTATAGAATATCAAAATATTGAATGGATTAAAGGAGAATTGTGGTTTTCCCACACATTTACGTGGATACACATGATGGGATTAATTTTCATTTAATAATTCTCATCAGAGAGGTGGCCATAACAGTTTTGCGTTAAATAGTTTCCTTTATTTAGAGTAAAACGTGCAACAAGGGTGTAAATGGAAATTATGGGGAATGGTGTGACACTGAGGGAATGACACGTGTTTTACTAAGTCATGGTTCACCTAACTCTTGGAGAAATTTAGATATCATTTATCTAATTTTAATGGATTTGAAAGGGGTATATTAAAATATTACTATTACGTAAAAAGATTCATTGAGGTAGTAGATCTGGAAAAGAAACAAGGGTGGGACACCATTTGTTTAGACACCGTAAGTGGTGCCATGGTCACGATGCCACCTTCCTGGTGCCACCATCATAGTACCACCATAAGCAGAGCCACCATTTCGGTGTGCAACCCTGTTGGTGCCACCACATTAGTGTGCAGTTGTGATGGTGAAACCGTTAAAGTGAGACCATTACGGTGCCACCGTCATTGTGCCACCCTCATGGTGCCACCTTCACGGTTCCACCCTCATGGTGCCACCATCATTTTTACCACCATTTCGGTGTGAGACCATGGTTAGTGCCACCATTTCAGTGGAACCGACTGATAGGACAGAGTTTTTGGAGAACTCTTTAATGATTCATTTTCTGGTCCATTAAATTAGATACCTCTCAAACTATTCTCACCCTTGAGAATTAACACTGGACCCGAAAAAAAGATAGGGGCCCAAACAAACACCTCGAATGATACATCTCCGGAGTAAACCCCATAGAAATATAGAAACACCTATACCTCATGTAACCACAAAAAAATGTAATGGTATCACCATCCAGTCATATGGATTAGGGATTCCTTTTTCCAATTTCAATATACTATCTACTTAGGGCGGCATTGACTCTCCCGCATGGGTTTAATCACATCCAACATAATGTGTCTTGATTAGGGATTAGGTCCTCACTTCCCCATAGTCATGACTCTTCATACACATTAATATAACAAGGAAAAAACACATTTCATATTTTACAAGGTCAAACACTAAATCAAAGACAAGTAAAAAATAGGACAGAACAAAAAATTCAAAACAACTCTTAGTACTGAGAGAGAATCTTTTCCTCTCATTTTGAGGTACTCTCCTCGAGGCCACCATACCTCCACAACACATGAACCAAGGGAATGGTTCATCCAAGATGCACCTTCTCCTCTCCATCCTCAATCCTCACTGGTTTTATTAAAAATGTTGCATTGTCCTCGATATCCATCTTTCCCCAGTCGAGGATGTGTGAGTCATTGTGTAGATACCGACAGAGCTAAGACACATAGAAGACGTCATGCACTATCAGTAGCGGTAGTGGTAGTACTAGCTGATAATCCACTTCACTGACCCAGTGTAATATCTATAATGGTCTGATTAACCTAGGAGAAATCTTACTCCCCCGGTTGTACCTCTTTTTTCTATGCCGAGGGGAGACCATCTAGAACACATGGTCCCTCACCTCGATCTCCAAGGGTATCCTCCTACTATCAGTATACAACTTCTATCGGTTCTGATCTTCTTTTATCCTCTCCTGTATAAGATGAAATTTCTCTGTTGTGCTCTACACCACATTCAGGCCAAGAACACATACATCCCCAACCTACTTATAGAAAATCGGTGAGCGACACTGTCTCTCATACAAGTCATCGAATGGATCCATACCAATTGTAGAGTGATGGCTATTATTGTAGGAAATATCTAATAGAGGAAAGTGTCATATACATGATTCTCCAATGTCCAAAACACGTTCACATAGAATATCCTCCATCGTCAAGATGGTTCTCTTTGTTAGACCATTTGTCTGGGGGGTGGAAGGTAGTGTGAGGCATAGATGGGTGCCAAAAGCATGTTGCAATCCTTTCCAGACCCTCGAGGAAATCTGGGTATCCCAATCATAGACTATGGGATTTGGAACACCAAGAAACCACACGGTCTCATCCATGTATTGTTCTGCTAAGGCATCCACTATACTCGACTCCTTGATTGCTAGGAAGTGATCTAATTTCTACTCCTCGTACCCCACTACCCAGATAGCATCACAATTCCCTTTAACTCTGGGTAGTCCTATGTTGAAATCCATCTAAATGTCATCCCACTTCCACTCTATGACATATAAAGGTTATATCATCCCCCTGATATGTGGTGTTCTTCCTTCACCTGCTGATATATGAGGCAATTTTTCACAAACTCTTCCACTACCCAATTTACCTCGATCCCCAAAAACTAACCCCTAAAGCCCTTGTACATCTTGGGAACTCTTGGGTGCACTGCTAGGGGTGAGTTGTTGAACTCACCAAGAACCCTCTTGTGTATTGGCAATGGAATGAAAAACATCCCATAGAACATCATCTGATTCTGCCCATCTTCTGGCCATCCTCCTAGACCATCACCTCAGCTAACAGAATCGTGCATTACTATAGCCTCTATTTCCCCCCACTAAGACTCCTCCACCAGCTACAACAGAGAGGACTACACTATCATCAGGAACATATAGCCTCTTCCACCCTCCACCCTTGCATCCAGGTTCATGGAAACCAACTCCTCCATTGCCTTCGAAGCATCTTCCAACTCTCAAACTCCATCCTTCTATGAATTCTTACTCAGGGAAGTAGGCACCACATTCCCTTTTATTGAGGTATAGAAAATTTTAAAGTGGTAGTATGGATGATACTCCATCCACCTCCACTATCGCAAGATCATGTCCCACTAGGAGAAGATTGACCTCAAGATGTTGTGATCTGTAAAGACCACAAAGCGCTCCCCGATGAGGTATTTCCTCAACATCTTTAGTGATAACACAACCGATGTGAGATCCACGTCATGGGTGGTGTAGTTATGCTCATGGGGATTTAACTTCCTAGACCCATATAAGATCAACCCTGCTGCTGCATTAGCACACACCCCAAGGCTTGGCCTGAAGCATCACAGAACACCTCAGACATCCCTCATTCTTCTGGTAACCTTAGTACTGGGGCACTATCCATCCTCCCCATTAGATAACTAATGGTTTCCTGGAACTGTTCACTCCAAATAAAATATTGGTCTTTCATGGTTAAGGTTTTCAAAGGTGTTGCAACTCGGGAGAAGTTGGGTAAGATCCTACAGTAGTAACCTTATAGACCTACTAAACTACAAACATCTGCCACATTCTTGGGTGCTTCCCAAGAAAAAACTTCTCTTAACTTCAATGGGTCCACCTCTATCCCATGCTCGGACAACATGTGTCCAAAGAAGCGCACTTGTCCTATACAAAACATGCACTTGGACAATTTTCCATAGAGCTGGTGCTGTTAGATGACCTCTAAAACTATCCTCAGATTCTCAGCATTGTCCTCCTCTAATCTGGAGTAGGTAAATAATTCATCAATATACACAACTACAAAATGGTCCAAATATTCCCAAAATATGGAGTTCATGATCCCCATGAACATGTATATCACATTCGTAACGCCGAAGGTCATGCCCATGAACTCAAAGTTCTCATATATGCACCTGAAGGTAGTATTTGAGATGTCACCCTCCTTCACCAACAACTGATGATATCCTGACCGGAGGTCTATTTTGGAGAACCAACCTACCTCCCATAAATTGGTCAAAGAGGTCTACTATCCTCAAGAGAGGGTAAAGGTTCTTGAATAATACCTGATTTAGTCTCCAGTAGCCTATACACATCTTTAAACAACCATTTTACTTCTTAGAAAAAAATACCAGAGTGCCCCTTTGTGGCACGCTTAGTCAAACAAAACCCTTATTCATCAGATCATCAATCTGAATCTATAACACTCACAGCTCAAAAGGCGGAATCCGATAAGGGTCCATCGAAATTGAACGGGAACCAGGTTTCAAATTAATCCAAAACTCAATGTCACGTCGAGGGGGTAAAGTCACTACCTCCTCATGGAAGACGTCCAAGAACTCACTGGCAATCCCCCTGACATCCACCATCAATGTATCCACTGACTCTACTGATAGCTTGGCTTACAATGAAAGAAGGTGCTCTACTCACTGACTTCCCTCCTGGAAACCCCGCTTACTGATGAAGGTCACATGATGTCCACCGACATCTGAAAACATGATCCTTGTTTGAAAGCAGTAGATAAAAAAACATACAGAGAAAATATAGGAGATTCCTAGAATGAAATCATACGGCTACATCTGTAGTAAAGGAAGATCCCCACTGGGCTGATGTGGTCCCAAAATCAGTTTACATCCTCGGATAACATAAGACAAGCTGGTCTAACCTCCGAATGGCGTACTCAAAACCAAGGGTACGGAATGTCTCTCTGCATCTAGATGAAAGGCATGGGATAGAAATGGTGCAAAAAATGAGTGAAAAGATCCAGAATCAAACAAGGCATAGGCAAGAGTACTAAAAAAGTTGATCGTACCTCGAACGACTTCTTCCCTATTAGAAATGTTGCCCATGTAGCGTGTAACTGCCCATGCCTAGTTCTTCTGCCCCTCGTATGTCGGTCGCCGCTCCGACTGCGCCCTAGTCGAGGTCCCTGAGGAGCACCCTAAAGTTTTCCTCCTCCCACAATGTTTACTCTCGGAGTAGCGTGAGCTCACTGTTCTAACTACTACTTCTGAAAGGTCCTGGCTAGAAACTACCACTGTTGAGGTGGGAGCTGAACTGGCCCACCCCCACTGTACTTCACTTTGTCTGGGCACTGATTCTGATGATGGCCATGGATACCATAGATAAAGAATCACACCCTTGGACTTTAAACGAAAGGGTGAGGACCAGGAGATCGAAACCGGAACTACTAGGGCCAGCTCACCACTGGATAAAACCTAGAAGGTCCTGATGTTGGAGGCCTTCTGCTGACGGCCATCCCCATTAACAATCCCTACTTGCTCCCTTCTCAAGGAACACCTCCCAGCATGTTCATCATCTCTACCACTTCATCATTCTTCTGGACCTCTATGTACGTCAGTAGAGTGAAGGGAGTAACAGTATAATGAAAAGACGTTCATAGTGACTCTTATAAATGTGTTGCCGGAGACTCCTCATCCAGGAAGAGGTCCGAAGAAAAGAATATGATATTTTGGAACATGATCCCAAACTCTCTCACTGATATACTCCCCTACCGAAGTGAGAGTAGCTCCTGTATCCTCATCCTTCATCGTGGAAGAGAGGAATTCTGCCTGAAACTCCCTCTCAAAGTTAGTCCATAAGACCTCAGCCTCTTCTTTCTCCTCATGGTAGAGTGCCCACCACTGATACGCTGCTCCCCGTATCTGGATTTCAACCAGAGGAACACAATACTCCTTTAAAGATCCAATCATGCTACAAGCTATCATTAGCTCCTCGAGCCAGCTCTTGGTCTTCATATCTGAGACACTACCCTCATACATTCCGAGGGTCTGCCGTAGAAAGGCATGATGTGTCATATGGCACTTGTCGTCCTCCCCCTCTCAATCATCCCTCTTATGATCAGCCGAATCAACCTCCTGGGCCTCGATCGCCCATACTACTCATGGTCATCACCCAAGTGCCATAGCTGCAAGGAAAACAAGGAATGCATAATCCCGAGTAGTGTAGAGGATTGATTTTAATTTTTCATAGACTTATTATTCGTTTTAAATCCCCAAAATACCCACGACACACAAGAACTCAAGTCATTATGATGCACATACCTTTCCAGGGTCTCTACACTGCATTTTTTGTAGTCTCACATAGTCGTTCGGTAGGCCTAGATTCCTTGCATCGGATCATGGGGAGCTCTAAAATATTTTGTCCTAGACAGTCTTCCCTAGCCTATTTCATGCACCATGATTTCCAAACACTTTTTCCCTACCATCCCTTGTAACCCTCATTGTGCCTTACCCAGAGCTCCATCCAATCTCTAACCTCACTCTATTTCCAATCTATCATGACCCGCCTTAACCAAGGTGAGGGAATGGATAATAAATTCCCAGACCCTTCTTCTTAAAGTTTAAGGAGAGATAATGACCCATGAGACCTGCCTTCAATAGTTCCTGGAGTGGCGACTAGAACCAAGGGTATAGAATCAGGCACAAAATGGAAGGCATTATGCTTTTTATTTACTAGGTTTAGAAGATAAGATAATAAGTCTCAAACAACACCAAAACTCAAAGAGAAATTAATTCCCAAAGAATCCATTCCCATATGAATGTTCTAATAATAAGTGCTACAATACAAGAAAACTTCAAAGGATAAAACCAAAGAAAGGAAAAACAGCAATTGAAACCGTCATAATGCCCAAACTAGTATATCCCCACACGGTCCCCAAAATCATCCTAGAAACCTGAAAGCCATTTTATGTATGTAGGGTGAGTATATAGGTATACTCGGTAGGGAAAACTCAAAATATCTAGTGCACAAGAGGGAAGGAATTATGATACCCTGTCAGAAAAATGAGATAACAAGAACATAATAAGGAAACTATCCACCCAAACACCACCAAGGTACACTCCCCAAACAATGAAATTTAATTATTGTAATAGTAATAACACATCAATTTTTGGGTACCCCACACCACTTTCCCACTAGTTATTAATGACATCATATACATCAGAACTCCCCTGCCATCCTCACAGCAGTCCCACTACCTTACCCTGCCCGCACACACTTGGGCCACCACAACGACACATCCCACCCACACACACCTTGGCCACAACAACCATACATAACCATGCCCACATACACCTGGCCTAGAATAATTACCACCACACCCAAATACACTTGGGCTTAAACAACTACTGCCACACCTGAAGTCCCCTGGGCCTCATCCTGAAAACACTTGGGAAAAAACATGCCCACACACACCAGGGCCAACCACAACAACAGTCCATGCATGAAGAAATATGGGCTCTAATGGACCACATGCCATCACAGCCTACTTGAAAATTCTTGGGCTACCTGGGAAAGAGAGCTGAAAAGGAGAGAATAACCAGCCACTCATAAGAGTGTTGGGAAAAACACCATCCTCCATTGAAATGGGGGTTTTGGCACAATTTTCTCAACATGGGTGGGTCGTGAATAAGAAACAAAATAACTAAATTATACATATAGGTAAACAAGCCCTCATCCCAACCTAGGCGTTCTAAAACTAGCCTATACACAAACACCCACATTACTATTCATTCAAAAAAAACACCACTGACAGCCAAGCTTCAACTCATTCCTAAAAAAAACAATTTATCATTGAACACATTCTTGTTATCACATTTGGGTGGTTCTATTTTAAATAATTATTCACTACTAGTAAACTAACAAGCATAGCCATAAGCTAAGGAAGAAATAAACCATGAAGTAGATTAAGCATTCACACCCGGTTCTCTTTTAATGTTGCAATAACAAAAGGGATCATTGAGATCCCTCAAAGAACTAGAACAAATCCAAGACCCACTATATGGCCCCACATGGCCTTAGATCCAAACAAAATATGCACCACAACAAGTGATCCCATCCCCATCCACGTCACCCCATATGAATAAAGAAAAACAACCGAACATATTTCCATTACATAGTAAGAGACTTCTCAGATTCTATCACACCATTCGTTGAGTATCTTCTTTTCATTTGGTTAATCGGGGTGTTCACACAAGGATTCTTGTTCACTGGTCATTCATTTAATCATCCAAGATTATGTGATTAACCGATTTCTGTGTTGTAATAATTCAATCATCATAGAAGACAAGGGTCTGTTAGTGTGAAAGGAAAGACCACCAATGACCTTGATTTTCAGTGGAAACAATTCCATATAGTTCACAACATATATGAAAGGGTAAAAAGTATAGAAGTATCATCAACACACCCCTTCCTTCATTAAAATTCCATTTATTATTTTTATTAATGTTTGGTTTCATTTATTAACATTTAAATATTAGTATACCCAACCCGCATGACACATAGTAATGAGAGACAGAGGAAAAAACCTACTTAGATTATTCACGATCGAAGTTTCTCCCCATGCACCAAGAACTGGGGATGCGCGACTTGCATGGGAAGAACTCCAGGGACTCCAACAGTGAGAAAAAAATCTCCAGAACAATTGCACCACTTGCATCGGTAAGAAGGGCCCCAAATGCACCAAGTAGAAGAAAGAAAATAGCCTATCCCTAAAGAAGAATAAATTCTTGTGCGATAAAAAGGTGACATCCTATAGTTACCGGATATCCAAATCTTGAACGGCATAAAGGAAGATCACAGTTTCACCACGCGGTAGGGTGGTTACACACGATGGAATTAATTTTCATTTAATAATTTTCATCACTGATGGGGCCATAACAGTTGTGCGTTAAATGGATTCATTCAATCAGAGGAAAACATGCAACAGGGGAAAAACTGGAAAAGTAAAGGAAAAGGTGTGACATCGAGGGAAAGCCACATGTTTTGGTATGTCAAGGTTCACCCCCGCGCTTGGAGAATTTTAGATATAATTAATGGGATTTTAATGGATTCGAAAATGGTATATAAAGAATACTTTTACATAAAAAGATGATTTGTAGTAGTTGAATTGGAAAAGAAACAAGGGTCAGACACCGTTTGGTGAGACCCCTTAAGTAGTGCCATGGTCATTGTGCCAAAGTCACCATGCCACCCTCACGGTGCAACTGTTAGGGTGCCACCATCAGTGGTTCTACTACATCAGTGTGTTGATGTGACGGTGTGACCGTTACGGTGCCACCATCATGGTTCCACCCTCATGGTCCCACCGTTAGTGGTGCAACTATTTCGGCATGAGATCATGAATGGTGCCACCATTTCGGTGGAACCGTCTAATGGAACTGAGTTTATAGCAATCTACATAAAAATTCATTGTCTGTTCCATTACATACATGCCTTTTTAGGCATTTAGAAAAGATAATTACTTTATTATATTTTAATCTTTTATGAATTCCAAAAAAACTCCCTTCTACTCAATTATAAATGGTAACCACTTCTTTATCTTATTTAGACATATTTTTTTCATACAACTCAACCAATACGTACTAAATAAAATTTTACACTCTATCAGACACGTTCTAGTTATATTATTCTATACAAAATTCCACCCCTTTGCATGTTACGTGGAGATCTAGTAGAGATGTTTCGAAGAAGTGGTGATCGTTATAACAGATCACTTTCGGTTTAATTCATATTTTACCTCCTATATATATTTTATGATTTTCATTACATTATATATTCAGTATCCTAAATATAATTAATTTTTACTATTTTTATGAAACCACAATTATCTACACTCTTTTCCATAAAATGGGAAGTGAATGTATCACGCATGCATACGTACGACCTTCTTCCTACACATAGAGATAAAACTCATTTTTCATCACCGTATTTTATAGATGAGTATTATGATGGTTTAAAATGTTTATATATTATATTTATTACACAATTATTCATTATTAATGATAATATCATGTATAACTTCTTACCATCCAACCCATTAGAAAATGATAACATTGGTCATGTGTACTTGTGGACTACCACCTTCATGAAGCGATCTGATTTTTTTTCATATATATTTTAAAGTGATAGTAATAAGGATGGATTTTATGAATATTTATAATTTTTATGATATAGTAATGATTCTTTAGAGATGAATTATTATTTACTTTTATTTCATTACCTACGTAAAAAAGTAAAAACAATGTTAATGAGTATGTACGTCATACTCTCTCTAAAAATGGTATAATTTATTTTTCTATATTTTACTTTTATAGATTAATCTATTTATATACCGAATTTATTTTATATTGTTATAATTATTTAAATTTTTATAATTGTTTAACCATGATCAAAGAACATAGACTGATACTACATAACCAAAACACACATGAAAATTTAATCAATTATCACCAAGAATATTTATTTTTAAAAAAAATCATTAATAAAAGGGAGATAAGATGTCATAATAAAATCCTAAATTTTAAGATATATATGATTTTATCATTGAAATACATTTAGAATAAATCCATATTTGGTTAATATGAGTTTTTAACATGAAGGTGGAAAGGTGATACTTTAGGTAAGGGATTTATTTTTCGATTCAATTTTAATCTGGATTGTTTTTGTTGGAATTTATGTTATTAAGATTATAAGGTCTATAAAAGATTAAATAACATTAATTTTTATTATACACTAGTAATTTATTTAGAATACATGTTTTTCATTCATTTTCCTCAATTTATATACATAAGATATAGTAAGAATTTCATTACGGAAAACTGACCACATTTTACTATATGATTGAGAATATTTCTATTCCAGGACCATGTTTTATTAAAAATTCATGAATTTTTTTACTAATATAAAATGATTATTTAATTTAATTTTACCCCTTTTTATTTTTTTCAAATGGTCTAAACGGAATCTTTTTTTTCTTTTTCTGAATTATATAATTTTTTACTTTTCAATAATTATTTAAAAGGAATGTTTTATTTTAACATATATTGAATGAAAATAATTTCGTATTATCATGACTTCTCAATATGTTGAAGATTAATTTACAAGATTCGATGTTTATTTTAAAATTAATTTTCCCATAGTATTTTTGAAATATTTTTAATTTGATTGTGGTTTTCATAGTAGATATATTATATTTCTCAATAATAGTTTTTGTGGTCTTTTAAAGGAATTCTCATCAGTGGAAAAATCCTATTATCTTAATTATTATTTAATAAGGATTTGATATAATGATACCTTATATATTATTATTTTTTGATGGTTTATGATTATTATGATGATATTTATATGAATCCCATTTATTATAATGTCTTATTCTATGTTGAGTTTATAAATTGTTTATGAAACCCATTTTCATTACATAGGTTGTAAGATGACGATATCATGAATGTTCTATGATATTATGGCACACATATGTATGCCTTTCCATATGTGATGGGTGGGCAAAGAATTATATATCCATCTAATTTTTTTGGGTAATTGTTTATATCTCATGAGTTAGTTGTGGGAAATAAATTTGTGTTCTTGATCTATTAATGGAAACAAGTGGATTTACTTTTTCCAATATAGGAAATATGTATTCAGGCCCAATCTCTTATGATTTGATGGTATTGGAATTTAACCTTGAATTTTGAAATTTTTGTTATACCTATTATGGTACCAAACATTTAAGACATGAAATTATGGTTCATTATTGATTTATGATAATTTTTTACTCTAATGAATCGTTTCATTTTAAATGATAAGGCATTATTCTATGATACATCTTTATGATAATTTATAGACTGGGTAGGAACTTTGTATGTTATGGTAATGATTTCAAAAATTCATACATATGTGATTTATTATTATAATCGATTGATATCTCTTATGTTTACCCTTACTGTTCATCTAAGCTCACACATTTTTTACCAAGTTATGATTAATTATTTTATATGTGGTATGTATATGAAGAGAACTAAATGGGAATATCTTTTTGGGATATGTTGAATATCATTCATGAAATAAGAATACTTTGTGTCTTGTATCTAAAGTCATTAATCTTTTATAGTTATCTAGCATCTATTTGCGAAATGTAATGAATTTTTATTTAAATATATGAAAAATTTATCTATTAAAAGTCCAAGCCTTTAAAAAAGTGTCATTTTCAATAAAATAAGTTTTCTATTATATATTTTATTTTCATTTAAAATCTAAATATATAAATTTTGAATTTTGAATTTCTAAAATGAACTTCAATTTTTAATTAAGCATGTCAAAATTATCTTCTGTTTAAATTTTAATATTCTTCAAAAATAATTGGCTTGTTAGTGAATAGTGAAAGAATACTAATTTTACTATTGTCATCACTTTTATGATATTATAATAACACAAAAATGACTTAAAATTGTTTTTGAAAAGTTTCCCTATAAAATTTAATATTTTTAATATACAATAAATCATTTAGAAATACTATGATGAATTTATAGAACCCATGTCTATCTACATGTAAACATATGTAATATTTAAAAAAATTATTTTTTTATTCTTATATTATGAATTGTTTTCATCACTAGTAGAGTTTAATTATAAAAAGATAGATTTAGAATTTTTGATCTGTATATTAATATTATGTAGTAATTTAAATTTCATGTTTACTTATAAAATTATGCTTTCTAAAATTGAATGACTAAGATAATGGTGAAAATGTAATTTTCAAATAAATATTTTGTTAATTTTGTGTAAAATTTATTTAATTAACTAATATGATATATTGTTTTTGTAATAATTCTGTTTTTTAATATATAAAAAGTATCACTAATTTAATTACTAATTGCTTTTTTATAATATTAATAACACTTAGTGGTTAATACATAGTTATTCTTCAAAAATAGTATTTATATATATTATATGTTTTAATTTCAAAAATAACATCTTCATATTTTAAAATTAAAATAGATTAAATAGAGATGAAATTTATTTTCAGTACAAAAAAATGATAAGAGGTGTTATCTTAAATATTTAGTAGAAAATAAATTACATAGGTACAAAATAGTTATCAATGTAAAAATGAATAAGGCAAAACTTATAAAATAATATGGTAAAAGAATAAAAACATGTTAATGTAATGAAACATATAAATTTTTATGTTTTTATGACTTTACCCTATCTAACAACCAATTACTTTTCATTTTGGATCTATTTACCCTTTAATAGTTTCATAAAATTAGTTTAATTTAACGATTGATTATGAAAATAGTATTTTATTCACATATAAATAGAGATCACTTCCAAAACATTTTCCTACAAATTATAATCCATATCTAAATAAAAAACGACCCTAGACTTTTGACCTCTCTCTACCCATGCCCTAAACCCTTTATATTTCCAAAATATCAATCAAGGGATTCTTGAGGTGTTACCAAATATAGAATATCCAATGAGAGAGGTAATTTTCTCAACAGATCTCTCTTAATTACCCTCATCATCTACAACATAAAACCTATTAAATACATTAATGTATAAAATAATAAATTTTAATATTAATATGAAATTTTATAATAGTAATGTAATATGCTTTTATTACATTTATATAAGACAATTTGTAAAAATGATATGTCATCATGCGTACGAGCATACTACTGCCTCAATGAATAATGTGCTTAATTTTTCAACATTACCTTTCATATATAGTTAAAAGTGTATATTTAAATTATTAAAATGATATTTATAAAATTAATAAAATTCTTAAATTATAAACCATTCCAAATATTCTTCTTATTCAATTGAAAATCAACATTTTTTATTGTGCTACATTAAGACTACTACCTCCATGAATGTTACATATTTTATTTCCCTTGACTTATTTTATTCTTTATAAACTAATGTTTAATCCAATTGATCAGAAATAAAAATCTAAATATTATCAGTATTCTTCTTTAATAATGATATTATTCAAATGGAATCATTTTTTAATCATACTCACCTATATATTATAGCATGTTCTTATTGGGTCCAATTTTGCCATAGACTTAAATAATAATATAAATTCATTTCATGGTTGAATATGAATACATAAATTCTGGTTTTATTAAAAATTCGTCATTAAATAGTGTTTGTATTATATTTCTAGTCAAATTAGATAAATATTTTACTTCTTGTTATTATAACACAAAATTTTTTGTTAAAAATTTATGAAACAATATCATCACCAAATTCATCATCATGAATCATATAAGAAATATTTGTGAAACAAAATTTGAAAAATTTAAATAATTATAAAAAAAATATTCCAATACCTATAATGAAAAATAAATAAAGAAATTTTATATCCATAAACAAAATAAACAATTCCATTATATAACTAGTGTTAAAAAACAATCAAAACTAATAGTTTCTAATGATTAAGTTAAATTATAACTAATAAATTTATAATAAATTATTATAAATGAAATTTATTATTGTTGATAGATATATATAATATTTTTAAATAGGTGAATAATAATATTATTTTTTATATAGGGGGTTAGATCATGTTATTTTAAATGCGAATAAATGTATGTATGTTTCCTTCTCAAATTTTCATCATTTATAATGATGTATATTGACCAATAGTTTCAATATTTTTGTTTATAAATTTGAAATAAATTATTTATATATTACTTTTTCAGGAAATATATAGTATTTTTTTAATCCAAATCACGTTCAACCATTAATTGGTTTTCAATTTTCACATTAATGATGATACCATCATTTTTAAAAACACTATTTTCATTCATAATGTTATGATTGTTCTTCATCATGTTTATTTTTATAATTAGGGTTTGTTAATCCATATGTATTTATTATATTAAATTAAATATTTATTTTCATGGTATTTTAATGTAATTTATCTGATATCATCTTCTAATTGTTTTTTTTCAACTGTTTGTAATTCTGTAAGAGATTTTTGTTAACCCATACTTCATTTCATTGTGTTATAATGTTACTTATTATACTTAATTATTTTATGTCATCTATATTTAATGATTTCATATTTTATATGATATTTCATATTATCTCTCTTGTTAATGTGAAATTTTAAATTCAATTCTCATTTCAAGATGAATTTATTTCATATTAAATTATGATAATTTTAAGATAAATCCTATCATTTGTAAATGTCTTTTTCCATTTCTATATTTTTTATTCCTGGAAATTTCAACATTTACATTTTGAAATAAACATTTCTCCTATCTATTATGGCCTTCACTTTTCCAATTTTCAATTTTTATTAGGATTTTTTGTTATCCCCTATATGATATTGGATTCAACAAATATATTTTAAAATATTAAAAAAAATTACTTCAATGTTCATTTTTTTATCTTCCACTATAAATTTACTTTCTATAAACCTTATATTTTTTTTAATAAATTCATTATTTTAGGTTATTTTTAATTTTTTATATTATAATATTTTTTCCTTTTATCCTTTTAAAATTGAATTTAAAATTTTTTCTGTTAATTCAGGTTTTAGGAAAATGGAAATGATGTTCTATAAAAACTATATTCATGCCTCGCTTCAACATTAATATTTATTTCTATAGGATTTATATCCGTAGAAATTATTTTTTACGAATAAACCTATAAATTTACATATGAATTTCTATTTTCGGATGATTAAAATTTAGGTATCAATTTTTTACATTATTGGGGTCGATTTTGGTGAAACCATCTTGAAATGTTATGAAACAAATTTTTTCCATTATTTATATATTATATGATGAATGAAACCCATTTATTTTACATGGGTTCATTATGATATGATTAATATTTAATTTCATGTGGAACACACATGGATGGATAATTTATGTGTGAATTCATATATATCCCCATAAAGAAATAGTTAAGGCATGATATCACTTTTAATAATGATGTTCACTATTGAAATTTTTTTGTTCGCAACATCATGATTAGTAATTTTGTTTGAAAAAATTATATAGAATTTGAATTATGTTGGTTGAAAACTTTTAGTGTGCTTACTTTTTTCAATAATAAAAATTATTTGAAATTTGTTTTGTCTATAACTTTAGGAATAGACATTGGGTTTGTTTAATGTGTAATGTGAGATAAAGGTTTAATTTACTCACAATATGATGACTCTACATGGTTATGTTTCTATAATAGTCACTTTTTTATGTTTAAATTTCATTCCATATTTATTTTTGAATATTATTTTTCTCCTTCAAAAAATTTTATTATCTTAACCACTTTTTCTAATATATATGTTCTTTCAATTAGGATTGCATGTTTTCTCTATCATTCCCAATTAAAATCACATATTTATCTATATTATTTTTAATAATATATTTCTCAACTACTCATGTAATCAAATTCATATAATCTTTATTTTCATGTAATGTTGATGAGTTTCTCAATCACTAAGATTTTGAGCACACCCATTTCTTTTCTTCAATTCCCCAGGTTATAAAGATGTGTATAAATTATATGAATCTAATATAGGATCATAGTGTGGTTTGATTTTGGAGTACTATTTACAATTATAAAGATATTTTTTTATTATGTCAAAAATTCTCAAATACACTAAACCTCATGTTATTTATACTTTTTGATTATTTAGAGATATAATTCATAAATTATTGAAATATATGTATCTTTGGTTTGGTAAATATCACTTTGTATCATATTTCATATGTAGAGAATGTGTTTTTAGTATCACACCTGGGGGGGTGAATGTTTGGGGAACTCATCCCAAAATAGAATTGGATCCCACATCTTCTCAAATGGACATTGATTCTATGACTTATGAAGATCACTAGTTTCGTTAAATAAATGGTTTATCCCATCCATAACCCCAAGAACATGAGTAAATTGTAAACAATTAGACTAATAACAAGCTTAACGGGTCAAAGAATATTCTTTTAGGTATATATTCCCTTATATAGGCAGACATTGAGAAACATCCCATGAGGTTAAAACATTTTTACACTGATTCAATCCATGAATTAATAATAATAATCTTATTATTTGATAGGCTCCAAAAAATATTTTTTCACCTTATTAACATTAGATGTACTAAATTTTTTTATTTATCAAAGTAATAATGGTATTAAATTATCATATAACGTAAATAATAATTACTTCATTGTAAACTCCACACCTAAACCCATTAAATTCAATTCAATTTTCTGTTATGCAATGAATATGACACCGTTATTAATACATTAACAAGATGATATTTATTATGTGTTTATATTATGGTAGTGGTTTAAAATATCCAGTCATTATGATTTTATTTGAGATGGGAGGACACCCAATGAGTGGTAAACTGATAAAAGTGGTATTTCTTATGGGTGTATAAATTTCAAACTTCTTCTTGTTAAAGTATTTAGGTTGTTATAGAGACATTTTTTATAGGTACATAATAGTTAACAGTAAATGTACATGTTAGGGGAAGTAATCCAAACTATAACATTTTACAGTTAGATATCTAAATAAGGATAAGTGTGAACTCTTGGTTAACATTTGGGATTTGTGGTAATTTACATGGATGTATCTATATTATATTATATTGCATGTGGTATGTTGATTTCCATGCATTAGAATTATGTAGAATAGATTTTTTACCTTATGGGAAGCATATTTTTTATCTTTTTTTAATTACTTCATTAACATATGAATTTTCATGCATTATTCACATAGAAATATGGGAGTTTCAAGAACAGACCTATATAGTATATTTGTATTCTATACTCTACATTATATATACTATTTTTCAAATATTTTGAATATAGTTGGATATTTCTTCAGGATAAATTATATTTAGGCATCATATTATTGTTAGTTGTGGAGTTCGTATTATACTTGTTAAAGGAACAATTGAGATGTTATTCATTGTTTTTTTTTCATTTTTTTATATTTTTATGAAATTGAATTTATTTTATTATAAATTTTTCATTTATCAGGGGTAAAGTTAAAAAAAATATATTATAGTGATGTGGATATTTTATTTCAATGGTTTCTTCATTCTATATGGGTGATATAATACCCTCTCTAGTAGTGAAAATATCATGGCCAATTGAAGGTATAGTTAATTGGTCACAACACAATCTCATTTTAAATATAGGTTTTGTTTTTTTGGGTTAGTTCATAAAGAACTCTATCATATAGAATGTTTTAGGATATTTTTTTAGTATTAAATAGTGATAATTCAATTAGTTGTAATGTAGTAGTGTTACTTGAACCGAATTTGTGATCCAGGTTAGATGCACTAGATACACACAAAAAATGGCCATGTCATCTAACCAATGAATTATTTTTTTATATTTAATTACTATCGTAGGAGTATACATCAATTAGGTACATTTATAATATTGGATTCATTCATCGGGTAGTTTTAGATGATGATGATTATTTGTGATGTGCATTGGTTAATGGTTCATTTGGGGTGAATAATGTGTTAATATTGTGATAAATTAGTGAAAAATATCATTGGGGTGAAGTGGTTTTTTCCTTATTATAATTCTATTAGTGTGGTATTGTTAAGTGTTTTAGAATAAATATTTGAAGTAATCACTTAAGGTATTTTATTATATGAAAAACTATAATAAATATTATTATTTAAAGACTTTCGTGAATGGGTTCTAAAGGAAAAAGTTACTAAAATGTATGGGGACTTTCTCTAGTTTTGATACTAAATAATTGTTGGAGGAGGTTTGGATTTCTTTCTAATTGATTTATATGGGTGATAATAATCATATTCCATTATATATTATTTTTTATGAGGATTATTAATCTAATTGTGGATATTATTGTTGACATACCATGATGTGTAAAAGATTTGATAAGCATAGTTTTAGGAGTTACTAATGAATGATTAATTATATGAGAGTCTTATATTTGAAAATTGATTGGAGAAATTGGGGAACCAAAAGGAATTCTATTGATTGATACTTTAGTGTCATATATATAGTCTTATTTCTTTATTGTTATTATTTTAGGTCTAATGATAAGATGAAATATCTTCATTTTCATATAGAATTAAAACCAAAGATCAAATGTCAGATTAAGATTTATCTTCAATTTCAGTCATGATGATTTTAGAAAAAGTTGATATGGTAATGAAACTATTTCCAATAACATATTCATTCATGGTTATTTCTTAGTGGTGTAGTACTAAAAATAATGGTAAATGTTATATTTAATTAATTTAAAGGGAATTAGTTTTAGGAAGATCCATAGGATTTATTTTTCAATGTTATTTTATTTATATGGTATAGGATGTATGAAATAATTTATTGGAGATCAAGGTATTATATGTTTCTCTAGTGGTTTCATTGATATCACTAGTCTGAATTCCATTATTTTAAATGTGTGTAATGGAGGACTCAATAGAGTTTAAATATTGGTTTACCTCTCTTTTACTTTAATCATATCCTCTATAGAGGTTTAAAAAAATACATGAGGATAGATAATTATTATGACCACTTTTATAGGGTTATTATTATAGATAACATCAGATAAGATCACAACATCTTATTTTATATAGTGCTTTCTAAAGAGGATGAAAATATAGAAAGTAAGGACAATGAATTGTGGGAAATATAAGAATATAAATCTAAATTATAGAAGTTAAATATGTGGATGAACCATATTTTTTCGATACAATATTTTAATTTAATCAACCCTTTCATAATTTATTTAAAAATAATATTTATTTTCATTGAATTTTTTCCCTCATTTATAGAATAAAAATTTTACTATAGTATACTAATCTAGTGTGAGGTTGGAAAAGGTAATCTAATGTGTGATGATGTGAGATGCTTATTGGGAAATATTTACTTTCATAAAACCTATAATAACTATGATTGTGTCTATATTATTTTATCTTTATCCAGGATTTTTCATACTATATAAAAGATTGTAAAGATTTTAATCGTTAGTGAGTGTTTCTTTCTAAATTATTTAGGGATCATTTTGTGATGAAATAATTATATTAGAGAAAGATTTTGTTGTTTAAGGTAGAGATTTATTGAGGTATATATATTATATCCAAATGAGAAAACATCATACTTTTTTCTTCTAAAATAAATTTATAGGATCTTCATGGAGTAATTATTTATTATATAATTTATTCTAGAGGAATTAAAAATGGTCAATATCAAGGAATGTGATTATGTTTGGAATTTTGTTATATAAAACATTGTCTCCTCTATCAATTGAATCATATTATATAATACATTCTGATATTCGAGAGTTGAGTTATTAAATAGATGAATTTTCAGAGAGGGGATTTCATTGACATAGTGTATCACAATGGGAAACTCTAGTATTGTTTTTAATAAAAGTTAATATAGAGTTAAGAGTTAGGTATATGTAACCACTGGTTGAATTAGGTGATGATGAATAACTATTATACTCTTCATAGTAAGGTTTTTTTACACCCACTAAGATGGGTTGGTAAAATTTAAAGGATTAATTTATTATTTTGATATCATTGGTTTAAATGTGAGGATATCACAGATACTTATTTTTGATATTGTAATTGACATATTTTGTTTATAGTAATTTTTTTCAAGTTATTATTACACCAAATTCATTTGATAGGTTTATAAATCAGGTGATTAAACCATATCATGATGATTTTTTGGTACTCTTCATTGATTATATTTTTTTATCTCAAATATGGGGTATTATCATTTAGATCATTTATATATATTGTTCTACTTTCTTAGGAAACATTATTGGTTTTGGAATATTTTTCTAGTCTACTTTGGACTCGATTGGTGCATTGTCTATGTAATTTATTTATAGAGTATTCTATAATTTAGGACCTGATGGATTAAATGATCATAAACATTTTTAGGTAATGCATACAAGCTATCAAAATGTTTTTTGTATCTCAGATTTCACTTGTGAGACCTTGGAATATTTTTTTGTCAATGGGATGGGTGTTCAGGATCATTAAACCCTTTGGGTGGAATTCTTCCATATTTGGGGCTCTAAAATATATTTAATTTATACTTTTTTATACATTATAAATACCATTATAGGAATAGATACCTCTGTGCAAATGATATAATGAAAACCAAGAGTTTATGTTAACATATATATAAAACAATGCCCATCTATCGTTGTCTTATTAATTATTTATTTATTGGCCTATAATAATATTTTGTAACTCTGTAGCTTTCATTGGATTGGGAGGTGGTAATTTTTTCAATTTTAATCAGTCCCTTGAGTAGGGATACCTATATAACCCTCTAAAGGGTAATAGAGCTAACATAGTGTATAGTTTCTTAATAGTACACACTATAAATATTATGGTCTTGGGATATAGACTAATCCAGAATAGTTTAAAATTATATAGAATATAAGGATAAGAAAACGCTTCATATTAATGGAATATGTGAAACCTATTCATGAGGGGCCCTTTTTGGTAAAAAATGTTTGTTCGTATCTAAATAGTAAAAGGAATGGTTTCATCTTACACCAAGTAGTATGTCTATAGAGATAGATGACTCCCCCATTTCTATTAGTAATGCGATGAAAAATGAATATTGTAATTGTCTAGGATCACACTTAGTAGTATGCCCATATATGTTTGGCATATATTTTGGTAACAGTTCAAGTTGATATGGTATGGTTAGGTATTAAAGCTAGTTTAAGGCCTATATAGGATGAATCCCATAGGTTTATCTCATCATAATGAATTAAGGAAATGTGGGTCATATTTTGATCATTGAACAAGAAAGAAGATATGTTTTAGGATGATGTGATGGGACCTTAGATCAGGGTCTTACATATCCCTGTAAATATGAATTATATAATGTGTTGTTTTAGGTATACATTTTAAGGTCTTATTTCAAGACCATCCAAAGTAGTTTAATGTTAACCAATAAAGACATGTGATATATAGTTTAGAGTCATTAAACTAAGACATAAGAATTCATAGATTTTCAAAAGATTCATATTAATCTTATTAATATAATGATTAACCAACAACTCTATGACCATGGGAGTTATTATTATCGTAAAAAATAAGAGATAATGGATGATCATTTAAATTTCATGAGAGTACACAATAAGGGATTGAGTGTGGAGTATTCATTAGGATTACATTTTGAGTATACTCTAACAGATGATCCATGTGAAGGTATTTTGGGAAACCAAGAGGTACATCTCTACATAAGGTTTTATAATATAATAAAGAGAATAATATCAATTCATGGAGCTTGTGTGGGGGTTATTAATGAGTTCATAAATTTCAGTTTCATCCAATTTCCTCTATCTAAATAGGACGATTTAATATTATTACTTACACCTAATAGGAGGTTCACATTGTTGAACTTGTCTATAGCTACATTTATGGAGATAGAATAGTTGGGGATTATACCTTAAAAATGCCCATAAATGGATGTTATTTTTACTATCATTTTATAAGAAGAAACAATTGAATGATTTAAAATATC
The DNA here is from genome assembly GCA_963277665.1 of Viscum album. NCBI lineage: Eukaryota > Viridiplantae > Streptophyta > Magnoliopsida > Santalales > Viscaceae > Viscum > Viscum album. The sequence goes on from OY728136.1 coordinate 2,044,275,317, forward strand.
TAGTATTACACCTAGTTGGTCAATGAAAAATTTTAGTCAGCCTCCAATTTATTATTAACATGATGAGGAAGTAAAACTGGATAAATTTTGGGATAATACTAGTAAAATTTAAATATAATGAAATGATGTGGATTATATGAATTCAATTAATATTTGTAGAAAACAAGAGGAATATATTTAATCATGTATTATTTGTGTAAATATTAGGCTTGTTGGTATTGTAAAGAATATCTGGTCTCTAAATCCTAAAAATTTCATGGTTCGTCTCTCAATTTTTCAAGGGGTTTAGGGAGTGAAGTAATTGGATTGGGAAAAAGGACCTAGACTAAAACCAATTAGTGATCCTAACCAACTATGTATGGGCAGAGACCTTATAGAATGGACCCTATGGATGTGTCTAAAAATTAAAATCATAATCCCAATGAAATTATAGTTTTGTGGGAATGATATCATTCATGGAAATCATTTGGATTAAGTCTACTATTTCATCAATAGTGATTCATAAATTTTTTATTATCTGCTATATTTATGGAGAAACTTTTTCAATGAGTCATTTATCGGGTGCTTTATGAATAATTCTCACTGTTAGTGCATTGATAAAGAGGTTTACAATAGGTAATTTATCAGAAAAATTCTATGGTTGGTTCTTCATGAGGGAATCTTGATGTTGTGGTTTTTGAAGGAGACTTAATATAACTAATTTCCACAAGAATATCTCAACTACACTTCATGAAGTAGTCTCATATATGGAATTTTATGAAATATTATTGTATATTCTTATCTATGAACTTCACAATAGGTTCAACATATGGTTTTTTACAAAGAAGAATCATGGGCACAGAATTTGAATGGTAGATCATAACTACGATTTTTTTTATAATGTTTTATAGAGTATAAAATTACCATAATAAAAAAATTGCACATTATCAATTCTTTTTTAAATATCTATCCCTTCATTTTAATTTCTTATTAATTGATTATAAGGTCCATTATTTTTTGGGATTAAGAGGCCATGCATAAAGTAAGAAAACTCATTTTTTGTGTTAAATAATAAAGAGACCATGTTCTCACATAGTTCTTCTATTTTTTATAATTAAGAGTATATATTTATAAATGTACCATGAAATAATATTGAAATAATATACTTGTTTTTGTAAAATATAAAAGCACCCATAAAATCTGTAATAAAAATTAAAGCTCAATGTTCTTAGTAAATTCTTATATTTCTTAGTAAATGATGACCTATTTCAAGTATAAAGGTCTATTTCATGAAGCATTCCCCTTATTCAGCTACAAATCACGCATCATTTGAATTATTTACATTTCAATATTTTTATCCATTGGGGTAAAATGATTACCAAATTAAAATGGTTTTAACATTTGATGTATATGTTGGTTTTCTCTATATGTCCAGTCAAATATAATCCTATGAAATGAGATAATCCCCAAATAGTTTTTTATCCCATTGGTTTCTTTTTACATGGTAAAAAGTTCCAATAATACCTTATAAAATGTTTTTCATGGTTTTTAAAACATTTTCGTTAATAGTGTGTGAAATATATATCCTACACTCAATGGGAGGTTCTCACTACCATGCCACAGGGTTGGTAATGGTTTTTGAAGTATCTTTACCCCTTATTATGTGAGAAGATATATATTATGTGACATTACAATTCCGTTCTTCTTTATTCATATAACCAGTTTCTTCTCATTTTCAAATATAATCACTTAAATGAGAAATTAATCTTGGTCCAGCTAGAAATGTATTTGGAATACATTTTCAGGTATTAAAAATAACCCCTAGAATTAAAATCATTAAAAATTAAAATAATTGTATTTTAAGGTATGATGAGTCACTACGTTACAATAATTTGAACATATAGTGGTATTCTGAAGAAAAAACACCAATGATAGTATGTTTACCAAGATATGATTCTTAAATCAAGGTCTTTGATTTACCAGGAAGAGTAGTAGACTAAATTATTTTTGGGTTTCCAATGGAAATAGTAAAATCAATGGTTTTTTTTATTTTTAATAGGAATAATCAAATTAAGTATTTTTTACCACTAGGATAATTATCTTCACATAATGAATTGAATATCTTGTAATAAGTTTAAATGTGTAACACATAACCAAACATGATGATAAAGGGATTGAAATGAAATTGTAATTTTTGGTTGTATCCTAGACAAAATGCATATATTTCACTATGTATCCTATTGTAAAATGATCAATTAACACATTATTCTTATTTTGAATTATTTAAAATTAATATGGAATTTTTTTCGAAGATAAATAAAATAAATGTGCCCTAGTTGTCAAACTTGAATGGAAGAGTCCAAATTCCAGGATGCAATTATTAGAAATGGCGTGGTTTTTTATATGTTTTGGAAAATGGATAAGGGTTCACACAATGTAAAAATCTAAAAAAATAATTATATAATTTAATTATATAACTTTATATATCATAGACCACTATAATAAATTTGGGGTCATTTTGGATGGACTATATGTATTTTAGTTTTTAGTAAATCAATGAAATTATGTACCCTTAGAAAAAATAGTGATATCTTAATTTATCCTATATTTATAGTCATAGATATCACAAAATATTTCGTTGAAAGTTTGAATAACATTACCTATAATCATTCATTTTCATTTTTTCCCAAACATTTTCATATTCCATGATACAGAATGATTAATAGGTCAAAACATATATTTTATTAGGATTCACTTTTTTATGTTTTTGCATAACATTTTTCCTTATTCCTCAATTTTTAGACACTCAATGTTCTCTATGAAAGGAAAGGATCATGATAATCGAGTTGTGTCTCCACTTTTTCCAAGCCACCGTTTTTAAAATATTCAAACCGAAATTTGATATGCCATATTCCATTAGTAGTATAATGTATTTCTAGTGAACCCAATGTAGATAGTATTTATGTTCAGAACATATTCACAAATAAGGTGAGGTAGTCAACATAACAGCTCGAATAATTCAAACCCATCATGAATGAGATCCCAAATCCACCATAGACTACTTAATGGAAAAGTAAATATATTTTATGATCATATTTCTTGGACAAATAGAGCATGATTCTTATGGTGGGATATAATTTTAAAAATTGGTGAGATAGTTTATATAGAAAGTGAATTGATATTTCAACATGAATACATAACCCAATGATAATATAGATAATCTCATGAATTAGAGTAAGATATTTAATTTCAGAGCAATGAGACCATTGTCTAATGTGGGATAGTTCCATTTCATGAGAAACATGTTCCAAATACAGATTTATTCATGGGATGATCTCAACTGAACTCTTTAGGATTTTGAGAAAATTTCTTGAAAGAATGAATTTCTGTCCTCATAGGAGGTTCACACCCCATTACACCAGAGAAAAATAATAGGGTTTCACAATCATGATTTTAAAGTGGTTATGAGGAATTAAGGTGTAACATTGAGGGTATATGAATCTAATTTAATAGTGATGTTAGGTAGAAGTAAACTCATAAAATACTAATGTCTTAATCAATGTAGAAATTCAAACTAGAAGGAATTGGTCAACCATTAGTAATGGTGGAAATCATTGGCATGCTACTTGAAAATAGCATATAGGGTTAAGGGTAGACTTTACTTTAGTTCCAAAATATCCTCTCGGGGCTACATAGTATCTCAAATGAAACCATGTTGTTCACCATCAATTCTTAATGTGGTCAGTTTAGATCATTTAATCGTTTTTACCAGAATTTCAATGAAAGGGAAGAATACATTGCCAAAATTGACTCATAAATTCAGTTGTTCATGATTAAGACATCTAATATATAACTTAGGTTCATGTATAACATGATATTAAATGAGGGTTCGATCACACTAAAGGTTACACCACCATATATTGAACACATTTTTATGGTTAGTGGATTTAAAATGAATTTTAAAAGCATTTAATCACATAAATGTGTGTTATACATAGTGTGGAGAGGATATATTATCATGAATGATGGTGTAATTGGAAAAAATCATAATCTTGCGTATTGAAGTAAATAAATTTCTTCTATTTATTATTCCTAGAACAGGGGGTCAAATGAGAATAGTATGAATTATTCCATCTCAGGGTTTCAGTCCCTAAAATATTTATTATATTGTTATTTTATTTTATATCTTTTTTCTAATCCATGAACATATGAGGATTAATAAGAGAATACTTCACTTTTTATATATACAAACATTGTTGGTTTTCTACCTAATAGCCCATTGTTTTTATTTGAATTTTTATTCTATGTTATTTCAATTTGGAAAATTATGGGATTAATACTAGGTACATAAAACATTAACCAATGGTTTATAATGTTTATATTCATTCATCTTGAAAAAAATGATAATGTAGACTATAAATAATTATGGATAATTTAAAACTAACATGAATGAGAAATATTATCTAATATAGACATTATAAAGGAAAATAACACATAGTACATGTTCATGGTAAATGGACTAATGAATTGGATGTTAATTTGTAGCTGATAAGTGGATAAGATAGATTTTTTTACTATAAACCATGTTGTAAAAAGAATAAAAATACAAGTAGTCCATAAAATTCTTCTCTACAAATATCTATCTCACATATAGAAAAAGGGGATTTGAATCATGTAATGGGATAAGGACTAAGAGAAACTAACTTGAATATACCAAAAAAATGAGAAATGGGATTTCTATAAGATTAATTAATTTATTCATAGAATTCATATCCTTATAGAATTTAAATTGATTTGAATATCATGTTAAGAAGTAGGATTGTATAGGGTGGTATAGTTTTAGTAGTCTAATGACATTCATATTAGAGCACATTTCATTTAGTTTAATTTAATTTCACAAGAACTCATATGTCCATCAGTTTAATGTTATTCACTAAGGACCTATATTTACGAGGTTTTGCACAAATACATATCATTTTCCAAATATAAATGGTGTTGTATCATTTTTAGTCCCTTTTTATAATGAACCATGTCTTTTTTACATATTATTATTACATGATATTGATCATTATGATCCAAAAAACACTACTAGTTGATCAAAAGATCTAGTTTCTTTGGAAGACTATGTTCATAATACATCAAAATAAAACTAAAAACCACATTATTTTATTAATGAGGGCCTAAATCCCTTTGATATCATAAAGCTATATCACATAACCTAGGGAATACATAAACAAAATATATGTCCTAAAATTCTTTATAAGGGAATAAACATAGTAAAGAAGCACAACATTTGAATCAAATGACATATCATGATATCATAATGGGAAGGGTTGATGAATGGCCACATGGAGTCATGAAATATGTATGTAGGAAACAGAAGAATAAGTAATCATTAGAATGTGGTATAAATATAGAACATGACCAAATAATAAGTAAATAATAACCTCTAAGACAACATCTTATGGTGGATAGTTTCCCATAATAGATTAGGTTTACACCCCAATCCCATACATATCATATCATGAGACATAAACATTACCCAATTCATTAGCATGTTATCTATTTTAACCCATCATAACATGTACTTGCATATGTGTGAACTATAAGGAAATCAAACATAATTCATAATCATAAGAAATACCCATGGGTAGAAAATGGGTTACATAATCACATCTTATAAAATGGCCAAATGACATATCCTAATGAATTACATTAAAGGAGGGATTACATAAAACATGGACATTCATAAATAAATGAAGAATCATAAAAACTGAAAATGAAGCACAAGTTAATTGAAGAAAAAAAAGGAGTGGATAAATATTATTGGAAATATTCCTCCTATATAGGGTTTTAAGTAAGAGGGTAATGAATCATTAAAGTGGGTAAGGGCATAATAATTTTCATAAAACTACAATGTTACTAAAATTATTTTATATAAAAAATTATTTTTTTTAGAAATCATTAATTATTAATAACATTTTACTATTTATTTTGTAAAATGATTAAAAAATAGTTATGTCCCATTTAATTATCTCTTTTTTATGACAGATTTTAAGAAAGGAACCATTAATACATGCATATCCCAAAAAATAAAGGGGAATTAAACTAGGTATCTATTGGTAGAACACATATATAAAATATATAAATATTAAATAAAGATGAATATTGGGATAAAGTGAGGTAAATTATGAGAAATCATAACCCAAATAAGATATGGTGATTTAGAGATATCGATTACCTCCAATATACAATCATTTTTCACTTGAAAATAACATCCTGGATAATCAAATCAGATACAATAATAGATTATATAGGAACTTTTTCTTTATATATTGGATTTAATATAATTATTTTATGTTTATTTAAACTTATTTCAATGTGATGTATTTTTTAAATTTGTTATTATTAGGGATTTTGATTCATGGTTCTGAGGTTGGATTACTTGTGGATAAATACAGATATTCGATGGAATGGGTTCATAACTATATAAGTGTGATATATATTATTTAATAAATTTATAAAATTTCATACATTATTAATAGAATATTTTGTTCCTAAATAATCATTATTTAGATTGTATAGGTTTTATATCTATATTGTAAAATCATTTATGTGCATTTTCTAGCCATTATGAACTTATTGTGACTCCTTTGATATTGTGAATATATATCTATATATGTATGTAAAATAAAATTTTATTTACATATTTATATAATTATGAAATATATAAGGTGATTTTAAATATTCCATTCAGGTGGTTATGTATAAAAAACTCATCTTCTCATAGAGATAATGAACATACATAAAATAGATGATGCTTTCATTTTTTGAATATTAGAAGAGATGAATGAGATATTAATTATATATAACAATATATTAGTATATTTAAAATAATGAATTTAGAATACCATCATTGATATTGGGGTGTTAAGGTATTAGAACAAATAAATAACTAATGAATGCTCAGTTGAAAGTTATGTGTTCTCCATTGGATGCCTCCCATTAGGCTTCCACTTAAGACACTTGTGGATAGGTTTTTTAGGGGGAAAAGAATCTGAGGAACATGTATAGAGATGGGGAGATAATTTCTTAGAGTCTGAGAAATATAAAACGCTTAAAAGGTGTGATCATAAGGGGTAGTCATTGGAGGTATTTCTAACGGTTAAGGGGATTGTTTTTTAATATAATATTCATTAGTTTATTATTTTTTCTCAATGAAATCAGTGGGGCGAATATTATGAATAAAAATAATAATTATTTTTATGTGATTTTTGGATAATATTCACCTATATAATCAATGAATCATTTATAAATGTATAATTATTATATTGAAAATTACCATATTTTTCATATTTCACTATTCTCTAAAAATTAAAGTTTTTTAGAAAAATACCCAAAATTCACCATAAAATTCTTTATTATGTAAAGATTCAAAAAATGAAATTAATTTTATTAGATTAATTTTTAAATTATGTAAAATTTAATTTTTAAATAAAACATATATTTATATGAAAAATAAAATTTTTGATATTATAATCATCTTTTAAACCCCCATGAGAAATTACTTACGGTATTATAAATTTATAGTATCATTATAATAAGGGATAATATTTTTTTATAAATACATTTTATGAAAATATATTTATTTAGATCATTATTTTTTTAATTAATAATAAAATGAAACATTTATGTTTTACAAATACACAAACACTTATATTATATTTTTAAAACATTTATTTACATGTATCCTGACATAAATATTCCATATTTTAATATTATAAGATATGAAAATATTATTTTCACACATCCTCATGTGAGGATAAAATTATGATGCTCTAGATACTATTTCATAAGGTCATATTAATATACTAACAAAAATATTACTATTTGTAAAAAAATTAATTGTCACATGTCTTTCATTCATTCTAGAAATATCTCATATTTAATTCATTATTCACATAGTTATATTACCTATAAAAATTATATATATTTTCATTTTCAATATTATTATTAAATTACTAATATTCTGTTTCATCTCAATAGTTTTGTTCACAAATATTATTATCCTAGGAGATCTATCAAATCCAAATTTACATAGTTATCCTAATTTATATTTTTTCCCAATGGTAAAAAATTCATTTTTTATGGCCATATTTGTTAAATAATGTAATATTAAACTTAATATAATTAATACTTTTTGGATTTATCATTGGGTGTGTATGTATTATATATTACTACATTACTAGATATGTCATTATTAAATAATCATAAATGAAATTCCATTGATACAATTTAATGTAGTTACACCTTGAGGGAAATATTCTATGAATTAAATGTCCAAACATCAACCTGAATTATGGTTTTTATTGAGATTAATGGTTATTCCTAATATAAGCGATTTGGGTGTCACAAAATTTCATGAAATAAAAATAATTAATCCTCATGTAATTATTTGTAAATGAAATTTTATTTCATTATATATTTTGATAACGAAAGACCTAATGTGAAGAAGGATACCCTAAAATAGTAGGTGTTGGACATCTACTAAATTTATGGTTAGACATTAGATTAGTTATCTTGTTATCACTGCATATCCCAAAGTGTAGGAATCAGTTCAATTGTTGTTATCATTAAGGTAAAATGTTAATCATATAATAAGATATCTTTGGTCTTCTAGTTGGATAGTATGGTTATATATAATGAATTATTGAGTAAATAAAATAGACTTAAATGTATATAGAACTCTTGTATAGGATAACAGAACATTTTATCTACATTATATAGAAAAACCCCTTACATGTAGTTTGAGGTTATTCAAGATAGATCAAAATAAATATTTGAAATTATTTTTGGTCGGTCTTCTAATAATTTGTAGGTCAATGTAATTAATATTTGAAAAAATATACGTTGTATGCTCAAAAGAATTTTGAGCCTCCTAGATAGATTTTTGGATGAATGGGAGAATAAAACATAGATTTATTTCAAATCTGTTTGAACATAAGAAATATAGATAAAATAAATAATGTATTTGAATATATAAATAATAAATTATCTAATGAGAAATGGTAGTATTTGGTCAACCATTATTAATGGGTATACTAGTGTTTTACTATATGGTAATTGTTCATGGGGTTAAGGGGGGCAGTTCATTATAACAAAAACATACTCAAGAGGATATTTAGCATCATTAGTGCTGGTTATAATTCAATGAGGGGATTTTTAGTATCATTAAAATCCCATTTTACTAATATTTATATAAATAGGTAAACTAGGATGATTAATAAATTCAAGGTTATGTGATTCCAGGAGGAGTATATTATAATAATAAATTGGTTTGGTGATGATTTAGAAATAAAATATATAAAATAGTATGGGTAGAATAGTTTATTTACAAATGTTTTTGAAATTCATTGTGTCTACTCCATAATGTGATAGAAAATTTATTTACTTATAAGGAATTGAACCAGATTAAAGGGGATGGGAAAACAAAATCTCATGATGAATGCTATGAGGACTCAGGATATAATGGCTATATAATTTTAATTTAATTATTTCATATCTAGTATACCTCTCTAAACAGTTTATAATCATATAAAAAAGAACTTGCACAATAGTATTTATGTTTCTTTGTTTTGAATCTCAGGACCTAATTTTTAATGTCTTATGACTATACCTCATATTGTGTAGTATAATATCTGGTATCTAGTACATAGATATTGTGTTCATTAAGGTCATATGAATGAAACCAACATGTCACATGATTTTTCATTCCCTATCTCATCCAATATATATATATATATATATTAATATAGAGTTGATGAGGGACCCAATATGGGTGATGGAAGACTTAACATTAGAATAGAATTGATTATTTATCTTTCTTTAGGGTTATAAGAGTGTTGTATTTTCTTCCAACACCATTTTGACGAATGTTTTTAGTTGATATGAAAAAAATTAATCTAGATATCTCAATATGTAGGCTTTCATAAGTAATCGAGAAACATGTCATGGAATAAGGATTGTGATATATACAAGTTGAATCTCTAAAAAAAATATTAAAAGATGTTTTCCTATTAAGAAAATGAAATAAAATCACTTTGGAGGAAGACCAACAGTTATTCACATAGATATGATATAATTATTACAAGATGATAAGAAAATAGAGGATGTTGTAAGAATCTATGAAATATTAAAGGAATGAAAATTTGTTATTTTACAAGAATTTATAGAAATACTAATCCATATAATGAGTTAATTGAAAAAAAATATGTTCTCTGAAAAAACATGTAAACTACATGGATCATTGGTATATGACTATAGGAATCTTAGAGTTTATATCAGATCTATTCAATTTATTAATGTTTAACAGAGGTTGATTAGAACTAGATAATAAAAATAATTCAACGTAGATAAACCAAATTTAATTCACTAAATATTGTGGAGTGAATTTACCTATTCAATTTGAATTAATAACCAATTTATTGATTCTATAATAGATTATCTATGTATAATATTCACATAGTAAAGATTATGATTCATGGAAGGACCAGTGGATGAATTAATGATTATTGTAACTATTTATTGTGGTGGTATTTATGAAGTAAATATTATGATATATTAAAATTTTATTAAAATTATAATGACATTATAATTAGTGTGAGTGGGGGTATCAAATCAAAAAATGAATTTACCATAATTTTTTCATTGAATGTAGTTTTTTTTATAAATGATGGGTAAATATGATAAATTTGTGCAATGTTTTATACTTTGGTTACTTTCATTTATTTAATAAAGAATATTTGAGTAAATATAATCAGTAATAGTCTCATATACATTCAATTTATGACAGCATGAGTTGAATAATGAGCTCCCAAAGTTGATTATTTTTAGACTATAAATTACTTGAAGAATGAAAAACATGATGATAAATTTTAGGAGATTGAATTTTGTTATAAGAAGACACTTTTTATCCATATCATTAAAATAATAATAAAAATATTAAAACTAATATGAACCTGTATAATCATTTTTTTGGAGAATTCTATTTGATATTAATTTTGGGGTAAAGTTTTCTCCCTTACAATATTATTGTACTTTTTGATTAATTATTGAGTGAAATCTATGACATGGAAATTCTGGGCGGAACAAGGAATAATTAATTTCATTATTAGAAGAACTTGTAAAAAATATGTGTTCTCTATGTTTTTGTTTACTTTTATATATATGAAAATAGTGGGAATTATTACATGAGGGGATCATAACCTTCATATAACGAATAGATTAAAATAATTTTGAATATTGTTTAAAAATTGAACCACTGATTCAACCCAACCCCCAGTTGTTTAACATATTAATTGGTATTATAAGTGTTGGATAATAAATTTTACTTTTATTGGATATTTTTATGAATTATAAAGAAGAAGAAACTTTTATTGATAGTGTATCACTAATTTTTGTTGAAACACCTTAAGGGATGAAAAAATAGGTTGATATCCTATTTTCTATCTCTTATCTTAAAATTGGTGGATATTGCTACAATAGTTTTTTCACTAAGAGAAAATGATTCACCTGTGATTTATTAGGAAAAATAAGACATGGATTTTTATGTAAAGGATTATAATTCTATTCTTATTTCTTTATCAGATAAATTTTACACTAATATAATGGTCCATTAATTGGATAATGAAACATGTGATAAAGTGGAATTTAATAAGGTAATGTCATGAAAAAGTAAGAATATATTCAAAATAAGAGAAGACAGTTTGAGGGATTTAATGTCATTAATGAGAAAACCAATGATGATTATTCCATAAAAGTTAATGAAATTTTAAAAAATATTATGGGATTTATTGGCACTCTATTAGATTCAATAATTTTGAATAAATTAATAAAAAATTACAATATATATTTCATCCATAATTCCCATTATGTGGAATATATAGTTTATCTATCCCTTGATAAAATTCAAAATTTTCTTATGCCATATGAAATGGGGAATTATTTATCATTTAATAAAATATATAAGGAAAAAATTTCTCTTCGATCTAACAATAAACTAAAAATAAATATACGAGATGTTAAATCATTTGATGAAATGGAAGAAAAATGTAAGGAGGATAAGATAAAAAAGGATAATGTTTTTTGGATCTTTAAATTTTAGAAATTTTAAAGGGAATTAAAAAAGGTAATCATCAGTTGAAATTTATTGAGTGTGGGGGATTCAGTATTATTGTCACAATTTTTGAATTAAAACATTTAATAAATGTAATGAAAATGAGACTAATGAAAATACACAATTGAATAATTTGAATAAAGATAAAAAGAAATGTATAAAACAAAGTTAATGAAAATTAGAGTGTCCTGAAATAATAAAAGATGTTTTCATTATAATAATGAAGAATTGGAATCATCAAAATTTGTATCATTTAATAAAATAATCCAAAAAAAGTCATAGGCATCATGGATCACGCAGAACATGAGGAAACCTCATGTTATTTTGATTAAGAATGTAATTTAACCTATCTTTAATAGCTATAAAAATCATAGTTTGAAGAATATTTTATTATAAATAACTAACAAAAGAAATAAAATTACTTCATTAAAAAATTATGGGGAGAAAATGAATAAAATTAGATAATATTATCTCAAAAAATAGAAATCATATGGTAAGAGAATCAATAACTTAAATTTAATTATCATTTAATGTTAAATAAATATTGAATTAAAAAAATTAGATGCTTTCTAAAATTTATGATAAGTGATGAAAGACACAATCTAGATGTATTGAAGTTAAAATAATTCTGATGAAGTGAGAAGACCATTTCAATAAATAAATAAGAGTTAAATATCAACCTTAAAAATATTTTTAGAAAAATAGGTAAAATATTTTGGGATAAAAATAAAGATATATATATTTTTATTATTAATACAAAATTCTAAAATAAAATAGAAAAAATGTAATTTGAATAAAAGTGGGTGTACCTTTATTAAAACAATATAAGTTATAAAAAAACAAAAAACAATGTAATATATGAAAAAACAAAGTATAATTCATATATAATGATGGTCTACCATGATAGTTCTATAACAGGAACATTTATCAATAAGAAATATGGTGGTTCTATTTACATTATTTGTTCTGCAGAAACTTTGTGAACAAATCCTCAGACTTTTGGTACATAGAATCTATTATCATTAGATTGTATGAGTTGAGGGGGATACACACTTGATTAAAAAGAAATAAAAATCAGAATATAAAATTTGATATTTCATGGAATACAAAATGAGGTGTTAATAACTCACTATTGATAAATAATTCTGAATTCCTACAAGTAATATGTAGAATATATGATCAGATAGATTATTGAGTTTAATAATTCAAGAATAATTTAATTTAATATACATAATTTTCAGAAAAAGAAAAGGAGGTAGAAAATTAAAAGGCAAATGATAAATCCTTAATATAAAATTTCCCCTAAGTGCTATCTAGAAGAAGAAACCATATATTATTAATAGAGTATTCACCTCACATATAAATGGTGAGGTTAACATATTGTGAAAAATTAATGAATACAATGGATGATTTATTACCTTTGGAAATGAAAGATTGTTAAACGTTATTGTAAATGGAAGAACCATCATAGATGACTAAATGTAAAAATACAAGGAATTACTTTTCATTGATGGATATAAACATAATTTACTAAGGGTAAGTCAGTTGTGTGATGGTGGAAATGAAGGAATAATCTTGAGAAACTCTTGAATAATTTAGTGCTTGAAGAATTTAAGAATAATTTTTTTCAAATAGGAATAATAGAAGTTTGGTTGAAATAGTAAAAATAATTGATATATAATATTAAATCTCAAATTTATTTTATATCTAATATATATGTGCAATTTTTATGGTCAAAATAGATTTATAATTACATTAGAGGTGGGAATTACCCCCAATGAGGTGTAGTATATGAATAAATAATTTTCCAAATATTTTGTAGTATTTGGAAGCCCTTTCCAAATGAAGATAAAATTTTCAAAACAATGAATTTTTTATAAAAAAGATAAAATAATTTACCTTGGTTATACAACCAATAAAATGTTATTTATGTGTTGTAAAACATTATCACACAAAATTGTGGAAACATGTGATATAAAATATTTTGAAATATGTATGAATCAATAGAATAAAAAATGTTAATTTTATGAATAATTGAGTGGTGTCAAAAAATATGTTGGAAGAATTGGTGAATATGATTTAATTTTGAAGTATCATATAAATAAAAAGCATTTTAATGAATGTAGTGATATAAAAGATTCTATATATTTAGAAACATAAAATTTTTAACATTATAGTATAGTGTTAAACTAAGTAATATCACTGAATGTTGAAAAGTTATATTCTATAAATGGTGAAAGATAATAATCAAGAATTAAATGCTACTAGTCTCTTTGGTTAAATTATATTCATAACAAAAAATTATTTGACAATATGGAATGGTTAAATGGAATGGGTGGGTAGTTGGATCAAATAGGGAAAAATTACACATAAGAACCTATTCTGAGATTAAAATGGAATAAAATTATCAAAACATAATTGGTGTTTAGGATTAATAATGACGAAAAATTATAAGCTTCATGAAATAAATAAAAGATGGTTTTCAATGGTAAATAATGGGTTGTAGGTATTTATATCTCATAAATTTTTTTACCTATTGTAATACATGAGACCATTTGAATGTTTCTAGTGGAAAATGTTCTTTTTAATTAAAGGGTTTATAGTATGGTTGTAATATTATTATTTATGAATAGTGTAGTTGAATAATAAGTTCATAATTAACAACTGGATGGATTCATTCTATATGAAGATGAATTAATTTTTTTTAAAGTTAAGAAATTTGTAGATAGTTTGAATGAATATGCTCATGTATAGTACTCCAAATATTATATTAAAATGGTTTTGGTAGAGGGTAAATACAATGAAAATATTAAAATAATTTTACATTTATAATGAAAATATAGATAAATATATATATATATAAGTGAAATTTTCAATAAAACTAATAATAAGTTTTTATGTTGATGATGATATAATATTTTTTAGTGAAAAGGGTCATGTATGTATGTATTTCTCAAGGAAATTTAAAGATTACAATGAAATTTCATTTCTTATACTGAAAAAATTAATTTCTTAAGATACAAATTATAAAAAATGAATTTTTTATATTATATTATTTGGATAATTATTCCAAATAACTATTGATAATGTTCAATATGAATTATTATAAATATTTTTATACTCATATATATATTTGATTAATTTAAGGAATGAAAACATTGGCAATTTTATCAATCAAACTGGAATCTAAAAGTTAATCAGATGTTTGATCTATCTTACTATACCTAAAATACTCATTGTTTTTTATATTCACATTGTATCCTAGATATCTAATTCATCTAAAAGAGTCAAATATAGTGGATTTTCAATTGATTTTTATGTATGTCGAATAAACATTACGCATTGTCTCAATGCATCAAAGAAGTGATAAGTTGAACTTACTCGAGTTCATAGATTTCTATTTGTATGATGATTATGATTAACATAATTCAACATCAAGGGTTTGGATAATGGTGTGTTTCATATAATATAAATAAAAAACATAAAATTTAATTACACTTGAATAAGAATATGTTTCTGCCACACATTCTTAAACTCGAATGATATCGAATAGAATTTAGCTGGAATAGTTTTATTGGATTGTGGAAACATTTTTCGAAAAATAAATGTGAAATTAATCATTCTAATAAATTTTTAAAATAATCCTGATTAAAATATATTGATATAGATATTCATTTCGACAAAGAAATTGTGACTGACATAAAAATTATACTGGAACATATTTTTTTAAAGGATAAAATTTATCATATATTCAATAATATTATTCCATGAAAATGGTTTAGTGAAGTGAGAGTACAAATTATTCTTTATCCTTATCCTTCCACTTAATGTAATATAAGATAATTTTCCCTGGTTATTCATTCTATTATTTCAATAATTGAGGAGATAATTGTTACATTATGATTAAAAGAGGTATGAAAAAATTTATATCATTAATTGATTTTCGTATTGATTTATTGACAAATGGGGATAAGAATTAATGTGGATGGACTAATGTGGAGTACATAAATAAAAATTGACCAAAATTTTCGTATCATCAAGAAATGAATTCTCTTAAAAGAATTTTGTTCTCCCGTAGTGTGGTGTATGGATTTTTCTCTTCAACAAATGTTGTGATTAGATGGAATGTAAAAGTATTGATAACTATGAATAAATTGTGTTGAAAATAAATAAAAATACAGATATTAAACTTCCCCTATGGTTTTAAGATTTTTAATTTACTCGAAACATAATTAAATATAAAAAATTGTGTTAGAAAAAAAATATATCTAAATCATCAAATCTGAATATTAATGATTTTATATTTTCACCACAAAATAATGATGGAATGGGGAGTTATATATATAACAAATAAAATTATGAAAATTAAGTCAGAATATTTCATTATATTAGATCAATGAAAGTACATAATTTTATAGGAATGCCAATAGTTATCTAGGTAGTGTTTTTTGAATATTTATGAATAGGTCGAAGAAGTAATGATTATGATATATTTTATGGAAGAAGAGAGGAATTAAAATATATTATTTCCCCAAAATATAGATAAATTTTCATCCATAAATGTATTTTATCATGAAAAGAATTATCATTCCAATTATCAACCCCTATTATTAGAACTAGTGGATGTTCCCTTTAATATCATAATTTATATATATGTTTTTAAAAGAAATGAATGATATAAGAGGATGATTTGAAATAAATGAAAGAGAAACCCAAAAGTATATACATCAGAATTAAATTTCCCAAAATTCACAAAGTGACATCATATAGACATTGGGATGTAACAACCAAATGTGAATATGGAAAAATATATAATAAATGGTCAATATTAACAAATTACGGATCATGATTTAAGATGAAATTTCTAAAACACTTTATGAAAGTTATCAATGAGTCTAGTAGTATTTTTATGAACAATAAACTTCAATATATATTGAATTTACCTAAGAATCCTTTTTAAAGAATTTATGTTAGTTTTAGTTTCAAATTAGATCTCGCATTTTCGCCAGATTTTTTGGGGAATGGATTCAAATATAAATGATGAATATGATTTGATAAATTTAAATCAGGGTTGTTATTTTTTAGTATAAATAATAAAATTAATCATTTTTGTCATTAAAACATCAATATTAGTATGTCATATTATCGTTAGAATATAATTATAACCAATGAAGGAAATCACGTATTTGAACTTTCCAAAATATTATATAACATAAAGATAAATACTAGATAATGAAACATTAGATTCTCAAAAGGTAATTATTGTTGATTTATTCTTCATTTTAAAGACTTTTTTCAAATACTATAGAAGATATATCCACAAAAATCTTCTCCAAAGATAAATAGTTAGAAACAAAACAAGACTGTTCCTGAAACAACACCTATAGTGGATAGCTTTAGAATGCTATATTTCATATCATGTTTATCAATTTTGATGTTAATAAATCAAAAAGCACATTGATGTGAATAGTTATGGCATGAGATTGATTGATAAAGAGATGAAAATATTCCATTGGAGGATTTCATAGTAATATTATTTTATAATTATTTTATATTCTACAACACCTAAGATTTGATTTTGATGGATTTTGGAATTATTTTAATTGTTTTACTGATTAATTTTATGATAATACTTTTTTATTTGAAGAGGTTTGAGAAACCCCAAAGAAATATAATTTTTTTTCCAGATCTGATTTAGTAGTTCACTAGAAAATTATTACATCTTGGATGTAAGATAATTCTTACTTGATCGTATAACTTCATTGTGAGTGTAAAATATCATCTTCTGAATAGTAGAATTTTATAAAATATTAATACATCAAGTGGCATCATATTTCACTCTCTAATGATAATTATTTGATGACTGTATAACTTCATTTTACAACATTCATTTCTATTTTATAGATCTATATTATTTGTTCAAATGAAAACGTATTGATCCGAAGACATTCACTGTATACATATTATTTGGAGTATTGGGCATATTACTTTAATGTAATCCTTCTTCACCTGATCATAAGTCTTTATCATAATGCATTACAAGTATAATTATTTCAGACATAAAAATATTTTAATAAGTCTATTATATCATCATAACACTTTATATGCTTTCATCTTAAGACATTGTGGTCATAAGTCTTTTAAAGAACCCACCGTAATACTTCATCACATAGTGAAAAGTTTGAAGTTATTACTAAATGAAAAATTTGGTTTCTATATTTTGAATCCAATAAAGTTGAATTCAATTGGAATAGTGAAATAGATATTGATTCATGGAATAGTCATCACAATAACCTAAAATGGTGTGTGATTTAATCATGAAAAAACATAAAGATATCTTCATTATCCTTCAAAATTGATGATAAAAGAAATAATATATTTAAAAATTCATTAATTATCAACCAATAAAAATTTTAATATTCATATGTTTTGTGTTCAAGATCAAAACATAAGAATCTAGACATTATACAACTCTCTTTTAAGGAATATTAATGGTTTTTTTCACTACATGTACTTATAGATTCCAAAATTTAATTAATCATGTTTTCAAGAAATATATATGTACAGTTCTATTAAATCATACTTGTTCACCAGAGCTCAGGACTTTGATTCATAATTTACATATCAATCTATAAAAATATCAAAAACTACATTTTTATAATATGTAGATCTTAGGTTTTTTGAATGATAAATATGAACTAATATGGAAGTATTTTGATTTTAATATTAATAAAAACTGAGATATAATTCGGATTTTTTAAATATAGATATAAAATATGACTTCCACAAAACAAATATGTTTGCTTTATATTTTTTATATAGATGTGGAGATCAATAAAGCATAGATTCATTAGAGATATTTAGAGAATAATAAGAAAAATAATCTATGCTTGGAAAAGAATAAAAATATCATATTCATATAATTTTCTATAAATAAGGTGCAATAAATATTTTTATTCCATTAATACACTTTGAGGTGTAAATTTAGTGCAGGGGAAATAATTAAAATCTTAAATGGGTATTTTATTATGGAAATATTCTCATGAAACTATCATTTCTACTCAAAATATCATTAATGGTAGATAGAAATTAAATAATGTATTTAATAATATATTATTTTACATGAGTTGTGTTGATCTCACGGAGAGAATATATGTAGAGTTTATGAATCTTTATAAAAGAATAATAATTTTATTCTAATATTAGTAATTCTAATGATAGTGAACCCAGAAGAAACTAGTACTCCTTAAGAACAATAAGAAGTAGGATATTTCATATGATATATTTATGAAGAACTAAAAATGTATAGTATATCAAGAAAATGCAATAAATTAATACTTAATGAATAAAAAATATTTTTTGTTCAGATTCCAAAAATAGATTTCTTATGTATTTTTAATATACATAAATATTTCGAGGCAGAGTTACATGAGTTATGTTTAGAGACATGAGGGTTGTAAAATAAACATTCATATGATAATAAATATCATTTTTATTGGTATAGGCACATCTTTGGATATATTATAATCTATTTAAGAAGGATGAAGTGAGTGGGATATAACCAAGAGGTAAATACTAAAGGAAGTATAAAAACCTCTTCTATTTTGTAATATAATAAAGGATAGTCACCAATTTAATATTCTAACCCAACTTGAGTAATATGGTGTAAGTTGTCTCAGGATTATATTTGGATGCCCATTATAATTGGTGATTCAATTATATTATAGAATTGATGACACATTAGGATTTTACTCGTAGAGTAATAATTTTCTCACATCAGGTTCAAACCCTATAAAAATAACCCATACTAATCTTTCTATAAGTATTTAAATTTCATGTGTTTAGTGGTTTATTGGGTAAAATATAATGTATTTATATAAATCCTAATAGATATCAATGGATAAAATAACAATAAGGGACAAAATAAAAAGATAATTTGGAGTTTTTTAAAAGTTAGACCACATCTAATTTACCCCCAACCATTGTCTCTAGTGTTCCTTAACAATAAACTAGGATACTAAAATTTCTATCGATTCAACATTCCATTTAATTGGATATTTTGAGTTACTATAATTTGATTCAAAATCATATGTTTTTTTCTTAGTTGTTGAAATAATAAAAAATATTTACATCAGATATATATGTGTATGAAATGAATATTTGAGTTTTAAGAATCACCTCAAATAGAAGAACAACTTACATTAATAGCCAAACTAGTTTTGAAATTTAATCAAAGGCCTCGAGGATAATTAATAAGAAAATCTTCATAAATATATGAAATAGTATAATAATGGAATAGGAAACACCAATAAGAAAATGTAATTAAAATAGTTAGTATTAATAAATAAATAAGTTATTTTTTATTCCTCTAATGAAATAAGATCATGTTGTGAATGTGGATGCATTAAATAATAAGAGGACATATATCCTAGGGTAAATGATTATTTGAAAAATATTACTTAATATTTTATTGAATATAGGTTCTCTTATATCAAGGGAATGGTATATGAAAATTAATATCTATAAGAAGAGGTAGACACATTTTAAGAGGCATTGGAAAGGAAAATGATTTGTTACAACACTCTCAAAAATCTTTTAAATACTTATTAAAAATTAAACACAACATAAAATGACATATTATATATAATTAATGAATAATTTCATGAGATATTTATGATAATTAAGAATTTGTGAATGTTTTAATGTTTTTATCTATTCGTTGAAGATGTTCCATCATGTCACTATGGATGGAAAGACTCCCCAACAAGAATTTAAAATTGAGAAACTAATGGAAATGTATGACTATATTTATGATAAAAAAGAAATGAATGAAGATAAAATTCATAAGTTAAAAAATTGTTATTAATATAGGTTGGGATCATGGGAAATCAGAATAACACACTCAACCGTAAATTTCTACAACTGAAAATTAAACTGAAAATATTTTATGTAGATGAGTATGTAACTCCATAGTCTTTTGAAAAAAATAATGATACTAAAGATATATTATAGATGATATTTTAGTAAATTAAGAATAAAATTAGTTGAGAATAAATAAATAATCATTTAAAGAATAATCCACATCTTGTCTTGGAAAAAGTTGTCCCCATACTATATTAAATCAGATATCACTAAATCTATTTCTTAGAAAAGTATAGCACCAAAATAAAAAAAACAATAAAAATATAGATGTCATAAAATTATGTACCATCGAAAAATAATCCAAAAATAATGGTGGTTATTCAATATAAATTTCCCCCCAAAATGATATCCAAAATCAAGGGTTATATCTTTAAATTAACAAGAAAAAAGATTTAGACATACTCCACATAAAAGAAGAAAATAAATATTAATTGGTGTATGATGGTTATATTGGAGTTTTGGAAATAGGTTTACTAATTAAAAGCACATTATAATAGTATTTAGAAATAAATTAGGTTCAATATAAAAGGAATTTAACCTTCTAGAAAGAGTCAAACCTTAAATAAAGTGAATAATATATCTAAAATTAATAATTTTGATCTCGTTTGATATTTATTTATGATTTAGAAGATTTGTGGGTACAACTATGAGTAATTATACTATAATACTACTAGGTATAATATATTTACTAATTAATAATTATATCCAATAAATTTTGAGTCTTAGAAAAATAAAAGAGAATTTCCCTTCAGATAACATTTTTTAAAGAAAATGGTAGCAAAAGGTTATCCTAATAACTGAGGAATGATGATAATGGTGTCAAAAAATAGAGAAGATTTAATTATATTTTAGTGAGATAATTCAAATCAATAAACACTTCAAAAATTTCCTTGAATCTTTAAAATGATGGGTGAAATCAAAAACAAAACAACAGTGAATCTATGAAAGAGTTTACTAGATTTAAATAAAGGTAGAAATTTTTTTTGAAAAACACAAGAGGCTACCCAATAAGGAATTAAAATTTTGATAATGATATATGATAAAGGAAAAATTGGGTTGATTTGAGTTAAATCAAATGTATGACATGGATTCCTAAAAAATATTATTTCATGAAATCTAAATGAAAATAACTACTAGGATGATGTTCAAAATAAATTACAATATAGATAAAATATAGACTCTTGAAAACAATGATGAAGTGACCAAAGTTTTTCTAACCATATGGATAGATCAATTGGAGTTGGTGAAATGATTATTGAAATTGAAAACAATTCAAGCTAATATACCGTCTAAATATGAATTTTTTATTTCATCTATAAAGAATGTTCAATATAGAAAGAAAAATATGCATCCCAAAGGTGAAGAAATTTTGAAAATAAAAGGATATATAAGAACGAGGAGGTACAAATATTATAGATCTATATTAAAAGGGATTTATATATTTATAAATCAATCTCATCATTTATTTTTGAATTTATGTTCTCCTAGATCTTGTACGTTATTCCCATAATAGTTATTTTTTTATTAATACTAAAATTTAATGGTAATATTTTATTGAGAGTATCCCTTGAAGTGGAGATATAAAATTAGAGAAACATTCTATATATTTATATTTTGTATTTAATATATGTATATTAATTTCCCTTTAAAAATCTAAATGAAGAGTATGTTTATGTTTCTAGAGATTCTTAACATTATATATAAACTTTCCCAAAACTAAGAAAACTAGAAAAGGGTGTCTCATGTGCAGAAAATAGAAATAGACTTTTTGACTAAATGTATCACTATTTTTTTAATAAAATTATCAAACTTAGATATAGACGTTATTTTTTGATGCCCCATTTCTCAGAAAAAAGTGAGTCTAATTCATATCTGAATATGATTTTCTATTATGATGTTTTTATAGCCACTATCAATTGGTATGAAGTGATTCTTATTGAATCCCTTATTTCATTGTATTAGATAATTGTGGATTTAAAGTGGTATCAATAGTTGGTATCTAAAATATTGTTGATATAATATTATTATTTTAAATAAGAATTATTTTTAAAATTTTCTTATATGGATATCATATGAGTGAGAGGAACTTGAATGAGAACCATCTCTTATTCTTCATGCGGTATATCAATGGTATCAAATATTAATAGGGGATAATAAATTGAATCTCGAACACTACTGTGTAAAAATGTGGTGTGGTAAATGTCCCCAATGAATTAATTTTCAATTAGGTGGATAATATTTAATTTTAGACATGATCTTTATTTTTATTTATAATTAAAATTGAAAAAAAACATACAAATATGAAGTTTTATATTTATAAATGTGTTTTATTGTATTTTTTTCAATTATTATTTCTGATGTAATAACTAAAAGGTGATACCTTCTTTTTTCTACCAATAATCCACCTAATAGAAGTGAAATTATTAATTTCATTGAAGATCTATATGGATCATTTTTATGTAGTGGATAAATTTTTTATTTTTTTTGAGTTCATAATTTCTATGACATGTTGCAAAGAATTGATAATGACTATCAAAAATATTCAGTTCCAATTTTTAAAATATGAAAACAAAAAGAATTAAATGGACACTAAACTTATTCTAGATAGATTAAATATTCTATATTTTATATGTTTTTTATCAAGATGAAAATTTATAATGGCTAAAGTAGAGATGATGGGAATAGAGAGAGATTCGGATTTATTGAAGAAGGGTTATACCAGATCTAGATTTAGAGGTAATAGGAATACTCTATTTTGAGTTTTTTAAATTATTTAAAACATTAGAATTATTGTCAAAAGAGTATAGAATTATTTTAATAATTTTTTCATTTAGTTGATGATGTTCTGAGATCATTTGAATAGGTATGGAAAGCCCAAATAAAATCTAACGTTCGACTACTATTATCTATAGAAATTTCTATTGGATTCCATTAAAAAATATTGAAGTCATAAATATAATAATTTTCCTACTAATATTTTTACATCACTATAAGAATAACACATTGGGTGTTGAATGCAAGACTTTGAGGCGATAGTAATACATTGATTTTCAATGTAAATCTCTCTCTAATTATAAGTATTTTTTAAATAAAAAATTAAATGTATAGTTTCTATACCTATCATATAACATTACATTCCAATGAATATTTACCAATTAATTCATTTAATACATTATTCATTGATTCATTATTTCAATCGCTGAATATACAACTTCAAAATTATCTTTCTCTCGCTAAAAATATGTATTCATTGTAATACTTTGAGAGATTAATTTTTTCACACTTAGACAAAATTTACGAATGTTATTTGATCATCATAAGACAATATAAGCTATTATCATTCTAATTTTTGACATTAAATCTTTGGAAGACCCCAGTGAAACATATCAACACATTGAAAAAAAAATAGATATGTTGTTATATAAAAAACTGAGATTCCATATTTTAAAAGTGATGAAGAATAAATTAGTTGTGATGATGCAAGATATTTTCAATAATTGTATAAAAATAATAAAGACATAAAATGGTGTATGATCAAAGAATTATAAAAATAATAGAATATGATCTTCATCTACGAAACAAGAATACCAACAAAAAAAAATTGTAGTGTCCATAATTTATTAATTCTAAAGAAATAATTATATAATAGTGCTTCTGTTGTGTATTCAAGATATAAATATTATATTTATTATTCAATTCATGAAATAACCCTATTTTTTTAATATTTATGTGGTTTTTCCACTACATGTACATGTTTCTAATTACACACATCCCATCTAGATTTCAATAATAAAGAAATATGAATTCCCATAAAAATTTTCTCTTTAATCAAAGATGGAGTGGTTGACTGGTCATTTTAGAATAAATCCATAGGAAACATTGACTTCATGAATTATACCACTATTTAAAATTTCTAGATTTTAGGCCATTTGAATGATTTAGAGGAACTAAAATGGATGTTGTGGAATTTTCATAAGTTTAAAAAAATAGATATTTTCTTAATTTCTAAAATCTAGAAATGAAAGTTAAGTTCCAAACCAAAAATATTTTTGTTGTATATTTTTATATAGTAGTAGAGATATGTAATGTGTGGATAAATATGAGATATTTTGAGAATATAATGAATAATAAATCTATCTAGTATAAAAATCAGGGAATAACTTTTTCGGTTTGCTTTAAACAAAGAAGTGGAAATGAATAAGGGTATTCATATAACTCTATTAGATTGGAAATAGAAGTTCACTTGAAATAAATTTAATATAAAATGGGTATTATATTATGTTACTTTTCATTTGGTAGTTATTTTTTCTACTCACCATACCATTTAGGGTATTTATAAATGAAATAATTTGTTTAATTTGATTCCATTTCATGTGAGTTGTGTGGATCTCAAGGAGAGTAGTAATGAAGAGTCTATGAATCCATAAAAAAACTGAATAAGTTGCTACTAAGATTAGAAACTATCTTAATATGGAACAAATAAGAAATGTGTGATTTCAAAGAAGAAGTAGGTGGATGAGGAGGAGGATGATTTGATGCATGATGTAGAAAAGAAGGAGTAAAAGAAGCGAGTGTGTTGAGACTATGAAATTTTAAGGGTCTTAAATAAAAATAATATATTGAGATTATTTTATAGTAATTGGTCTTGGGAAAAACTATATATTTTCAATAATTACAACGGGTACATTTTATAATCCATGTTTGAATAATTCAAAGAAATTAAAGACTCTGTATAAATAGGAAGCATGTATTATTTGTGGATGTAGATACATCAGACTATAAATTGTGATCAAAATTAAATAAATAATTAGAGAAATATACCAGAAGGATTTGAAGAATATAAAAAGGATTATAAATACCTCTTTTCATGTATGTTATATTGGAGGCTTCCCACCTTTGTAATAAAGTGACCCAACCAAAGTAATATAGTAGAATATGTTTCGTTGTGATCCCTAGACACCAATTACATTTTTTTGTGTTTATAGACTACAATATGTGACTTAATGGGTGTTCATATGGAAATTGATAGATTTCCCACATTAGGGATGAATCTTGTAAAAATACCTTCTGATAATCCTTGTTTACATATTTGAATTACATGTTGTTGGTTCCCTATTAAATAAAATATAAAAAACACATTTATATCTTAACATATGATAAGGGTTATAATACCAAATTGGTTAATTTAAATAGTGAACATGTAATATGGTAAAAGTTCGACCATGAGTGACTCACCCCCCCCCCCCCACTCTTGTTTGTTTGAATGCTACACTGGTACATTTGCATATGATTTTCTATTTCATAACTTTGGATAACAAGACACGAATAATTTATATTTGGAACCAATATAATTATTCAGTCAAGAGACTTCTTTGTGGTATATGGTATTAGGTAAAGGCTAATCCCTTTTAATACCACTATAATTATTGATTCATCGTAATGGATAATTTTTTTCTTGGAAATTATTTAAGCGATTAGGATTAGGATACCTCATTAAGACCAAACCATTAAAAAATTTGTGTTCTTTAGTTTTGTTGATTACATTTATATATATGGTGAGAGTGATATTTATTTAAGGAGTATATCATAACATTAATAAATTGTAGAGTAATAAATATCATTAATGAAAGTGGTAAAAAGGGAAGCAAGATTCAACCCCCTCCCCAACCCCCTTCTCTGTGGTTTCCCCCATTCCTAGGTATCACATGTCTGTTTGGAAGATTTCACACAGAGTCTTTTGCATATAGCCTATTGAGGGAAGAACCATCATCAATGCAAAGGACAAAACACTATGATAGTAATAATTAAAATGGGATCATATTTATTATCATTGGATTGTTGATAATGAAAAATATGTTTGGTATTGTTGTGTAGATCTAGCTCATACCTACAAATGTCACATCTCTTACAGAGATCCACTCTATGAATTGAATGTTCTTTAGTTTGAATTATATGTCATTATTTTTATCTTTATGTAACAAGGATGTAGATTACATGCATTTTAAGGTCCAATTATGAGGTCATTTTTTATAGGGGACTTTCAATATATCTATATTTTTAAAAAATTAGATAACCTTATCTCAATTTCTATAAGGATTGAAAACATGATATGAATGAATTAAGGAATAGTCACTAAGTTTAAGTAATTGTTTGATTGGTATTTTTCTCATTATAATTGAGGTGGGAGTAACTAAATATATTGAAATAATTGGAATCAATCCACATATAAATTTTAATGGTTGTATTTAATTTTCACTGATGATAAAGACCATGAAAAAATTCAATATATTGGTGTCCAAGAATGAGTAGAAAGGAAACCTAATGTGAATAAGATATATGTGTTGGGACAATGTGATATCTCATAATTATAATACATTACTTTTGAAAAAAATCAACATAAGTTAGTAAACCTGAACACTATAAAGCTTGTACTTGATTTGGATCAAATGTAAAATGAAGGTAAGGCTATACAAAATAATAATTTTTCATACAATTTATTCTCATGTAGAAATAACTATATTTATGTACAATATTTTAATGAATTTTGATATATAGACATATAGTGGAATGTTTTATTGTGAGTAATATATGATACAGAATTTAAAGACATGAATCTATTACATATAACAGGTAGTTTAACGTCATATGAGAGGGATACTAATATAGTGTGATTTTCCAAGAATGATACTTGTCAGTTGTTGTGAGAATTACTTGAATACATGTCGCATTCATCATAGGATCATCTTACACTATGAGTACTTCATCTATCCACATCTAGAGCTAATCCTGAATGTCAAATCATCCTTCAATCATATATCCGAAAATTTAGTAATAGGAATAATAATTGGAAAGATCTATCATAACATCCTCATTAGTCCTCTTGATCATTAAAATCTCAAGTTGTCTATGCTCTCATGAATATTTGAAATATGCATATTTATGATTAGGATTAATGTAATTGAAATTTTTTCTTCTATTTATGAGATATGGTAAAACCTAATTATTCAAAAAACATTGTTCTTTTTATTTATGTTTTCCACATGAATAAAGTGGTGATCTGTGTAACATTTGATCTATTACACCCTCACATATCTACTTATAAATCTAATATTTTTTATGAAACACATCTCAATTATATTACATAATAATATATAAAAGAGTATTAATTTGAAGCTTCTCATGAATATTATACATTTGGTGTTTTGTCCCTTCATTATCAATCAAAATATTCTCTTATAGAATGATGAATTACTTAAAAACATTCAATATCTAAAAGAAATACTTTGTTCCTCACCTATCACTAAGAAACAAATGACAAGAATTTATCTCTTTTTTAGCATTTTTGCTTTTGTTAGTATGGCCACATAACCCAATTTCAGACTTTTGTGGTAGATCCTTAACCTTTATCAATTGAGGTGTACATTTTGATGCTTCTAATGAGAGATATATCAATGATTCTACCCCTAGATCAAAGAATTATGACAATAAAAGGCATCTAACGGAGGGAAATGATGTTTAACAACAGAATGAGTTAAACCAATGGGATTTCTTATTTGTAATGATCCCCTAATAATTTTTTTATAGCGTACACCGGTACCCAAAGTACCTCTGTAGTAGGTTGATAGAATTTCTCCAAGGGGAAAATATTTCGGAAGAAACTCTATGATAATTTTACAAATCTATTCCCATTTCATCTATAACTAGTTAATATTTTCTTTTGAAGAGACAGAAACATAAAACTTTATGGTTTGACAAAATTAAAATGAATCAATACACAAAGCTTTACCATTAGAAAAATATGTGGATTCTGATGTGAGTCTTTTGTGGACCCAGGTGACTTGATCTTTTATGACACTATAGAAATCCTCTATCTAGTTGGAATTTTGGGATTTCAATAGGTTTTATTATTCCTTATTCATTATATGGTCTTGTATCACCAGTATCATATTCACTAATGTTTAGAGTAGATAATGGGAAAATATGCTATGATTGAGATGATTTTATGGTTTTTTTATCATCCCTAAAAATAGTGTACTCATCCCAAAAAGGGTAAAATTATTTAGACCAATCTAATACCATGATTAGAGAAATATAACAAAATAACTAATCCATAACATAAGAGTATATTTTTTATGTGATGGTTCCCATGGGATCATTTAGTGGGTACCTATTCAACTATTTGGTGGGATTATACCCATTTTCATATATGGGGGTACAGTACCATTTGTACAATAATGGTGGAATTGAGTCCATTTGAGTCTCAAATAATTTAGGAATCCTTAGGTAACCATTTTTCTATTTTTCTAACTTATAATGACAATTTTATATATTTATAAGATTAGATGTAAAATTTATTCCATCTTGAGAAGTAGTGATATTTTGGGTCACAAATGGTTGATTCAGTCTTGACTTAAGGATGGATTTCATATAATAGACTGATTTCTAGATCTTCCATTTTTCAAACTCTTGTGAATTATGATATGGTAACTTTATCATAATTATTATTCTTCTAGGATAATTTTCCACACATTTTCCATGAGGACTGTGAGATTTTCCAATAGAACATTACCATAATAACCAATTTTTTATAAAATCATTAATGATAACGATTCCAAGGATTATTTTAACAATAATATGATGGTGTGGGAAATAACATGGGTGATAAAACTATACAATTTCAACTATATTATTTATTTTTTGTAATTTGATCATGTTTCTCTCTATAGAATAGATTATCTAACCAGGGACCTGGTCATCATAGAATGAAAAAAAATCATACTAATTTTAAGCTCATGTTTTCTTAATTATTTTTTATTGAGGGTGATATTAATTGATTATTCCTTCCAAAGGTTTTTTATTTGTGATGGTAGTTCTTAATGATCTATTTAGATGGTTCTATGAATAAAATTATCTTGACTATGTGATCTTATCTTAGACTCTCAAAACTCATCAGTATTCTTTAGGGGGATGAGAGTAATTGTAAAATTATAATGTAGTTTCTATTGATATATCTATAATATTTGCTCTTTAAGAAGAGATATTTATAATAACTATGTTAGACCCTTATATCTAACAATTAAATAAATATCCCTCTCATAAATTGTTTTCTTATAGTTAAAGATTTAAATTCTAGAAATATTGTGTTGTATAGATCTTAATTAGAAGAGGAATTATGGGTAGAGATATGCACTATATGTAATATAGTTATTTGGGAAGTTATAATACTAATAAAATATTGGAACATTTCTATTCTTCCGGAATAATATATATTTCACTTCATATTGTTGTTTTGGTTTCCTCAAAACTGTGAAACACTATTAATAATAATGGATGAGATACAACTCATGATATCCCATTACATCAAATGCTATGAAGATTTCATTCCTGATGTTGGTAATTAAAAAATTCAAATCCACCCATTGGGGATATATAATCATCTCTAGTTATACAAGTGAACATCATACTTTATGAAAATACATATGATGTGTTATATAATATTGTAATTTCAGTTATACAATCACCAAAATTTTCATTCAGTGATATTTCTGAACTAGTAACTAATATTTCTCTAGTGGTGGGAAATATTAATCATCAATAATTCTTTTAGTCAACTTATTTGACTATTATGACCTTGTGTTAATTTTTATTGCATGATTTTTTCTTCTCTGGGATTATAAATTTATTATTTTTTAATTGGTCAATCTAATGTAGCTATGGTAGCATCGATAGGAAAACTGTACTTAGTGGGTTTGTTTCCCCTGAGTATTTTTTAATTAATCTGCCCAAGTTCATTAATTTTGTAATAAACTAATCATTATTCTCATATGGTGATATTGTCTCTCCATATTTGGGGGTTCAATTGGTTTTTAATGTAGATCAATTTGAATCTTAATTAAAAACATCATGGTTTTTAGTATTATTTTGGCCAATGATGATCATATTTATTGATGTAAAACATGGTTTAGGAAAAATAGATTCTATTATAAGAGTTATATATATGATATATGTGTTTTTTATCTAATATTTGAAACTAGATATGATGATAGTGGAAACAATTATACATACACTATGGTTTAGGTTTTTCATTGGGCTATTTTTGTAAAAGGATAATGGGCTTGCTCTAAGGTTGAAATGGATAGCTTCCCCTGAGAGATATCGTTTTAAATTCCATGTTTTTTTATATATGGAATGGGCCTAGATTCTACTACATATTCTTGTATAATTGGTTTCACACATTATTGATGATGATCATGGGGAATAAAACCCTTAACATGAAGCTCTTGGGTATATTCATTAATGTGGTTGGTGTCCTCATCCACCACCCTAAGTTATGCATGGTATGTGTTGCTAAAATATATGAATGGTCATTCGAAATGGGTGGATAGGGAAACATGTGACACTATATTTTGGTGGGTTTTCATTGTAGGATTAATGTTGGGTATTTATATTTTGGATACTCTCTTGGGACTTCTCTAGATTTGGGTTGTATCCATTGAGATAATATTCTTGAACAAGATTGTACACAAACTAAAACTGTACATGTTAGGTCATTGATAGTATATGATGAGGCCATTGGGCCATGTTCTTTATGTAAATCGAGGTTTATATTCAGTGGGAAATCCCGATATGTGTAGGGACATGGTACATCCAATGAGTACATTCTTCATTTCCAATGATAATTATATTCATCTATGAATTTTTTGATGCCATATGGATTTAATGGAGTGCAGAAGGTCTTGTAAATGAAACATTGATAAAATTATTATCAATGTAGAATCTCATGTAAGAGCATGTTAAATCAATCGCATTCACATTTAATGGGTTCACATTGGTTTCACAATTTTTTAGGTGATAGCTTCCATGAATTTGATTGTTTTGTGTCGATGAATACTTTCTTTCAAAGTGTAGGAGCTCACTTAGAGTTTATTTCAAGAACGGGAGGCATGTCTCATCATAACCTTAAGGGGGAAATTATTATGTAATATGAAATTCTATTTTATATCTAATATGTGTTATTTAAATGCTTCCAAAATCTGACCAAAAGAACATTTTTCTATATTATAAAGATATAATCAAACCATGTGTCAATGTGAACTTCTACATGAATTATAGGCCCTACATATTTCTCTTATTAATTATTGATGATAGGGTTTAAAGACACAGTTGGGAATATTATAATTTATTACCATAATTAGAGGTGGTATGGGTTGTGGATTTGGGATCGGTACCATGAAAAGGGCCTCATAAATATTCATGTTACGGGAATAAGAACCCAGGTATTTTAGTTTTGTTCAACTGGACAGATCAATGAATTTCTGCTCATGTGACAGGGACCACTTCTATGAAATTTAATTCCATACCTGACAATGGTTAGTGTGATGCTTACAAATGATTGGATATTTTTATTATAGAATATTTGTTCGTAATTTAACAAGGTAAGGTATGGATGGATCTTTCACTTAGAAGGATACACATAGATAGTGATGTCTACCTTATTTTTTTGGTAACTAGAAGAGGGTGGAAGAATGTAATGGTTGGGGATTACAATAAAAAAGATTCCCATAGTGGTTCATCCTAACTATTACTATTGGAGTAGGATTTGAAGTTATGGTTCATTCATACTCTATGTATGAGGCCCTTATAATATGAATCCTAGAAAACTATTAAAAATCAAATAATTTAGGTAAAGTGGTATATATTATTATAATCATATAATAGAGAATGTATAATAAGGGATGCTGGGATTGAAACATAAATAGGTGTCATGTGTATCCTTGTAAACATGTATCATATAGTATATAGTTTTAGGATTATATTTTATGTTTATGTGTTGATACCTATCCATTCAGTTTAATATCTTGTGGTAAGGATGTGTGCTATTCATTTTTAATACATATAGAAATGTCTTCAGTATTCCCTCCTTTTATGTAATCGCATAGTTATAACTACAGTGAAATGATTAACTAAAACATGTATGACTAAATGAGTATATCTATGTGGGATAAATATTAGATATTAGAAAACCAATCAAATTTCATGACAGAATGAAATAACTGATTGAGTGGGTTTTACACCATGGTCTTCCCTTTTGAGTTTACTGAAGAATATTACCTAGGTGAAGGTTTTTTTGGGAAACCAAGAGGACTATATCAAATCTAAAAATTATGATAGAATTCATTTAAGTATCTTAACTCATGTAGTTTATATAGGGATTACACATTAGTGATTCCCTTTCATGTTTTTCTGGTTTATTGGTAACTAAGAAATAGCATTTATTATTAGTGATTACACCTCATTAGAGGGCCATATGGTTTAACATATTTATTTCTAACCAGTTAATAGAAAGTATGGATGGATCACTCACCCAGTTTGTGGCCGATTAATTGATGGAAACATTTGAGTCATTTTATTACTGGAAAATCAAGGATTATTGAAAAGATTTGGGACTTACACCTTATAGGATCCCCAAATGTATAAGTCAACCACATATTTATTCATAACTAGTAGAGTAATTAAGACGGTATAAATTACTTCATACAGATATTAGCATTATGATATGTGAGGAACCAAAGAGTAATATTTCTAGTAATTTCATATATGAGGAATCCAAGAGGAGTATCTTGTCTCAAGTTATTATTGGGTAAAATGTTTGGGATGTATGAATTGTAACCAAAATCTATTATGGCATGGCCTAAAATTTCATGGGGATAATTTCAATATTTCGTGGATTTTAGTGATGAATGTGAAGAGTATATGTTTATGTCTAGATACCTTATTATTTCAGTGATCCTGACCTAAGGTGTAGGGGTGCATCCTCCAAGACATAAAACCATAGAATGAGGTTAAATATACGTTGGGATTCCTCATATTTCAATAAAATTATTGTTTTAGTGAAGGTATATTTTACAAGTAAATAATATGGATTAAGGGTACTCATTCTTGGATAATTCCTCAAGAATATGCCTCAACAAAATATGTTTCTAGGGAAATTGAATGAATTTTGATTGTTGTTAAATCATTTCAACGAAATCCCATGACCAGTAATTTTCAATAGAGACTTTGACCAGGGATTCACAAAGTTGTGTCACATATGAAACATCATTGATGAGGTTTATGATTGGTACATCACAATAGAGGCTTGAAGTTACACCATTGTGAAGGAGTGTAGAAGATGGTTCTTCATAAAGGATCCTCACAGTCAATACATTGCGGTTCATTTATGTTGCTCATAATAGAGGCTCATGGATTCCACATCCTGAAGGTATATCGCATCTAGACATTTGAAACAGGGGCTTTCAT
Organism: Viscum album; assembly: GCA_963277665.1. Taxonomy (NCBI): domain Eukaryota; kingdom Viridiplantae; phylum Streptophyta; class Magnoliopsida; order Santalales; family Viscaceae; genus Viscum; species Viscum album. The sequence continues at coordinate 2,044,309,692 of OY728136.1, forward strand.
TTTGGACTTTATGAAACAAGATTAAGGTTGGTGATTCAAAAAGGAGGCTCATGATTGTAATTTTTTAAAGAGTTGCAAGGATGGTTATTCGTGAATTAGTCTTATGATTCCACATTGTGAATGGGTCTTATAGATGGTTCTGTGAGAAGGAGTCATGCTGATGGTGCTTCCAAATGGAATATATGTAGAAGATGAAATTTCTTATTATGAATAGATTCCAGGAAGTATGTTCCTTTTAAATTATATACCACATAAAATTTTTACAGACTATTTATAGATAACATGCCTTGATTTTTTAGGATTAAACACCTACATAGGAGTAATTATATCACATAAGTCATATATGATCATGAAGATAGCATATGAAAACATATGGAATCTGTTATTCAAAAATGAAAGGAACCTAATCTTAATATCACCATACAAAACTATAAAAAACTCATCCTTATCATCACAAATGAAAAAATCTTGGAAAGTTACCATATAATAAAATTTTCTTATTTTGGGTCCCTATGAACTTATATTGTGATTCATGAATGAGGGAAAACATATTCTATATGTGTATATCTCTAAAATTTTATCCCTTATTCAGAAAAAAGGATAAAATCCTTAGAATTATTACATTTTCCTTATTTCCCCCATATAATGTTAAAATGAACACCAACATAAAATTTACATGTATTTTTATCAATAATTCTTTTGTGGATCAAATAATAGTCAAATCAAAACCTATAAAGTGAGATATTATAATGGATAAGTGATTCCCAAGTAAGAGATGTCTTCTAAGAATAAGATTTTTATTCAGTCCCTCAAAAAAATTATGTCTTTGAAAACAATATCAATGATGATAAGTGAAATACATGCTCTACTCATAGTGGAAGGTTCTCAACACTATGCCAATGAAGTGGGAAATTTTTTATACGATCTAAATCCTTATTGTAAAATCAGTCATTCAATTAACAGATATATCATTATATTATTCTTCAGTCACTGAAACATTTTATTATCAAAGTAATCATTTATGTCCTAAATTGGGACCACATCATGGACTCTAAATTAGTGTCGAGGCCATATGTTTTCACATGATTTAGATTATTTCTAAAGTATATTTTATCTTTGGATTGCCTGGATTTTTTATAAGCATCACACACTGTTTTTTATATACCCAAATCCTTTTTTGTCTTCGTCTATGAAAATTAATTCTTTTCTGGGTAAGAGTTTTTCATATTTATTAATAATTTTAAAGGATATGTTGATAAGAACTAATTTTCATTAATAGTATGATAAATTAATCTATATACAGAATATTTTGATTCGTATTATTAAATATTTGTACCAATCTTGATGTTGGAGAGAAAAATATTTACTTATATATCCTTAAATTAACTTACTCCAGATTAAATCCATATTTATAATTATTTGCATATTACCATGATAGTTCTTAAACTTTTTTTGTAGACAAATTATATTCTTAGTGAATTACTTATCATTCATACAAATACTAAGAATTTATGGTAAATCTTATCCTAAAATGATAAGAATTTATGGCATTGAATATTGGTAGAATGTAAATATTATTATTATGTTAAAATCATATATACCCATGAAAAGTATAATTTGTTAGTATACACATTGATCTAAAATACATAGGGTGATATTTTTCTTGAGTGGGGAATGGAACGAAATATTTTTACCATATTTTTAACATCTTAGTTTTTAAGTGATTAATATGAGAGAATACTTTTAGAAGATAAAAGTGATAGCTTTATGAGTATCAAAAGTGGATGAGTCTCATTTAGTAGGCCATGAGTTGGCGGTTTGAAGATATCAGATAGATAATAGCTTTGTGTTTTATGATTGGTTTAGGGTTGAAGAATATAAGTTGTTCTTCCATAAAAACTATATGTTATTTATATTATATGGGAAAAAATTTATCCCTCGTTTAATTATTAATATTTGATAGTACGTCAGGGTATCATAAATATGTATCATTATTTTAATATGATGATATTATATCCTAGGGTAAATAAATTAAATGCCATGTTTGAATTTCAGTATCATTTGTGTTAGGAAGTAATAGAAGAACATCAGGTTCTTGTAGGTAGTTTAGATCCCTTGGATACCCCTAAACAGAAATGAGAGGATATTTCAATTTATTTTTTATTGGATAATATCATTATCTTATATGTTTTAATTTTATGTGTGTATGTTTTGATAAATTTATGGAGTGGGATAATTTTTTATTGATCAAGTAATTGAGTTCATTAGATAGTTTTGCAAGTATTTCTGTAATAGAGGAGAAGAATATTTATGAAGCATAAAATATATTCATTTTGAGTAATGATATATAGTTTAAATCATATATATAGTGGAGATCACATATTTCTTTTTTTTCAAGATATTTAATAACACATCATTCAATCCCTGGAATTATTTGGAAACTATTTTAATGATTAAGACATTATAGGTTGTCTTGATAGGGTGAATATCTGATCTTGTAATAACATGGGTGGATCATTTACCATTGAATATTTTTTGAGATAATAATATTTTTTATTCATACAATAGTATGATACATAATAAGGGATTTTATGGATGACCTTGTTTCCCAAAAAAAATTATGGTTGATATTTCTGAGGCGGCTATAGTTATTGTAGATATGGTATAATACATTGACAAAATAAGAGAAAATTATTCATGAAACATGAGAATAAAACATTTTAGGACAAATTATTATTTTGAATAAAATGGGGACAATAAAATTTCTCTATTAGATATCATGTGTTCATACATGTTTCAACTCAAAAATTTTGTAATGGTTTAAAATGATGAAATTTCTTACTAAGATTTATTAATAAATTTTTGGTGTTGGATCATTTTTAATATGTATCATATAGGTGGGACTGCCTATGTAATTATATAGTATTCATGATATGTTTTATAATTTATCCCATGTGGTTTATTGGCGTTACATTGAAATCAATGCGAGTATAAATTTTATTAATTATTTTGGAAATTTAAGGATCACAAGGAAAATTACTTCACATAACATTAAAAAATTATGGGGTAGAAGAGTGTATAAGGGTAGGAGAATTAAAAATTAACATGTACTATATTGAATAGTTTTAAATTTTCCTTACTATATTTTATGTGTAAATTTAATTTTTTTTATAATGGATTCTGTAAGTATAATTATTATGAGATTATTTCATGTTTGTGGTAATAGTTTAATATTTTCATGTTTGAAATGTGTTCAAAAAACTATTTTATCGGGACACCTAAAAAATTTTATATTTTAGAGTATGTGAATGTTTTCAGGTTTTTTAGATATATTTGAATAAAAAAGTAGTGATTATAAAAGTATATATTATATAATATATTTTTTAGTTAATTTTTGGATGCATGATGTAATTTTTAACCTTTTATTGTATTTTAGTGATTTTATGTGATAATTAGATTTTTCTAAATATCAGATATTGGTTATATTTATTTTTATTTATTAATTTAGTTAATTCATTTAGTTGAATTATTTTAAAAATAAATTATTTATTTTATTTATGTGTATTTCACATGTTATTATAATAGGGAAGTGGTTAGATATATTTTATGGGTTAAAGACCTGACTATAGGTTTAGTTAGTCATTTAGTGGTTAATGTTGAGTAAAAAATTAAAGGGGGTTATGAGGAATTATCAAAAAAAATCGATTGATTTATTAATGTTGAAAACCAAAAATATATTATTGGAACTATTAGTACACTATAGAAAAAAATTTATTCTATTGTATCTTCTCTCAAGATAGAAATATTTGGATTCTTAATTTTATAGAGGATCAAATAATGTTGGATGAATAAGAAAAGTGATTGGGGTTTTACAATCATCATATATTTGAGGTACATGACTTGAGATTCTCATATATTTGATGTGACTATATGAAATGAATATGAAATATGGTATGATGGATTGGAAAATTAATTTATTATGTGTTGTAATGAATAATGAAAATTATTTTAAAATATACTTTGGACATGGAAAAGATATTTCCTCAGCCACCAAGTCCCTACCTAGGTTAGAAGTGATATGAGTGTGCCAACCAAAGCCTACCTCCAATAGGCTTGGGGATGGTGACTAGTACCAGGTGGTCATATCACCCATTACGGGAGTCCTTACCCTAATGTACCATTACTAAAGAAGACATATTCATTTATGTTATAATAATTTAGGATAGTCAAATAAAACATGTGGTAATATACAATCAAAGTGACAAAGGCAAAGATCCAAAAATATATAACTGGTCCATAAACCAACATGTAATGGGGTATATACACTCCAAGTTAAACCAAAAAAATTTTAAAAATGAATCTGAAGTGATGTAATATTAATTATGAAATAGATAAAGAAATGAATATCATCACTTAAAATCATATTGTTTTACTACTGGGCTCCACCAACACCATATCCACCAAATTAGAAATCAAAAAATATATATATTCTCTATAAGAGACAACACATTTAGTTGAAACTCTCTATAATAATAAGTATATATGTTCCCAATAAGACGTACTAAATATGAAAAATGGATGACTATGAAATCCTTCAACACCAAACAAAAATGGTAATATGGAAAGTGAATAAAACCTATCATTTGATTTATAGAAAAAAAATATGGTGATAAAAATGTGTTTGGAATCTCAATAACTATTTCTTTAAGATTCATCCCAGTAAATAATAAATATATCTAGATTAAAAATCTTATTAACCAATATCATCTCTCAAAAAATAATAGTTGGAGACACATACCATTTCAATAGATTATTTTTTTCAGGGAGTAACAAACCTTGGTTGAGGCCCCACACATCATCAAATCTTGTTAGATGAGGTTTGACATAGATACTTTGAAATAAGACATGTTCTCAATCTGTGGAAATTTTCTTAACCATTTCAATCATGGTGGGGAATCCCGCCCTATCATGAATGTTGTACTAGGGGGTTCTTAACACTATTTACACTCTAACAATCTCGCTCAAACTCTTTCATTATTCTTTTAGAGATATGAATACAAAATAGCACATTTCACCTCACATCATACCTCTAATGATGAAGAGAAATATACCATGAAATTATTCATAGAAAAAATAAATATATGGATTATGTATAAGAAAAATAATGAACATAATGTAATTAGATTTAAAATTCCACAAAGCTAGAAATAGTATATGACATGCACTATGGGGGTACATAATGTTTATCCCCTTAATGGTATTCTATCCATGTAATGAAACCAAAACAAAATGTATTGGTAAACTTTTACTACATTTATGATTCCATAAATAGAATTTCAGACTATAAAGGGTCTTTATCATGTATCCCAACACATTTATTCATGTGTAGGTCAATATAAATGAAATATATTTGTGGGATGGATGGTGTGTGGGCTTATCAAGATTACTCAAAATATTCCATGAGGTCGAGTAATTTTTGGGCTTTAGTACACAACATGTACTCCTTTTCCACATGAAATGTCAATCCCAGAACACTACCTCAGAATGCACTCCCCATACATGCTATTCTAGGAACTTATTCCCAGCATGTACACTGAATGTACACACCATGTAAAATTTAATTCTAGGAGAATCCTTAGACACAATTCCAAAAGTGATACATGATGTGTGTATAGGAATCACATTTCATGTTATTATACCTTTGAACCAAAAATCTACAAAACATTAACAGTCACATTTCTAACATAAATCATTCTTCAATCAGTCATATAATTACACTAAAAGTTTAATCCAAGATAGTATCCCTACTATGTCCATTTTTATCCACCCTTATCTAGATAAAACTGACACAAATGATTTCTAAAAAATCCACATGTCCCCACACATTATTACCCCATTCAGGTTCTCAAATATTTTCCTTAAAATGATCCTCCATTTCTTATTATAGATACTTTACACCTCGATCTTTACTTTTAGGCTCAAATTCATTGATCACACTTCCAGATTTCAATCAAACATATATACACATCAAGTTCCATTAAACTATAAACCATGGAAGTTTATGGTAGCGAAAACCTAAAAATGGTGATTAATGTGAAGTAAAATAATAGGGGGAAAATTCATTGGTTTCTAATGGGGGTATTTTTATAAAAATCATAACAAAATAATTTATTTCTTTTCAAAGTACTATAACACAGTGCATACTCAAGGTTAGATCTCACAAGGAAGCATCCAACAAAATACTATTATTATATTTTCAATACTTATAAATTAAAATATACTACAAAGTAAATACCTAATATAGAGAATTTTTTATAAAATATATATTATATATGTATTTTTAATGGAAAACTCAAAAATATGCAAACAATATTATGTTACTAAAATATTGAAATAAATTGATCCACATATTAAGTGTTCATAATAAATTTACCATTATTGACTCAAAATATTCTTATTATACTATCCAATGTTGATATTAAGAATTGTCACTCCACATACTCTCGTTTTAATAGTTATTGAACTCTGTAGAGACCTAAACCTTTTAAAAAATAACAATAGAATTCTTTCTAGGAAAATATATCATCATAAATAACCACCATAGTAATAATCCATAGTATATAGTATTGAGATAATAAAATTTATTATAGTATATAAGAAAAAGAAAAAAATATGTGGAAAGAAAATTAGAGTGACTTTACACTATAATCATTTAAACAACATTTTAAATCTTAGAAAAAACTAAAAAAGAGATTAAAGTATAATGATTTCAAAACATCATCATTCCCTATACCCTATAAAAATGTTTGTTAGTTATCAAAAATACCAATATGATATAATCATGGAGATATAAAAAAAATAAAATACATATTTAGTGGAATAAAACAAGAATATATTTTCAATAAATAAAAATATACTATAATGGAAAATCCCCTCATAATGTTCTAAAAATCTATAAATCCTTGAAATGAAATTAATGGTATAATATATGTGCTATACTGTTAAGATTCCATTTAAATTTTTCCTCTAAATGTCCATAATTGTTTAACATCTTCAATAGATGAATATAGAAATGTTTCCTTTACTTTTTTTATATGACTTAAATATCCAATCAAATGTTCGATTTTGATGCAAATTTATAGTGTTAGAGATATAAAATTAAAAAAAAATTATTGGGCTAGTGGACTCTTTGAATTTAAATTAACCATTTTCCCATGAATTTATGGACTTGAAAATTGATGAATTTAAATCGGCTATAGTTAATGAAATTTTTCTTCGTCCTATTATCAATTTTTACAAAAAATATGACATCATTTTTGTTGGTACACTGTGATATATGGGACCAAAATTAGAAATTTCTAAATATGTTATAATATTTCATTGAATGAATTTTGTGTTTGATTTAATCCTCCTATAGTTAGATTCGATATTTGGTCTACCTGAAAGAAATGTATCTGAACAATTCAGCAATATTAAAGAAATAATTTTATTTATTTTTATCAAAAAAGATATTTATATTACAAAAATATGAACATAAATAAAATCACATTAAAATAAAAAAACCAATTTTTTTCAAAAATGCAACAAATATTCTAAAAACCTAAATAATGTTTCAATTTCCCATAAACTAATAAATTATTGGTATTGAAAAAATTAATTGTAAAATAGAATATGTTTATATTTGAGCTTCATTAATACCCTACACAAAAACATTACACTCTTCATAAATCATCATCAATCCATATCAAATTCATTAAAAAATAAATTGTGAGAAAATTTCAAGGATTATTTCTAAATTTAAATTTAATAATGTCAGAAATATGAAAAATAACCTTTTATATCCTTCCATCATTTTTAAATTTTTTTTCACGTTAATAATAAATTCATGACCTAATCACAAATTACCGGTCGTGGAATTTTAAGCAATGGTGCGCTAAAGAGAAATTTCATATGGTTTTATACTCATGCATATAAAATGATTATTCCACCATAGGCTGGTTGAAATTATAATCACTCCATGCTAGGATATGTAAAAATAATTAATCATGAAGACATTTTCAACATGTTTTTGGTGGCTCACGTTTAGTGCATAATAGAATTTAAATTTTTAAGGTAAAAAGTTGGTGTTGAACTCTTAAGTATAATGAAATAATATTCAATTCAAATCATAAGATTTTTTTTACTCAATTATCCTTAAAAATATTAATCACTAGAAAAATTTCTGATTTGCATTATACATGGGTCAAAGAATGAACTCAATGAATTATTTTATCATTATTCACCATGTTTTTAAAAAAAATGGTATTTTAATATAGTATGAGATAATAATAAATTAATATTAATAAATGATAGTTCATTGAATTAATTATAATAAATAATTTAATCTCAACCCATTTTTTATTTAATTTTTATTTGAAGTTCCTTTTTTCATTTATTTTATATTTTAGGTAAAAGTAATTATATAAATAAAGTGTAAGAAATAATGACCTATGCCCATTTCATTACATTTCCAAAAACTATGATACAAACCTCACACTACCCAATAATGAATTCTTCTCCAAACAACATACATGAAATACTCATTGTTGACACTAAAATTTAAAATATTAATCCAAAAATATCAACATTTTATATAGGTAATAAACAATTATCTTGAAATTTGCCTTAAACCTATATGGTAATTTAATAATCTTAAATGAAAAACAATGGTAGATGTAAATAATAGGACTCTTGTTGAAAATGTGGAAAGATAAAAAATAATTCCTCAATCATATTAAAATAATTTTAAAACATTTAATTCTTTGAAATTGAAATAATTACAACTTATGGTTGTCACAAAATATCATGATATCTCTAAAGAATGTGAGGTTATTTTGAATAATATTACCGAATGGGATATAAATATCCCATATTACAAGATGAATAATTTTAGTAATTATTTCATGGGAATGGATTTTAGAAATTAGAAAAACTCATTAAAATAATACAAAACTATATTCAAATTAGATTTATCAAAAAAATAAAAATATTAATCAAAGAATTTTCTTTATATTTTAAAATTATATGCTTTATAGTTATTTAGGAAAACAATTCACTTGTAAAAATATCTGCACCAAAGAGAATCAAAATTCAGAAAAGTTACATCAAGAAAAATTTATTCTTTAATAAAGAGACCCCTCAATGGTGATGCATATGAAGAGAAAACTAAAAGCCCTTATAATATCTAAAATATCATTTGAATCAGAAATGTATATTATACCCATGATCCAAGCTATTTGTAACTCCCTTATAATAATGAAAAAACTCTACTGATGACATCGATTAGAGAATAAAAAATCCATTTCCTAAAATAAGTAAATACAAAAACTCTGAAAATAAAATTGAGTGTGAAAATTTGTAATAAATATAAATTATATATAAAATGTGCTAAAAATATTGTTAAAATAAAAACATAAAAATGAGTAATAAGTTTTATAAACACCCTTCACATAATTTTAACAAACATTCATTTCATCTCAACCAATTAAAAATATAATGGTATTAAAAACTAGTAGAAGGATAAATAAAATAGAGATTATTTAAATTAGTGGAATCTTTGATTTATACTCCAAGATAAAGTAAAATTAGAATAACTATAAATTTTAGAAAAAACAGAAGATGTTTGTTTTAAACAAATTAAATAAAAAAAAGATAAATGGATGGATTTAAATGGATAAAATAAGCTCTAACCCTCCAAGTGGGTACTGGTCTTTGACTTCCCTACTTGGTAGTTATATTGGGTTATCACTAATATAAAGGCAGATACATTTTTAATGAAATCAACTAAAAAATTATATTTATATTGATATATATTAGTGGATAACAGAGGTGTAAACCCCTAGAGGATGAAAGAATTAGTTTTTCAACTCCCATGAATGAAAAAAGAGAAGAGTAAAAGTGTGAAGTTAGAGGGAAGAGATGGTATATGTGATCTCTGAGTAATATTGTTGTTCCCTCCTATATTATGAAGTCATTTAGTTTTTTAGGAGTCATTTTAATCATCTTGATCTCTTAAATCCCATTTTATTATTCTAATTCCACCACCATATTTTATTTAGTGGTAGTAACTTCATTTTTATCATCATTTATCAAGACTAATACTATTGTCATCGAATCTGTTATTTTAGTATATTGGATTTTATCATTCAATATTGAATCAATAAAATTTTTATTAAAATGGATGCCCTTATAGTGTATCACCAAAAATAATTTCATTCATGAAATATTTTAGATCTTTTATAACCACTATGAATTGATTTATTAGAGATGGAAATAAATCATCTAATAATTCATTACATTTCTCTATGTGTCCTTCAACTAGAAATTCGGGTGGAATACTCTTTAATTCATCATTTCCTTGTTTTTAATATTATTACATCAATAGATCATCGACTTCAATAACTGTAGATCCATGAATCTTTACTTTTTTACTCACTTCATAATTTTTTTAGTATTATTGAATCTGGATATTTAATGACCCATCCTATCAAGGCTTTTCAAAATAATTATAAGGTCAGACATATAAAAATAACTATATAAGTCCATATTTAACATAATAATTTCATTATATGAAATTAATTTCTATGTACAAATATTTTTTATTTTATTATTATAATTATTATTACTATTTTATGAAAAATAATGTGTTAGAGTGATTAATCCTCCAAATAAATGTAACAAAATTGATATGTGCTATTTTCCAAGAATCTGAACTGTATATATTTTCTTATTTTTCTTCAAAGAATATATCATAGTGCACTCCCTAGTATTGATATTATACTGAGGATAATCAAAAAAATATTACTATTTTCCACTATTTTTTAAATTAAAGTCTACATTTAAATAAAACCCTAAAACAGTGGGGTTTTATAATATAAATATGATATATTTATATATATGAATGCAATTAAAATAAAAAAATGAAAAAAATGAAGTTATTAAAGTGATATAAATAAGTTGTTTCTATTATTAGGAGTTGACAGTTAAATTATCATTTTTCTTTAAATATATTCTCATTTTTTATCTAAAGCAGAGATCAAAAACTATCAACCAACACTCTATTATTTGGAATATGATTGAACTAAAAAATTCATCATCATTCAATATAATATCTATATAACTACTACTTTGAGAACACTTCTCCGCTCATCGCCTCCCTAAAACTACCCCACCATATAGAGTACTAAAATGATAAAGGAGAGTAGAAATGATAAAAATGAGGAATAATTTCATGGAAAGTAGTGTATGGAAACCATAAAAATCAAATATTTAAACCATTATTAAAATATTAGAATAAAATAATAATAAAACATTTATGTAAAATGAACACAAAGAAATATCATTCTTCCTCCCCTCAATCAATAAATTGAGTAAGTTTTCTATTATCATTGACATAATATAAGCATGGTAGGGGAAAACATTGAAATGTATGAGTCCAATAATGTGAAAAAAAAAATATTTACAATTTATAAATATAATAAATTAGAAAAACCCCTATTTGTTTTTGAAAAAGAAACTAACTCGTTTAAATAGATGTAGTGGTATATATATAGGTCTTATGGGTTGTTGGGGTCACTCCAAATATATCCTCCAAATTTCCATTCATATTTAACCTCATTAATGTAACAAAATGTAAATTTTCCAATTATTGAATTTTTTTTATTATATATTTTATATCCACTAAAACAATTATAAATCCATTGGACATATTTATAAAACATTATAGTTGAATCACTAATGTAAATGTTTTTTCCCAGATGACAAAAAATTCCAATTATCTACTTACCAATGTATTTATAGACATTAAAAAAGGATGAATATCATGAAATCATAGTTAATAAAAAAATTTAATCAGCCTCTTATTTATTTTAATACCATATTTTATCTACTTTGAACCTATTAAGTTTTTGATATGGTCCCAACACTAAAATATTATAATAGTATGCATATATTTGTTTCCCCACTTATTAGATTAATTTTGGACTCCTATGGATGGATACTATAGTTGGTCTAGTTGAATGAAATATTTACCAATGAAAATAAAAACCTAAAAAATAATTTTCATATTTTAAGAGTGTGGAAAATTTTATGAACAAATATATATGAAATGAAAAGTTCTAGAAAATATAAAATAATCTATTCTCATTACAATACCCAAAATATTCTTAATACCTATCAATGTATAAATATTTACTTAAGAAAAAAAAAATTGATTAGAAAATTTAATTATAGAATATAATAAGTGAAAATATTAGATTCATCAGACACCAAATAATTGTTTGTACATAATTCATCTGGTGTAGAATCACAAATGTAAAAGAATAGAAGGACTGAAATAAAGAATTTGGTGTTTTAGAAAATAATAAAAAGAAGAAAAATTATAAAGATATAATCATTCAATTATTTTGTAATGAAAATCTTCCCGTATTCGAGAACACAAATAAATAACAAATAAATTTTAAATAATGATCCCTACATCCAAAAAAATTTGATCATTGGTGAAGACCATGTATGTGTTGGGTATCATTGTTGACTTCTTGAAGAACATGTCCATCAGATCTCTAGATCTCTATCTCTCAATTCATCTCTATAATTATTTTATTTATAAAGGCAATCATGTGATTATATATTTTTATAGTTATAAATAAAAAAATCATTCATATAATGTAATATTTAAAAAAATAGATATCAATTAATTGTATTTTATAACTTTCTCATGATATATACTCTCGAGACTTTATGAGAAAATTAAATTTACAATGTCTTTATGTTAACCTCATCATTCTAGAATCAATTATTTTTTCATAATTTTTCTCTAATACTTGATTTATGAGTAAATATAAATTATTCACAAATTCATGCATTTAGAGAATAAAGATAATATTTTAGATATTAGTATATTATTTTTTTGACTCTGCGATAAGAAAAAACTTACGAAATATCATGGAATGTCAAAAAATATTATTTAAAAATATTCTAAAGATTTATAACAAAATAATTGGGTTTCTATATCCTAAAACATTCATATATTTTCTCATCAAAAAACACTCAATATTAAAAAATGTGATAATACTGAGATCTTATGTTTTTCTCATTCCACTATAAAATCCCTTAATTATTCACATGTCTTCATAACACACACACTAGTAGTATAGCCCATCCTTGAGAGTCCCCTTATATTTGTCCTCAATCTCCACTAGTTGCTAAGAATGGGTAAAATCATCCTCAAGATCTGTATCACCCTAGTCAATGTTGTGAAATGGTTCATGCATGTATCCCCTTTTTCGTAATATAGAAAAAACATTTTTTCCTCATCAAAGTATGGGGAAACAATTCGAGATAAGAAACTACATGCACCCTTTGAAAAATCAAGAATATTCTAGAGAATCATAAATACAAATTTCTTCCTTAGTCAAGACTCTATAATTTATGCCAATATGAGACTTTAAATAACACATGATCTCCTTTCAACAAACCTTGATGTCCTCTATTGTCTTTCCTTGTAAGAATTATGACATCTTTGAGAAGTCCTACTATTCTCCTCAACAACTAGAACCTTATTTTTCATCCATCACGTGAGACATATCCATATAAAAGATGTATCTCCAATATTATCTTGGCATATGGTTGACATATAAGGTATCCCTTATAGGTTCATAAAAGGTTCCATACCAATAATGGAGTGGTATCTATTTGGATACCTTAATTTTACAAAAGGTAACAGATACCCAAAACTCCAATTGAAATATAATATGAAATCTCTTAGAATACCCTCCAAAACTAGAATTCATCACTACTTCTATCATCTACCTGACGGTGGAACATTTCCCCCATATTTTATTGATTCTTGAAGTCCATTTACAATGTCTTCCACAAATGTGATATAAATTTTTCATTTCATTCGAGAATTATTTTCAATGGTATACCATTAAATCGATCTTATCCATATAGAATAATCTCATCTTATCTATTTAACTCTAATATTGAATATAAAGGTATTGTATTGGATTGGTCAATTAGTCAATTTTTAATAAGAGATAATTTTTAACTCTATATTATCATGAAAAATATCAAAAACATCCATTGATTTTTCATCCCACTTCCACTATATAGCTTTAAGGGGTTGTGCCAAAACATTTAGGACCTAGTTCTCTACCTTCACATGTTTAAAGTTGTGAAAAAATCAGATGAACTCAGATATATTCTACTTAATTCATATCCATGGATACTAACACCTAATGTCTTAGTATATATTCACCAGACCATAGTATATCAACAATTATATATCATGGAATAGACTTATCTCAACCATAGAAGGACTAGAACTAATTCCAATACTCATAAGATGAATAAAATCTCCCTCTCATTAGAAAATCCATCAAGTACATCAATTTTAGATATATTATATCATACTACCATAGAAGCGATGTCTCTATGCTATGCCTTCCACACATGGTGACTATGTGGATGGAACTCCAGCATTATCTACTTTGGATAACTATAATGGGATTATCTTTTTAGAAAACGCCTCAAATAAATGATAATTGGACTTCCTCTTAAAGGCATATGGCACAACATTTCGTCTACCCATATTATGGTCAGCCATTATAATGTATTCCAGGTGAAACTAAATTCAATGCCACTACATCATGTTATGATCACTTAGAGTGAACATATACATGATTCTCTTATGGTATCTATAGACTAAAACCTAACCACTAAAAAGGTAATGTATGTATGTCTTCATGGTGAACATTATCACTACAAAATCCATATTTTGGTTTGTATAGTTCTACCCATGATGCCTCAAATGTCTAGACCCATAATGAATCACCACCGACCTTTATATTATACCACAACTAATCCTACCTCCATATGAATCAAAAAACACCATGGACCCGACTCCTTCTTCTAAAATAAATATAATAGGTTCACTCATCAATATTCACATATTATGTTGAAAATAAATTTTATATAAATCATATAAAGTGAAGGTAAACCACATTCATCTATGAGAGTTCATGGGAGATGCAATTATAGTGAAGTATACCAAGAAACTCTAGTAGTATATATTTGAATCAAGGATTATTTTCACCTTGAATACATTATTTCAAGGATTCCAATAAAGAACTGCCTCTACCTTCATCAAGTTCATAGATACTACACCCTTAGATATGAAATTCCAAAATAAGTGGACCTCTCAAATAAAAAATTGTCATTTTGATAAATTTTTTATAGATTTTTTTCCCAATTAAGGTCTATGAATATAAAAAGATGCTCAGTATTCTCATCATCTGAAACTAAGTATACAAGGATTCCATTATTGAAGAAAATTATAAATGGGTATATAAATTGAAAAAATATTTGGTTCATGAGGCCTATGAACATAGATGAGAAATTCACCATGACTAATGGAATCCCTACAAACTCGTTATCTCCAAGAAAAAAATTAGAATTCCATGTTTAGGGTGTCCTCCTGGTGAACGTTAATCATAAGAAAGTTAGACCAAATATTAATTGTATGGAACTGATTTTCTCTTTTTAACTGGTCAAAGAGGTTGAAAATCCTTGGAACTATGTACTTGTCTATAAATTTCACATGATTTAGGTGAAAATATTTAAAAAATATATTAACAATCCCATCCTTCATCATAGTTAATAACACATATGTTTCACATGGGGATACACTAAGCTTGATAAAACCATTCTCTATAATGGAATCCAATCGAACCATAGGATCCTTAAGCCCATATGAGGCCCTTCAATAAGCCAAAAAATATATCTGGGTGTAAATAATTGTATAATT
Source organism: Viscum album (assembly GCA_963277665.1). NCBI lineage: Eukaryota > Viridiplantae > Streptophyta > Magnoliopsida > Santalales > Viscaceae > Viscum > Viscum album. The sequence continues at coordinate 2,044,325,536 of OY728136.1, forward strand.
AGATATATTGATTATGAAATGATCTTAGTAAATCATTGAAAAATTCAAACATGTACTCCTAAAAAACAATATGAAGTTGATCACCTAAATCAACCAACCCTCATAGAGAAAAACAAAACAACCAATGCATTATTGGCTACTACATTCCACACATCATCTCATATTGACATGACGGAAGGTCCTACTAACCCATGAAGAAAACCATTGATCCATTGGAATGGAAACACAAAAATATTTGATATTAGTAATATATCTGGTCATGGATTGAGAATAGAGAGTATATAACATGGATAACATAATACAGATTCAACCCATCCACTATGTGGTTCAATGAAATCTTCTCTCTACTAAGCACAAGGTCTCATTATTAGTAAATATAGGTTAGCAAGGGATTACAGAGAATAAGACTATAAATCCATGATTTTAGGGATAAGAGATTCTATAAGATATCTAAATAAGGTACTACGGATGCAGAAACAAAATAGTTATTCGCACTGGTATTTAAAAGTATGTGTTGAAACCTAAAATTATGGACCTTCTCAAGCTTGTGTTATGTTGGATAAATAGTATTACACACTACACCCAATGTAAATTGACCATAACATATTATAACAACATTATTGATAAATCTATAATTAAAAATTATATATTAAACGATTAATATTATTTACCTTTTAGATATAAATAATAAATATGAGTCAACATTGAAATTGTTCAATTTCAATAAAATATGTTTTCTTTATATTTTTTATTTACATCAAATACAAATTTTACAAATTCTTGAATTTAAGTTTGGTGAAATCAAATTAATTATTCAATATATCAAATCATAATTTACTTAATATTAATTTTTTTTTTGAAAATGTTGATTTTTAGTAAAAAAAGTGTTTTGAAAAAATTATTATTTTTATGATTTTTTTCATTATGTAATTGTATCCAATAATATTAAAAAAACTAAATAAGTAATAAAATAATTATTTTAAATTAAAATTATTCTTTTTAAAATATTATTTGAACTTATAAACCCAATGTCCAATAATTTTAGAACAAAATTAATAAGTTACTTTAATAGAAAATATTTTGGGTCTTTTTTCTTATTAGATTTTTTTATTGTAAAATTTTTTTATCATTATTTTAAAGAAAATAATGTTTTTCAATAAACAATTTTATTTCATAAAAATAATTATTTATGATAATCATATCTTTTATATAATTTTTAAAATATAAAAATGAACTTTTTATTGAAATCTATTTTTACAAATGATGTGAATTTATTTTAAAATTAAAATTTCAAGTAATTAATATTTTTAATTTTTAAAATGAATAAAAATTTGAAATCATAATGTTAAAATTACTTAAAAGGTCAAATATAAAATTTTGTCACTAATAAAAATTACTATGGTTAAACATTAATTACTAATGTAAAAATACTATAAAAAAGTCAATTTTTTTTTTGAAAATATAGAATACACTCATGATTTCAATTAGTGTAACACCTATTAATTCAATTTTAAAAAATAATACACTCGATAGATTTTTTTAATATGCAACTCCATGCATTATGTGAATTACAATATACTATAATTATAGAGTTATTTAAATGTTACTCTTATAACCTAGCTATTAAATTTCGTGGTATGAATAATAATAAAAATATTTATCAAAATTATGTATATATAATTTAAATTTATAGATTAATGTATATAAAATATGTAAAAAAACTTCAGTATTATCATTTTATGCTTCAATGATAAGTTTTTCACAAAAATGGTGTTTATTTTATTTTGAAAAAAAAATTATAATTAATTATTTATATTTGGTAAAATTATATTCTATAAAAGGTGTATAGTTTTTAAAATTTAAAAATAAAAATTACCATAGCAGAAAATTTTTGGATTTTTCTGAAAATATAAAAATTTTAATGAATATTAAAAAAAATATTAAAAAATTGTGATTTATTTTTACATATTTACCAAGTAAAATTTCATTTAATATTTGATTTAAAATTTCATTAATTCCATTATAATAATAATAATCTATTTAATGTTATTAAAACTATCATTATTCTGAATTTTGATATTAAAACATTCTTATGCTTTAAGATGCATTTATCTAGAAAACCATATTTTAATGAATTTTGCAGGTTTATTTTAAAAACAATTTTTTCCACATATTGTAATTAAATTTGACTATTTGGAATTAATTTTTTGATTCATGAAGTCAAGCCTTTCATAGGATGAATTTTTTATATTTTTCAAAGGAATTTGATGTCACGACCCATCCCTGAGGGCCTATGCCGTGACTACCCCAAGCCTGCCTTCCATTGTCCAGGGGTTGGCAACGAGCACTGAAAAGTAATATCCATATAATATAAAGGCATTACCTTTAAAACTATACAAAAACACAACAAATAACGCAACAAGAATCAACCAAGAAGTAAACCACTATAGTAAAGAGTGTACTGAAAGTAAAGTGGGTGGAATACAAGCTCAATTGAAATGTACAAGTACAATTGAAAAGAGAAAATTTCCCTGGGATCATCCACCGATGATAGTACCAGAAGGGTAGGGATAGATCATTATAAGGCCCCAGCCTTAAACCTTACTTAATCTTGAGTTATTACAAGATTACACATTGAGGATCTTTTCGGGATTAGAGTTTTAGAGAATTAGATCATAAAACTTACATTACATTCCACATATAAACAAAGTGGTTACATAAAGATAGTATTCTTCATTCCCATAAATGGAAACACATTTAAAATAAAACTTGGATTATTTCTTGACACATCCATGACTCTATCATCTTATCATGTACCTTTCCCTTGACCTGTGAAAAACATTTCAAAAACATGGGATGAGCATAAAAACTCAGTATGGGTTATAAAAACATGGAAAGGAAACATGGGTACATACATACATAAGAGTGAAATCATACTTTACCCATAAAACATAATCACTTTAACATACCTCATCAAATCATGAATAAATCATAGAAATCATAAGACATAAAGGAAACTTGAGGCATTCATAACATTCTTACGTAGGGAGTAACCCTCTTGGTTACGTTTGGAATACCCATCACAGTATATTCCCTAAAATCTCTTCGGAGAAACCTTAACGTTTCACTCCTTCGCGTTACCCAATGCATTGGAGAGCTATAACGGGCTCACCCGCCCTTAGTTTATCACGGAACCACCCATCTTCATAATAATGCCCAAGAACTATAACATAATCATATCATATAAAACATGTATAAAGGAAACATAAAATTTCCAAATTTCAATCACGAGATATCAATACAACACATTGATATAATAAAAACATTATGAAATCCATTTTCAATACCAAAGTAAAACATCGTATTTATTTTTCTTTTAAAAAAAAAGAAGGTATGGCTTTTAGGGGAAGCCGAAACTCAAATAACGGTCACGACGGCGGAGAAGTCGTTGTCGCCGCATACGTACGACAAAAACATTCCCTTTTGTCGTTTAGTAAACGCTTCGTATAAAAAAGATTCCTTTTGAATAAACGTAAAAGTCAAAGGGGTTTATACACCGTATAAAAGAAAGTTGTGTATAAAATAAAATATGCCTCAACGAAAGGAGATTGAGACGAAGTCCCATACCTCGTATCCGACTTGACCCGACCGTTCTTTAATCTCTTGAATAATAAACTTGAGTTAATCTCCACTTGCTTAAGAATCTTTTCCAAGTTCATTATTCCTTTTATACCATGTTATGAACATCATGTAATCATTTAAGTTAATAATGTTCATTTTGTCGGTATTTGGTTCTTAAGTCAAAAATAGACTTCTTAAACTTACATGTTGTTAATTTGGTCAAAGGTTCACTATATCCAGAATGGTATTCATGATTTAGATATCATATATGTCATATATATCCAGTACATACATGCATTTATAATATTACATCACATTTAGAGGTAAGAAATGAAATGCACCGTTCATGGAGACGGTAAGCCGTACGTACGCATGAACGCTACTTCCATTTCTATTTCATATTTTCTGGAATGGAATCATAATGATATAAGTGTATATTATAATTCCAGTATAATAACATATATAATATCATTAACTTTATCCTTTACACATCCCACATATGGTATTAACGAATCAAATCACTTTTAGGGGGCGGTAGTCCGCACTTCCTAAAATGAAGATATCGTGTTTTACCCATAATGGAAACCATAAAGGTATGCCCAAAATGAAAAAAACAGAAGCTTAAGGAAAACATAAAAATATTATATATCATATATGAAAATAGTGACATCATAATGGCCACCTTTGAAGGTGTTAAATGAGTGTTGAACAATCATCGTTTCGGGAGGCAGAATTTTGCCATCCACGGAAACCGTATGTTCTTTAACCATTTGATGTAGTTGTGTGAGAGTGTAGCTCAAATAAATCATATAACAACATCCTAGTATATTTAAGATACTTGTATTGTTACAAAAGAAGTAAATAAAAAGAGTTTAGGGGGTTGGAGAAGCAAAATAAAACAAATAAACATTAGAGAATGAATTACGTTAAAAAGTGTAACTCTTTTTGATTTGAGCCTAAAAGATTCCTTTGAAAGGATTCTGCCCAAAGGGAATCCTCTAGGATGAGGATAGGGATGTGTAGAGAGTAATTGGTCAGGGGTTGGCCGAGCCAAAGGCTTGAGAAGTGTGTGAAATGAGGTAGAGGTGGGGGCCTTTTATAAGAGGAGAGGAGGGGCACTTTTGGAAAGTAAAGAAATATTACATTATTTGAAAAAAAAATTCGGTTTTAAAAGGTCCCACATTGATATAATTCGTGGATAAGGTGATGAGGGTTAGAAATCCACTAATCCAGTTGGTTTTGGCCATGTGTAGTTCATAGATTTTACATTATCTTCCCATTTTATTTAAATCGTCAAATAATGATGTCATCGCTGCATCATTATTATGTCATAAATAATTTAATTTATTTAAGGTCTAAAAATCATAAAAAAAATACTATGATGTAGGAAATAGTTTTATATTTCCAATGACTATTTATAATCAAAATTTGGACTTGTATAACCCCACTTAAAAAAAATTTCGTAAAACATATTATGTTTGTGTCATTTTCACTTTAACATTAAATAAAAAGTAATTTATGTCATTTCCCAACAAAAGTGGATCCATGGGGTCCCCAAGTTGACCCATGGCATGTTATGGTCGGACATGACACAACCAATGGGGTTGGGACATGTGTCTAGGTCATTTCATTTTATTAAAGTATTATTTATACCTTAAACTACCCTAATTACCACTAATCGCGATTAAAAACATAATAAGTTACTATTCACCAAAAAATTATTATAATCTCATTGAACCACATTTTACATACTAATGAAAACCATGTATGTCGGATTTTCAAAATTCAAAACACAATGATGGAAAAATTTCATTTAAACGGAAAATCAGTCTTTATAAGTACCACTTAGTGGTTTCACTATTCATCAAAAATTGAAGTTTTTCAGAAAATTACCAAAAATTCACCCTAAGCTATATTTGATATTCCGAATTCAAAAATGAAGTCTATTTTAAAAAATTCAAATCATATAAGTCACATTAATTAATTTATTAATTAATTCCCGTTGCCAGAGCAAATAGCGTGTTTTTACAAAACAATAAGTATCAAAAGATTGACACCAGTTTAAGTCTAATTTCAAAGTGAAATTGATTCCAATGACCACCATTGGATAAAATGGTAAAAATATATTCTAATTTCACTTCAAAACCAATTAAAAACATAATCTAATCATATAAATAAATTATATTAAAAAGCAGTTTTGATGTAAAATGCAGTATTTTTCACTATTCATTAAAAAATGAACATTGTCAGAAAAATACCAAAAATTCACACAAGGTAAATTTTTATGTCCCAATCATAAAGGATAAGTTTATTTTGACGAACATAGTTTATAAAATTTTCAAAATATAGATTCAAAAAGGGTTTCCCATCATAAGGCAGTAAAACAATCTTTTAAGTATATTAGTGTATTACATGCTTAAGATTGTATTTATTTTCATTTTAATCCTCTATAACACTATCTTAATAATTAATAAACATAGATAAAAATATATATTATTCATTAATTACTTGGGATGTTTCATCCTTCCCCCCTTTAGAAAATTGCGTCCCCGCAATTTATTTACTTATCGAATAAATGGGGGTACTTATCCCTCATTGCATTTTCAGATTCCCATGTTGCATCTTCAATAATGTGGTTTTTCCACAAAACCATTACCTGGTGAATCACCTTATTCCGTAACAATTTCTCCCTGTGGTCAAGAATCTGGACCAGTTTTTCCTCATAAGATAGGTTCTCTTCCAGCTGAACTACCTCTGGACTCAAAACATGAGATGGATCTGGCATATACTTTCTCAATATTGAAACGTGAAAAACATTTTGTACCTGAGATAAACTCGGAGGTAAAGCCACTCGGTATGCAACTGATCCAACTCTCTCCAGAATTTCGTATGGTCCAACAAACCTTGGACTCAACTTTCCTTTCTTACCAAATCTCATCACACTTTTCCAAGGAGAAACCTTGAGAAAAACATGATCACCTACCTCGAAAGATAGATCCTTCCTCCGGTTATCTGCATAACTCTTCTGCCTGCTCTGAGCTGTTCTCATGTGTTTCTGAATCAGCTGAACTTTTTCTGCCGTCTCTTCTACCAATTCTGGTCCCATCAACTTCCTTTCACCCACTTCATCCCAGAAAGCTGGAGTTCGACACCGTTTCCCATATAATGCCTGAAATGGTGCCATCTGTATACTGGAATGAAAATTGTTATTATATGAAAACTCAACCAAAGAAAGATGTTGGTCCCAACTTCCCTGATAATCCATAGAAGAAGCTCGTAGCATATCCTCCAATGTCTGAATTCTTCGTTCTGACTGCCCATCTGATTGAGGATGAAAAGCTGTACTAAAATTTAATTCAGTACCCAACGACTTCTGAAGGCCTTTCCAAAAGTTAGAAGTAAACCTGGGATCACGATCCGATACAATGGAGAGAGGAACTCCATGTAACCTAAATATCTCTTTAAGATACAAACGGGAAAGTTGATCAAGAGAGAAAGTATCTCGTATAGAAAAGAAATGAGCAGATTTGGTCAAGCGATCAACAATAACCCAGATTTCATTATTACCTCAAGATGTCCTCGGTAATCCCACAACAAAGTCCATGGATATATTCTCCCATTTCCACTCTGGTACTGGTAATGGCTGAAGCATCCCTTTCGGTAACTGCCGCTCTGCTTTAACCTGCTGACAAGTCAAACACTTCACAGTAAAATCAGCAATATCTCTTTTCATTCCATCCCACCAGTAATACTCCCGCAGATCTCGATACATCTTAGTACTTCCCGGATGAACTGAAAACGGAGAACTATGAGCTTCACATAACAACTCTCTCTTCAACTGTGAATCACAAGGCACACACAATCTCTTCCCAAATCTCAAAACTCAATCATTATCAATGTTGAATTCAGGAAACTTACCTTTCTGAACCAGCTCTACCTTTTTCTGAAACTCACTGTCTTGCTTCTGTGCTTGCTTGATTCTATCTGATAGAGAAGATCTCACTGATTCCTGAAACAAAACAGCAGGACTTCCTGCACCAACAACTTCTATGCCAAAGTTCATCAAATCCTTAACCAAAGGATCATGTTCCAACCACAACATTGTTAATGAAGCATTACCTTTTTCGACTCAAAGCATCAGCCACTTTATTTTCTTTTCTCGGATGGTAATGAATTGTACAATCATAATCCTTGATTAATTCCAGCCATCTCCTTTGTCTCATGTTTAACTCTTTCTGAGTGAATATATACTTTAAACTTTTGTGATCGGTATATATTTCACACTTTACTCCATACAAATGATGCCTCCAAATTTTTAAAGCAAAAACAACAGCAGCTAATTCCAAATCATGTGTAGGGTAATTTACCTCATGAGTTTTCAACTGTCGTGAAGCATAAGCAATTACCTGATCACTCTGCATTAGTACGCAACCAAGTCCTTTCAATGAAGCATCACTATATATAACAAACTCACCATTCCTAGAAGGTAGTGCCAAAACTGGACCATTCACCAATCTTCTTTTCAATTCCTGAAAACAATCATCACATTCTTTTGTCCAGATAAACATAACACCCTTCCGAGTTAGCATAGTCATTGGACTAGATAACCGTGAAAAATTTCTAACAAACCTTCGGTAATAGCCCGTCAAACCAAGGAAGCTATGAATCTTGGTTACATCTGTGGGTCTTGGCCATTCTTCCACAACTTTTGTTTTTGCAGGATCAACAGTTATTCCATCTTTAGAAACAATGTGACCAAGGAAAGAAATTTTTTGCAACCAAAACTCACACTTGCTTAATTTCCCATACAATTTCTTTTCTTTTAAGGTTTGCAAGATAAACCTTAAATGTCTTTCATGCTCCTCTTTACTTTTAGAAAACACCAAAATATCATCAATAAAAACAACCAACATTTTTCACCTGAGTCAACTGAGCCATCACTGCAACAAACTGTTCAGTTCCAATTCTGACCATCTCAGGATGCTGATTCTGAAGGTTATTTCCTTCTGTATACCTTCCTAGCACTGCTTCCCTATTTCCTCTATGGAAAACCATTCTGAACAAACATGTCTTAGATGAAGCAACATGGTAATCTTTAAATGCTATACCATTTAAAAAAAATATTTTTTGGATAATCATTTAATAGAATTCTAACTCCTAAAGTTATCTAAACCGACCTCTGGTACCAACTATAAGGCCCCAGCCTTAAACCTTACTTAATCTTGAGTTATTACAAGATTACACATTGAGGATCTTTTTGGGTTTAGAGTTTTAGAGAATTAGATCATAAAACTTGCATTACATTCCACATATAAACAAAGTGGTTACATAAAGATAGTATTCTTCATTCCCATCAATGGAAACACATTTAAAATAAAACATGGATTATTTATTGACACATCCTTGACTCTATCATCTTATCATGTACCTTTCCCTTGACCTGTGAAAAACATTTCAAAAACATGGGATGAGCATAAAAACTCATTATGGGTTATAAAAACATGGAAAGGAAACATGGGTACATACATACATAAGAGTGAAATCATACTTTACCCATAAAACATAATCACTTTAACATACCTCATCAAATCATGAATAAATCATAGAAATCATAAGACATAAAGGTAACTTGAGGCATTCACAACATTCTTACGTAAGGTGTAACCCTCTTGGTTACGTTTGGAATACCCATCACAGTATATTCCCTAAAATCTCTTCGTAGAAACCTTAACGTTTCACTCCTTCACGTTACCCAATGCAATGGAGATCTATAACGGGCTCACCCGCCCTTAGTTTATCACGGAACCACCCGTCTTCATAATAATGCCCAAGAACCATAACATAATCATATCACATAAAACATGTATAAAGGAAACATAAAATTTCCACATTTCAATCACGAGATATCAATACAACACATTGATATAATAAAAACATTATGAAATCCATTTTCAATACCAAAGTAAAACATGGTATTTATTTTTCTTTTAAAAAAAAGAAGGTATGGCTTGTAGAGGAAGCCGAAACTCAAATAACGGTCACGACGGCGGAGAAGTCGTTGTCGCCGCATACGTACGAAAAAAACATTCCCTTTTGTCGTTTAGTAAACGCTTCGTATAAAAAAGATTCCTTTTTAATAAACGTAAAATTCAAAGGGGTTTATACACCGTATAAAAGAAAGTTGTGTATAAAATAAAATATGCCTCAACGAAAGGAGATTGAGATGAAGTCCCATACCTCGTATCCGACATGACCCGACCGTTCATTAATCTCCTGAATAATAAACATGAGTTAATCTCCACTTGCTTAAGAATCGTTTTCAAGTTCATTATTCCTTTTATACCATGTTATGAACATCATGTAATCATTTAAGTTAATAATGTTCATTTTGTCGGTATTTGGTTCTTAAGTCAAAAATAGACTTCTTACACTTACATGTTGTTAATTTGGTCAAAGGTTCACTATATCCAAAATGGTATTCATGATGTAGATATCATATATGTCATATATATCCAGTACATACATGCATTTATAATATTACATCACATTTAGAGGTAAGAAATGAAATGCACCGTTCATGGAGACGGTAAGCCGTACGTACGCATGAACGCTACTTCAATTTCTATTTCATATTTTCTGGAATGGAATCATAATGATATAAGATTATATTATAATTCCAGTATAATAACATATATAATATCATTAACTTTATCCTTTACACTTCCCACATATGGTATTAACGAATCAAATCACTTTTAGGGGGCGGTAGTCCGCACTTCCTAAAATGAAGATATCGTGTTTTACCCATAATGGAAACCATAAAGGTATGCCCAAAATGAAAAAAACAGAAGCTTAAGGAAAACATAAACATATTATATATCATATATGAAAATAGTGACATCATAATGGCCACCTTTGAAGGTGTTAAATGAGTGTCGAACAATCATCGTTTCGGGAGGCAGAATTTCGCCATCCACGGAAACCGTATGTTCTTTAACCATTTGATGTAGTTGTGTGAGAGTGTAGCTCAAATAAATCATATAAAAACATCCAAGTATATTTAAGATACTGGTTTTGTTACAAAAGAAGTAAATAAAAAGAGTTTAGGGGGTTGGAGAAGCAAAATAAAACAAATGAACATTAGAGAATGAATTACCTTAAAAAGTGTAACTCCTTTTGATTTGAGCCTAAAGGCTTCCTTTGAAAGGATTATGCCCAAAGGGAATCCTCTAGGATGAGGAGAGGGATGTGGAGATAGTAATTGGGAAGGGGTTGGCCGAGCCAAAGGCTTGAGAAGTGTGTGAAATGAGGTAGAGGTGGGGGCCTTTTATAAGAGGAGAGGAGGGGCACTTTTGGAAAGTAAAGAAATATTACATTATTCGAAAATGTGTTTCGGTTTTAAAAGGTCCCAAATTGATATAATTCGTGGATAAGGTGATAAGGGTTCGAACTCCACTCATCCAATTGGTTTTGGCCATGTGTAGTGCATAGATTTTACATTATCTTCCCATTTTATTTAAATCGTCAAATAATGATGTCATCTCTGCATCATTATTATGTCATAAATAATTTAATTTATTTAATGTATAAAAATCATAAATAAATACTATGATGTAGGAAATCCTTTTATATTTCCAATGACTATTTATAATCAAAATTTGGACTTGTATAACCCCACTTAAAAATTGTTTTCGTAAAACATATTATGTTTGTGTCATTTTCACTTTAACATTAAATAAAAAGTAATTTATGTCATTTCCCAAAAAAAAGTGGATCCATGGGGTCCCCAAGTTGACCCATGGCATTTCATGGTCGGCCATGATACAACCAATGAGGTTGGGACTTGTGTCTAGGTCATTTCATTTTATTAAAGTATTATTTATACCTTAAACTACCCTAATTACCACTAATCGCGATTAAAAACTTAATAAGTTACTATTCACCAAAAAATTATTATAATCTCATTGAACCACATTTTACATACTAATGACAACCATGTATGTCGGATTTTCAAAATTCAAAACACAATGATGGAAAAATTTCATTTAAACGGAAAATCAGTCTTTATAAGTACCACTTAGTGGTTTCACTATTCATCAAAAATTGAAGTTTTTCAGAAAATTACCAAAAATTCACCCTAAGCTATATTTGATATTCTGAATTCAAAAATTAAGTCTATTTTACAAAATTCAAATCATATAAGTCACATTAATTAATTTAATAATTAATTCCCGCTGCCAGAGCAAATAGCGTGTTTTTACAAAACAATAAGTATCAAAAGATTGACACCAGTTTAAGTCTAATTTCAAAGTGAAATTGATTCCAATGACCACCATTGGTTAAAATGGTAAAAATATATTATAATTTCACTTCAAAACCAATTCAAAACATAATCTAATCATATAAATAAATTTGATTAAAAAGAAGTTTTGATGTAAAATGCAGTATTTTTCACTATTCATTAAAAATGAACATTGTCAGAAAAATACCAAAAATTCACAGAAGGTAAATTTTGATGTCCCAATCATAAAGGATAAGTTTATTTTGACGAAAATAGTTTATAAAATTGTCAAAATATATATTCAAAAAGGGTTTCCCATCATAAGGCAGTAAAACAATCTTTTAAGTATATTAGTGTATTACATGCTTAAGATTGTATTTGTTTTCATTTTAAGCCTCTATAACACTATCTTAATCATTAATAAACATAGATAAAAATATATATTATTCTTTACTTACTTGGGATGTTACAATCATATCCATAGTATTCCATGTTTTCATGTCTCCTCCATGTATCGCCTTGTCCTGGCTCCCTTAAGTCTCAGCCCAGATGCTCGTTGTCTACAAAAGGCACAACAAGGTATAGGTGAATCCCATGCAGGGGTGAGTATAAAAATACTCAGTAAGGACCCCAAGACCCTAAAAAGTCTCCCAGTGTTCTATAATTAAAAACCCACAAAAAATAACTCAATCAAAAATCATGAATAAATAGACACAACTCAAAATAGAGTCTCATCTCAGACCATGTATTAGTGAAGTATAAATGTATAGATGATTAGTTGTGAAACAAGATCATATAATTCTGTCAGGAGGCACTTCTGTTGACCATACATATTCTAACCCACATAGGATTGATAAGTACTAACCCCTGTAATGATCCACACAAGATAAAACCCTCCGAGATTTGATAGGTACTAACACCCACAATGACCCACATAGGATCAGTATGCACTGACCGACACTGGATCATTGAGAGTTGACCCACATATGATCTGACCACATAGGATCAGTTTGCGATGAACCACATAGGATCGTAGATCGCTGACCCACACATGATCTAACTCACATAAGATTGGTAAGTGCCGACCCACATAAGATCGCTCGGTACTAACCTCTATATGATCTGTCTCCAACGTCCGCCTCACTGCAAGCCACTGGATTCTCCCTCATAGTATGCTTGATTCTATGAGAACTACTCCTCAATCCGTAATATGTATTTCAATCATCACAATGTCCCACTAAGCCGTATCCTGATGATCCTTCATGTCAAAAGGGTCCTAATGAAAAAGACGACGCGTCAATCAGACGGTCGGTCTATAAGTTATTGGCATTTTAGAGTTGAAGGCTCGGTTGGATTTGGAGATGATCCAACCCGGTCATACTCCAACATTCATCCAAACTCTCATGGAGTATTTCAAAAGGACATCCACATCCTAAGGGTTTCAACACAATAGATGGTGCATCAATCGGATGCCTGATCTGTTAGTTGCATCCCTTTCTCTGAAATAGGGGTGATCGCACCTTGGACTGACCCAGCTCGGTCAGGACCACTGGAATATGTCAAAGGAAACACTTCCCTAAAGGGAACCCAATGCCACTAATAGTGTCTAAAATGGAAACAAGGATTTTCACATAGGGGGGTTCATTTATCCAAGGACCGGTTGGTTCTGGGCCTGGTCCGACTCGGTCAGACAGGCCTGAATGAATGGGTCTCGTGGTCTACCAGACCCCGCTCGGTTCTGGACCGATAATAGTCGGCTTCGTTCACTTGGTTTGGACCACCAAGGTCATCCCGTTTTAGTTCTTGGGCTTTAGTCATGGTTGGTTAGGAACGTCTGGTGGGGCTCGGCCCACCCGCGCTGGCCCACTTTGTCGCGGGTCCAGTAAGACCCACTAGAGGGTCTGACCCGTTGGGTGGGTTTCGTCCGCTCGTTCAGCCCGAGTCAGCTCGGTCTTCCCATAGGTGGACCATTGCATCCCACTATCCCCATGCTTGCAGAGTCATTCGCAAGCTGGTGGGGCGCCGCCCCAACACATTTTACATATCAGTCGTTTGGTCGACTGGGGTTTCGCCAACGCAGTGCTGTACAGGCCGCGCAACCCCATCCTACCTCGGCCTGTTGGTCATGGCCGCTTCTTCCAGTGGTGCCTACGTGCGCCGCTCTAGTCCCATGTAGCTGGCTCATTCTGGCCACCATCAACCATAGTGGTGTGTTGTCATGTGCCACCTCCTGACGCTCGCAACCGGTTGTCATGGGTATTCTCCAATCAACGTGGGTGGCCGCCGACATTTCACACTGGTGGTTTGTTCTGCGGATCACCGAGCATACTCTGTTGTTTGTTCTTGGTCCCATCTGGACCTACGGCTATCCCACACTGTCGTCATCGTAGTGTGACCCTCTATTTCATGTTTCTATAATGTTGGAAATTGTTCTCTGAAGTTCACATCAAGAACTGAGAGGAGGTTCTGGTCCTTGTTTGTTTGGCATGCGCCCTCCACATTACATGATAAAAAGTGGTAGAGAAATTTAATTCATCGCGTACATATTTAAAATAAACCTCCTACCTAGAAGAGGTGTTTTATGACAATGATCGATAGAACCCCCCTTCATCATTGTCATTTGTCCATGATTCAGTGGCGCTCTTCACCACTCCCTGGAACTAACCTTATCCTCCACGTGGTTGGCCTTGTGGTACTTTTCCAGAGCTTCATCGTTTAGTGAAGTCATTCCAACACTCTACCCGAGTTCCATTTAAAAAGATGAGGGGGAGGGTGAGTAACGCATGTGGAATTAATGGGGTTCATTTAATTAAAGAGCCTTCTTAATTACAATTGTGTGGTTACAATAATAAAGAGAAGTCAATCTATTTAATGGTTTGACTTTTCACTGGTCTCTCCATAAATGCTTTCATGTTTGAGTAAAGGAGAAATAAAAATAAAATAACATTGTTATTTTATTATTCTCTTAAAACTCCAAAAATTTCTTTTTCTCCCATCATTCTACAGTCTAATTGAATCCTCCCCTGAGCGAATCTCGAAGCTCTAGATTCAATAGTGCCCTCTGATTTCTAATCTAAGCACTTGTTCAAATGATAGATAATTCCACCCACACATTTACTAAATGTACCTAAAAAATATCATCAATTTCTTTCGAGCACACCAGGCCTCAAGATCACGCACCATCAATTTTTGTAGACTCATAATAATTCCATATAATTAAAAAAGTACATATAAAATCTGGTTCATTACATTTTTCCCACCTTAGGGCTTTTCATCCCTGAAATCCACAACATAAACTGATAAAAGAAATGGGGGTACTAAGCACGAATCTATGCCTCCCTCTCCCAAGTGTTCTCTTAGAGGTCCACGTGCTACCATTGAATGCACACCAAAAGTATCGATCATCCTCAAAGGACCTGCTCCTATTGATCCTCAATCTCTATAAGAACCTCTGTAAAAGTCAACCAATTATTAATGTCCAGCTCACCACAGTCAATAACATGTGGTGGATCATCCACGTACTTCTTCAGCTGTAACACATAGAAAATTCAATGTACTTGATGCATCTATGGGGGGAAGAGCTAAGAGATACACCACCACACCAACTCTGCTGAGAACCTAAAAGGGTCTGATGAACCTCGGAGACAGCTTACCGCCCCGGCCAAATCACCAAAACCCATGTCAAGGTGAGACCCTTATGAAGATGTGGCATCCTTCCTCGAACTCCAAAGGTCTCTATCATCTGTCAGTATAAACATTTTGGCTGATCTGTGTAGTATACATCTTCTATTGGATGATCTGCGCCTTCTCAGTGGTAGCCTGTACCAACTCTAGACCCATAAGTGATGACTCCCCTGGGTCTGTCCAGCATTCATGTGATCTAGAAGGTTGGTCGTAAAAGACCTCAAATTGAATCATACCAATGGTGGAGTGATAGTTATTGTTGTATAAAAAGTCCAAAAAGGGAAAGTGATCCTCAAAACTATGGCCAAAATCTAAGATGTAAGCATGAAGCATGTACTCGAGTGTGTTTATGGTTCGCTCTTTCTGACCATTTGTTTGAGGATGGAAGGATCTACTAAATCATATCTATGTCCCAAAATCTTCATGTAATTACTTCCACAATCTAGATTTAAAATGTGTTTCACGGTCAGAGATGATCTATGATGGCACCCCATGAAGCCATACAATCTCTTGTACGTAGAGGCGTCCCAATCCCTCTACTGATCCCTCCTCTCAGATGGGTACGATGTGGGCTGACTTGGTGACTCGGTCAATGATCACCTAGATTGAATCATGTCCCCAAGATTTTTGTGGTATCCCTACCAAAAATTCCATGGAGATATCATACCACATCCTCCCTAGTACCTCTAGTGGTTGTGTAAATCCTGCTGAAACCTGATACTCGGCCTTAACTTGTTGAGAAGTGAGAAATTGTGAAACAAACTCTGCCACTGCTTTCATCATACCTGGTCACCAGTGCTGACACCAGAGGTCCTAGTACATCTTCTTCACACGAGGATTTACTACCATAGGGGATGTATAGAACTCCCTCAACACCTCCTCTTGTAGCACCACTAGGACCATGGTCTGTCCTTGGAAAAGGATGATATTCTCCCCACCTTTATAAAATCCATCAGGTGCATGTCATGTGGATATCAGAACACATTGATCCTCGTAGTTAATGTCCCCATGTTTTCCCTCCTAAACTCACTGATGAAGGGGGGGAGTGACAGTCATTTAATGGAGGTAAGATTCTTCATCTCTATTGACAATGTATATTTGAAAAGAAGATAGATTCTATGTCACCTCACTTAGTCGTTGCAAACCAGACCTCTTGCTGAGTGTATCTACCACTATGTTCCCTTTACAAGGAGTATATACTATCTCAAATCCATAGTCCTGGAGGAACTCTATCCATCATCGATGTCTCAAGTTTAGATCATTCTGTAGGATGATATACATGAGACTCTTGTGATCATAGTAGACTACAGAGGTTTCTCCCATCAAGTAATTCTACCACATGTTTAGGTCAAAGACAACTGCTACTAACTGTAGGTCATGGATACCATAGTTCGTCTCATGTTGTCTCAGCTACCATGCACCATAAGTTATCATTGCTCACTCTTGCATCAGGACACATCCGAGTCCAGTCCCTGATGCATCGTAGTAAACTACATACACAGCACCCTCTTTTGGTATCCTCGAGATGGGGGAACTTTTTAGTCTCTGACTCAACTGCTAAAAACACTATTGGCTTCTCTCCGTCCACATGAAGGGTTTTCCCTTCCTTGTCAATGCTGAAAAGGGTGTTGCAACTCTAGAAATTTCAGGTACGAATATCTGATAGTACCCATAAAACTCCAAAAAACTCCTCACCTCAGTCACACTCCAGGGTGCCTTCCATGAAAGCACAGCCTCTATCTTTTCCAGGTTTACTACAAATCAAGCCGCTGAGATAACATATCCTAGAAAGTGGAGCTCTCATATCCAAAACTGGATCTTCAAGAGCTTACCATAAATTTGGTGCTCTCGGAGTGTATCCCAAAGTACCTACAAATGATAGGCATGATCCTCCTCCGACGCTAAGTACACCAAGTTGTCATCAATGAAGACCATCACAAAACGATCGAGGTATGGCTAAAAGAACCTTTTCATGAGTCCCATGAACACTACAGGGAATTGGTCAGGCCAAATGGCAGAACTAAGAACTCATTGTGGTCATACTAACATCTGAAGGTCCTCTTCTACACATCCTCATCTCATACCCTTAGCTAATGATAGAATGAACTAAGGTCTATCTTCAATAACCAACGGGGTCCCTTCAGCTGATCAAAGATATCATCTATCCTCAGAAGTGAATACTTGTTCTTCATGGTCACCTGGTTCAGGAGCCGATGATCCACATAGATCCTCAAACTCTTATCTGCCTTATTGGAGAACAAAATCAGGCATACCAATGGAGAGACACTAGGAATTATGAACCCATACCTCTATATGTCCTTCAGTTGTACCCATAACTCACGAAGCACCACAGATTTTATCTGATATGCTAGATTAGATATTTGTGTCACCCATGGTACATATCATTGTATAATTCTACCTATTTACAAGGAGGTATTCATAGAACATCATCCGAGAAGTCATCAGCATACTGGCCTACCACTACAAGATAGATCAGACTCTCAACATCAATAGATCTAAGAGTAAGGCTAGCCAACTGATAGGTGATCGGCTGCACCCTTCTCCGGTTAATTTCATCATGTATTGAAAAGGTTCTCTTCTCACCGGTGAATGAATACCTCGTCCCATCCTTATAGACACACTGCACTTTGCACCATATACAGTCAATCTGAGCATGGATTGTGGATAACCAGTCCATACCCAAGATGAGGTCGTAAGGCCTCAATGCCACTACTAGAAGCTCATAGCCGAAGATCTCGCTTACTATAGTGACCTCACACTTCTAGCATCAGTGTGTAATCATCAAATATTCTTCTGTAAGAGTCTCTAATAATAGGGATCGATCCAATGGCTCCACCAGAATCTCTGAGATCTATACGAGAGCCATGGAAATGAATGAGTGACTTGCACATGTTTCTATATGTATTGCAGTTAGGGTGTAATAGAGATAGATCGTACCTCGAATCATCCCTAGAGCGTCATGGTCATAGTTCTCTGCTTCTTGTAGCTATGTTCGAACCTGTCCACCTGCTGCCTATGGTCAGGGTGGACCACCTGGCGGTGGTGGTAGTAGAACCTCAAATCCTTGTCCACCGCTTACTACACGGCTCACTCCTCTACCACAACTACCGCCCTGTAGACCTCCATGTTCAAATATCTTCCTCTTCCTCGGTGGTTCCCTGACAGTATTATGATCTTTGGTATAGTGGGTTAGTTAGTCATGATCCATGTGGCCCTTCCCGCCGCATGTGAAGCACACCTTGCCTCACAGCTGACCTCCTCTACCTCGCGAGCTCCGCTCCTTTGACCCTGCATCCTAGGGTTATCCACCAAAGGGTCTTGTCTACTTAGACCTTTTTGTTATCTGCCTACCACCAACAACAGATGAATCTGCTACGTGTTGACTGGTGGTGGGTCTCGTTGTCGGTGTCTTCTCAGTAAGTAAACATCACACCAAGAGTTCCCTCTCCAGCACTCTATCATGTTTTGGATGATGAAAGATACCATCAAATATCAGATCTCCTGTCATATTCCATGCTTGATGGTCGGGGACCTAAAGAAAGGGTCCTGCACCATGTCGGTTGAGTAGCGTGAGAGGTCGATGAACCTCATCGAGTACTGGGCCATGGTCAGGATGCCCTGTTGTAAGTGTAAGAGCACCTGAATATGCACAAAGAGTAGAGTCACTGGGACAAACTCTTCCCTGAAGTGGCCCTCAAAATCATGCCAGGTGAGGGTTGCATCATCGTCCATCTGGAGAGTCAGGCTCTACCATCTCCCAGCTACTCCCTAGAAAAGACTGGCAGCTAGGATCACCATCAGGTCGGCCGGTGTGCCAACTAGGTGAAAAACTCTAGCCATAGCTTCCAGCCAGTCCTCAGTGGCCTGAGGATCCATCTTGCATAAAATCCTCGGAAGCCTTTTTTGATGAAACTCGTGAAATACGCTCAGTAAGTGTGCATCGTCTGATAGTGGGAATTGTGGAAACGTCTTCCCAATGGGTAGTTGTTTTGATGGTACACCACCTAAAGGTTATATTGTTGTAATAGGGCCCCGCATAGAGGTCTCATCGCTCAGTGGGTTGTCATCATGTACTCTCTCAGAAATCCGGGCTGGCTGTCTACATAGTGGCATCTTGAAAGAAAATAGTTGTTCCATGGTCAATAAGTTGTACCTGATGAGCTAACTCAAATAAATCATAAGAAAAAATTTTGAAAACACACACAATCAATGTTTTCATGCACTGATTCAGAAATTAGAATTCAAGGTACTGGTGTATGGATACATTGGCCACCATATGAACATTGGGTACCTCAAACTGAAAACCAAACTCATAACACTTAACACTTTTTCCACATATAAAAGATCAAGGTCCTGGTTCTTCAGAAGAATTGACTTTTCTGACACCACTTTGTCACAACCCGTCCCCCAGGGCCCGTGCCATGACTACCCCAAGACCAACTTCCATAGGCCAGGGGTTGGCGACTAGCACCAAAAAGGTACATCCCTATAATGATAAGGTGTTTCCTTATACCTATACAAAAACACTTCTAAGAACAAAACAAGATGCAACCATGATGTAAAGTACTGTAGTAAAAAATGTACTGAAAGGAAAGGAGTCGGAATACCAGCCCAACTGAAACGTACATGTACAAATGAAATGAGAAAACAACTTGTGGATCGTCCACCAAGGATCCTACTTAAATCGTAGGTACATATCTTCTCTATATAACTCCATGTCCACCCGTCTCCCCTGTGAACTACCTGGTCCTGGCTCCCTCAAGTCTTAGCCCAGCTGCTCATCATGTACACAAGACCCAATAAGGTGAGGGAGTATCCCGTGCAAAAGTGAGTATAACAATACTCATTAGGGTCTATGATACCCCCAAAGGTCCCTCAGAGTTCCATAAATAAAAAAACACAAGAAATACATCAATCGCAAAGTACGAAGCAATAAACACAGCTAAAAGTATAGTCTCATCTCAAACTATGTATTATTGATGTATAGAAGTACATATGATTAGTTGTCAAGCTAGATCATCTTATTTTGTCAAGAGGAACTACTTCTGATCATATAGAGTTTGACCCACATTGGATTGATATGTACTAGCCCCCGCAATGACCACACTGGATTCGACCATCCTAGAGTCGATAGTTACAAACACCCGCATTGACCCACATAGAATCTGAACAAAACAAGATTGGTATGTGCTGACCCACACATGCTCATTGAATGTTGACCCACACAGGATCAGTATGCGATGACCCACATAGGATCGTTGAGCGCTGAACCACAAAAGATCTTACCCATATAGGATCGGTAAGTGCTAACCCACATAGGATCACTCGTGACTAATCTACGTATGATCTGTCTCCAACCTCCACCTCACTGCCAACCACTGGATTCCCGCTCATAGTACACTTGATTCTAGGAGAACCACTCCTCAAGCCATCGTTCATATTTCAATAGGCATGAAGACCCGTGATTATGTAACACGATGATATGTCACGTCATAAAGATCCCAATGCAGAAGACGAAGCTTCAACCAGACGCCTGGTCTGTAAGTTATTTTCAATTTAGTGTTGAGGGCCCATGTTGATTTGGAGGCCATCCAACCCAGTCGTATTCCAACATTCATTAAAAAATCTAGATTATTTCAAAACGATCACCTCATCATAATGGTTTTAACAAAAGAGACGGCGTGTCCACCGGACGCACGGTCTGTTATTTGCATCCCTTTCTGTGTAATGGGGGTGATCACACCTTATTCTAGCCCGACTTGGTTAGGTCAGCTAGAATATTCCAAATGAACCGATTCTCAAAATGGATTCCAACGCCACTGATGGTGGTTCAAATGAACACTAGGTTTTTCATTTACGAGAATTATTTATTTGGGGACCATTTGGGTCTGTGCCCGGTCCGAATCAGTCAGACCGGCCGGATGCAATGAGTCTTGGGGTCTACCTGACCCCAACCGAGTCAAGCCGATTATGGGTTGGCTTTGTTCACTGGGTTTAGCCCGTCGAGGTTATCCTGTTTCAGTACATGGACTCGGGTCGCGGGTTCAGCCCAGTGGAGGGTCTGGTTTGCTAAGTCGGCTCATGTCATCTCGGTCCCCCCAGAGGCGGACCATTGCATCCCCCTGGCCCCGCACTTGTGGGTCTGTTTGCCATCCGGTGGGGCGTTGAACCACAAAATTTAACATGTTAGCAGTTTGGATGACCGAGGTTTAGCCAATGTGGCGTGGTGCGGGCCATACCGCAACTTTCTTTGCAGCCTTCTGACCATGACCACTTCCGCCAGTGGCGCCTGCAGGCACTGCCCTCGTCATGTGTGGTCGGATCGGGTCAGCCGACTTTGTCCCCAGTGGAGCGCCGTCGGACACTGCCTTCTAACACCAATAGTTGGTTTTTGTGGGTATTCTCTAGCCACCATCGGCTGCCGCAGACATAGTGCACCAACGGTTTGTTATACGGGTTATCGGGAAAGCTCTGGTGTTCGTCCATGGTCTCGTCTGCACCTACGGCTCTCACGCGCTATCACTGTCATATCGTGACCCACTATTTTATGTTTTCATTGAGTTGGAAATTATTCTCAGATGATCACATTAAGAACGAAGTGTCGGAGGGTGTGAGACTTGTTCTTTTGGCCCACACCCACCACGTTACATGATAACAAGGTGAAGATAAATGTGATTGGGGTCGTGGTACTTTTCTAGAGCTTCATCGCTTGGTGAATCTGTGCCAACACTATACATGAGCTCCACATAAATAGGATATGGGGAGGGTGAGTAACGAATGTAGAATTAATAGGGATCATTTAATTAAGGAACCTGCCAAATTCCATTGGTGTGGTTACAAGAATAAAGAGGATTCATTCCATTTAATGGCTTGACTTGTCGTTGGTCTTGCATCCGACTCTTTTCTGTTGGAGGAAAAGAGAAATAAAAAATAAAATAGCTTTGTTTTTTTATTATTATCTTAAAAGTACAAAAATTATCTTTTTCTCTCGACCTTCTATGGTCTAAGTGAATCCTCCCTTAAGCGAATCTCAGCATTGCAGATTCAACGTTGCCCTCAGATTTTTATTCCGAGTACCGGTTCAAAAGATAGAAAACACCGGCTGTGAATTTATTGAATGTACCCAATAAATGTTCATAAATATATTCTAGGCACACCAGGCCTTAGAATCATGGGCCATCAATATTCACAGACTCATAAAAATTCTATATATTTAAAAAAAATTACATGGAAAATCCAATTGTTTATAGTTGAGTTTTTTTAATAGTAAAAATTATAGTTTTTTTAATATGGTGTCTTTGATGATACCCCCAAGACATAAATATAATATAAAAAATTATGAAACTTAAATAATGATCCATTTTATTAATATAAAATAAATTATTATAAAAATAAGTCCAAAAAATAAATTATAATTTATTTCATGACAATATGAGAACAATTTTAAGTGCCAAATAAGTCCCTGTGGAGCATTGGAAAAGTAAAATTTTTTATATTAAGGAAAATATTTATGAAATAATTATTATTTTTATGTATTCATTAATTACTATGATATTTAATTTATGATATATACATATAGTTATTATTTTTGGAGTTATATAATAAGAACTGTATCCAAATTCTTATGTAGTTCTTGTGCCATGCGTGATATGTAAAAATAAAAAATTAATTAATATTTCATGACATAAATTTGATTAAATTACATATTAAATGAAAATATATATATTAATTATGAAGTGAAAAAATTACTTTATAATAATTTTTTAAAAATTAAAAAAATTTATATAATATTCTATAACATTTACATTCTCATGGCGTAGTATAGAAGAAAAACTATGATAATGATTTTAAAAATTTTAAAAATGATAATATTTAAATTAGTTTATATGTGAAATGAATTTTATCAACCTTTAGAAATAATATTGGATAATATAAGTGATTTTATTTAAAATTGGTGGTTTTCATGATATTTTCAAACTCAAGATAAGGTGATAAGAACAAATTGAATTTAAATACATTTTATGATAAAAATATTTTATAATTGATTTAAAAATCAAAAATATTTTATAAATCAAAAATTCAGATTTTATATGGTCAAATATTTCATCCCTTGATTGTTTATTTTTCATCTTTTGTTTTATAATTACATTATTAACCCTTAATGTCTAAATATTTATGAAATTCCAATGATTTTTACCTATAAAATGGGACTAATTGCATCCATATCTAACACAAATATAATTATTATTTTCTTTCAAAACTCTTACAAAATAGCTTTCTAAAATCATTTCCAAAATAATAAAGTAGTTTTTATAATTAGAATATCATCCTAGGGTGGATCTAGTTATAAGCCTAAGGATATTTTCCGATGATGTGTTATTTTTCATAATTGAGTATTTTCATTTTATTTATTATTTTAACACTTTTAAAACATTCCTAAACATTATGATACATTATCATCATGATATCCCATGTAATAAAAATTAATTTTTTTATGGTAAATGTAACGCCCCGACCCCAGCTACCCAGAGTCGGTGCATTACTTCGTAACATTGGCATGATCACAAAAGATCAAGTCTCGAAAGACCGATTAGTTTAGTAGCCTTGGAAACACTAGATACATTCGTAAACGTTACATTACATCATAAAGTGAAAAACTACAATAACAAAGTCTCCATAGTCTACACTCATATCCTCTTCTGACTATCCCTTCAGGTCATTCATAAAATACTTCTTCACATCCTGGAAAACATTAAAACATTGAAAGGGGTGAGCTCAGATGCTCAGTAAGGATAACAATAATGCGGAAGCTTTCATAAATAAACATTAACATTTAAGGCAATGTATAACTAAAACAAAAGCCTTTTAAACATGAACTTCAACATAATATGGCAAAAGTAAAATGAGATAATGCCATTTACTTCTTCACATGGATATTCTACTGGTCGAATAATCACATGCAATATCAATAACCACTTTCATAATGATGGAATGCATAATGCCAGACTATCATAACCACGTAGTCAAGGCCTCGTGCCAAGACCACAAATAATATTTTGTCAAGGCCTTGTGCCAAGACACTAGTTTGTCTCATGAGACCTGCCGATGCATCGAGGAGCTATATCGGGCTCCACCCGTCACTTATTAAGTCCAATGCATTCCTCATATGAATAGGTTTAAACATATCATAAACCATAACATAATCGTATCACATAAAACATGCATAAAGGAAACATAACATTTCCACATTTCAATCACAAGATATCAATACAACACTTTGATATGATAAAAACGCTTTCAAAACCATTTTCAATACCAAAATAAAAGAAAGTTAAAACTTTGTATTTATTTTTCATTAAAAAAAATGATGGCTTGTAGAGGAAGCCGAAACTCAAATAATGGTCACGGAGGCGGAGAAGTCATTGTCGCCGCATAAGTACGGAAAGAAAAACATTCCCTTTTGTCGTTTATCAAAATGCTTCGTATAAAAAGATTCCATTTGAATAAACGTAAAAGTCAAAGGGGTTTATACACCGTATAAAAGAAATTTGTGTATAAAACAAAATATGCCTCAATGAAAGGAGATTGAGACGAAGTCCTTAAAAAGATCATTTTTTAAAATAAAATAGATCTATTATGTGTATTCACTATAGGTACACATAAATAAAGTAAAAATACAAAATAGGACATAATAATATCATGACATAATTTGAAAGTAGGAGATTAACCCAAAGAATGGAAGTTGGGTTAAGAAATTCCCTTACCTCGTGTCTGACTTGACTCAACCGTTCTTTAACCTCCTGAATAATAAACTAGAGTTAATATATACCTTATTAAGAACCATTTTCAACTTCATTATCCTTATTATATCACTTATTACAATGATATGAACATTATGTAATTATTTAAGTTAATAATGTTCATTTTGTCGGTATTTGGTTCTTAAGTCAAAAATAGGCTTCTTACACTTACATGTTGTTAATTTGGTCAAAGGTTCATTATATCCAGAATGGTATTCATGATGTAGATATCATATATGTCATATATATCCAGTACATACATTCATTTATAATATTACATCACATTTAGAGGTAAGAAATGAAATGCACCGTTCATGGAGACGGTAAGCCGTACGTACGCATGAACGCTACTTCCATTTCTATTTCATATTTTCTGGAATGGAATCATAATGATATGAGAGTATATTATAATTCCAGTATAATAACATATATAATATCATTAACTTTATCCTTCACACATCCCACATATGGTATTAACGAATCAAATCACTTTCAGGGGGCGGTAGTCCGCGCTTCCTAAAATGAAGATATCGTGTTTTACCCATAATGGAAACCATAAAGGTATGCCCAAAATGAAAAAAAACAGAAGCTTAAGGAAAACATAAACATATTATATATCATATATAAAAATAGTGACATCATAATGGCCACCTTTGAAGGTGTTAAATGAGTGTTGAACAATCATCGTTTCGGGAGGCAGAATTTCGCCATCCACGGAAACCTTATGTTCTTTAACCATTTGATGTAGTTGTGTGGAAGTGTAGCTCAAATAAATCTTATAACAACATCCTAGTATATTTAAGATACTGGTGTTGTTACAAAAGAAGTAAATAAAAAGAGTTTAGGGGGTTGGAGAAGCAAAATAAAACAAAAGAACATGAGAGAATGAATTACCTTAAAAAGTGTAACTCCTTTTGAGTTGAGCCTAAAGGCTTCCTTTGAAAGGATTCTGCCCAAAGGGAATCCTCTAGGATGAGGAGAGGGATGTGGAGAGAGCAAATGGGCAGGGGTTGGCCGAGCCAATGGCTTGAAGAGTGTGTGAAATGAGGTAGAGGTGGGGGCCTTTTATAAGAGGAGAGGAAGGGCACTTTTGGAAAGTAAAGGAACATTACATTATTTGAAAATGTGTTTCGGTTTTAAAAGGTCCCACATTGATAGAATTCGTGGATAAGGTGATAAGGCATCGAAATCCACTCATACAATTGGTTTTGGCCATGTGTAGTTCATAGATTTTATATTATCTTTCCATTTTATTTAAATCGTCAAATAATGATGTCATCGCTGCATCATTATTATGTCATAAATAATTAAATTTATTTAATGTCTAAAGATTATAAAAAAAATACTATGATATAGGAAATCTTTTTATCTTTCCAATGACTATTTATAATCAAAATTTGGACTTGTATAACCCCAATTAAAAATTGTTTTAGTAGAACAATTTATGTTAGTGTCATTTTCACTTTAACATTAAATAAAAAGTAATTTATGTTATTTCCCAACAAAAGTGGATCCATGGGGTCCCCAAGTTAGGCCATGGCTTTTCTTGGTCGGCCATGACTCAACCAATGAGGTTGGGACATGTGTCTAGGTCATTTCATATTATTAATGTATTATTTATACCTTAAACTACACTAATTACCACTAATCGCGATTAAGAACTTAAAAGTTACTATTCACCAAAAAATTATTTTGATCTCATTGAACCACATTTTACTTCTTAATGACAACCATGTATGTCGGATTTTTTAAAATCAAATCACAGAAGTTGTAATATTTCATTTAAACGAAAAATCAGTTATTTAACTACCACTTAGTGGTTTCACTATTCATCAAAAATTGAAGTTTTTCAGAATAAGGCCAAAATTTCACCCTAAGATATAATTGATATTCCGAATTCAAAAATGATGTCTATTTTACAAAATTCCAAACATATAAGTTGTATTAATTAATTTCATAATTAATTCCCGCTGTTACAACAAATAGCGTGTTTTTAAGAAACAATTTATATCAAAAGTTTGGCAATTGTTTATGTCCAATTTCAATGTTAAATTAATTCTAATGACCACCATTGGATAAAATGGTAAAAATATTTTCTAATTATACCTTAAAACCACTAAATAGTATAATTTATCTGTATAAATTATTTTGATTAAAAAAGTTGTTTTTATGTATTTTTCACTATTCATAAAAAATTAGAAGTTCTCAGAAAAATACCAAAAATTCAACATAGGCTAATTTCGATATTACGAATACAAAAATGAAGTCCATTTTGAAATATAAAATTTCTATAATTTTAAAAAGTGGTTATTACTATTCATAACGGCTATTTTGATTAGTTGCGGTGTGTTAGAACTCGAACTTGCGTACAATGCAAGCTATTGCATTATTGAATGAGAAGCGTATCGTGGAAGCTCGGGGTGTTACATTCTCCCCTCCTTCAATAAATTGCGTCCTCGCAATATGAAATTTTTCTTTGATAATAAAAGGCTGAAAATAGAAAATACCTTTGTGGAAAACCCACATCGGAAATAAGGTTAATAAATATATAACATTAAAAGAAAGCAGGATAAGTACAAAGGTCACCCGATATAGCCCATTCTAGGATTCTATGAAAATATGGATATGGAGGAGAAACAAACCATCAAGGTCTGATGGAGAGTTATAGAAAACAGGATTAGGAGAAAGTTTAACCATAAGAAAATCACAAACTTGTGATTGGTTAAACGGTCATTGAATCCCCAGTTGGAAAAGTTAACCGACAACATTTTTGTTTTAAGTTACCTTTTATTATGTTGAGGAATTTATTTATGAGATTTACTAAGAACGTAGGGGAATATACATACTTGTTATGTATACTTTCATTCGTTAATAAATTTTTACCACAAACCCAACTTTTACTCCAAATGGTAACGGAACTCAAAAATATTCTATTTATCCTAATTGTATAAGGTTCCAAATGTTAACACATACCATTTAGATTAGTAAAACGATTTTGTAATAACCAGGGAATTCCTGTAGGCTAGTGGTAGGAAATAAAGGCTTGTCGCACTATGGTTGTGGGTTCGATTCCTGCAGCTGTGTCCGACGCGACGGGTTATTCCCCACCCTGCAGGTTGTCCTTTTTCTAAAAATATAGTATTATAGTATTCCAGAAATAATCTTCAGAAAAGTTTTAACCTTAAACAATACTATTCAAAGTTCAACTTAATCCATCCCAACATTTATAGTTATCCAAAATACCTCTGTCCAAACTTTCTCTAAAAGGTCTCTTAATTCCAAAATCAATTGTAACATCAGATTCCCCAAACAAAGAAAAGTTTCTCTTATTGTCACATACTAAAAATATGATTACCTTAATCATATTAAAACCTTACTGAAACCAACAAGTACTGCAGTACAATCCTTATATAGATCACATTATTCTAATAACCAGAATATAATCCATGAGTCCGAAAGCATCAATACATTAGTTATTCTGCTTCAACTGTAGTAATAGCATAAGATTGTCCTTGATCCCTTGGCCTTTTCTGGGGTAAGATTCCTTGACGCTTAGGACATTCATTTGCGTAATGACCCATTTCTCTACAATTGTAGCATTCAACTTTGACAGCCTCTTTCTTTCCCTTGCAATCACGTGCCTGGTGACCTTTTTCTCCACATTTATAACAGACTCCCATTCCTTTTAGGCAAGTACCAGGGTGATTCTTCCCACAATTATCACATAATGGAAAATCCTTCTTTCCCTTTTTCCCTTTATCTGTCTCTTGTTCCACCGTTCTCTTCTTCTCTTGCTTTACTTTGTTGTCATAAGACTTAGAGAATTCCTTTTCTGTCTTGATAGCACATGAGACTATATCTTCGTATGATGAGAAGGATTGTGATACTAAAGCTCGTCGGAGAAATGGTTTTAACCCATCAAAGAAACGATCAATCTTACTCCTTGGGTTACGTATATAATCGGCAGCATGCCTCGCTAACCTTGTAAAGTTAGCCTCATACTTTGCGACATTCTCATCCTCCTTCTGCCTCAGACTCAGAAATTGCCTTTCCATATCTGCTCGATGGTCACGAGGAAAGTATTTTTCTAAGAATAGCTCTTTGAACTCCCTCCATTCCATATTCGATACGTCATCATCTTCCTTTGTGTTTTGAATCAGTGACCACCACTGGTCGGCATCTCCAGTGAGGCGGTAAACTGCCATGACAACCTTCTCCCTTTCACTACTCCCCAAGGCATGGAATATTTTCTCTAAGGAATTTATCCATTGCTCAGCTACTGTAGGATTTGTACTCCCATTGAAGGTTGGCGGTTGTTGCCTCATGAAACGGTCTAGCATTGATCCTCCACGTTGCGAATCAGGGTGCTCCATACGAGTAAGGTTGTTATTCATAACCTGCGTGAGTTGTCCCAGTATGGTAATAAGTTGATCAGCACCAGTTGTATCTCCAGGTCCACAATAATTATCTTGAGCAGGAGGGCAATCCCTACACGGAGTTCGTGCATTGATACAGTTTCCATTCCTTCTACTAGGCGCCATTTCTAAACAATGGCATAATCCAGATTAGTTTATGAATCAAAATACATAATTCCATACTTGTATAATACTTAACATAAATTGAACTATTTATGGATATAATCCATAATTATAAAAATGTATTCTTTGAGGAAGTATATACTCGTAACCCTTCATAGTGGTTTGTAAAGAAAATGGGAATTATCCAAAGCATATCCCCCGGGAGTGTCGTAACCAAGAGTGCAGCAAGGCCCGTTGTCGTGCACCAGTTCCCGTTCGAGTCTAGCTCAAAGCGGTGTTTTCGGGTTTTACCCCTAGGTACATCTGTGCCAGAGCCGCCTCTACCTGCTCGTATCCAGACAGGAATGTATTGCTCGGAAAACTCACAACATCTCTACAATACTAAAATTCTAGGAAGTTCTTCTATACTAATCCTCAAAGTCTATCTTTGGGCTATGTGCTCTAATCAGAGTTTATCTAAATCTAGCTTCCAAGGTTAGTACTAAACTGCCTCTGATACCAACTGTAACGCCCCGACCCCAGCTACCCAGAGTCGGTGCATTACTTCGTAACATTGGCATGATCACAAAAGATCAAGTCTCGAAAGACCGATTAGTTTAGTAGCCTTGGAAACACTAGATACATTCGTAAACGTTACATTACATCATAAAGTGAAAAACTACAATAACAAAGTCTCCATAGTCTACACTCATATCCTCTTCTGACTATCCCTTCAGGTCATTCATAAAATACTTCTTCACATCCTGGAAAACATTAAAACATTGAAAGGGGTGAGCTCAGATGCTCAGTAAGGATAACAATAATGCGGAAGCTTTCATAAATAAACATTAACATTTAAGGCAATGTATAACTAAAACAAAAGCCTTTTAAACATGAACTTCAACATAATATGGCAAAAGTAAAATGAGATAATGCCATTTACTTCTTCACATGGATATTCTACTGGTCGAATAATCACATGCAATATCAATAACCACTTTCATAATGATGGAATGCATAATGCCAGACTATCATAACCACGTAGTCAAGGCCTCGTGCCAAGACCACAAATAATATTTTGTCAAGGCCTTGTGCCAAGACACTAGTTTGTCTCATGAGACCTGCCGATGCATCGAGGAGCTATAGCGGGCTCCACCCGTCACTTATTAAGTCCAATGCATTCCTCATATGAATAGGTTTAAACATATCATAAACCATAACATAATCGTATCACATAAAACATGCATAAAGGAAACATAACATTTCCACATTTCAATCACAAGATATCAATACAACACTTTGATATGATAAAAACGCTTTCAAAACCATTTTCAATACCAAAATAAAAGAAAGTTAAAACTTTGTATTTATTTTTCATTAAAAAAAATGATGGCTTGTAGAGGAAGCCGAAACTCAAATAATGGTCACGGCGGCGGAGAAGTCATTGTCGCCGCATAAGTACGGAAAGAAAAACATTCCCTTTTGTCGTTTAGCAAAATGCTTCGTATAAAAAGATTCCATTTGAATAAACGTAAAAGTCAATGGGGTTTATACACCGTATAAAAGAAATTTGTGTATAAAACAAAATATGCCTCAATAAAAGGAGATTGAGACGAAGTCCTTAAAAAGATCATTTTTTAAAATAAAATAGATCTATTATGTGTATTCACTATAGGTACACATAAATAAAGTAAAAATACAAAATAGGACATAATAATATCATGACATAATTTGAAAGTAGGAGACTAACCCAAAGAATGGAAGTTGGGTTAAGAAATTCCCTTACCTCGTGTCTGACTTGACTCAACCGTTCTTTAACCTCCTGAATAATAAACTAGAGTTAATATATACCTTATTAAGAACCATTTTCAACTTCATTATCCTTATTATATCACTTATTACAATGATATGAACATTATGTAATTATTTAAGTTAATAATGTTCATTTTGTCGGTATTTGGTTCTTAAGTCAAAAATAGGCTTCTTACACTTACATGTTGTTAATTTGGTCAAAGGTTCATTATATCCAGAATGGTATTCATGATGTAGATATCATATATGTCATATATATCCAGTACATACATTCATTTATAATATTACATCACATTTAGAGGTAAGAAATGAAATGCACCGTTCATGGAGACGGTAAGCCGTACGTACGCATGAACGCTACTTCCATTTCTATTTCATATTTTCTGGAATGGAATCATAATGATATGAGAGTATATTATAATTCCAGTATAATAACATATATAATATCATTAACTTTATCCTTCACACATCCCACATATGGTATTAACGAATCAAATCACTTTCAGGGGGCGGTAGTCCGCGCTTCCTAAAATGAAGATATCGTGTTTTACCCATAATGGAAACCATAAAGGTATGCCCAAAATGAAAAAAAACAGAAGCTTAAGGAAAACATAAACATATTATATATCATATATAAAAATAGTGACATCATAATGGCCACCTTTGAAGGTGTTAAATGAGTGTTGAACAATCATCGTTTCGGGAGGCAGAATTTCGCCATCCACGGAAACCTTATGTTCTTTAACCATTTGATGTAGTTGTGTGGAAGTGTAGCTCAAATAAATCTTATAACAACATCCTAGTATATTTAAGATACTGGTGTTGTTACAAAAGAAGTAAATAAAAAGAGTTTAGGGGGTTGGAGAAGCAAAATAAAACAAAAGAACATGAGAGAATGAATTACCTTAAAAAGTGTAACTCCTTTTGAGTTGAGCCTAAAGGCTTCCTTTGAAAGGATTCTGCCCAAAGGGAATCCTCTAGGATGAGGAGAGGGATGTGGAGAGAGTAAATGGGCAGGGGTTGGCCGAGCCAATGGCTTGAAGAGTGTGTGAAATGAGGTAGAGGTGGGGGCCTTTTATAAGAGGAGAGGAAGGGCACTTTTGGAAAGTAAAGGAACATTACATTATTTGAAAATGTGTTTCGGTTTTAAAAGGTCCCACATTGATAGAATTCGTGGATAAGGTGATAAGGCATCGAAATCCACTCATCCAATTGGTTTTGGCCATGTGTAGTTCATAGATTTTATATTATCTTTCCATTTTATTTAAATCGTCAAATAATGATGTCATCGCTGCATCATTATTATGTCATAAATAATTAAATTTATTTAATGTCTAAAGATTATAAAAAAAAATACTATGATATAGGAAATCTTTTTATCTTTCCAATGACTATTTATAATCAAAATTTGGACTTGTATAACCCCAATTAAAAATTGTTTTAGTAGAACAATTTATGTTAGTGTCATTTTCACTTTAACATTAAATAAAAAGTAATTTATGTTATTTCCCAACAAAAGTGGATCCATGGGGTCCCCAAGTTAGGCCATGGCTTGTCTTGGTCGGCCATGACTCAACCAATGAGGTTGGGACATGTGTCTAGGTCATTTCATATTATTAATGTATTATTTATACCTTAAACTACACTAATTACCACTAATCGCGATTAAGAACTTAAAAGTTACTATTCACCAAAAAATTATTTTGATCTCATTGAACCACATTTTACTTCTTAATGACAACCATGTATGTCGGATTTTTGAAAATAAAATCACAGAAGTTGTAAAATTTCATTTAAACGAAAAATCAGTTATTTAACTACCACTTAGTGGTTTCACTATTCATCAAAAATTGAAGTTTTTCAGAATAAGGCCAAAATTTCACCCTAAGATATAATTGATATTCCGAATTCAAAAATGATGTCTATTTTACAAAATTCCAAACATATAAGTTGTATTAATTAATTTCATAATTAATTCCCGCTGTTACAACAAATAGCGTGTTTTTAAGAAACAATTTATATCAAAAGTTTGGCAATTGTTTATGTCCAATTTCAATGTTAAATTAATTCTAATGACCACCATTGGATAAAATGGTAAAAATATTTTCTAATTATACCTTAAAACCACTAAATAGTATAATTTATCTGTATAAATTATTTTGATTAAAAAAGTTGTTTTTATGTATTTTTCACTATTCATAAAAAATTAGAAGTTCTCAGAAAAATACCAAAAATTCAACATAGGCTAATTTCGATATTACGAATACAAAAATGAAGTCCATTTTGAAATATAAAATTTCTATAATTTTAAAAAGTGGTTATTACTATTCATAACGGCTATTTTGATTAGTTGCGGTGTGTTAGAACTCGAACTTGCGTACAATGCAAGCTATTGCATTATTGAATGAGAAGCGTATCGTGGAAGCTCGGGGTGTTACAGTAAAACTCTTTTTTATCTAATAATTATTCTAAGGGAAATTAATAGCATCGCTTATACGTATGTGTATACTGCCACCTCACAAGACAATGTATTTCATTTTTTTCATCGACAATTATGGCTAGGAATTATGATATTTAAAAACAAAATAATATTATATATAATAATTAAATTTTATTTTAAAATATTATGTAAAAATTATAATAATTTATTTACCATCTAACAGAAAATAAAAAACACCCCATGTGCGTATTTGTAAACTACCTCCTCATGAACCTATGTATTTTATTTTTCTTCAACACCTCAAATAGATGATATATATAATTGTATTGAAATAACTAATATATATTTATTATATAATTCTCATTCTAAAATGTGAAAATTAAACTTATCTTATTTTCATTATGTGTGTTGAAAAATGGAAATGTTACTCATGCGTACCTGTAAACCGCCATCTCCACAAATGTAACATAATTAGTTATTCATAACCACCATAAATGTTTAGTTTTAAATTGTACAAGTGGACTAAAAAAATATAATTTTTACATTATTAAGATTACATAAATTATATAATCCTGATCCATTTTCCCATAGTCAACCTACCAAAATCACTTCCGACTTATAAGCATAATTTTCTCAGTACGTATAATGTGAAATTTATCAAATAAGTAATTAGGTATAAATATGATATAAGTGAAATAAAATAAATAATAAACTTCATAATGGTTATTAGGAAGAAAAATAATAACATAAATTTATTATTTTGGAAGATAAGGAACATGCATGATAATTCATACTTTAGGTAGTAGATTTATAGTCTCAATGTTATTTCTTTAAGACTTAAGTTAATTTCACCACATATTTATTTTTGATTGTTTAAAAACAATGTTATGGATATATTTAATTATTATTTAATAAATAGTAATTTTTTTAACAATAAATTCAATTTTATTTTTATCAATGTATCACTGGTTCAATATATATCATGTTTTATGTGATTTTTTATTTAAACCACATTTATAAGATTAAAAGCTATTTATTCTATTTTTCATCTATATTAATGTTCAATAATGTTCATCAAAAATGTTATTAATACATTAAAATATATTTTTAGTGTAATTTAAAACCATTTTTAAATTATTTATAGTGGTTTTAAAAGAATAATTTTAATCTTTTTCCAAATAGGTTTTTCTTAAAATTTTACAAAATCGTAGAAGTAATCTATTTGTAAAATATACGATAGGAGTAGAATTCCCCACAATAAAAAAATTAATTATTAAATAATATTAATCTATATGTCTTCATTTTTTTCAAATTATTATCATATTTTTGGATCTTCTATGAATTTTTTTTTGAAAGAGTATTTAAATTAAAATAATATCTATAATTATTTTTATGTTATACCCAAAAGTGCTATTACATATGTGTTCAATAGAATAATACATGATATTTTATAGTGGATATGAAATATATATAAGTTTTTTAGGTATTTTATATTACTTATAATTTTTTTAATTTACATATGAGCCTAATATATCTCTCTAATGTATTGGGTAGTGATTTTGTTTTGTGAATTATTATAATAGAACTATCCATGTACATTATTCTATTTATTAGGGTTCCTATAAGGGTTATTGTAATGGTCATATTAAAAGGATATCCTAGGGAACATAAATGACTTTTAATTGATTGAAGATGAGTTTTAATGGAAATATTTTTACTTCATTTGGAAAGATAATGATATGTTGTTTAAGGGAATGGTTATGAACTTTAAGTGTAAAAAAGAAGGTTTTAAGAAGACGTTTTTTATTGGTTTTTATATTTTATATGAAAAATTATTCATTATTGTTTTTAATTCATGTAATAATATAAGTTATTTTAGGAAAAAAATTAGGTAGTAATAATCAATCCATGCCTAATAAAACTATTATTTTCACTCAATATTTAATATGTTAATGAAAAAATAGCTTATATAATATCATGATTTTGAAATGGACTAATAGGTTTCTTTTCTACATTTTTACATTTCCCTTACTAATATTTTCTTTACTCATCCAATATTTTCAAAATATTTCCCATATGAATTAATTATGAGGAAAATGTATATAAAGATAGTGTTTTATATATTATAGTTAGCTTGAATGAATTATGAGTGTATTTATAAATAATTTTTTAGGTGAAAATGGATACATTGTGGAACTTTATACTTTTTGTATAAGAGTTTTTTCTAATTATATACAGATATAAACAAAATATTCCTTGTTTATAAAAATGATCTGATATTTCCTTTTGATTTCTTATATTTTCAATGGCTAAAACTTGGTCACGTTCATCAAAGCTATAAATGTAAAGATGATGTTTTCAGCAGCAGATCTAATTGTTTGGGTTCATGTCTATTTTACTTATTATCAGAGAAGGGATTAGATAAATTTAACTGTTATAATGTTTTCGTGCAAGTATAAATTAAGAGTTATGAATACCATCCTGGGTTTATAAATTTATGTTTGATCATATGTTTAAAGTCATAGACACACCTTTTGAGGTCTTAAGTATTGATAATTCAAGATGATTATGATTATTTTGGTAGGAATTTATAGTAATACAATAATTGTGTATAGTATATATTTTAGTGAAATTGTTTTTTTTTTTGAACAACACATTTATATTCTATGGACATAATATTAAATTTATTAATAACCATTAGAGTTAGGTATATCATTGATGTTTTGTTATTTATGGTTAATTGTGGTAAAAGGGTTCATGTATGTAGGGAACTTATGGTTTATTGTATAGATAACCTATGAATTAAAAAATAATTTACTAAATATGTTATTAATGTTATTTTTTATGAAATTCACAGTTTTGGAAACATTTTATTTTTGGGTTAAATGGAAATACATTTGGATAAGTAATGATTTTATTTGTTGGATTATCTTTCCTATGTATATACTAATTTATTTTCACTATATAGTGATTCCAGTTACATATGAAAATGATTATAATATTTTAAGGATTATATGATAAGGATATATTAATTCTATGTTTATAAGAATTTATATGTTACTAAATTGTGATTATAGATAAATATTAAACTGATAATAGAATATTATGTGGTTAAATCATTTTACTTTTTGGTTTTCTAACATTTTTTATGATATTTTGAATAATTTTAATGTTAGTTATTTATCAAATTATTTATGTTAAATATTGTGTACAATTATAAATAAATTAAAATTTAATGTTATATTTATTTGCATGGGGGTTTATAAATATTAGATATTATCTTACCTTGTGATAACCATTTGGTTTTTTATTAATGTCTAATGATAGAAGGAATAACTCAATATTATTTTCTGGATTATGTAATATGTTAAAAGTATATTTTAGATCATTGGGATTGAAAAGTTCATTTTTTATATTCAATTAATTTGGTAGGATAGAATATAGAAGGGAATATTTATCAAATAAAAAAGAAGAAATTGTTCTTATGATATGGAATGAAATCACGTAACTACATTTTAACATATTTTCTATCTTAGTGGTAAACTAATACACAAAATATAGAAAAAGAATTGTGAAAATAAAATTTTATCCATTTACATTCATTTTGAATGAATTTAATGTTTTTTTCCTTATTTATTTATGTTTTTTAAGTCCCTAAATTTCAAATAATCGCATTCTCTTTCAATCCCCATCATTATTTGGATATATCATTCCCCCTCTATGTCCTTATATTCACATCCCATAAAATTATCCTATTTGGTAACCTAGTTATGTTTTGTTTGATTTACCTTCATATTACAATTTTTATTATCTTAAAATAATGTTTTTTATCCCTTTTTTAGAATGTTCTTCTAAAATTTGTTTTGAAATATTAAAGTGGTATTTCCATTCTTTATTGTATGTTTTATTTATCACTCCATTGAATTTATTTTAAAAAAGGGTTTACACCATTTTTATCATGAAATATATATAAAATTTGTGCCTAAAATTTATTTATTGGGGTATAATTTACAAAAAGATAAAATTAAATTTAAATTATTAATATGCTTGATTGCTAGTTTAATAAGAAACACCAAGCATTAAAGGAATTTTGATATACAATAATAATATTATTATTTAAATTTTTTATTAAAACATAATCAATAATTTAACAGGTATAAATATTAATAATAAAAATATTTAAAAACATTAAAATATATATATATAAATCCAAATTTATTGATTAATTAATAATAAATAAGTACTCAATTTTAAGTAAATTTATTTTATTCTTCAAACTTTTGTTTTCTTCAAAAATGGTTCTTATTATATTTTATAATAGAATATTATAATTAATTTATTATAATTTAATAAAAATTATTTTATAAAATTGATATCATTTTTTAAAACATAATATAATAATATGAATACAGTAAAATTTTAGAATTTTTTGGGAAAGAATTATTTTTCAGTAAATAATAAAAAATGAAGATTTTATAAAAAACTGAGATTTCTTTTCAAGTATTTATAAAGTCCCTTTTTTTAATTTTGTTTGTAATTTAATTAAATGTATTATAAATAAACAAAATAATTTTTTTGAAATTAAATTTATACGTTATTGTGGTATAAAAACATTTTTATTTTTAAAAATGTATCCTTTTTAAAAACTAATTTTCATTGCGTTTTGTGGGTTTCTTTTAAAACATATATATATAACTTATATATTTTTAATTTAATGAAATGGGTTATTTTTTTATTTCTAAGTTCATATATATCATTGGATTAATTTTTAATACTTTTATAAAGGAGTTAATGTTTTGATGAATAGTAAAAAAATACAGTTTTTGTGAAATTTGGTAGCTTTGATGATATCCCCCAAACATAAATATGATTAAAAAATTAATGACACTTATAAAATGAATCATGAATGATATTATTCTATGAATATCATAACAAATCATTAAAAATATATAAATTAAAATTTATTTCATGTTAATTTGGAAAAGATTTCATGTCTTGAAGCAGTGCTTACGCAGCACTCTAAAAGACAAATTTGGGGTCCTAACGATAATATTTGAGAGAGAAAAAGTTTTTTAATGGATTTATTAATTAATATGATGTGAAATTTATGATTTAATAATAGTTTTCAAATTTTTAATTGTATAAATAAAAACTTATCTAAATACATGTGTAGTGCTTAGGCAATGTAAGATAATTAAAAATGAAATATAAAATAAATTTCCATGACATATATGTGAGTAAATATAAATATTTGATGAGACTAAATATTAATTATAATGTAATGTAAATTATATTAATTTTAATAATCGATTTTTAATTTAGAAATTATGTATAATTTTTCAAAAACCTATATCGTGATGGAGTAGGGTTTCAGAAAACAGAATAAAAATTACCTTATTGATTTTAGAAATATTTAAAATTAAATTTTTTAGATGAATTTTGATATTAAAAAAATTATTGACATTTATTAAGGATAAGTTATAATATATTTTAATCTAACTAAATTTAGTAGTTTACATGAAATTGTTAAATTCAACAAAAGTTGATAACAATGAAAATGGCTTTAAGTGTATTATATGATTAAAAATATTTTATTAATTGATTTATAAGTCCTAAAACTTATATTAATAAACATGTGGGATTTAATATGGTAAAAAAATTTATACCAAGACTATTTTAATTCGACATGGTGTTTTATAATTACAATGTTGTCTCTTAGTGACTAAATTTTTATGATGACAGCATTGATTTTTTTCATATATAAAGAGACATATTTTATCTAGTTCTAACTAAAGTAATGTTTGATTTTTCTCTTATAAATACACCCAAATAACTTAAAATGAACCCTAAAAATGTATTATAGGTCATTGGTTTATTATAATAATTTTCTAGGATGTCATTATATTGAAAACTAAGGTGGTTTTTCAAAGAAGATATATATTTCATAACCAAGAATTATCACTTAATTTTTTCTTTTACCACCTTCAAAACTCTTGGAAATATTTTCATATAATAACATAAATATATCCCATATATTAAAATTTTGTTATATGTATAGTATAATTATTTTAATCAATTAATAATTAAAATGTAAAATAAAAACATTTATTATGTTTACGTGCGGACTACCGCCTCTTGATATGAGGTATTTCATTTTTTCATTACATAATATTATTAATGGTCATAATAATTTATCAAAATGAAATAATATGATATGTATAATATAAATTTAGTTATATAATGTTAAATATAGATTATATTTCATTCTTTACTATCTAATTATTAAAAAAAATTCACTCATGTATACGTACGGACTATCACCTCACGAACTAGTGTATTTTATTATTATTCACTTCCTCTCATGTTTGATATATATATGCGTATTTAATGAGATATTTTAATATGTATGGTATGCTTATCATTTTGAAAATTTAAAATAATACTTAATTATTTACCTCATATTTGTTAAAAAATGGAAACATTGTTCATGTGTATGTTTGGACTACCATCTTCGAAATTGTATCAAAATATATTTTCCATAACAACCTAACATGGTTTTTTATAAAAGTATAAATGTAAATAACCTAATCCTAATAACGTGGAGTAAGTGGTTACATTATTATATAGGCATAAGTTACTATGAATCATGTCCTGAAGGAAATAATTTTTCATTTTTCATAGTAAA
This sequence comes from Viscum album, assembly GCA_963277665.1. Classification (NCBI taxonomy): domain Eukaryota; kingdom Viridiplantae; phylum Streptophyta; class Magnoliopsida; order Santalales; family Viscaceae; genus Viscum; species Viscum album. Next base: position 2,044,366,397 of record OY728136.1, read on the forward strand.
CTACAAAACAGATGTAAATCTTACATTATAATTGAAAAATTAAAAAAACATAGTATTTTTTAATGCACCATTATTCCCTTTAGAATACCCTTGAAAGTACATCATAATACACTTCATAACTTCCTAAGGAATGGAAATATAATAAATGGTTGAGCCATTATTATAAATAAGGGTTTGTGTATTACAAAAGCTATCATAACTAAATAATAAAATATCATTCTGGAAAGGTAAATAAAAAACACAATGAATTCAATCGATTACATGAGAATAATAAGGAAAGAATAAATTATTATAAAATAATTACACACGAATAATCACATGATATTGAAATATAACCTTCAATATTATAATTAATCTAATAGTTACATGAAAAAACAGTAACTAATCTCATGATAAAAGAATGAATAATACCAGATATCATTACAATAACCACAAGGATTTGTTCCAAGAGATCTTACGTAAATATGTATGGCCTTTTCCAAAAACCACATTAGTTTGTATCTTGTGTCCTTCTGATGTATCAAGAGGCTATAGTGGGTCCCTCCAATCACTTACTATGTCTAATTCATTCCTCATATTAAAGGGTTGAAATAAAACTAAAATAAAAATATTTATTCAGAAACTACATATGAAATGTTCGTAATTTCCCCAATTAATAAACCTAATCATAAAAAATTTAGAGTAAAATAGGGAATAGTATCAAAATAGTACATCCCCAGTCAAACAGACCATAAACCATCTAGATAAATACAATGTATTGTATCGTTACATTATATCATCGATGGATTGAAACTGAAATAATTATTATTTTCATTGAGGAATATAAATTCCATTAAAATTTTATTAATAATATTCTTGAGAAAAATCTCATTTTAAATTTTAAAAACACTTTATAAAATATAAAATTTATAAAATATTAAGAAAAATTTGAATTAAAAAAATCTTTGTAAATATTTAAAGGTATATTTAAACCATTGAGCGGACATGAGGTTAGGTAATTCAATTCAAATTTTTTTAAAAAGGTTAAATAGTGAATCCTTTGGGAAGGGAAATAGATTTCATTAAAAATATTTTATGAAAATTAAGACATGGGTAAAAAAAATAATAAATCATTTTTATAATTTTTAATCATTCTTAAAATCATTTTTAGAACATATGGATACAGAACAATATGGGATTTTTAACCAAATGAAATAATAAAAACAGTTTCCTTATAAACATTATTTTAATACGTTATTTTCTTAAAGTGACGAAAATGTGAGGAAAATATTTTTTGACAATATATAAATAAATTATAAATAATATTATTATTTTATTTAAATATAGATCATAATATTTCAACAATGCAATCTTAATCATGAACAATCTTGATAAATAATGAGATTGTAACATAGACCTTTACCACATTAGTAACACATGAATCATAATCCCCATAATATAAATATCTTAATATGAAACATTAGATACCATGAAGAAAAACTGATTAATTATTTAACATTTAAAATGGTTATAATATACACCATAAAAATTAAATGACCGGTGAATGGGGCATATGTCTCACTGATGTAAAAGTGAGATGATAAACTATTACACCATGGCAACCATAAAGTAAATATTTATTTTAATGAATTAATTAAATATGAAACATAAAATAACATGAAATATGATGTAATAATTATATTACATGTAAAATGGTCATTATATACACTATAAAATAAATAATGTGCAGAACATTACAATATTCCTCAATGAAAACCAATTGAGATAAAATCCATTAAAATGGGTCTAAATTCCTTCATATGTGTATGAAAATTCAATATAGTAAATATAGATTTAATATAAATATATTATGTTTAAAAAATAACATATTTTATATCATGGTTTATTATTTTTATTACATTTTTTGGATCACTTATTAACATATATTTTTTAAAATCCTTATTCCGGGTGATAATTGCTTCATATTTCATGACTGATTTGGTTTCGTAATTCATTAATTTTGATTTGATCATGGTTACATAATCTTAAACAAAATTATATATCTTATAAATATCATATATATATATATAATTATTATATAAGTTTTTATAATTTTTCATCAAATTTAGAGATGAGAAAATGATTTGTATCGTTCAAGGTGATGGTAGTCTGTTCATATGAATGAACGTTGTTTCTATTTTCCAAAAAGATAGAATGTAATAAAGGTAAATAATATTACCCCTTTCTACAAAAATTTTAATAAGAAATTTTTATTATATATTCTATAATTATTTCTTTTTTATATCTATGTAAAAATAAAATGAAAATCATTTTACATTGCTACTTAGAGGTGGTAGTCCACATGTACACACGTGTGATGTTATTGTTTTCCAATAAATTGGAATGTGACAAGGTATATCTAATATTATTATTAAATAATGATATTAATTCCATAAATATAATATAAATCTGTTAAGTCTGTCATTATATTCATCTGTGAGAGGAAGTGATGGAAAGTCAATTACATCGGTTCGCGACATGGCACTCCTCCGTACACATGATCGACAGTTTTTTTCCCATTAGATATAAGAGAATATGGATATATGTTATAAAAATAACATGATATGATACCATTATATAAAAGATATATTTTTTAATATTTTATAATATTTGTAAAATATTTTAAGGATATATAGCAGGAAGTAAAATGAAAACTTGTGGTTAAGAACTTTAACACTTCTTTTGAAAACCTTATTAGTTTTATACCTAAATTATTCCCATATTAGAATTCTAATCAAACCAAGGCCTCTATAATATAAAGAGTGATATAAATAATACATTTGGGATGATATTATATAATCTAATAGAATTTTTAGTGTGAATTGGAGTAGATATTTGGTTTCCTTTTATAAGTGGGGGAGAGGACGCACATGGATTTTTGAAAAAAAAACGTGATACCCACATTCTTCTCAAACAACAATGCTAAAACATGGCTCATTATCAAACCATGCTTGATATAAGTTCTATATATATCCATCAAAAAAAATTTCAAATTTTTATATGTCATTTTATGCCCTATAATTTTATTTTAAATGCATGTAAACTCGTTTTAACCATAATCCCTGAAATTAATTTTTATATTTTTTAACTAGTGATTGTGACCTAAAATTAATTTGAAGTTATTATATAATCTTAATAATTCTTATTTGAAATTATTAATACATTTATCCAAATTTAACCCTAATAATTAGTATAATTTAATTTAATATAATCTTGTATATGCGACAAAAAAGAAGGTTTTAAAAAAAGGTTTCTAAAGCATAAAACGTTTTAATATAAAAAATTGAATATAAAACTAATTTCAATAAAATAAATTATCTTTATTATAATATAATTGAAATTATTTTAAAAAGAAAAATTTTAAATCAATTTTTAATTTTCAAATTATTTAAATTAAAGGAAATTTTTTATTTATAACCCTTATTTTTCACTATTAATCAAAAAATTAATCTTTTCATGAAATTTTCAGAAATTTACTCTAAGATAATTTTTAAATAATTATTTCAAAAAATATGATTATATTATAAAATATATTTTATAAAACTGGTAAAAAATAATTGAAACATAAGTTTAAAAAATGTGAAAAAATCATTTTCTAGAAAAAATACAGTTTTACAGAGAAAAATTATTTTCCATTCTAATAATTTTCCTTTTATTTATAATCAATAAATCACCATTGAATTTATTTTATGCTTATCTAAATCATATAATTATTATAATTTTGTTATTCATATTCCTACCATCCAATTTAATAGTTAGTTGAAAATAGTATTCTATATTATTGGTCATTTAGACTCGGTATTGCGTGTACATCAAGCTATCAAAGAGATTGAATTTATTTAAAAATAAATCTATAATAAATTATCCTACATATTATATTAACCTGAATTATTTGTGATTTATGTTATATATGATATTGAACATGATTTTCCTATTTTAAAATATTGGTTTTCCACATTCTCCCCAGTTTTAATAAATTACATCCCCACAATTCAAATTTTCTCACAAAAATAAAGGGTTTGACATTTGAAAATTTTCATCTTAAAATCCCACATCATAAAAATGGTTAATAAAACATTAACATTCTAAGAGAGGAAGGTAAATACAAAATTCATTTGTAATAATATATAATTATGTTTCCAAATAAGAGAACATTGGTGGGAGGTGAAGATGTAGACAAAGAAGAAATATATAAATAATTAAAGATAGTTATAAATATCATTTATCAAAAGAAATTGATTGATAATTAGAAGTTAAAACCAAAAAAAACATATAATTATTATTATTTAATGGACTATTGATTCATTGGATATAATTTTAATAGGATAAAATTTCTGTTTCCATATCTATTTCCTTGAGTTGAGGGATTCTTTTTCTATTATGATAAATAACACTGGAAAATATTCCTTCTTGATACCATTCTACTTTAACAATCATAATTTTAAAATATAGTTATCCCTCAATAAATTTATTCTTTTATTAATCTATGAAATTTGTTACACCCCAACATTTCTTATTATGTTGTCTCTTCAATGTAATTCAATAACTTGTGCTACATGCAACACTGAGTTCGAGCGCACCATGATTTACCAAACTAGTCGTTCAAAAGGCAGTTATGAATTGTATTAACGGGATTTTAAATATTATATACTCTATATAATTTTAGAATCTATATTATGTGTTTCTTAGATATAATATAATAAAAAATCATTATTTTCATATAGAAGAAGTATTGTTCAAAATTTTCAATTTTACCACCTTTTAACGGAGAACCCTTTTCAAAACCAATATTTGACACTTTAATATATTCAATTTAATGACAATAAATTCTTCTTTAGAATAGTGATATAAAAATTTATGTTTCGATAAATTATTGGTGTTTTTCTATAAGCATTAATATTTTGGTGAATAGTTAAAAATACAAAATTTTGATTGAAACCAACTTTTTTAATCAAAATAATTTATTGTGTTAAATTATATATTTCTATGGTTTGGAAGTATAATTATATTATAATTTTATCATTTAATACAATTTCAATTATTATATGTATGTTTACATATAAATTGGACATAAACACATGTCAATCTTTTGATAGTTTTTACTTTATAAAAATCCGCTTTTTGGTTTTGAAAACGGGAATTAATTTTAAATTAATTAGTACAACTTCTATGTTTAAAATTTCTAAAATATTATTCATTTTTGAATTTGGAATATCAAAATTATTTTATGTTGAATTTTTGGTATTTTTCTGAAAACGATAATTTTTTTTTGAATAGTGAAAAATACTATGTTATTGTTTATAACCGTCTTTTTATTTAAATAATGATTTATTTTATTTAAATAAATTTTAGTCAAAATAGATATATAATACCTATATATGTTCAATTTAAATCATTGGAGTCATTTTATAATAAAATTCGATGTATAAAATGTTATTGAACTTTTTAGCGTCTTTTACCCACCTTCTAGGCACATTTGCAAATTTGCATAAAACGTAATTTTACCGCTTCTGTGAATTGAATTTCAAATATTTGAGAGACAAATATTAAATCTATATGTATAATGTGGTTCAATAAGAAAAAAATAATTTTTGGTGAAAAGTAACTTGTGACTTTTATATACCACAGTTAAAAGTAAATAGGGTAATTAAAGGTAAAAATGATATTATAATAACTATAACCCATGTCCTAATTATATTGGGTAAGTTTATTTCTACCAAAATCAACCTTAGAAATAAAATATGATATTTCTGGTCCACTTGGATTAGATTAGGACATTTATTATTATTTTATTTAAAAAAGACTTAAAAGTATTAAATTCAATGTTTAATATCTAAACCATTTTTAATATTGGGTTATATATATGATAAATTCGACTATAATTATTCATTTGAAATATAATAATATTTCCTACATAATTTTATTTTATTTATAATTTTAAGAGATTAAATAATTAAATTTATTTATGACACAATGATGACGCAGTAATTAGTTTATTAATGAAGGATTAACATAATTGATATTATAAATATAAAAATAAATGTAAATATAAGTTTTTTAGGCCATAAAAAATTTTCTAGAATAATATTACATGTTAGGGGTGATTACATGATTTTTTTATAAGTAATCATGTTTTTATTTCTTTCAAAAAAAGAAATACTAAATAGTGTTAAAATTGACAAAAAGTTGTTTTTAAAACAAATAATATATTAATGAATTATATACTAATATTAAAAATCTATGTCTTGGAAAAATGACTTATATAATGATATATACGTCATTAATGAACCACTTTGGGTTCTCTTGGATTCTTATATTAAGTTTAATAACCACTTATTATAATAATACAAGAGGACGTAGTAAAAGTTAAACTATTTAACTAAGAGTTAGATCTAAAAAATAGGGTTAATATGTTGACATAAACTTGTCTAAAACCTATTGGATTAAAGTATTTAAACCCAACCCATCCTTGTCTTTGAAATAAATAAATTTGGAGATTTTATAAACTGAAAAGGATTTTATAATAAAATAATATTTCAAACACTTTCTAATGTGACCCTCACCTCTCTTATAAAGGGGTACTTCCCCTTCCCTAAAAATCACATCTCCACAGCCATTTGGATCATCCAACCACTTAACAAATATCACCCCAAATTCCCTCACTAAAACCTAGAGGTGTTCCCTTGATCAGAAAGCCACCCTAAGAATCCCTTTTGTTCGAATCAATAGAAAACACCCAAAGAATATGTAATTATTTTATCACCTCTTTCAATGTTTTTTTCTTCTTCCATTTTCTATTTAATTGTTATTTTCATACCAAAATAATCACCCTAGTGACTTGTACAATTTTTGATGTCATTATAAATATGGTAGAACCATACTGATTATTCTATCCATCCTATGAATGATAATGTCACTATGCATGTGTACGTCTGGCTTACCGTCTCCACGTCATGGTGTAATTTGTTATTCAACACTATGTTATTTGGATGGATATAATGATGCGTAATATATTTATAAATAATGAAAATAACATTTTAATTTCTCTGTATAATTAATTTACCTTCCAATTTAACACCTTTTATTCATTAAGGAATTAATATTGTCTCTCGTTTGTACGTACAGATTACCGTCTCTACGATATGATGAGATTCATTTTAAGGTTCACAATTCAACGATGATTATAAAAATATATATTATTAATTTTTATGTAATATATGACATAATAATGATACTATATATATATATATATGTAATTATATATATCTTATTCTCTTACTTCTTTTCAATATGATATGAAAACGTAAATAGTGTTTATGCGTATTTACGGCCTACCGTATCCATAAACGGTGTCTTCTATTTCATATATAAATCTATTATAAATATTTATATTCTAAATATTTATGATATATAAATCATGTTTTATATTTTGGATGTATTTAAATCTTGATCTAAGTAATATGATCAATAATAACAAGTTAATACACTTACGATAAAGATAACAATTATTACACGAGATATTACTTTAACATGGAAATAATTATTAAATGGATAGTATAAAGTAATAAATGAATCATATAAGATTTCATAAATAATAATATGGTTCTAGTATAATTTAATATCATACTATGGTCAATATACAGGAGGTTAAACATGCCCTTGACTATAGGAAAGTGCAAGGATAGGGTTAATTCCCTAATCTCATAATTATTCGAGATTGTTTATGTGTAAGAATTTTCTGGGACATATTTATTATCCATGTCCATGTTTTATAAAATACTTTTCAAAATTATTCTTTTAAGGTAACCATTAACTAAAACATCATTTTAAATGTTTTAAATATTTATTCTTCAAAATATTTCTTATTAATGTCCTTGTTTTCAAAATGGTTTTAAGTATTTATTTATATGGACATGATTGTTTTAAAATATTAATTTTTTTAAAAGTTTCAAAGTCATATGGGACACTCTGATTCAAAAATATCTTTAAAATGACTTCCTTTATAAATTTGATACTTTTAAATTATTTCAAAAAAGGGATATTTCTATCAAAAATATTTACTGATCATTGTTAACAATGTCAAAATACGTTACATGATATTATACATTATTGAGGTTGATTTATTATAATAAAATCTTCCATATTGTATTAAATGAGTTATGATATGTTTGACTATGGATTTTCGATTTTTATACCATTCATGGTTTATAGTTAAAATATTAACTTTTCGTATGTTAGATTTAATATGAATGCTTATGTTATGTTTCAACATTATCATATGTTGAATACAGCGGACTAAGTAAGTGATTGGTGGATCCCACTACAGCTCCTCGATGTATCGGTATTTCTTATGAGACAAACTTTTTTCATGGAACAATGCCTTTATACAAATTATCTTTTTAGTCTTGGAATGAGGCCTTGACTATGTGGTTTTGATGTCTGACGTTAGGTATTCCATCATTATGAAATTAATTATTACATGTGATTATTCGACTGGTATAATTTTATTGTTCATGTTTATATGGTAATGTTTGATTTATTTTTTCAATATTATGTTCATGTTCATGTTTAAAAGGCTATTATTTTTATTACACATCTTGCGTTAAAAGCTGATATAATCTGCTAAATTATTTTCCCTCACTCAGCAACTAAGCTAACCCCTTTCTTATGTTTTGTTTTCCCTAGATTTCAAGAAGTGTATTTTGTTTGATATACTGGGTTAAGCGGGGGAATAATGACGTTATCAATGGATTATGTATGTTTTGTTTTATGTTTGAATGTGTAATATAACATTCATCTATGTAATCTATTTTCCACGACTTCTAAACTGATCGGTCTCTCGAGACTGATTCCTTATAATCATGCCAATTTATTAAATTAATGCACCGACTCTGGCCTTCTAGGTTCGGGGTGTTACAATTGGTATCATATGAATTTTATTTCAAAGCATATAAACTAGATTTATAAAAACTCTGAATAGATAAAATTTCCCTAAGATAGACTTTGATGATTAATATAGAAGAAGTTCCTAGAATTTTGGTAATGTAGAGAATTTTTCTATTTTCCAAAAAATACATCCTTTTTTGGATATGATCATGTAGAGGCGGCTTTGAAAGAGATGTATCTAGGATTGAAAACTCCAACAAGGAGTTTTGGGATTGATTAGGGGTATCCTGGTACATGACAAAGGGCCTTGCTGCACTCTTGGTTACGACACTCTTGGGGGATATGCTTAGGATAATTCATATTTTTTTACAGGCCATTATAAATGATTTAGGTGTAAATAATTCCATAAAGAAAACATTTTTTTATAACATATTATATGAATAATCTTTTCAATTTATGTTAGATATTTTACAAGGTTTATTTTATGCATTGTGATTCATAAAATATCTTACTGTATGCCATTGTTAAGAAATGGAACCCAATAGAAAGAATGAGAACTCCAATAATAGGCATGATCCAAAGAGTAAGAAGGATCAAATCATCCATGTATTAATCCAACATTTAAAAGGGAAATAGACTCTCATATATTCTCATCATATGAAGAAATTTTATCATGTGTTAATAATATATGTACAGATTTATCTATGTCCTATGAATTTGAAGGGAAGAAAAAGAAGAAAAGGATAGTATAATAAAAGATGTATAATGCGAAGAGGGGAAAGAAGGATTTTCCTATATGTGATAACTGTTGAAAGAATCACCTTGGTAAATGCTTGAATAGAATTATAGTTTTTTTATAAGTGTGGAGAAAAAGGACACTAAATACATGGTTTCAAGGGTAAGAAAAAGGTTTAAAATGTACAATGTGTCATCTTCAAGGAGTTGGGACACTACGCAAATCAATTTACAAATCATCAGAGTATGCCTCAAATGGAGCTATTGGATAATTATCAAGTTATGATGCTACCACATATAAAGAGGAATGACCAGTTTTCTTATGTTTCTATCAAATAATTATTTCATTTGAGTGTTTTATCAATGATTTAATAGTTATATAAATTATGAAAATAAAAAATAATTATACTATAGTAATGTTTCATTGAGGATTTGAGATTATGTGGTTCCAAGAAAAGTTTATCAATAGTAAGGTAATTTTTTTGGACAAAAATAGTTGAAAGAAAGATAAACCTTAATATGGTTCTGATAATGAGGTAGTGATTTTGGAATAAGATATGATTGATTTGGATAAATTATATTCAATATTCTTGACTACTTTGAAACTAATTAATTTTTTGTTTATTCCATTATTGTTGGAGTTTAAAACAGTTTTTGGATATAAGGATTATATCAAGTATTCTATAAGGAATAAGGGAGAGTGAATAAAATAGATAATGTTTTATGGTAATTCTATGTGATAATGTGTTTTAAAATAATACATGATGAAGGTATTCACATGTTATTACATGGAAAAAAAGATCTTCATTGTGCTCACCTTCCTTATAAATTTTGGACTGGGAGTTTGGAAAGAAGTATTTTGAATAAGAATAAATGTTTTAATGGATTAAGTTTGACATTAGATACTATTTTTATAGTTAAATCATTTCTTAAGATTATTTTTTGATTATTATAAAAAGGAAAACCAGGAGGTCAGGCGACAACTCATCTGGTTCGGCAAGGTGGCAAGACTTGAACCTGCAACCAAAGGGCGACAACGGTGCATCACCTCCCACTGTCCTATGTGATTTCTTTTTTTGTATAATGTAGTTTTTTTTAAATAGTTAGAAAAATGAATTATAAATTAATTATTTTTGGAACCCTATACAATTACGATAAATTGAATATTTTTTAATTCTATTATCATTTGGAGTGTTAGATGAGATTGTGGTAGGAATTTGTGGAAAGATGAAACTCTACATGTCAAGTATATTTCTTCCCACTTATTATATGAATAAATTAAATCATAAACATTGGGAAATGAATCTTAAAACCAAAAATGTGTTAGCGTAATACCTTATGTTTTTTTTGAAACGATGATATTTTAAATCATCATAAATTGATGGATTTTGGGCCCTCTATTTTATACTTTTTTGTGATTGATGACCTCAATAACACCTTATAAATATTTATGTTCGTTCTCCAATTATGTGTCTCTAATTTCCAAAAATTATCTCTCAATCAAGATCATAATTTTATGGTGACTTTTACATTTCCCGTTCCCTCTTATTAGGAATATATTTTATTAACCCAAATTTTGATTTCGGTTTTCCACAAATGTATTTTTCTATTTTTAACCATTTATTTTAGAAGACAATTTAAAATTGTAAGGATAAAATATATTTAAGGAGGGTGTAATGTTACAACCCTAGATTTCATATAATGTTATCTCTTCAAAGTAATTCATTAACTTGCGATTCATGCAACACCGAGTTCGAGCACACCACGACTTACCAAACTAGACGTTAAAAAAGAGGTTATGAATATTATTAACTGAATTTTGAATTTTAATTACTCAATATAATTTTAGAATCCATATTTTGTGTTTCATAGACAAAATAAAATAACTCTTTCATTATTTTCTTATAAAAGAAGTATTGTTCAAAACAAATGCAATGTTCCCTCCTTTTAATGGAGAACCCTTTTCAAAACCATTATTTGTCACATTTATATATTATATTTAATGAAATTAAATACTTTTTTATAATAGAGACATAAATAATTTGTTTTTTATAAATTTTTAGTGTTTTTCTAATAACTTTCATATTTTGGTGAATAGTGAAAAATACTCAATTTTAATTAAAAACAACATTTTTATTCAAAATAATTTATACTGTTAAATTATACATTTTAATAGATTGGATGAATAATTATATTATATTTTTATCATTTTATACAACGTAGGTCATTATAATTAATTTTACATTTAATTTGGACATAAACACATGTCAATCTTTTGATAGTATTTACTTTTAAAAAACTCGATTTCTGGTTTTGACAATAGAAATTAATTTTAAACTAATTTATGGAACATCTATTTTTTTACATTGTAAAATATAAATAATTTTTTATTTAAAATATCAAAATTATCTTAGAGTTAATTTCTGGTATTTTTCTGAAAACTTTCAATTTTTGATGAATAGTGACAAACACTACGTTATTGTTTAAAACTGACATTTTATTTAAATAATTATTTATTTATTATAAATTTATTTTAATTAAAAAGAGATATATAAAACCTATATAAGTTAAATGTAATTAATTAATGTATTTTCATAGTAAAATTATTTGTATAAAAATTTACTGAGCTTTTTAACGTCTTTTTCCCACCTTTTAGGCACATTTTCAAATTTTCATAAAATGTAATTATACCACTTCTGTGAATTGAATTTTAAAAATACAAGAGACATGGTTGAAATCAGTAAGTGATATGTGGTTCAATAAGATAAAATTAATTTTTGGTAAATAGAAACTTTTGACTTTTATTTACCACAGTTAAACGTAAATTGGGTAATTAAAGGTAAAAACTGATATTATAATTATAAAAAAACATGTGAAAATTCTATTGGATAAGCGTATTTCGACCAAAAACAACTTTAGGAAAAAAATATGATCGTTTTGGTCCCCATGGATTAGATTCGGACATTTATTATTATTTTATTTAAAAGGGAGTTAAAAATGTTAAATTCAATGTTTAATAACTAAAACATTTTTTATAATGGGTTATACATAATATAAATTTGACAATAAATAGTCATTACAAAGATAAAAATATTTCATATATAATGGTATTTTATTTATAATTTTTATATATAAAATAATTAAACTTATTTATGACAAAATGATGATGCAGTAATTAATTTATCAATGAAAGATTAAAATATTTGATATTTTAAATATAATAATAAATGTATATTGAGGATTTTGATGCCATCCATTAATTTTATAGATTAATATGAAATTTTAGTGTTAATTAAATGAATTTTGTTTCAATGTAATCATGATTTTATTACTTTCACAATAACCAAAATACTAAATAGTGTCAAAATTATCAAAAATGAGTTTTTAAAACAAATACTATATTATTAAATGATATAATATTTCTAAAAATCTAATTCTAATTCAAATTAAATATATAATGATATCTATGTCATTAATGACCCACTTGGGGTTTCTCATGGCTTTTATAGTATGTTTATTAACCCTTTATTATAATAATACTAGAGGACATTGTAAAAGATAAACTATTTTACTAAGAGATAAATCTAAAAGATATAGTTAATGTGGTGACATAAAAATATTAAAACCTATTGGTTGAGATTATTTAGACCTATAAACTTTTTATATTTTAAATAAATTAATTTTGATCCATTAAAAATCGAAAAGTATTTTATAATAAAATAATATTTCAAACTTTTCCTAATGTGACCTTCACCTCTCTTATAAAAGGGTACTTACCCTTCTCTCAAAATTGAACCTCCAGTGCCATTTGGCTCATCCAAAACATACCCAAATCTCTTCTAAACCTCCCTAACTTCAACATAAAGGCCTTCCCTTGAGAATAAATTTATCCTAATGAGATATTTTTTCAAATCAAAAGAAAACACTCAAAGAAGAGGTAATTATTTTATCACATCTTTTAATGTTATTTCCTTCTTCAACTTTCTCTTTAATGGTTATTTCCAAACCATAATAATAACTCAATTAACTTATACATACTGTGATGTTATTATAAATATGGTACAACCATACTCATTATTCTATCCATCTTATTAATTATAATGTCACCATGCCTGCATACGTACGGTTTACTATCTTCACATCGTGGTGTAATTTGTTTTTCAACACTATATTATTTGCATGGATATAATGATAAGTTATATGTTTATAAATAATGTAAATGACATGATTATTTTTCTATAAAATTAATATACCATCCAATTCTACACCTTTAAATCATTAAATAAATTATATTGTCACTCGTGTGTGCATATGGCATATCGTCTCCACGATGTGATTAGATTAATTATCAGGTTCACAACTCAACGATGGTTATAAAAATATATATTATTAATAAGTATGTAATATATTAAATAATAATGATACTTAATATATATATATATATATACTTACATATACCATATTCACTTTATTTAGTTTAATATGATATGAAAATGGAAACAGTGTTTATGCGTACGTACAACCTACCGTCTCCATAATCACTGTTTTCCATTTCTTATATCTATATATTATAAATATATATATTCTTAATATATATGATATATAAATCATTTTTCATATTCTATAAGTATTTAAATCATGATCTATGTTATACTGTCAAGAATAACAATTTAAAACACATACGATAATGAAAAAGATTATTACACGAGATGTTACTTTAACATGGAAATAATTATTATATAGATAGTATAAAGTAATAAATGAAGCTTATAAGATATCATAAATATTAATATGGTTCTTGTGTATATTAATAACATACTATGGTCATTATACAAGAGTCTAAACATATCCTCGACCAAAGTAATGTGGAAGGTAATTGTTAATTTCTCAATGTCATTATTATCCATGATTGTTTATGTTTATGTATATTCTGTGACATATTTATTATCCATGTCCATGTTTAATAAAATAATTTTCAAAATGATTCCTTCAAGGTAATATTAACTAAAACATCTTATTAAATGTTATTAATATTTATTCTTCTAAATCATTGTCATTAATGTCCATGTTTTCAAAATGGTTTTAACGCTTTATTTATATGGACATGATTGTTTTAAAATATTAATTACTTTTAAACGTTTCAAAGTGGTATGGGAAACATTGATTCAGAAATATATTTTAAATTAATTTATTTATAAATGTGTTACTTTTAAATTATTTCACAAAAATGGATATTTTTTCTAAAAAATTTTACCGATCATTTTCAACTATGTCAAAATCTTTTACTGGATATTATTCTTGATTGAGGTAGATTTTTTATAATACAATCTTCAATATTGTACTGAATGAGTTATGATATTTTTTACTATGGATGTGCTATTTTTATACCATTCAAGGTTTATGGTTAAAATAATGACATTTTTTATGGTAATTTTAATACGAATTTATATGTTATGTTTCAACATTTTTCTTATAAGGAATGTAGTGGACTAACTAAGTGATGGGTGGAGCTCACTATATCTCTTCAATGCATCAGTAGGTCTCATGATAGTTACTAGTGTCATGGCACAATCCTTGACAAAAAATTTATTTGTATTCTTGGCATGAGGCCTTTAATCTGTGGTAATGATGTCTGTTGTCAGGCATTCCCCCATTATGTAATTAATTATTAAATTGATTATTCGACTAGTAGAATATTGAGTTTCATGTCTATAAGGTAATGCTTGATTTATTTTCTCCATATTATATACAAGTTTATTTTTAAAAGCCTGTTGTTTTTTATTACACACCTTGCCTTATAAGTTTATAGCTTCAACTAAATTATTTACCCTTACTGAGCATATGAGCTCACCCCTTTTTTGTGTTTTGTTTTCCTATGATTTCAAGAAGTGTATTATGATTGATATGGAGAGTTAATCTAGGGGAATAATGGAATTCTAAATAGATTATTAATGTGGTGTTTTATTATTTTTTAATCTATAATGTAATATTCATGTATGTAATCTATTTTCCATGACTATTAAACTATACGGTCCTTCGAAACATGATTATTTGTAATCATACCAATGTATTAAAATAATGAATAAAATCCAGGCTTCTGGGGTTGGGGTGTTACAAAATAAATATCCAAGATGAATTTTTTTCTGAAATGATAAAATTAACGTTTTATAGATAAAATAATCTATGAATGAGTTAAATATTTTTACATATATCTAAAAAATATATTTATGTAAGACAAAATGGATAGAAAATGTTACACATTCACTCTAAAACCATAAATGTAACAGGTAAATTTTTAATTAATCCTTTACATACGTATTTATCCTTAAAATAATATATGTAAAAACATTTGATTATCAATAAGAACATCATATAGGCTAGTGGTAGTTTCTTTAGATATGAAACCCTTCATCTATGGGTTCAGGTTCATAGACATAATAAATTTGTTGGGTTGTCACCCGGAATGCATGTTGACCATTTTATAAAAACATATTAATATAATTCATGTAATGTTCCCAAAAATAATATGAATATCTTATAAAATAGAATTGGTAGTAAAATAACATTTTAACTATAGAAGTTTTATATATGACATATTTTTTCCATTTAATCAAATAATCTTAATTTAATATTATTACTTTAACACCAATTATCTTATTGAACCTCGTGGTAATCAATACCTTTCATATTTTTTCCATAAAATTTAATGGAATACACCATAAAAAAATTACTAATATATATACTAAAAAAATAGTTATTATTTATATAAATGTCTCCAGAAATATCCTTAATCATGATAAACTCCCATCATATATAGACTCAATATGTGGTGTTTAATAAATTGATGTTATTTTCAAAATTAAACACATAAATTCGATATGGTATCCATAATTCATGAGTTAATCTTATATGAATACATATATGATTTCAAAAATAAAAGAATTTTTAGATGATTAAGGATTATTATAACCAAAATAAAATTGGTAAAAAATAATTCTAAAAAATAATTCTTGAATACAATTCATAAGTACTTTAATATTTTTGATTTATATGTTTTGATATAATAAGCTTTACCTTCATCATTTAGCTTCATCTAAAGATTATTCAATTGATATTTCCGGAATTGGTTTATTTAGTTCCCCATATCCTTATAGTGGAGACACTAAACATTAATCATTTGATACATACCTTTATATTTACGTTCCGGATATATTATCTCACTAAACATGAAAAAATAACCATTCACTTCACGAAAGTACTAGGTCTTTTCTTTAAACAATTATCACATTTGTAAAAAACATTCTTTTATCACATCCCCTTATCTATTTTTTTCTTTTTCATCCTCTTATTCTCTTTCCTTCCTTTTAATCCATAAGACTTTGATAATTACTTTCTATCTTGATAGCATGTGATATTATATACTCATATAATGATAATATTTTGGATACTAATTCACTTTAATTGATTAACATTATACCGTAAAAGAAACATTAAATATTTCTATTTGTAATAGGTACATAATCTAAATAATTCATTTCTAACCTTATAATGTTGGATTCATAATTATATGAACTTTTATCTTCTTTTTATCTTAAACTCAAGAATTAAATATCTATATATGTGTGATTATCATGATAGAAATATTTTTTCAAGATTATTTAATTAAAATACTTTCATTACATGATCATTATTTCATCCCCAACCTTCCTCTAAGATACAATAAACATACATGAAAACCATACCCCTTTCATCACTTACAAGATAGAAAAGTATCTTCTCTAACAAACTTATCCAATTATCATTTAAAAAAATATGTAGTTTCATTGAATGATATACATTTTTGAGACAAAAGTAGTCTAACATTGTTACACCATGTCGTGGATCAGAAGGTTGTTCTATATTGGAACCGTTATTACTTATAACATGCATTAGCTCCCCAAATAAAGAAATAATTTGATCAGTTCCAGCTATAAATCTAACACCATCTTTATTATCTTTACCAATAGGGTAATCTCTACATGGATTGTGTGAATTTATATGGTTACCAATCCTTCCATTAGTTTTTATTTATAAAAAATTAAATAAACTAAATTATATTATAACATTAATAAGCATAATATTAAATCTAAAAACTATTTAAATACATGAAAAAATTGAAAAAAAATTATTCATAGATAATCTAATAATCATAATCATGTTTTCTATGGTTTTTTTCAAATAATTACAATTTTTTTAAATCATTTATAATAGTGTGTAAGTAATATGTGAATTATTACAAACATATCCCTTGGGAGTTTTAAAATAGATGATGAATAAGGATTATTTTTGTGAACTGAGTAATAATCGTGTCAATGTCTAGTATTCCCTTTTGGAGTTAGTAACCCTTGGTACAATAGTTCCGAAACCACACCCACTTGTAGTATACTTACATAGTTGTATTTCTAGGAAAAAACCACACAATACCTTCCTCAGCAAAACTATTGAATGTTATTATATAGATATCATCAAAGTATATAATAGAGTTATGCCTCATAATCTTGGTTTTCCTAAATCTAGTTTTCATGGATTCTGATAAAAATTCTCTAATACAAACTATAATGACCCTGACGATAATATCCCGGAGTCAATGGTTACTTTATTAAATTTTCATAATATAGAAATAATCATATCTTGAATGATGAAATAGTTCTGTAATCCTTTTAAACAATATACATTCTTAAATCACATATTTTAATTGAAAACATAAAATTCAGCACCTTTTTTCAATTAAATCATTATCCTCTTAGAAATATACCTAAATATTATTCATAATACTTTTTATGGCCTCATAGGGAAATGAAAAATAAGAAAGGGGTGAGCTCTAATTCACAGTAAGGTTATGTGTACATTGGAAGGTATCACGAATAAATAATACATAATCAATTAGGGAAGTTAAATAAGTGAAACACATTATATTCAATCAATTAATTGATCATAATATGGTAAAAATAAATTATGATTGAATAATTATATATAAATAATCACATGAATATCAAACATACCGATGGATATTCTAAATAATTTAATAATTAAATGGAATGCTAATAGATAATCTCATAATGGTGAGATTAATAATTTTGATCATCATAGACATACCATCAAGTCCTTTTTCTAATAAATCTTACATAAATGTGTAAGACATCAGCTGAAAACCCAGAATAGTTTTTCTCATGAGATATAATGATGAATTGGGGAAAAATAGTAGTTCACTCTCATCACATAAAAACTTTAATGAATTCCTCATATGAGTGGGAGAAACATAATCAATATAAACATTATTATTCAAAAACTATCTCACAAAATGTTAATACTTTCTGCAATAAATATGTATAATCATAAACCATTCATAGTAATATGGAGAAGGGTATCAAAACAGTGCATACTTAGTTAAAATGATCATAAACCATCCAAATAAATAATAGGGATGGTATCATTACAAAATATTCCTTATAAAAAAAGTGAAATAGGGGTTGTGGTCATTTATGAAGATAAATATAGTAAAAATACCATTAAAATATTCTTGTAGAAAATATCCATTTCATTTTATAAATAAATTTCAAAAATAAAAAATTTCATAAATATGAAGAAATAAATTTTCTTTAAAATTATCATTGTAATATTTTTACAGAATATTGAAATAAATTAGAGTTCATGATGTGGATTAATTTCTTACATTCCATATATGTTAAAACATATTCCTTTCACACTATTGTAAAAAGGCTAAGAAGTTTATCCTTTAGGAAAAGAAAAAGAATATTTCATTCAAACCATTTGGTAAAATGTAAAACATGAGTAATTTATTCTTTAGTAAGTAATTTCTAAAATTTTAAACCATTATTCAAAAAAATTATAAAAAAATGGATATGGAAGAGAAAGAGGTTTTCTACTGATGAAAAAATGAAGATAGTTATCACAAAAAATATTTTTTGGATATCATTTGTTCTTAAAAAGAGTAAAATGAGAGAAAAACATGTGTTATTAAAAAAACCTATGGTAATAAAATTAATGAGTTAATTGAAATATAAATCAGATAATTACATTATCAGAAACATAATCATTAATAATCTCGATGAACAATGAGATTGTAACATAAACCTTTACAACATTGGTAACTTCTAAATCATAAGCCCCACAAATAAAATAACTTCATATGAAATTTTAAATACCCTTAAGATAATTTTATTCATGATATAAAATATCAAATTGGCATTTGACACACCACATAAAATTAATATGTTGGGAATATGGCATATGCCTCACCGAAGTAAAAGTGAGATGATAAACTCTAACTACATGGTAGCGCGCATGTAAAATAATATTTCTATTAAATAATTAATTTCATAACATAAAATACCAATAATTATGAATAATTAATGATATTATACATATAAGTGGAATTACATGAACCATATAAGATAAATTATGTCTGTAATAATTCAATATGACTTAGTAAAATGAAAATGAGACAAAATACATTTCCTTATCTCGGGAATCCTTCGTATGATTATGAACCTCATATATAATAAATATAATTTATTATAAATATGTTAAATAACCATAATAATATATTTAATACCATAATTATTTTTTTATAGTATTTTATGACCCCGTTTATTAAAAATTCTTTCCCATGATCACTGTTTCTGGTGATAATTACTTCATTTCTCATGTATGGTTTGGTTATGTAATTTATGTCATTTTTCTTTGATCATGGTTACATAATATAATGAATTTTTAACATGATAAAAATATCATATATAATAATGGTATAATTATGTATTATATTCTATTAAATTTATAGATGGGGGAAAAGAGTGACACAGTTCATGGTTATTGTAGGTAGTACACACCATGAAGGTTGTTTCTATTTTCGCAACAAATGAAATGTAAGAAATATAAATAATAGGATTCATTTAAAAAACTATTATTATATAAAATATATGATATATATATATAACATATATATTTTTTATTCCATCCTATTCAAAATAAAATGAAAAACATTTTACGTCGCTATATGGAGGTGGCAGACCACACCTAAATGGGAAGGATGTTATTATTTTCCAACGGGTTTGGAAGGTATGAATTTATTTGTGATATAATAATTATATAAATATATTTATTTCATAAATATAAAATAAATATATTAAATACATCATTTTATCTAGTTGTGATAGGTGGTTAGGGGAGATGAATTACATCAGCCCATGAGGTTGTATTTCTCCATACACATGATTGAAAATTTTGTTTTCCATTTGATGGTTGAGGATATGGATATATGTTATGAAAATAACATAATAATATCTCATTATATATGATAAAAATATGTTATTTTTTAACTAGTTGGATAATATTTTGAGGATACATATAATGAATAAAATGAAAACGCATGGTTAAAAACCATACCTCTTTTTAGGACAACAACTATAGGTTTATTCCAAAATCCATCCTAGATTGAATTTATAGTCAAAAAATAAATATACGATGTAGATATGTATTTAAGGAAGATAGTTTTGTTTTCAATTGATAAAAATGATTTTGGATTGTGAATAAGAGAGTAGGGTGGGGGCATTTTATAAGTGAGGGGATGAAACATTTAGAACTTTTTAAATGAAAAAAGTTAAACCCACATTTTTTCACCTTAAAAAAGGATCAAATGTAGATAATTAATAAACAATGTATTATATAACGTATAAATATAAACATAAAATATAAATTTTATCAGTTTATAGATCATTTTAACTCTATTTTTAGATTAACCAATGTAAAATCGTTTACCCTTATTCATGGTAATTATTTTCTTCTATTTTTACTATTATTTATGATGAAATATTATGTTGATCATATTATATAATTTTATTTATTATTATTCAGAATAATTTACTTAATAAAATTAGATTCACAGAATGTGAATAATTTTATTTAAAATAATTTATCAGAGACACAATGAAAAAGCAATTTTCTAAAGAAAGAGTTTCAATGTGTATAGAAAGTTTTAATATAAAAATTATACGTGAGATTAATTCAAATAACCTAAATTATATTATTTATAATATAATTGAAGTAAATATAATTTTAAAAAAATTTAAATTAGAATGTATCTTTGAATGGCGGTCAACAAAATGTAATTTGTTAATAAAACCCTGTATTTTCCACAATTTATTGAAAAATAAATCATTTCTGAATATTATAAAAATTTTAATTTAAGATAATTGTGACATGATTATTTCAGAAAAAACATTAATTTCTCTTAATCAATTTTAAAAAATTATTAAAAATTAAATTTTACAAAACATTGAAAAATATGACAAAGCCATTTTTAGAAAAAATATAGTTTTTCTGAAAAAACATGTATTTTTTTCAAATGATTTTTAATTTATTTATAACCAATAAATAATCTTTTAATTCATTTTAAATTACTATAAACAATTTAATTTTCATAATTTATTTATTCTCATTCATACCTTCAAATTTAATGGTTAGGTTCTAAAGATATTCATTTTTACAGATTATTTACTCTCAGTGTTGCGTGTTCAAAAAACTATTGAAGAGATTGAATTTATCTAAGAATAAATATTTCATAAGGTCTGAGTTGCTGCATTCTATTTCAAGATTAGTGTTTCATGTCAAATATGTAATCAAAATTGGTGTTCTAGTTTTAAAATAATTAGGTGTTAAAATAAATGATATATAAACATTAAAATTATAATATGATTATAATTTTGTAAATGATATAATAATTATACCTAGGACCATAGTCAACCAACTTATACCATATCTAACTTATAAGCTTAATTCTCTCAAAATGTCTGATTTGAAGTTAATTTATTATGTAATTAATTATAACAACAATCTAATTGAATGAAAATTAATAATAAACATCAATATTTTTATTAAAAATATAATAATAATTAACATAATTTTATTATTCATGAAAATGAATAATATGTGTGACAAGTTAGACATAATGTTACGTATTTCTAGACACAATTTTCATTCATTAAATCTTAATATATTCTCAAGAAATATTTTTTTTATGGTGTATAAAATACATTATAGAGTTATTTTATCATTTTTATATAAAACACAAATTGTTAAAAATTAAATTAAAATTTCATTCTTTCAATTTTTTAATGGTTCCAAAGTTATCATGTCTTAAGAGATTTTTCTTTAACCCCATATTTTAAACATTCAGATTTATTTATTCTTTTTTCCCATTTATATACATATTCATTCAACAGTTTGAATTAAATAATTAATATATTAAAAATTATGATAAAATTAATTTTAAATCATGGTTGAATTCATTTATAAATGTTATAAAAGAATAAATTTATATGTTTTTGGATCAAGTTATTTCTTAAATTTTACAAAAGTATGAAAGGTACATTTTTTAACGTATATTCCATTAGCATAATGTCTCAGCATCATAAACACTTATAATTAATAATATTATTATTTATGTTTTAATGTTTTTTCAAAATTATATCCTTTTTAAATTCTTCTTAGATTTTTTGTTTATAGAGGTTTCAAGGAAAAGGGTTTTTTATCTTTATTTTTACATGAAACCTGAGATATATTTTACAAATATATTAATCGGAAAAATTTATGGGAATTTAAATTTAATATGGGTGGTTTTAAATGTGTTTCATGAATATCATTATCCTTTTGAATTGATAATGATGATGTATGAGCCCGATATTTCTCTCTAATTCATTAGGTAATTATTATGTTCTCCAAATAACAATTTTGGAATTCACCATATAGGTTATTCTATTTTTATGCTTTATTTTAGGCTTCTATGAAGATAATTTCCAAAAGAAGATTAATGAATTCTCTGTTATTTATAATTATTCTTCAAATAAATATTTTTATTTCATGAAGTAACTAAATGATCTTTTTTTAAAGGATTGAATATTCCCTTTAAGGGTAAAGAGTTGAGTTTTTAGTAGAATGTTTTTCAGGGGTTCCCATATTTTCTAAAAACCCTCCATGATTATGATTTTTTTTATATGTTATATTATATCTAATAATTAGTTGTGTATACACACGACATATTGAATTTATGGTTTTTATTTCAAAATAGAATGCTTTTTGTAAAATTTACTAAGAAATTATAATGTTTAATATTTTTTAATTACAATTTTTTGGTGCATTAAAATGAAATAGGAGTACATAAAATAGACACATTTAAATTACTAGAAAAAATGGATGTATAAAATAAATATTCCAATGATCTAAAAAACAGCCACTGGTCATATTAAAAAGTTCCACATAGTACGTGTTCTAGTTTTCAAAAACGTGTATCACAAGTGATAAAATAAACTAATAACTAAGAGAAAAGAAAATGGTCCACTCATCATGAAATCCCCATATTCTTCATTATTCCATTATTCTGTGTACATCACCAAAATCCAGTTATATTAAACTCTATCACGTTAAATGAATGAATGAAATCATGCCTTAGTATTGACTATATTTAAATGGAATCTTAATCAAAGATACAACCTTCATGCTCATGCAAGGAGGAATAGATAGAGAAAACTCTATAACTATATTAAACCCAACATGAACTATCATTATATTCCTCCCCTTGAAGTGATCCACTGACCCAGTTCAATCCAAAACATTTAAAAAATAAAAACACATCAGCATGAGCTCACAATTGATCATGCCAAATGAAAATTTTTCCATGGTTTAATGATGATTAGGATTATGGGATATAACATTACACAGTAATGTGACAACTCTAGGTGCATAGATTCACATGCATCCAATCTTGTTTGGAATAACTGAGATGCTCTCATTATGGTCTGGAAGAAATTATTCCACCACATCCACTCTGCTCTTCCTTCCATATCTTCTCCCTGTTTTAGTAGAGTATGGGGACCTTTGAGATGATTGCTCCACCACATATGGTGTGCTTTCCTTTCATATATTCTCCCTGTTTTGAGTGTAATATGGGGCCTTCTTATCTTCATAAAACAAAACATAAAATTCGCTAGGTCATAACGATGAAAGAGATTTAAGTTAAGTATGGCTATTTTAGTTGTAGTTTTTGTTATGACATCTGTGACAACCAATGGGAATAAACCAGATTCCTATGAGAGGCCTATTTGAGTACAAAAAGAAATTCATCTGGGAGAAAATCCATAAATTCCATATCTTTGAAGGAGATTTAATTATAATATGGTTGTTTGACATGCTGTTTTTTTGTATGCAATATGTGTAGATCATTCTGATTGGGACATATCCTTATCAGTATACTACTAGGGAACAAAGAAAAAATCATCTAAAAAACCCCTTAAAAGGTCAAATATTTGAATGATATTTTTGTAAAATATGGTTATTTTAGGTACAGTATTTTATATGAAACATGGATACAATTATGAATAAGAAATATTTTAAAACACTATGTATGAGCCATTAGGAAACAACTATACAACCAATCAAAAAAAGATATTGTTTGGAATAAAGTTATCATCACATAGTGTGTACAGAAAAGGGTTTAATTCTGAAAATAAGGTTGAGTATTTCTCAAACAGAATCTTCTCTTAACATTTTTTATTGTGTCTTTTAGAGAGAGTTCCATCTACATCATTTTTATAAAAATACTACATGTCCTTGTTTGTAAAATTTGGCTATTAGTCTCTTGATTCATTACAATAGTGAATTACTCATTTTGGATGTTGGGTTGGCATCGTTGTGGATACCTATGGTAGTAAATATGGGGGAATTTGACTTCTCTTCTATACAGTGGATATTAATAATTAAAAAAATTGAAACTTGTTGAACAAGAAAAACATTAAAGGTAATGCGTCAGATGTTACCTCTGAAAGTTGAAAAGTGCTCTGAAATTCTGATATTTTTTGTTTCATTGGTCTAGATGTAATATAGTCAAATCAATTTAATCTTAAATGTCATATAGAAATAAATAAAGTATAAAAAAATTGAATAATTACCTGAATGGGTTTTTCTCTATGCTCATATGAAGGTTTTTATATGAACTGAAATAGAACAATAGAGATAGAGAAACAATTCCTGGACATATCCAGCTCTCTTGTTTCTGGGACTATGGAAGCTAGTGTGGAGATCTAAGGTTGAATGTTATATCTAATCTGGTAGGTTCAGTCAATCTAGTCTTACAAAATGGAATCTGATTATAAGTAATTATAATCATTGGAAAAGGAAAACAAATTAAAAGGGTCCAGAAGTTATGGTTTTCATGAAATTGATGGGGACTTCTAAGGATGGTTATAGATACATTTTCCTGAAATATACCCATAACAGGCAGAACATATGAAAAAGTTATCACATATTTGATTTCAATCCCTATAGTGATCTATTGGTTTCATATAGATAGAAAAAAGACTACATTTCTGCAGTTGATAATAATTTGAAACAATAAAAACATTCAGCAGATAAAGACTATACAGTAGCTTCAAAATATTAAAATAGTTGTCAAAAAATAGTGGTTATTAGATCTAAAAAGACACAAAATATTCAGTAATTTCTAGTATGTCTAGCACCATAAAGACCATAAATATTTATATCATATGTTATTATAGTAGGTTTCCTGACACTGCTTTCCAATTATTTCAAAATCTCAAAAGCTTGTGCATGATCAATTTCACACTACCATAGATGTCTCTTACAATAAGAGTTCATCATATTGCTGTAGGTATAAACATTCAGTGATGGTCCAGATATCTCCAATTTTTTAAATATATGTTTTATAAATTCTATTTCATTTTCGATAGCAAAATACTTCAATAAAAATCTACTAGACATTATACATTGGTTAAAACCCACATTCATAGCCTATAAAAAAAAATTAGTTGCATAATTGATCATTAAATGTCCTTGAGGACCTTAATAGGCTCATTGATTACAACATACCCCTATATAATTGGGCGGTTCCAATTAAATAAGAAAGGTCAAAAAATATAATATGAATGAATTGTGAATAGAACATATGTGAACATCTACAGAAAACATCTCAGAAATATGTGATCAGATGAGATATAGATTCCATCAATAAATATTTATGTAGGTATAAGAATCCAGGGGTATTCTACAACTTTTAACTTCTACGAAAACAATAAAAACATGGGGTATTTCACCGCTGATACACATACTATAAATAACAGCATTATAACATTAACAGTTGACAAGAAGGCCTCTAACCCTCACATCCCTAATAAGACCCAAAGCAAGCTAAGTATGTCGAACATTGTATATCCCATATATATATATATCATATGTTTCTATAGTAGGTTTCATTACACTGCTTTCCAATTAGTTTAAAATCTCAGAAGTTGGTGGATGGTCAATTTCACACTTTTCTAGTTGCTGCTTATAATAAAAGCTCATCATACTTAGCTGTAAATATTCAAGGATGGTCCAAAGATCTTTAATTCATTGAAAACAAATTTTACAAATTCTATTTCATTTTTTATTTCCAAAAACTATAGTAAAATGATACCGGACCTGATGCATGGGTAAAAATCTGCTTCTATAGACTGGAAAAAGACATCAATTTCATCCAGGAGCATTAAATTAGCTTTGAGGACCTTAATAGGATCATTGATTGCAACATTTCACCCCTCTAAATTTGGGTAGTTCCAATAAAATTGGAAAGATATCACACAATTCAATATGAATGGATTGAAATAGATATAATATAAAAATATAAAATAAAACATTAGAGGAAACTTTCAAATAATTATAGAAATTAAATAAGATGAACTTCAAATAGCAAACCAATACCAAAAAATCTACACAAGGGGAAAATTTCATGCTCCAAAATTTCGGCCCCAGTGTGGACCGAAACCTCAAGTAGAAAACCTGAATGGATAGTTGACAAATAATACAATAGAAAAATGTCAGTATAGGAACAACTATTTTGAGTCCCCACTATTATTTAAACCATAGTTAAAATTTATAATGACTTTTTTATAATTAATTTACCTACTCCATATTATACATAAAAAATTCAAGGGTAACACATAGACAACATGTTAAAATATAAGATAAAATTTTTGGGTGTAGTGGAGGGGGTTAGCTATAATACTATAAAATAGATGTGTGATTTTATTATATTAATATCCTAAAGCATTGAAGCTAGTAAAGATCCGAGGCAGTATCAAATAGTTATTGATAACTAACATCATAGGACAATTGATGTATCTGAAATTAAATAAGTACCAGTAAAAAGTGAATGAAAAAATGATGACAAAAAAATAATTAAGCTATGTGAACCTGTACAAATAAGAAAATCACCATGAGCAGTGTAATGTGAGGAACTAAAACATCATACTACCTCTAAATCTCAATCATACCATGAGAAGAAGAAATACCACTCTCTAAGAACACCATCACAAAATAACCATGTTAGACGTAATATAAATGAATGGAACCACATAGAAAACATGTTTACATATATGATAAAATTGTTGGTTGCAGTGAAGGGTTGAATGAAATAATATAAAACAGATGTGTGATATAATTATATTCATTTCTTAAATCATTTATGATACTATAGATCTGAGGTAGTATGAATTTTTTTTGATAACTAACATCATATAAAAAATGGTGAGTCTGAAATGAAATAAGGACCAGTTCAAAGTTCATGAAACAATGACAACCGAAAAAAATAGTTAAGACATGCAATCCTACACACATAAGAACATCACTATGAGCAGTGTAATGTGAAGAACAAAAACATCATACTGCCAATGAATCTCAGCTATACCATCAAAAGAAAAAACACAAATGTCAAAGAACACCTACACAAACTATCAATATTATGCATAATAAAATTGAAGGTAAAGACATAGACAACATGTTAATATATATATGATAAAATCGTTGGTTGTAGTGGTAGGGGTTGACTGTAATACTATAAAATAGAGGTCTGATCTTATTATATTAATTTCATAAAGAATTGATGCTATTATAGATCCATGGTAGCATGAAACAATATTGATAACTAATATCATATGACAACTTCTATATATGTAATGAAAGAAATACTAGTTAAATGTCCTTGAAACAGTGATAACAAAAAACAAAAGTTTAGGCCATGAAACTTGTACGAATAAGAACATCACTATGAGGAGTGTAATGTGTGGAACAAAAAACATCATACTACCACTAGATCTCACTCATAACATGAGAAGAAAAAAACCAATGTCTCAGAACACCATTACAAAATATCCATTTATACATAATAAAATTTAATGGAAACACATAGAAAACATGTTAACATATTTGATAAAATTATTGGTTACAGTGAAGGGGTTGACTAAAATACTTCTAAAACAGAGGTGTGATCTTATTATATTAATTTCATAAAGAATTTTTGAAAGTACAGATTTAAGGTAGTATGAAACAATTTTTGATAACTAACATCATAGAACAACTGGTGAGTCTGAAATGAAATAAGGACCAGTTAAAAGTTCTGGAAACAATGATAAAAAAACCAAAGTTTATTGTTTGAAAACCTATACACATATGAACATCACCGTGAGTAGTGTAATGTGAGGAACAAAAACATCATACTGCCAATGAATCTCAGCCATACCATGAGAATAAAAAAACCCCTGTTGAAGAACACATTCACAGATTATCCATATTATACAATATAAAATTCAAGGTAAACACATAGAAAACATGTAAACATATATGATTAAATTGGTGGTTTTAGTAGAAGGGGTTTACTGCAATACTATAAAATAAAGGTGTGATCATATTATGTTAATTTCCTAAAGCATTGATGCTAGTATAGATCCAAGGTAGTATAAAACGATATTGATAACTAATATCATATGAAAAATATTGTGTCTGAAATGAAATAAGGACCAGTAACAAGTTCATGAAACAATGATAAGAAGATACAGATGTTTAAGACATGAAAACCTACACAAATAAGTACATCACCATGAGTAGTGTAATTTGAGGAACCAAAACATCATACCGCCACTAAATCTAACTCATACCATGAGAAGCAGAAAACCCACTGTCGAAGAACACCTTCATCGACAATCTAAGAATTCATTTTTCATAATGAAACTCCTTGGAATGATGCGAGAACATACGTGTTGCAAAATCTGGATCTGTAGATATATTGGTGAATAAATAGTAAAACAATATATTTTTGTGTAGTCATATTGAAACTGTATATTAATGGGGATACTAAATGCATAATATATCTATGTAGTTTGATTGAAATTACTTAGTATATTATAGTTAACTAATACATAATAACGTTTAAGAAAATTCATATTTTACATGAGTTGGGAAGTTTAAAATTTCAATTTTACTTGAAACTATATTTGAAAAAGACTGCTAAATAAGACATATAATAATAGTTTTGTTCTATATTGTTTGTAATAATGAAGATTTAATGAATTTTGAAGCTTCATATAAATTCAAATTGACACAATATTCATATTTTATAACTGTATAATTATTTTCAGATATTTTTATTACTACAAATAATTATATCATCGACCATAATATTAAAAAACATAATATTTCATAATCATTCAATATTAATCATATTGAATAATAATAATCATAAAAAATTTAATAAAAATAAAAGAAAATGGTTTAATGGAAGACCAAAATAAATAGTTAAAGAAGCATTACACTACTTGTAAATGGTTCTAGTGAATATTGTACATGTGAAAATCGGCAGTGCGGTTGATCTAGAGCCCCATCTTTTTCTCCCAGTTCCCTTATTCTGACTCCACGCTGGAGGTCCCTAAAAACACGAAATCAAATTCTTCATGATTTTAGTTTTCCAGGGAATCTACCACATTAAATACAATACTTGTTAGAATATTAGGTGGTGTAGGATCCGTATGCAGAGGAGTCGGATATGGAGGATCTAGATGAGAATGAACCAGAGATAGAGGATCCAGACATGGAAGATCCGTGCAGTTCGGTTGATCCAGAGCCCCATATTTTTCTCCCAGTTCCATTATTCCATCTCCCCACTGGAGTTCCCGAAAAACAAGAAATCCAACTCTTCATGATTTTAGTTTTCAAGGGCATCTACTTATTTAAATACAATACCTGTTAGCAACTCTAAATAAAAAATCAATGAACCCATCTTACAGTTCTATTTATTGACTATACAGTTAACAAAAAAGTGACGTAAATCCATTTATATACATGTATAATAGATAATTGATGGTAATTAATTTAGGCTAAAAGACTATAATGGCTCCAGGAGGCCGAATATAGTGAAACATGATGTTATATTCGACCAATATTGAAAATAAGACATTAAAAGGATGATATTCTAAACCATTAATTCACACAACTAAGTAGAGAGCCATCCCACTTTTCCAAACGTGAAAAACATGATTAAATATAGTGCAATGAGAGATAAAAATCTCAAACAAATAATCTATCTGGTAAATTGAATAAGATTGCATACAAAGAATGCGAAGATTTTCAAGTAAATACATCAACTGAAACATCAGTTCCCCATATCCTGAAATCAATATAATCCAGATATCAGAAACCAAAAAATGGCAAAATTCATAGTAATTCCACATATACATTTAAACATAAAACCACTTAGAAAGAAAATAATGGTGGTGTACAGGCTTATGTTTTGAGAGAAGCTTGAAAACATATAAGGGCATGTATCTATTAAAATGGAAATCATTTTGTGAACTAGTTGAGTAGGAGGAGATAGACATATAAGATCTGGAGGTAGACAAGGTGGAGTAGGTGGAGGCGTACGAGGTAGAATCAAAGCCGGTGGAGGTGTACAATCTGAAGGCATATAGGGTAGTCGATGACGTTGAGGGAGCTGACGATGGAGGTGGGAACCCTATGTTTAGTGGAAATGCGATTGATTTTGTAGGAAAGAAGCTGGAGGATGAAGATCAGGCGGAGGCGAGGGAGCTAGAGGCATTGTAGCTATACCTGGAGTAGATGGATACCGAGCAGCTGGATGCAAAGGATTCGATGGCGGAGAAATAAGATTCGAAGAAGACAGAGGTGGAAGAGTCGGAGGAAGAGAAGACTAAGGTGGGGGAGTGTGATACAGAGCCGAGAGATGCGGAAAAGGTGGATGCAGTAAAGGCGGAAATTGATGTGGGAGGAAGATAACAGATGAATGTAACCCTACGGTTGAAGATGGTTTGTGATATTGTAGTCGTGGGAGTCGAAACAGGAGGGTTAAACGGTAATTGGAGACATGGTAGAAGGGGACGTGGTGTTTCGAGGAGGTGACACGTAGGCTTGGGTACACCCAGGTTTAGTAGATATAGTATATTTGTTTTATGAAATAAATTTTCTATTAAATTTGACTCCATAATTAATTAAATGATTACTTTAAATAAAATTTTATTATATAAAATCCAAACTTACATATATAATCTCATAGTTTTGAAATAGACTAATATGTACCTTTTCATTTTTTAAAATTTAAAATATTTAGCTTTATATTTATCATTAAAAATTATTTTTCAAAATGTCTAATTGATGATTATAAAAATTAATAAATCTATTGTTTTGATATGGGTGTTTCTTTGAACAAATCTATTATGCCTTTATAAAAAACTTTTTTTCAAGAAAACTTGATTGTTTCTATAAATATACACTATGTTATGTAAGAGATTATCCTATTTCTCTAAAAAATGATCCTAAAAGGACCATTGGAATATAAGTGTTCCTATATTTTTTTTAAAATTGAATGTTTGGGATGGATAAAATTGGGTCACATTTATCAAATTTAGAAATATAAATATTATGTTTTTATCAGTGTATCCGAGAGTGATTTTTCAAAGATTTTATAGTCAGTATTAGAGAACGGTTTATATAAAATTGGTGAATATGATGTTTTAATGAGATATTAACTTAATATTTATATATACCATCAGTTTTATATAAGTTTAAGGTTGATCATAAGTTCAAATACATAGACACAACTTTGGATTTTATGTGATCATATTTTAAGTTGATAAAGAGTATTTTGGGAGAAATTTATGGTAATAAAAAAATAGGGTTTTATATGGGTTTTATTGAAAATTTTACTTGAGGAATAATTATTATATATTATATGGATATATTTTTAAGTTTATTTATAACCATTTCATTTAAGATGAAAATTGATGTTAAGACAATTTTGGTTAATTGGGATGAAATGTTTATTACATATTGGAAACATCTAACTTATCATATATATAACAATGGGATTGAATATCAATTTAGTGAATCTATGATTAATTTAATTTTTGATGAAATTTTCTATTTTAGGGAACATGATATTATGATAAATATAAATACTTTTTTATAAAATGGAATTTTATTTGTCGAATTGGCTTATGAAGGAATGTAATAATTTATTTTGACTTTATGGTAATTCAATTTTTTTATAGAAACTATTAGCATATTTTAGATATTATTTGATTTAAAAATATAAATTTTTTGTTTATAAAAATTTACTAGGGTCTAAATTTTGATTGAAGTTAAATGTTAAATTGATCATCGAAAAATATGTGATCATGTTCTTCTAATTTTTTGGATTTGAACTTAGTCAGAAATATTTTGAATAATATTAATATTAGTTATTTATCAAGTAATTTAAGTTGAACTTTGGACATTATAGTTTATTATTTGGATATTAATATTGTATTTATTCATATATTGAATTATTCATATTAGATATTATCTTACATTATGCTAAACATTTTTGTTTTGACTAATGTTTAATGATATGAGGAATAACTTTTAATATTTTTTGGATCTTATGATTCATTAGATGTTTATTTTAGTGGTTTATGAATGAAAAAATAATATTTAATATTCAGTTCTAGGAGTATGAGATCAGATAGAAATTAAAATTGATCATATAACTACCAAAATATTAAATACTTCATAACTAATGGAAAAAAATCTAGATTTTTATTTTCTAATATTCTCTATCATGGTAGAAAACGAGTCAATCAACATGAGGAAAAGGATATTGAATTAAAAGAGTTACAAATTTACTTAATTTTTTATTAATTAATGGTTTTATTTAGCCAATATTTTTTTGGGTTTTGTCTTCATTAACTTTCTCTTGATAACATTCTGACTCACTTTACATTGTTATCTGAACATTAATTTTCTACTCTATGTCCTCTTATTCACTTATTAATAATGTTCTTATATTTGGAATCCCAGTAATGTGTTATACAGGAGAAATTCATATTCCCATTTTTTATTTTTAAATAAATGATTCATTATAAAATTTTTTAAAGGGGGTTTTGAATTTAGGATTTTTAAATATTAAAAAACATTTTCCATTCATGATAGTGTGTATTTTCATTCACTCCGCGTAATTAATTTAAAAAATATGTTTTAAACACTTTTTAATTGGAATGAGATAAAATTTCATTGATAAATATTATTTAAGGTGGTAGAATGTAACATACTTAAAATTTAGTTTAAAATAATTCTATTCTCTATAGATTTCTTAACATGTAACATCGAGCTTCAACTAAATTGTGATATACAATCAAAAAATTATTATTCATATTCTATCATTATAATATAAAAATAAATTGGAAGGTATAAATAGAAATAACCAAATTATAAAAAATATTCTGAAAGATATTCTATAATAAAAAATATTAATTAATTCATTATAGTTATGTAATCAATTTTCAGTAAGTTCATTTTATGCTTCAAAAAAATCACTTCTTTAAAAATAATTTTTTTATGTGTGATTATAATAATAATTTTATGTAACATTGATATCCATTTTTTAATTTAAATTATATCAATTCATAAATCATAATATCAAAATTATCTTAGGCTGAAATTTTGGTGTTTTTCTGAGGAATTTTATTTTTCATCAGATAGTTAAAAATAACAACTTTTGGGAAAACTAGAATTTGTTTTTAAATATTTAAAAAGATATTTTTTTTTGAATTGGATATAAAATTTTATTAATTAAATTTGATTAAAATTTATCTAATAAATTTATATTTCATTTATTTTTGGCATGAAAATATTTTTATACAAAAAAATCTATTTTTTAGAAAAATAGTTTTCATTGTTTTTATAGGTTTATTTTTAATGTAATTTATACCATTTATAGTAATTTATATTTATTAAATTGAAATAATTTTTATATTAATCAATTAAAATTTATTATAAGATGAATTAATGGTATTTTTCTGACGAATTTAAATTTTGTGAATAGTAAAAAAGTATAGTTTTTATAAAAAATACTGTCTTTGATGATATCACCTACACATAAATATTATATATAAATTTATGAAACTTATTGAATGAGTCATGTATGATTATATAATAAATATATAATAAAAAAATTATAAACTTATATATTATATTTTACTTCATGATAAATATAGAAATCAATTTTAGTGCTGAAGAAGTTCTTATGCAACACTAGAATTATCAAATTTTGTCTTTTAAAGACAATATTTGAGATGTAAGAACACTTATATTGAATTTATTAATTAATATTATGTTTAATTGATTATATTAAATGATTTTTTTTAATTATGTATTTATATAACAATAAACATACCAAAATACACATATAGTGGTGGTGCATGGTGTGAAAAGACAAAAATAATGTATTATATAAGTTATCATGACATAGATGTGAGTAAATATATATATTTAATGAATATAAATATTCATTATGAAATATAAAAAATTTATATTATATTAATAAGTAATTTTTAGTGACTAAAATTAGTTAAATTTTCTAAACATTTACACAGCATTGGTGTAGCATTTATGATAACCGAAGAAAAATTAAGTATATGATATAAAAATATTGAAATAATAATATTTAGATAATTTTATATATTTCATAAAATTGAAGTATATTTATTTTGTATAATATATTTTAACATTTATTATATTTTAAACTTTTTAATGTCATATTAAGTCAAGATAATATCATATCTATAGAAATAACATTAAGTGTATTTTATGATAAAAAATGTTTTATTAATTGATTTAATAATATTAAAAATTATATAAATCAATATGTTTGATATATTATAGTCTAAAATTATATACAATAACCATTTTTATGTCTCTTGGTATTTTATAATTACATTATTGACCCTCCTAGACTAAATATTTATGAAAACACCATTGATTGTTTTCTAAGAAAATAGATTCATTTCAACCATTTATAACACAACTCAAGTTTGATTTCTTTGTTAAAAGTATACAAAAATAAATTAATAACATTTATAAGAATTTAAAATAGATCCTACATTGATCATAATACTATCCTAGAAATTATTTAGGTATAAATCTAATTAGGTTGTCTGAATAAGATGTTTAGTTTTCAACTGAGTGTTTTATATTGTTTCATCATTTTCCTCCTTCAAAAATATCCTAAACATGTAATATAATAACAACATAATTTACCTTATAATTAATTTTCTTCTATAGTATAACCATTTTTCATATACTTGTCAATCCAATTTAAAATTATAACATCTATCATGGATATATACTGACTACCGCCTCACGAGATGATGTATTTCATTATTCACCGCAGACTCTTATGGCCCTACATAATGATGTATAAAAATTAGATAATATTATATGTAATAAATAAGTTTATTTATATAATGTTAGATAAATATTCTAATTCTTTTTTAAAAATCTATTGAAAAATAAAAAATCATCGCTCATATGTATGTGTATACTAATTTTTTACGAACCAATATCTTTTATTTTTCATTACAACCTTACATTGAAGATATATATCTGTTTGTGTCTTTAAATAAATAAATATTATATTTATGATATTATAATAATTAATTAATATTAAATTAATACTTACATTCTTTCCCTCACATTGATTGAAAAAGGTAAATATTACTCATCTGTATATAAAGTCTATTGTCTCTAGGATTATAACTTAATTATTTTTTCATAACCACATTACATAGATTGTTATAAAAGTATAAATAATGTATAAAAAAAAGTTTAACATTTTTAATATTTTATAACTGATATTATCATAACCCATTTGACCATAGTTGTCATGCCCAAACTATTTCTGACTTATGTTTCAGATGTTCCGAAAATGCTCAATGCAGAGTTAATCGATTAAATAATTTATTGTAACATGGATACAAGTGAAATAAAACAATAAACATAAAAATCGTATTAATAAGGTAAAAAATTAAAATAATATTCTTATTCAAGAATATAAATAAGGTTTGTGACAAGTTGGTCTCGAGGTAAGGGACTTATATTCTCAATTTTCATTCTTTGATACTTAATCTATCTTCACCACATGATTTATTTTTTATGTGTATAAACAGCATTATAGATTTATTGTATCATTATTAAATAAAAATTAAAATGTTTAAAGGTAATTCATTTGATTTTTTATTGGTTCAAAAGTTATCATGCCATTACTAATTTTTTATTGAAAATTAATTATTAATGAATAAATGTTATTTATTCTCTTATTCATCCATATATATGTTCTCTAAAAAGATTCATGTTTTTTATTAATATACTAAAATATACGTTCATGGTTATTTTAAATCCTTATTCACATTATTTATTAATTTTTTTAAAAACTCATTTAAATATTTTCTAAACTAGTCATTTTTTAAAAAGAAAAGTGTGAAAGGAATAATTTTTTAACTTATTCAAAATTAGTGAAATTCCCCGAAATCATGACAATTACTCTTTAATAATATACCTAAATAGAATTTGTTTTGAAATAATAACCAATTTCAAAATATTTTGGAATTTTTTTAAATAGTTATCAAACAAAAATAATATTTAATTATTTTTTAAGTAACACCCAAATATTTTTCAACCTATAAGTTGAAAAAAAACTATTTATTATATTTTATAGTGGATATGAATGATTTCATATTTCATAAATGTATGTTATGATAATTTCAAAATTCTATGATGACTCTTGTACCTATAAATCTTTCCAATAGTATGGGTCATAATTGTGTTCCTGCATGACATGAATATTCTTGATAATTATTTTTCATAAATTTTTTTCTATAATATATTATAATTATATTTTATTTATAGGATTGATTATTCCTTTTAAGGGTAAATATGTATGGTTTTATGAATATGTTTATCACATGTTATCATGTTTTCTAAGAAACACATGGGACTATGGTTTCCCATTATAAGATCTTATTAAGTGTATAATCATATTATTTATGTGGTAAATATTATTTCAAGTGTATGTTAATGATTATTTCATATCAAATTTTATTACGTTATTAGAAAACTATCCTCTATGATCTCATGGTTTTGAAATTGAAAAATTCTTTTCTTTTATTATTATTTTTACATGTCCATTGTTGAGATTTATTTTTCCCATACCGAATTTTCAAATTATATCTCATATGAATAATTTCGGAGTATAAATTTTAATAATGTTAAAGTTCTATATTTTGTAGTTTCTTTAGTTGAGGAAAATATAATTTTAAAAACAATTCCCGTGAAAATGGGCACCTTTTTGGAAATTTTAACTTTTTTATATAATATTTTTTACTAATAATATTAAACTATAAATATTAATAATAACTTCTGTATATAATTGATCCAATATTTCAATTTGACATTGTATATTTGGTATGGCTAAAATAGGGTCATGTTTGTTAAATCCTTAAATGTAAAGATTTTGTTTCAACCACCAGATGTGAGAGCATGGGTTTGGGGATTTTATATAAAAAAACTTTGGGGATAAAAGAATCATTGACCAAAAACATGCACCATATCATTTTTTAATAATTTTATGACATTTCTACATGAACATTGACTCCATGTTATTGAAAATGTAATGGGTACTTCCAAAAATACAATTCTCTTCACTTATAAAAAGGTAACACTTTCACTACTACAAGACTCACATATCCATTGAATTTATTATTTATAATCCTTAAATATTGTCAAAATTAAACACTCTCTCATATCCATATGCTTATTTTAACCTTAATTTTTATTGTGGCACTCATTTCAATGAAGTTTTCTATAATAAAATTCATACTTCCAGCACGAGTATTACATACACATAAACATTTTGTTTACTCTACAACATCAAAAATCATATATAACATTATTAATATAATAAAAAAAGTATAATTAGTGTACTTAACTTTAATTATATTAATTTCAAAAAAATTATTCAATCATTTCCATCAACAAAGAAAATAAAATATAATTCATCGTTTTTATATTTGGATTATTGCCTCTATGAAGTGATGTATTTTTTCTTCATTTACGCATCTTATGGTTGTTAAAATGGATGTATTTGAATAATTATAATGTTTTAAAAATAAAATTAATATGAATAAAATGATGAATTTTTATATATCATCTATTTATCTATATGATGAGGAATTGGATCTGTAATCGTGTGTGTGTGCATGAATTTGGACTATTGCCTCTATAAACATCATTTTTTATTCCATCAGCAAAAATATTATGAGGTTATGAAAGTCGATTTATTGATTTAATATTATTATTACTACATGACTAATAATATGAATATTTCATGTTTTAATTATCTATGTAAATTGACATACACATGGAATCATTATAATATGTTACCATTTGGATAATTTTACAACCTATTTAAACGATGTCATAAAAATTATGTCGTAGTTGATTATGGGATAAAATATAATGGTAATATAATTTATTGATAAAATATTTAATATCTTTTTAATTATTTTATAATGGTTATGTATTTTTATAAATTATTAATTAATATATCACATTTTGATAGTTAAATTTGTTAAAAACTAGTTCATCATGATTTCCATTTTCACACGTCGTTTTCATGTCATTCACCAAATGAAAATAAGGCATAAGTAATCTTTGATAAAAGTTAATATTCAATATTAATTTTTTTTAAAAAAACATGAAATTTGTTATTGATAATCAACTATTTCAATCTGAAATTTTTATAAGAAAACATCAAAATGTTCAAACTTCTGATGATGAAAAAAAACTATAATTGGAAAATATTTATTTAATATATTTTTAAAAATAATTATTAAATGCGTAGTATGTTTATATTAAATTTATTAGATATGGTATTAATGAATTTATGTTCATTATAAATGAGGTCAAATAATATTTTTAGTAAGCATGAAAATACGATAAGGATTTTTCATCTCGAATTTCTCTCCTTGAGACAAGTTTTTTATTATGCACCTAATTTCATTTATGTGGTTTATATAATACCTAATTGATATTTATATCATAATATAACATTTATTAATTTTAATTAATGTTCTATTTAAATATCTCTATCTATTTCTCTTTTATGAGGATTTTAGTTTAATGCACCTCAAATTTTATTGGGTTTTCATGACATAAATATTTTCCTTGGGTCATAATATCTTTTTTTTGAATATTATATTTCAATAATTATATATTAAAACATGTAATAATTTTATTTTTTATTCCAATATACTTTTATATATAATTTATGTTTCACACTAATGTCTTCATTCCTGGATGAATGTTTTTTTAAAATAAAATTCTATAAATAATAATTCCCATGTTTATATGAAAAGTATCGTCGATGTACTTATTTATAGATACCACTAATGATCTCCTAACCCTAGTGTAATCATAAATTATTTTTATCTCTAGTTATCCTTTTATTACCTTTTAATATTTTGAAATAAATCCAATATCCTTTTTATGATGTGGGTTCCCAAAATAAGTGTTTTTAAAAAATGAATGTTTTTCATTAATATGATCATATATTAATTCCATCTACTTCACATTTTCGAAAAAAAACTTTTCAATATATCTTAATTGAAATTTTATTTTACTTAATATTTTATGAAGTAATCTCTTCATATTAAAGAATTTATTTTTGGAAGAGACGTGAAAATATTATCTTTTGGATTATATATGAAAAATCTTTTATTAAATTCTTATTCAATTTTCAATTGATTTTTTCAATTGATTATGAAGTCATCTCTTCATAATGAATGGAATTTTTTCATATTATATTGACATGACCCTTGATAAAATATTGATAACTCTTACCTTTCTGATATTTAAATCTCACCATTTTATTATTTTATCATTCCATTTATTATAAAGATGAGTATATCAAATAAGATGTATATAAATAGATCTTGTGGTGTTAAATTGTATTTAAATGTTCAAAACTATCATAAAATAAATTTATTTTAAATATGATCCTCAAACACACAATTCCTTTCATTCTTGGGATTCTGATATGGTTTATGAGTTGTAACATTTATCCTATGGTAATGTTTTAATATTATTATAGGTTCATCAAACTTTGAATCAAAGAAAATTTTTAAATGATTTTTTTTTATCACAAGATCTGGAAGTGCTGGTCTAAGGAACCTTAGTTGGTATCATAGTAGGGATTAGTTATTTTTAAGGATTATTTTAGTTATTTCTAGGCATTATGATTATATAACATTATTTAAATCCCCATGCATAGGTCTAAGGGGTACATATATGTATAGGATAACATAATAAAATTTTAGTATTATAGAGATTGAGTAGTTATCTTGACAATATCATCATTGTATAGATATTTCAATTTGATACAGGCTCTATAATAGATGTAATTGTGGGTAATAATTATGAAAAGGGAATGTTTGTTTTTGACTCAATCATTACCTTGTACATGACAAAGAGGTAAAATCACACCAATGGTTTTGAACCCCCCAAGGGATATTCTTTTGATTAATCACATTCTCATCATGATCCATTATAATAGATTTATAAGAGTAAGGGATTAGGTTATGGAAAATGTCAGAATATTAACTAAAGAAACCAAGATTTAACAATGAGTATTTCTGGTTAAACTACAAGATAATTTGATGTTTTCAAATATAATCACATTTCAAGGTTGGGTTTCTAATAATTTTATTATATTTTAAAAAATGATCACATATGTCAATACTTTTGGTTTTAGAAATGGGTGTAACTAGAATAAATCATGTGTGTAATGTAGAATAATTACATTACATCGACAAACAATCCATCTGAATGGGATATGGAGTGATAAATCATATGATTATGAGATAGAAGCAATCAAAAAATGTGGTCAAAATTTTAAACATTATTTAAGTACCAAACACAAAC
This sequence comes from Viscum album, assembly GCA_963277665.1. Taxonomy (NCBI): domain Eukaryota; kingdom Viridiplantae; phylum Streptophyta; class Magnoliopsida; order Santalales; family Viscaceae; genus Viscum; species Viscum album. Next base: position 2,044,408,241 of record OY728136.1, read on the forward strand.
AAAATTTAAGAGAATGATAAGGTCTCATAAAAATTCATGTGATGAAGATTATGATGGAAAAAAGTTCAATTTTTATATGTCAAAAATATGGGAATATGATCAAAGGGAAGTTATACAAGGGGTAAGGATTAAAAAAATCAGTCTTTTCTTATAATTAAGAGCTTGGAAAGTGGAACTAGGTTTCTGTTTCCTAAAAAATCAATATATATATTATTTGTTTTATAATAAATGATTTTATCCAATAATAATATGTATCTATGATAATTATATCATGTACATAAATTTTTAAACATAAAAACACATGTTTTTCGTAAAAAAAATATGTTATATGATTATATTTTATAATTAACATTTAAAACCCATAAAAATCATAATTTCTTTTTATGAATTTAAAATTATAAGGATAAAATTATTTAAAATTTCCCATATTAATTTTTTTCTTTGATATTTATTACTATGGTCAAAAAATAATTACCAAGGTAAAATTAAATTAGGGTAAAACATAAAATAGTTAAAATAAAATTCCCTAAAACACTACATGTTTCCTTGAAATTGTGTGTATGAAGATTATACCAATCCACACGAATTTTTGATCCTTTATTATCTATTTTGGATATATTAAAAAATTAATATATACTTCATGATTTTTAAAATGTAAACGGTGATTCCAAAAAATAATTCACTTCCCCTGTAAGTATGTAACACTTTCAAAACATACAAACTCACCTATATTTATAATGTATTTATAAAAATATAAAACAAAATCTTGTATTATAAATTTAACTCACTTATTTTTTCTTTGTTTCACATTCTTTTTTCTTAGGGCCAAATTTTTTGATATGTTTTCTAATAGAAAATTCAATATTGCGTTGTGAGTACCACATTCTCGAAGTCAATTCTTTCACTCTAATCAATAACGAATAATATAAAAAATTATTAATATAAGAAATATATATAATTGGAATAATTAAATTTATTTATATAAATTGGAACAAAAAATGAATCATTTATGTCAACGAAGAAAAAAATAACATAGATCATGCTTACATGTTGAACATTACCTCTACCAAGTGATGTTGTTCGTTTTTCATATCCTCCTCTTAGAGATGGAGAAAAAAATGAAATTTATTTATTATAATATTTATTATGATATTTTTCTATCTTTGAAATTATAATTTATCATATACTACCTTTTTCTCATTCTTTTAGAAATTGGATCGTTAATCTTTGGTATGTTCGGACTACCCCGGCCATAAATAATGAATTCAATTTTCATGTCCACCCATATTTAATGGATATAAAAATGAATTTATAGATTATATATGATAATTATTACATGTTTAAGACTTTTAATACTTCATATTATCATTATCTAAAGATATTACCTTACTCATGATTATATTATAATATGTTAATGTTTGTGTCTATTTTACTGACTTTTTAAACGATGTTATAATGATTATGTGATAAATGATAATGGGATGTAATATAATAGAAATATCTCATAAAAATGATATATATATACATAAGTTATTTTATTCATTCTTACAGTTCAAGATAATATTTAAAATATATATTAATATATCACCTTAAGATTATAAAAAAAGTCCAAAGTTAGTTCATTATGATTTCTTTTTCATATGTCATATTCATATCTTTCAAACAGAAAAAAAAATTTGACCTATGTAATCATTGGAAAAAATATTATTTATATACTCAATTATATTGTAATTATAATATTGACAAAACATTGTGAGAATTGATCCCATATACATGATGTTTTTTATAAAACCAACAAGTGAAGGTTCTAACAACCAATAAAGAAAATAATCTATAATGACTTAAAATATTTTTATGATATGGTCATAAAATAATTATAAAATGTGTAGTATTATTATATTATGTCTCTTATGTAATTTATTTATATATTTATGTTTATTATAATATATATAAGAGCATGGTCAAGTAAGAAGGAAGACAACGTAAGAGTTTTTCATCTCAAATTTCTCTATTTGAGGATTGTTTTATATTTCACACCGAATTTTATTTTAGTGGTGTGAATACTTCTTAATTTAGATTTATATAATTAAGTACCCTTAATTCTTGTTAATTTATGTTTTTTTAATATCTCTATCTTTTACAAGGTTTTGAGTTAAATTTACTTCAATTATTAAGGGGTTTTTATGACAAGTATCTTTTCATGTAGTCATAATCACACCTATTTGACTATTATAATTACAATTTTATACAATATAACATTTTATGGAGCTATTTTATATTTACACCTTATTTTTTGGGAAGACAATTTTAATAAAAAACTCTTTTTCCTTTCATGGATATTTTATTTTATGAAAATGAATAGTTTTCAGGAATGATTTCCATTTATTTTAATGTATTTTTCCTATATATCCATGTTTTTACTTCTTACCAGTGTTTTCCTTTACCAATTGTTTGATCATAAATATTTAGTCACCATTAATCATTTTATTCAAATTTACTTGTTTGAAAACAATGTTTCTATTTTTCTATTAATGGTGTATTCTTTTAATAGATGTTTTTTAAATATTTTAATGGGTTTTCCATACCAAGATCCAATATTATTTCTTTATACATCTTATTTTTTAAAATTCTTTATAAATTTATATTTATTAAAATTATTATTGAAGCAATGATTTATTATTATTTATCTTCATCTAAAAATTTTAATTTGGAAAGTGACATTAGAATCAAGAATTTTTAAGATGATATTGAGAATTTATTTATAAGAAATGTCTGTATTGTGGTTTCATTTCAATTTTCAATGGATTATTCAGAAAATTATTAATGGTTCATAAATCACCCTATATGTACACATATTAAATAATCATTTACAGAGATTATTTTTTATATATCAAATGATTGTGTTTTTTATGTGACGACATTTGGAAATTTATGAAAACCAATTTCTTCACATGGGTTATTTATTATAATATGAATGATTTTATTTTTAGTGAAAATGTTATGTATGGATGATAATGGTTGGGGTCATATATCACTCTCTAATTAAATTGTTATGGAATTATATCTCTTAAGATAAGTATTTGAAGCATGTAAATTTTTTTATTAATGAAAACAAGAATGATTAAAAAAAAATTGGACAATATATATCATTAACATTTTATGTGTTCAAAAAATGAAGCATGGAAATTTTTTAGTCACAGCATGAAGTGTAGGAATTTTTTTCACAATATGAAGAATATTAATTTTTTTTACAACATGATGAATGGGAATTTTTCTTATTAACAACATGAAGCACTGACATTATTTTTTTCTCAAATTGAATTGTGGAAAGGTTTTTCATTCAAAACATAAAGTAGTTACATTGTGTTTGTTCACAACATCAAGTGTGGTTTTTTTGTTCAATATGATATAATTTCCCCATTATTATGTTTTTTAAAATGTTATTTGTTATTATAGGATTCAAGGGAATGTTATATTTCAAATCCACATGCCTATGATTATACATTATGTATCGTGTTTATTTTATCATGATTTCAACTCCTTCAAAAATTTATATGTTTTTAATAAACATTTCTTGTCCTCCTATCATAACATGTCTAAATTTATTATTAATCGATGTTATTTATATATTATGTTCCTTCCTTGATCATGTTTTCTCATATGCATATGATTTAATCCTTGATTAAATGTCCCTAAGTCATCCTTTACATAGAATTAGACCACGCCTCGTTCTTATGATTTCTATCCCCATGTTATAAATATTATTATAACCTTGGATATATCTATAATTATTTCTAATGTGGTTCATATATAGAGAGAATTTTACAAGTATCATAAATTATGTTTCTTATATAGTTGATCCTCTAAAAAACTAAACATTTCATTCCTAGGATTTTGAGATAATATATGAGTTGTAATGTTTATCATATGGTAATGTTTTAAAATTAATATCGGTTCATCAAAATTCGTAAATAGTATAGAGTTTTAAGAAATTTAGTTTAGTTCTAGATCTTAGAGTGTGGGTATAGTTCACCTTATTATGGGTTTCATTATAGAATATAAAAAAATTATACCACAAATATATCGGGAACTCTCTAGTTCTATCCCTACATCACCAACATCTAGTTGTTCCCCTATCTAATTTTTTGTGAACCTAATGTAGATTGGATTGGTTTAGTGGTGGTGGAAGCTGATCATAGAAATTTCATTCTCTATATCCTCCCCAGGTGTACCTTCATGACTGCTATCATATACACCACTTGTTCGATAACCATTTATAATTTTAGAAGCTCCCTAATCACACATATTTCTCTAAAATCCGGATCTATACAATTCGTGGTTATCATCTATTATACATCCTTCCATGAAATCTTGAGAAATATGACCTCATTCTCCATTTACCTAGAAACCAAAAATCTCATGGAAAAATAGTTCAACTATGTGACTCTCAAGATATTCATCCTTTGGTTTTATATAATTAATGTGTAAACATCTGGAACTATGATCCTAGTGTCTATCATCGATAAATATAATGACTCTACTATATGATAACCCCCACCAACACTTTATTCCTTTTATATAATTTCTAATAAAATCCTAATCACTTAATATCATTATAATACCCTGATGTATGTGTTTATGTGTAGGGGAATGATGATGTCTTAAATTCATCTACAGAGGCTTCACTTGAACATTCAGACCTAAAAGAACCCATTCTAAATCGTATCAAGGGTGTACCTTGTGAGTTTAAAGAACCTTGAAACATACTCTATTAAATAATGTTACCCAAATCAATTTCCAAAAACTCATAGGTTTATACATATCATGACATATTTAGGTATATTTCCTTGTGGAGGTGGTGCTTAAACTCTTGCCATAGAGGAGTAAGCATGTCAAGGTTCTAGTCAATCAAGACCAACTACAAATTCCTTTCAATATGAAGAGTTAAGGATACTAACCCCACTATTTATTCATTTTCATTCAAACATGGATGAACACTTTAATATCTTCTTAATGAAGTCCTCAACTACCTAGGGGTTAGACTCGCCCCAAAATCTATGAGGTCTTTATCACTGTAACTAACAAAGTACACTCATCCCCTGAAAATAGTCATCTTATCCATTTGGAATGACCTAATAAACATAATGTGGGCTAACATTTATATGTTTTTCATGAATTTTTATTCTCATTATACTATGTGTGAAGGTAATTATTCTCACACACTTGGGGTGATCTCATGATCTAGTCCCTAAATATAATCATCATCTCTCAACTAGTTGAAAAGAGGGGGCTCAATCACTATCACTATCATGTCATGGCCCTACCTTGTTACACTAGATAAATTTTTGTGAAAAATACCTTCTTGGATCACTATAGAATCAATAAAAGTGGGTGAATCAGTTATCTAACTATTTTTATGTTTCCCTGATGAAACATAACTCATCACTAGTTTCAGTGAATCTTGATAATTGTATAATACACACACATGATGGGAAAATAAGATTTATTGGTTTCACCTCTAAAATGAGAATTATAGTCCTTTGAATAATCATGATTTTACCAAATCATACTACTCACTAGTTTCAATATATTGGTCCAGTTGTTAGGTTTTATCTTTTTACTCATTCTATAAAAAGTCTCCCAATAGTGATAGATATTCCCACACTATTAAAAAGAAAAAAGTAGATAAAAATAATATAAAATCATTCTAGATATATCCTTCATTTTTTATATTGTAATTATCTTACTCTATTTCTTTATCCTAAATAAAATCATGAATACTCACTTCAAATCGTTCTAATTTTCCCACAACTAATGCTTCATATGATTCTCTTTTTATTTTTAATACTCTTATAATTTCATAATTATTTAAATACTACTCTTCTATTACATAGAGTTATAATACTTTCATCCTTTATATATAATAAATACAAAATAATAATACATATTTTATATTTCAAATTCAATTCCAAACCTTCAACTTCCTACGACCATCTCAACAACTCTTAGTTCATTTTGCGACATTTATTCTATTTGGATCATATAGATACCATTTATGCTTCAAAAAATGATATCATTGATCATGATAGAGAGTTATTATATCATCTGAGAAGTCATGTCATCAATACTAGTCATAACTGAATCAAACCTCACAATAAGTCTTAAAAATGGAATGGTGTAGAATTATTGGCCATTTTTCATCAAAAGGCCATATTTCATGGCTGAAATCCTTATGATTCTATCCATATTGACTATCACATTTTCCTATCAACCATGGATTTTCCTACCACAGTCATGGTAATTCTCCATTATCCATTTCTACATACAATTCCATCTATCGATCATATCTACCTTCAAACACCACCATCAGAAAGTAGGATTTCTCATTTCAAACATCTAGACTATCAAATATCCATGGGAAGCTCTATATCCATTTTTTCCCACATTTATTTCACACAGGAACACCAAAAATATACCTCAACCATCAAAACACCCCACCATGGGCATGTATGAGCCCATTTTTGACCCAAATCTCTTCAATACTCCCTCTAACATGGATATGGAATTCTTATCCTTTCCCTCATTTCTTCCATAAATCATCATCAATTCCAAAACCTTCTAATAGAAAAATATTCTCTTTAAAACATCATCAATTAATGAATCCTGCTAAACCAATCATGTTTATTATAAACATCAAGATAATTTGATATTCCATAATTTTATTTAATATACAATATAATTTATTTATTAAAAAATCTAAAACATTTAATCATATCCTCTGCACTAATTCTTCAAACCCACAAAACACAACAACCATCACAGCACCTCTTGGAGTCAAAAATAACAATTTTCAATTTTTTTCTCAACTAAAGAACATAAATCACTATATAATATTGAATACATATCAATGGGTTGTCATCAAAAAATTATAAGCCTACATTAGTTACCTTGGTTTTGGAAAAGTTATCATTAAATAAATAATATCATGTTATACATATGATTGTTATTTATATACAACTTCTTTAATTTATACTTCACAATCATCAAACATATCTTCCTCAACAATTCAAACCTGGAAAAAAATTATACAACCTCATAAAACCTACTTCTAAAATAGTTCACACATTGTAAGGTCATCACTCGTGTTCCAGTAAACGGTTCCATGAGCTGGTTGGTCACATGCTCTAAGGCTCACCTCCACGTATGCTAGAGGGTGTTGACGAGAAGTGAGGGTCTGGAAGTTCATTAATGGGGAGACTATTTATCCTTTTATCAGAGTAAAACACCCAAAAAAATAAAAATAAACAAGAGAATAAGCACATAAAGAACTATAACAATACCAAGTCACATGATAGTGAAAAACAAGAAATAAAATACTCAACTGAAACAAAATGTATTCATTGAAAATAAAAGTGTTAAGTTTATAAAATGAAACCAAAAATATAGACACAATAACTCCCAAGAAGTTCTCTAACCATGTCTGATTCCCTCATCCATGCTCTATTACCAAACATCAACCTATCCCAGGGCAATCTGTTATCCTATTCTGAAATTACATAGTCTTCTCGGGTGTCGATCTGGCGGCCCGAATAAGATGTGAGTACAACTCAGTAGTCCACTGTAACACCCTAATATTTTATAAGAAGTATATTTTTTTATAGAATATGTTATATGAAACATAAAATAAATATTTCATTATACACAACACTAGCTTGGCTTGCGTTATATGTAAGAGAAACCTTCCTCGATAGCGTGTGTTGTACGCAATATCGAGTTTCACTAAACAACAATATGTTATTAAAATATTTTTAAAACTAGCCATTTTGAATAGTAATACCCACTTTTTTAAATTTTATAAATTTTATCTTTCAAAATGGACTTGATTTTTGGATTCAAATTATCGAAATTATCCTAGCGTGATTTTTTGGTATTTTTCAGAAAACTTTCAATTTTTTGATGAATAGTGAAAAACACTGAGTTATAGTTTAAAACTGAATTTTTATTTAAATAATTATTTATTTTATTTAAATTTATTTAAGGTCAGTGTAGATACGTAATACCTATATAAGTAAAATGTAATTCATTGGAGTCATTTTATAATAATATAGATATATAAAAATTTTATTGAACTTTTTGACCGTCTTTTACCCACCTCCTAGGAGCATTTGTAATTGTACATAAAACATAATTTTACCACTTCTGTGAGTTGAATTTCAAAAATGCGAGACGCATGGTTAATATCAAGGTGTAAAATCTGGTTCAATAAGATAAAAATAATTTTTGGTGAATAGTAACATTTTACTTTTATTTACCATGGTTAAAAGTAAATAAGTTAATTAAGGGTAAAAATGATATTATTGTTACCCAAACACATGTCCTAATTCAATTGGATAAGTGTTAATCGACCAAAAACAAACTTAGGGATAAAACATTAAACTTTAGGTCCACTTGGATTATATTAGGACATTTATTATTATTTTATTTAAAGAAGAGTTAAAAGAGTTAAAATCAATGTTTAATAACTAAAACATTTTTAATATAGGGTTATACATAATATAAATTCAACTATAAATATTAATTAGAAATAAAAAAAATCTGTCCTACATAATGGTATTTTATTTATAATTTTTAGACATTAAATAAGTTAATTTATTTATGACACAATGATGCAGTAATTACCTTATTAATGAAATATTAGCATAATTAATATTATAAATTTTCAAATAAATGTAATTTGGGCCTTTTTATGAATTACACTAATTTTTTAGGTCAATATTACATGTTAGTAGTTATTTAATAAACTTTTTTCGAACTAATCATGCTGTTATGATTTTCACAAAAATCAATTACCAAATAGTGTCAAAATTGACAAAAATTAGTTTTTAAAACAAATATTATATTATTAATTGTTACTCTATTCCTAAAAATATAAGGTTTTAAAAAATGACTTATATAAGGTTATATATATTAATAATGAACCACTTGGTGTTCATTGGGCTTGTTATAGTATGTTTATTAACCATATAGTGTAAGAAAACAAGAAGACACGGTAAAAGTTATATTATTTAACTTAGAGTTAAATCTAAATGATAAGGTTAAAATAGTAACTAAAACATTCCTAAAACCTATTGGTTGAAATTATTTCGACCCATCACAACTTTATCTTCTAAATAAATCAATTTTGAGCTATATAAACCGAATATTACTTTATTATAAAATAATATATTACGTTTTTCCTAAGGTGCCTCTCTCCTCCCTTATAAAAGGGCACCTCCTCCCTCTTCTCTTTACACAATTTTGAGCATTGAATCTCAGAAAATCCCTTTCCATTTCCCTTCTAAACTTACCTAGAAACATACTAGAGGTCCTGGTCTTCTTCAAAGATAAATTTTAGTTCCATAAGAGGAGGTTTCAAAGAGGCGTGTTGAAGAAGAGGTAATATCCATTACTGATTCTTTCAAATTTATTTCTTCTTATACTTACTCTTATATAGTTTATTCATTATGAAGTGATAACATCAGTATCACTAATATACTTCTATGTTATTATAAATATTAAACAACCATATTTCACCTTCTATCCATCCTACGAAAAATGAAATCACCGCGCGTGCGTACGTACGGAATTCCATCTCCACGCAGAGGTGTAATCTGTTTTCCACCACCACCTTACCTAGATGGGTATAATGGTGTAAAGAATAACTATATATAATTATTGTAAAGTTATATTGATTTTTAAATAGTATACGTACACTTCAATACAATTCCCTGATCATGGGAAGGATATCATCGCTCATGTGTACGTACGGCCTACCGTCTCCACGATGTGATGCGACTTGTTATACATGATCTTCATTGAATAATGATTATATAAATGAATTTAATGAATAAATATGATAAATATTACACTAATAACATTCTGGAAATGAGGTATCTATAACCTAAAAAAGAATAATACGAATTTATTCGACAAAACATGCATAAAAACACAAAGTAATGAACACCCGAATATCAAGTAGCAATGAAATATTACTAATAAGAAGATAAGAATATGACCATATATGATATCATAACAATGAATATTATTATTTAATAAGTCAATGACATTATTATATCATTTTATAGGTGTTTTGGATACATAAGAAGCAAATCGTACCTATGGTAAGGGAAAATCTCACAATCTCATTTTTATCTGAGATTGTTTATACTTCAGAATTTACTGGAGAATATTTATCATCCACATCCATGTTTCTTAAATATGTAATATTATTTCTATCCTCCTACAATTTTTTAAATCCAATTTTACCCATTGGTGAGTTTTTAATAAAAGATATGAATGGAATATTTTGTCATTTTTAGCATGAGGTACTTTTTGACTTTTCCGGCCAAAGGATGAAAAGACTGTTTTTTATCTTATACAGCATGAATAGATTTTTATGATTTCATAGAACATTTTTTCCAGGAATATTCCTTTACATGTTTTCAAGTTTATTTTTAATCAACTTCTTTTAGTTTAAAATTGCATGACATGTTAAGAAATGAAAATGTTTTTGAAGTAGAAAGTATATTTTCCTCATGAATGGAGTTCAAGTGTTTTATGAAAATTATTTTCAATCTAATATAATATAAGGTTATATTTCTATCCCTACTTTTTACATTGATTTGATTGATTTATTATGGAATTAATTTTGTGATGTTCTTTTCTCTTATATGGATTATTTTATGATGGCATGATGTTTAAGAATCCCATTTTTATTACATGGGTTATGCTATGATTTATGATTTTGTGGCATAAAAAAGAATTTTCTCATTATGAGATGGGTGGGACCTATATCTCCCTCAAATTGATTGGGTAAATATTTATATCTCATGAGATAGACATGGCTGGAACCATAAGATAAACTGATTCAGTGATACAGGACTAGAACGAGGAGTGAACTCGGTTCAGTAATGGACTTTGTCCGCTACGATGATCTTGGAAATGATCCATGACTAATATGAAATGATTTTCTATGATTATGTGTGTATTCCACAAAGTTTCATGTTTTATGTTATGATTATTGGGATTAAATTTCACTACTATGAATTATCCCATGTTATGATATTATGATCTCTTTTGCAGGTTAAGATTTTCAAAATGTTATGTTCTTATGAATATGATATGATTGATATTTCATTTTTTTACCCTTACTGAGCATTTGAGCTCAACCTTTTGTATGTTTTTCTTTTCCCCAGGTCAGGAAGAAGGGTAATAAGTAGGATATGCCAAAATTGACTCTAGATATGATGAAATAAATGGGAGACAATGTAGATGATTTATGAACCAGTTGTTTATGTTTCCCAGTTTCTAAAGATACTATACCTATACAGTCTTATCATGGTTTTGTTATATGTTGTTATAAGTATGCTTCAATTCTGAAGTAATGACCATGTATGTAAACTATGGTCCGTTATAGTTGTTATCAGAGAGAGTTTATAGTCATCCTTTGGAAACAAGGATGTGAAAGCCCCAGTAAGAGCTATAAGGATTTTTCTAAACATAGAACACAATATTAGTGTTTTAGAAATGACCATGATCAACCTATGATAATACTTAAAGTGTGAAACATTATTACTGATTATGTTGTTTTTCTTATATAATTTGTGTTGCGCACACAATTCTTCTTGGTTTTAGTCAATGGCTGAAACCCGAAGGAACCGTGTTAATGCGGAATGCAATGGGAAATGCAATGATTATCCCCCTGATCAACCAAACCTTATGGGATTTGGAATGAAAAATCTTGTATCCATGATCACACAACTTTCTCAAGATATGAATCATGCAGTACTTGCAAACGATAAAAGGAAAAAGAAAAATTCTGCAGAATCCTTCATGAGGCAACGTCCACCCTCATTAAATGGGTCTACTAATTCATTAGTGGCTGAACAGTGGATCAGTACCATAGAATAGATATTTTCAGATCTACAATGTTCTGAACATGATAAAGTCATCTTAGCAGTATATCATTTGGAAGGTGAAGCTGATCAATGGTGGAATCTTATTAAGAATACGAGGCAAAGGGATGAAATTGATTCCATGGAATGGGAAGTGTTCAAGAACATATTTTTCAATAAGTAATGCCCTTGTATTCTTCAAACAAAGACAGATAATGATTTTCTTTAACTGAAACAAAAGGATGATGAATCTATTGGTAACTATGAATCAAATTTTACATGACTTGCAAGGTACGCTTCTGGAATTATTATCCATCCAGAGAGTAAACTCGATCAATACTTTAGTGTCTTCAAACCAAGTCTTCGAAGGGCGATAGCCATAAGGGAATTCAGTAGCTACAAGGAAATTGTTCAATGTGCTCTCATGGTTGATATGGAGATTGGAGTAACCCATCAATAATATGGGTTTGATAAGAAAAGTAAAATGGAATTCAAAAGAAAATCTAAAGACCACACTGAAAAGAAGATGAGTTTTCCCATACACTCAAAGTGTGGAACGAAACATGGAGGGAATTGTCTTAAATGTACAAGTAAATTTTTTAAGTGTGGAAAAGAAGGTCATCGGGTAGTTGAATGTCGAAATAATAGGAAGAAGATGTCTAATGATTCGAACAAATAAAGGTATGCACAGAATGCACCTCATACACTTCAATGTTTCAAGTGCTCGGAAATGGGTAATTATGCCAAACAATGCCCTAATCCAAGGATTTTTTATGATGATCGATGTCAAAAACTCTTAAGGTCAAATACAAAGGAATGTCAGATGTTATTTCTATCGGTGATGTGGAGTGAGATAATGAAGTGGTGAAAGGTACACTTACCATCCACTCTAAAGTAGCAAATGTTTTATTTGATTCTGGATCCACCCACTATTTTATTTCTTAAGAATTTTCTAAGGTTGTTGCTATATTACCTCCGAAATTAGATATTGAGTTAGCTATGACAACCCCTAATGGCACAACAGTCGCATCAAAAGTTTACAATTCTTCTCCGATTAAAGTTTGTGGGAAAGTGCTTCCTACAGATATTGTTATCCATCCTATAGTGTAATTTCATGTGATTCTTGGCATGGATTGGATTTTCTTATATGTAGATCATATCAATTTCCAAAGAAGGGAAGTCACATTTCATGTTCCATATCAATCTATGATCGTTTATCGATGCAAGGATGAACATATCCTTCCAGTTAAAATTTCTTCCATCTCATGGGTCTTGATTCCACTAAATAAAGGTTATTTATCTCAAATGGTTGGAGAGAAGCTCACGATTAAAAATATGCCCATTGTACGATAGTTTGATGATGTCTTTCCGGAGGAATTTCCTGGTCTTCCACCAAATTGTGAGGTTGATTTTTCAATAGAACTCGCACCGAGTACTTTACCTATTTTAAATGCACCTTATATAATGGCCCCAATTGAGTTGTAGGAATTGAAGAAGCAACTTCATGAGAATCTTGATAAAGGATTCATACGCCTTCGTGCATCACCTTGGGGAGAACCTGTTCTATTTGTTAAGAAGATAGATGGATCAATGAGACTCTGCATTGATTATCGTGAACTTAACAAGATCACTATCAAGAACAAATATCCTCTCCCATGCATTGATGAATTATTCGACCAACTACGCGGAGCTCAATACTTGCCAAAGATTGATCTTCATTCATGGTATCATCAATTAAGGGTCAAAATGTAGGATATACCAAAGGCGGGATTCTGTACAATGTATGGACACTATGAATTTATAGTGATGCCATTTGGTCTTTCTAATGCCCCTGCTATCTTCATGAATTTAATTAATACAGTCTTTAGAGACTATCTTGATCAATTTTTTGTAGTCTATATAGATGATATTATTGTCTATTCAAAGAGAAAGGAAGAAAATTAAGATCACTTGAGAATTGTACTTAAGACCCTGAGAAAGGAGAGGCTTTATGCCAAATTTACCAAGTGTGAATTTTGGCTTAAAAGATTTTCATTTTTGGGTCACATAATCTCAAAAGAGGGGATATCTGTGGATCTAGAAAAAATAGATGTTATTGAAAGATGGTCGAGACCAACAACAGTAACTGAGATCCAAAGGATTCTTGGTTTAGCTGGGTGCTATCGACATTTTGTGAAAGATTTTTTAAGATTATCTAACCCACTTACCAAATTTACTCGGAAAAGAGTTAAGTTTGTTTGGACAGAGGAATGTGAATAGAATTTCAAGGAGTTAAAAAGAAGATTATCCAGTGCACCTGTTCTCACACTACCTTGTTGTAGATAAAGGTTTGTGATCTATAGTGATGCATCCAAGAAGGGTTTGGGGTGTGTTCTCATGAAAAATGATATGGTGATAGCTTATTCCTCATGATAGTTTAAAATCCATGGGCAAAATTACCCAACTCATGATTTGGAGTTAGCAGCGTTAATCATTGCATTAAAGATTTGGAGGCATTATCATTATGGTGAAAGGTGTGATATTTATACTGATCATAAAAGTTTAAAGTATATTTTCACACAAAAGGAGCTAAATATGCACCAAAGAATATGGTTGGAGTTGATTAAGGACTATGACTTCTCAATTCATTATCACCCTGGGAAAGCAAACAAGGTGGCAGATGTATTAAGTCAACAAGACCATATTAGCTTTTCCAGGATGAGGATCACAAAATATCCAATATTTATGGATTTACAATGGATGGATCTTGGAGTTATAATAGAATGGGAACATCTTATCCTTCTCAAATTAATGTTCAACCATCTATACATGTGAAGATTAAAGAGGCATAGAAAGAATATGTAGAGTTACAAATTAAATTGAGAAATGTTCCTGAATTCAACCTTGATTGTGATTGGATAATAAGGTTCAGGAATCAGGTTTCTGTTCCTCCCATCTCAGAATTAAAGAAGGAGATACTGGATGAGGCTCATAGTTCTTTATACTCTATTCATCCTAGAAGCACGGAGATGTATAGGGACCTGAAAGAGTACTTCTGGTGGGATGGCATGAAAAGAGTTGTTGTTGAATATGTCTCTTGATGCTTGGTTTGTCAGGAAGTTAAAGTTGAGAGACAGATGTCTAAGGGGATGTTACAACCATTACCCATACCCGAATGGAAATGGGAAAACATCACTATGGACTTTGTGACCAGACTTCCTAAAACATCCAAAGGCAATAATGCTATCTGTTTCATAGTTGATCGTCTTACAAAGTCGGCACACTTCATTGCTATTATAGAGGATTTCTCTCTTGATCATCTTTCCAGTATATATGTAAAGGAAGTGGTAAGATTTCATGGTGTACCACTTTCTATTATATCTGATTGGGATCCGAGGTTTACCTCTAAGTTTTGGTGAAGTCTTCAGCAAACTCTAGATATGGAATTGAGTTTCAACACTGATTATTATCCTCAGATAGACGTTCATCCTGAGAGGACAATTCAAACTCTATAAAGCAAGTTGAGAGCTTTCTCTATGGATTTCAAAGGGGGTTGGGATCAACACCTACCTTTGGTGGAATTTTCTTATAATAATAGCTTTCACTCCAGTATTCAGATGGCTCATTATGAAGCTCTCTATGGAAAGAAATGAAGGACTCCAACTTGCTGGGATGAAGTTGGGGAAAGAAAGCTATTAGGACCTGGTCTTGTTGATGAGATGGCAGAAAAGGTCAGATCTATTCAAAAACACATAAGAGCATCTCAGAGTCAAAAAAAAAAGTTGTGCCGACAACCAAAGAAAAGACCTAGAGTTTGAAGTGGGTTATAAAGTGTTCTTACGAATATCTCCTTGGAAGAGAGTAATGAGATTGGGATAGAAGGGAAATTTGAGGCCTAAGTATATCGGTCCTTTCAAAATACTGGATCATTTTGGGAAGGTAGCTCACCGATTGGAACATCCACCGAATCTCTCTCAAGATCACAATGTGTTCCATGTATCTCTCCTAAGAAAGTACATACTTGATCCTTCACATTTACTAAGCTCAGAAGTTGTACCGTTGGAGCAAAAGCTTTCTTATGAAGAATAGCCGATAGAGATTTTGGATCGTAGCGAAAATGTTCTACAGAACAAGACCACTCTTTTGGTGAATGTATTATGGAGTAACCACCAATTATAAGAAGCTACATTGGAGCATGAGGATATGATGAGAGAGAGGTATCCTCATCTGTTTGTTATGAAGTGATGAATTTTGAGGGTGAAATTCATTTTAATGGGGGTAGAATGTAACACCCTAATATTTTATGAGAAGTATATTTTTTATGCCTTATGTTATACACAAAATCAAAGGAATCTTTCATTATACACAACACTAGCTTGGCTTGCGTTATACAAAAGAGAAACCTTCCTCAATAGTGTGTGTTGTACGCAATATCGAGTTTCACTAAACAACGATATATTATTAAAATATTATTAAAACTAGCCGTTATGAATATTAATACCCACTATTTTAAATTTTATAAATTTTATCTTTCAAAATGGACTTCATTTTTGGATTTTGAATATCGAAATTATCCTAGGGTGAATTTTTGATATTTTTCTGAAAACTATCAATTTTTGATGAATAGTAAAAAACACTAAGTTATAGTTCAAAACCAAATATATATTTAAATAATTATTTGTTTTATTTCAATTTATTTTAGGTCAAAATAGATATATAATACCTATATAAGTACAATGCAATTCACTGGATTCATATTATAAAAATATAGATATATAAAAATTTTATTGAACTTTATGACCGTCTTTTACCCACCTCCTAGGAGCTATTGTAATTGTACATAAAAAATAATTCTACCACTTCTGTGTATAGAATTTTGAAAATCCGAGAGACACAGTTAATATCAAGGTGTAAAATGTGCTTCAATAAGATAAAAATAATTTTTGGTGAATAGTAACTTTTTACTTTTATTTACCACGGTTAAAAGTAAATAGGGTTATTAAGGGTAACAAGGATATTATTATTACCCTAACACATGTCCTAATTCTATTGGATAAGTGTAATTCGACCATAAAAAACCTTATGGATAAACTATTACCCTTTAGGTCAACTTGGATTATATTAGGACATTTATTATTATTTTATTTAAAGAAGAGTTAAAAGAGTTAAAATCAAAGTTTAATAACTAAAACATTTTTAATATAGGGTTATACATAAGATAAATTCGACTATAAAAATTAATTATAAATATATAAATACTTCCTACATAATGGTATTTGATTTATAATTTTTATACATTAAATAAGTTAATTTTTTAATGACACAATGACGATGCTGTAATTACCTTATGAATAAAATATTAACATAATTGATATTATAAATACCCAAATAAATGTAATTTGGACTTTTTATGAATTACACTAATTTTATAGGTTAATATGACATGTTATTATTGATTTAATTAACTTTTTTATAACTAATAATGTTGTTATTATTTTCACAAAAATTAATTACCAAATAGTGTCAAAATTGATATAAAATAGTCTTTAAAACAAATATTATATTATTAATTGTTATTCTATTCATAAAAATCTAAGGTTCGGCCAAATGACTTAGATAAGGTTATATGTATTAATAATGAACCACTTGGGTTTCTTTTGACTTGTTATAGTATGTTTATTAACCATATAGTGTAAGAAAACAAGAAGACATGGTAAAAGTTAAATTATTTAACTTAGAGTTAAATCTAAATGATAATGTTACAATAGTAACCTAAACGTGTCTAAAACCTATTGGTTGAGAGTATTTCGACCAATCCCAACTTTATATTCAAAATAAATCAATTTGGAGCTATTATAAAGCGAATATGACTTTATTATAAACTAATATTTTAAGTTTTTTCCTAAGGTGCCCCTCTCCTCCCTTATAAAAGGGCACCTACTTCCTCTTTTTTACACAGTTTTTAGCCTTCATTCTCAGCCAAACCCTTCCCATTTACATTATAAACTTCCCTAGAAACATACTACAGGTCATGGTCTTCTTCAAAGACTAATTTTAGTTCCTTAAAAGGAGGTTTAAAAGAGGCGTGTCGAAGAAGAGGTAATGTCTGTTACAGATTCTTTCAAATTTATTTCTTCTTCAACTTCCTCTTAATTAGTTGTTTAATTATGAAGTGATAACATTAGTATCACTAATATACTGATATTTTATTGTAAATATTAAACAACCCTATTTCACCTTCTATCCATCCTATAGAAAATGATATCACCATGCGTGCGTATGTACGGAATACCGTCTCCACACCGTGGTGTAATCTGTTTTCCACCACCACCTTACCTAGATGGGTATAATGGTGTAAATAATAACTATATATTATTATTTTCAAGTGATGTTGATTATGAAATAGTATACATACAATTCAATACAATTACACGATCATGGGAACGATATCATCGCTCGTGCGTACGTACGGCCTACCGTCACCATGATGTGATGTGACTCGTTCTACATGATCTTCATTGAATAATGATTATATAAATGAATTGAATGAATAAATATGATATATATTACACTAGTACCATTTTGTAAATGAGGTATCTATAACCTAAAAATAATAATAACAATTTATTCGACAACACATGCATAAGAACATAAAGCAATGAACACCCGAATAACAAGTAGCAGTGAAATATTACTAAAAAGAAGATAAGAATATGACCATATATGATATAATAACAATGAATATGATTCTATAAAAAGTCAATGACATTATTTAAATCACTATATAGGAGGTTAGGATACGTACGAAGCAAATCTGACCTAAGGTAAGGGAAAATCTCACAATCTCATTTTTATCCAATATTGTTTATACTTCAGAATTTGCTGGGGAATATTTATCATCCACATCCATGTTTCCTCAATATTTAATATTATTTCGATCCTTATACAATTGTTTAAATCCAATTTTACCCATTGGTGTGTTTTTGGTAAAATATATGAATGGAATATTTTGTCATTTTTAGTATGAGGTACTTTTTGACTTTTTCAGCCAAAGTACGAGAAAAATGTTTTTTTAACTTATATGGCATGAATAAATTTTTATGATTTTATAGACCATTATTTTAATGAAGCCTCCTTTACAAGTTTTCATGTTTATTTTTAATCAACTTCTTTTAGTTTAAAATTGTATGACATGTTAAGAAAGGAAAAATGTTTTTGAGGTAGAAAGGATATTTTCCTCAAGAATGGAGTTCAAGTGTTTTATCAAAATTAATTTACATCTAAGATAATATTGGATTATGTTTCTATCCCTATTTTTACATTGATTTGATTACATTATGATGGAGTTAATTTTATGATGTCCTTTTATCTTATATGGATTTTTTTATAATGGCATGATGTTTAAGAATCCCATTTTTATTACACGGGTTATGCTATGATTTTTGATTTTGTGGAAAACATAAGAATGGTTTCATTATGAGATGGGTGGGACCTATATCTCCATCCAATGCATTGGGTAAAGATTTATATCTCATGAGATAGACATGGCTGGGATGGTATGTTAATCTGGTTCAGTGATACAGGACTGGAACGAGGAGTGAACTCGGTTGAGTAATGGACTTTGTCCGCTATGATGGTCTTGGAAATGAGCCCTAAATAATTTTAAATGAATTTCTATGATTATGTGTGTATGCCAAAAAGTATCATGTTCTATGTTTTGATTATTGGGATTACATTTCACTACTAGGATTTATCACATGTTATGATATTATGATCTCTTTTACAGGTTATCATTTCAAAATGTTATGTTCTTATGAAGATGATATTATTTATATTTCTTTTGTTTACCCTTACTGAGAATTTGAGATCTCCCTTTTGTATCTTTTATTTTCCCTAGGTCAGGAAGAAGGGTATTAATTTTGATATGCCAAAATAGACTCTAGATATGATGAAATAAATGAGAGACAATGTTGATGATTTATGAACCTGTTGTTTATGTTTCCATGTTTCTAAAGACACTATACCTATACGGTCCTATCATGGTTTTCTTATATGTTGTAATAAGTATGCTTCAATTTTAAGGTAACAACCATGTATGTAAAGTATGGGTTGTTATAGCCACCACCAATGGTGTCTAAAACAATTCCATAAAAAAGATAGTGCATGAAACTCTATAATGTAATAAATACAATTCATAATTAAATAATTATCACATTTTCATTATTCTTTACTTGTCACATTAAACATGGGTTTGATCCATGTCTCTAATTTAAATCACAATTAATCATTATCATTATGTTGGTGTATAATTTCTTGTCTAACATTAAAAATCTCAATTTCTATAGATCACCATGTCTCAGACCTATCTTTCTCAGTCGGTGTAGATCTCCATGTCTACCACTCAACCACACAAGCGTATGTATCAACTATTTTGGTAAACCGCCATGTCTCACGCCCCAATATCTCAATTGGCCTAGAAATCCATGTCTAACACCCTCTCTCTCAATCATTAACATCATTTATTAATTTATCACAATTAACCACATCATTCCCTTATAATTCCAATGATTAGTTAAACATATCAAATACCATTAGTTAACCCAAAAAATATCTATGTCCACAATTCTATTAATTAATTCATCAATAAATTAATATATTAGTGAAAATATTTTTCTATAATTAATTCCTAAAAATTAATTATCCAATCCAAATCTCAAATTTTCATAATTAATCTCAAAATTAATTATTTTAATCAAACATCAAGGTAGATAAATAATTCCCCATTAATTAACTCAACATAGCCAAATCATTGTCTCGTAATTAATTCCCCTTGAATAATTATCTCTAACCCAACTACATTCTATATATCAATTACAATATCCCAAATAATTATAAAATTTTCTTCAATCAATCATCTTATTTGGACATCCCCTTATCCCCATGGTTCAATCATTTATTTAATCACCATGTCAACCAAAAGTCAATTCCACATTCGTAAATAATCCAATTTAGGAAATAAATTTTCCAAGAAAGCTATAAAATAAATAATATCAAATACACATATCAAATCTATGACTATGGAATTTTTATTTAGACCACCTAACATGGTTTTTTGATAAATGATTTCTTAGCAGAAATCCCAATAATCTAAGTGACATATTGACGTCGATCAAGATCTGGATCTAAATACCTAAAACCAAAATTAATATTAAAGGCCTCAAGATCATGAAACTCTAGATCTAGATCCACAATCCTAGATATAGATCTCAAATCATAGGTTTAGATACATGAAAATAGTGGATATCTTTCATTAAAATATTAAAGGAAGATAGAGGAAAGAACAGAAGAAGCAACAAGAAGAAATATAATTACCAAGAAGATAGAGGATATTCAATCTGGGCATTATATATCGATAAAAGGTGTTATAATAATCTATGAATCCCTCTTTATGTCTCTAGGGTTACCTAGAATTAATCAATCCCAATCCTAGGTCTAAATCGAGGAGTTTCAAGGGTTTAGGTGGTTTAAAAACTAATTTTGTAATACTAAAAACCCACATGCACAGTCTTTTGGGTAGGGGAGCATGGTTAGGATAAACTATGTGCCAACCATGTAGACCCTCACTACCTAGGGTCTCACAGATTCCTTGGTTTATGAGGTCAGTTTTTTAAACCATGCCCAAACCGTAAACATCCCTCTATCCATTAATTTTTCATAACAAGTCACCCAAATGCACCCCAACTCACAAATCCAAAACAAATGTACTTAAAAAACAAAATATACCTAAAAATGAGACTGATACAACTCCGTAAAAGGTAATGATCTTACAATTTACATAGCTTATGACAGATTGTCCTTGATCCACACTCCCGGACTTCATGAAGAATCCAAGCCAAAAAGACTAGGTCATTGAGCCCCCATGTCTGATTCTCATTCCCAAGTTTCCTCTTGAACACGTCTATGTTTCCATTACAAACTAACTATCAGCACAGTCTTTCCCAGCAATACATTCTCACTACGATCCAGAACACGTATCAGATTCTCCTCAAAGGAAGAATCTATCTCTATGTTAACCATGTCCACATTGATCACATGATAAGGGTCAAGGTAATACTGTTGTAGTTTCAACACATGAAAAACATCATACATAGCGCTGAATTTCCATGGAAGGGCTAATCGGTATGCCACCATCCTGATTCTCTCCACTACCTCAAAATGGCCAACAAACATGGGTGCCAACATTCCCTACATTTCAATCATGTGGTGAACTAACTTTGGTGACAACCATAGAAATACACGACCACCCTATGGAAACTCTATGGTTCATCTCCGTCTATTAGCATATGACTTTTGTTTACTCTATGATATGGCCATATGTTTTCAAATCAACATCACTAGCTTTGATGTATCCTACACAAGAATCGGTCCCAATAGCTCTAACTCACTCATCTCTATCCAAGATAGTGGTAATATACAAGTTCTACCATAAAGTATCTTATATGGTGCCCTCTTTGTTTTTTCCTGATAACTATTTTTATAGGAAAACTCCACTAAATCCAATTATTTCTCCCAATAACCACCAAAATCAAGCACACATGCCTGTAGAATATACTTTAACACCTGTATGGTATTCTCAGACTACCCATCTATCTATGGGTGGAAAGATGTACTCAAAAATACATGTGTGTTAAGTTCCTTCAATAAGACCTTCTAGAAGTGTGATTTAAATCTTGAATTATGATCTGAAACTATAGTTCACGGCACCACGTGAAAACTAACTATCTCCCATTCATAAAGTTC
Organism: Viscum album; assembly: GCA_963277665.1. Classification (NCBI taxonomy): domain Eukaryota; kingdom Viridiplantae; phylum Streptophyta; class Magnoliopsida; order Santalales; family Viscaceae; genus Viscum; species Viscum album. The sequence continues at coordinate 2,044,430,953 of OY728136.1, forward strand.
TCCCATATGTTCCACTGTGAAGGTTTCCATCATTGGAAATAAATGTGCTACATTTGTTAGTCTATACACAATGAACCAAATATAATCATTCTTACAATGATTATTTGGAAGACCTACCAAAATATCAATAGTCATGTCATCCCACATCCATTTCGGAATAGAAAACAACTATAATATACTCCATGGTCATTGATTCTCTACCTTCACCTACTGATAGGTTAAACATCTTGTCACAAAATCTTCTATCTCATTTTTCATTCATGTCCACCAAAACTATCATCATAAGTCATAGTATATTTTTTTTCACACCTAGATGTACTGCCCATTTTGAGGCATGAGATTCTTGCATGATCTCCTCTAGCATGGTATTAGGCACAACAACATGATTTTTCACATAGATGACCTCATCCTCAAACAGCATCCATTCTGAAGGTCTCTCCCCACCTTCATGGCTCTCCCTAAATGCTAAGCACTCCTGATCTTTATACTACATGTCGTTGATCCATCTCAAATGTGTAGACACCACTGTGACTGAAGCTAGAGTCATTTTTTATTCACCCTCTTGAACCACCACATGCATTTCAACCAAACAAAGTCATCATATTCCACTTCACACTCGACTCATGTGCCAATTGATTTTGTGTTATCTGGATCAAGACAGCAGCCACACTATTCCCTTTCCTAGTGGATATTCTACTTCGAAATTGAAACACTAGATATACTCTTCCCATCTTTGCTATTGATGGTTCAAGTGACGCTGTGAAAAGAAATACTTCATTATTTTTTGAGCTATCCATACTATAAACTTTTCACCCAATAAATAGTGTCTCTAACACATCATAGCATAAACCACCACTTCCATCTTGAGTTAATGAATGGGTTAATTCTGTTCATGTGACCTCAACTTTTTATACCCATAATCAAGGACTCGAACCCCTTCCATCAACACAACTCTGAGTCATATCCCAAAAACGTCACAATACACCATGTACACCTATTATGACTCTTGTAAGATCAAAATTTTTGCTGATGTTAAGCGCTTCATCATCATCTAGAATGCATTCTCATAAGATTTCATCCATTAAAAATTTATCCCTTTCTTTTTCAAACATGAAATAAGTGATTCTAATTTGGAAATGTCTTGGCTAAACCTCCTATAATATCCATCAAATCACAAAAAACATCAGAAATCAAAAACATTCATGGGTTGATCCTAATAAACCATTGATTGCACATTTTCTGGGTCCACTACAACACCTTCTCCCGTGATGATGTTCCCCAAAAATTTTACTTGGTCAATCCAAAACATTTAATTAGATAGCCTTTTATATAACCGATTATCTCTAAGTGTAGTTACGAAAATGTCAAGATGTTGGGCAGGATCATCATGAGTCTTAGAGTACACCAAGATGTCATCCATGAACACCACCAAAAACGGATCTAGGTGAAAATAAAAGATCATGTTCGTCAAGGCCATAAACATTGTTGGAGGGTTTTTTAACCCAAATGGCATTAAGATAAACTCATAATGGCTATACCTTCTACTGAAAACAGACCTCGGTATATCAGAAGTTAGAACTCTCACCTGAGGATACCCTGATCTCATATCAATCTTTGAGAACACATATTCCCCCCTTCAGTTGGTCTAACAGTTCATTGATACATGGAAGCTGATATTGGTTCATCATAGTCATTTTGTTCAGATTTAGTTATTCAACACACAAACATAAACTCACTTCATCCTTCTTTTCAAACAACACAGGTGATACCCAAGGTGACATACTTGTAAAAATAAACCCATTAGCCACCAACTCCTCCAATTGGGTTTTATGATCATGAAGCACTATCGGTTCCATTCTGTAAGGGGGAATAAATACTAGCTCAGCCCCAGGTATGTTCTCAATAGTGAATTCCACATCTCTCGCATGTGAAAATCCTTAGAAGTCTTTAGAAAATACATCTTGGAAGTATTATACAAAAGGTGGAAGGACTTATTTCCTACCACTCCCATCATCGAGAAAAGGACTAGGAACTTGGGTTGTGATCTCTCTTAGTTACTGAGTAATTGTCCCTACTCAGCTCGCCTACATATCCCACTCTCGTTGATGAACTTATTGGTCACCCTTGAGAGACACAAATGTCACTATCCAATGATAACAATCTATGTGGTCTTGGTATTAGACTAAAAAATACATAACCATAATTAGTACTATGTATGTCATATCAGGGACATAAATATACCAAAGAAAAAAAAACTCTTAGATCGTTGGGGAACATCCCTTTCACAAACATATATCTCTAGACTAGTTCCCTAATGGTGTATCATTATTCATTACTATACCTATGGACTCCACATCTATCCTTGAAGCATTAACAATATTTCCATTTATAAAGGAAATTGTTTAACCAGTATCAAAAAAGACACTAGCTAAAGTATAAGCTACTAAAATATTACCTCTCACTGTTGATAGCCCAACCTTTTTGTCTACAAGTTTAGGTTGCACCGCATGTAATTGTCATTCCCCTCTCCCCTATGGAACCATCAGAATCCCCTGTGTAGAACCTCCCTACTGATATGTGTTCTCATAACATGAAGAACTGTATCCACTACCTATACCGTTATCGCTAGTATAACTCTAATTTTCATTGTTATAAGGTGTAGAAGATCCCCCATCCCAAAATCTAACTCTGAGAAAGTGCTTCCTCATCACCATCTTATTTTTGCTTCTTGTACAACATCTGTAGGTGTCCCATTATTTCTAAAAAACGTCACACCACTGGTGGTCGAGGATAATGTCCATGGTAGTGTCCCAGCTTACCACATTGGTGTAAAATCACCTTAGTAATATTCTGAGCAACCATTCTTCCTGATTTTCCACCTTTATTTCCAGTGTACTAACTAAGTTTCTAGTAATAGCGCTTCCTGCTCTTGAAAAGTGAACTTCTTGATCATCTAGTGACAACAACCTGTCTAGTATTGGGAGCCTCTTTCAGGTTCCCCTCCAAAATGAGATCCTGATTCACCACTTTTGAGAACTTCAAAAGCCAAATGATATTCACATGGGACATTATTTCATATCTAATTCAATCCTGAAATCATCTTTCCAAAGTATCTTCATATTCCACCAAAGATGAATAAAAACATTGTAAATTTTTGAAACATTTGGAATAATTCATTATGGACATGCTTCCCTAGTTTATATAAATAAACATATAATTCTTCTCTTATTTTAGTGTCTATGGATAAATGTTTTAGAAGAACTCCTCTAAAAATTCCTCCCATAACATATCATTAATCTATCCAGATCATACATGAATGTCCCAATAGCACCTCGCTAACCCCAACAGAATATAAGCATCGAAAATTGCCCCTCCTCTCAGCCATAGTCTCGAAATGGTCAAGTATCATCTCGATGGATTCAATCTAAAAATAATATCCTTCTGGTCAAACCAATTCGGTAAAATTCAGAGGGTGTTGTAGCTGAAACTCCATTGTCAAATCAGAAGTGCTTTTCAGAACCCACCCAAGAGTTCTCTCCATGAATTTCATGAAATGATAAAAGTTCTCTTAAAACTTATCTCCTTCTTCCTCATATTGAAATAATTGTATAAGAACCCAGACTTAAACATTATGTAATATTGAATTAAATGAATAATTCAAATTGAAGATCTTTTCATGTTTAGAGTTTTAGAGAATTAGGTCACAACTACTACATTACATCTCAAAAATTAGAAGGTAGACACTTCTACTTAGTTTCCATTGTTTTTATAAATGAAAAACTCCTAAAAAAAATTAATGTCTAGTCCCATGTTTTCGACAACATGACTTTTCGTTGATCATATCCTTGACCATATTTATCTTTATTTCCTCTGAAAAACATTTAAAAAACATGGTATGAGCATAAAAATCTCAGTAAAGGTTATAAAACAAAGAAAGAAAACATTACTTCATCGTTTCATACATAACATATTCTCTTTAACATACATCATGAAATCATAATATTTATGAATAATACACAGAAAGTATAAATCATAAAGGTAACTTGTGTCATTCATATCATACTTACATTGTAGTTATCACAGCTACGTAGGGAGTTACATTTGTAATTCACATCATAGTATATTCCCTAAATCTATTTGGAAAACAGTCATGTTTACCTTTGTCAAGTTACCCAATTCATTAGAGATCTATCTCAGGCTCACCCACCTTAGTTTTATCACGGAACCACCTGTATACATAAAAAATTCCCAAGAACCATAACACATTCATAACACATAAAACAAACATAAAGTAAAGAAAGGATTTCTACATCTCAATCACAATATATAATTTAAATATATTGACTAAAAATCCATTAAAAACCCATTTTCAATACCAAATTACATTAAAAGTATATCATATTTATTTTATTTTAAAAAACAATATGGCTTGTTAAGGAATCCAAAGATCAAATTATACTTGTGGTGGCGGAAAAGGGTCATTGTCACCGCTTACTGTAAAAAAAGTTTCTTTTTTTATTTAGTAAAACACCTTATAGAAAAATATTCCATGTGAATGAAATACAAATTCAAAGGTTTTTATACATTGTATAAAATAAATTCTTCTATTAAAACAAAATATGCCTCAACAAAAGAAGATTGAGACGAAGTCCCTTACCTCGTGTCCAACTTGACTCGATCGTTCTTTAATATCTTGAATAATAAAGTAAATTTAATTTATACTTGCTTAAGAACCTTTTTCAAGTTTATTATTCCTTTTATATCACTTATTACGATGTTATAAACATTATTTAATCATTTATGTTAATAATGATCGTTTTGTCGGTATTTGGTACTTCAGTCACAAATGGACTTCTTATAATTAAAAGTTCTTCACATGGTCAAACTTCCATTAAATTAAAAACTATATTCATGATTTAGATATCTTATATATATCCAGTATATACAATTATTTATAATAGTATATAACATTTGAAGATAAGAAATGAAATGCACTATTCATTGAGACGGTAAGTCGTACATACGCATGAACGCTACTTTCATTTATATTTAATAATTTAATGGAATTAAAACATAATGATACATATTTATATTATAATTACAATATAATATCATATATTATATAATTAACTCTATCATTTATATGTCCCACATATGTCATTAACGAGTCATATAACTTTGAGGGGGTGGCAGTCTGCACTTCCTCAAATGCAATTATCGCATTTACCCATTAGGGATACCACAAAGGAATGATATAAATTTAAAATTCATAAGCATAAAAAAAATAAACAAAATATATATCATATATAAAAATACTTCCATCTTAATGTCCACTATGAGAGGTGGTAGAAGATAATCGAACAATCATCATTTTGTGAGGCGTTAGTTTTCCATTCACAAAAACATTATGTTCTTCACCCATTAGATGGAGGTGTGTGTAAGTGTAGTTCGAATACATCTCATAAAAACATCCTAGTATATGGAGGATACTGTTTTTGTTATAAAATAAATAAATATAAAGTTTTTATGGGTTGGATAATTAAAATAATAGAAAACAAGTTAAGAGGAATCGTTACCTTTAATTTGGGTAACTCCCTTAGGTTTGAACCAAACAGACTTCTTTAAGTTCCTTATTCATAAATTAAGGCATCTAGAAGGAGTATAGGGATATTGAGAAATTATTTGGGTAGGGTTTGGATGATCCAAGGGGCTCGAGAGGTGTGAGGAATGAGTCATAAGTGAGGGCTTTTATGAGTGGGGGGAGGCTCTCTTTAAGAAAGTGTGAAAATATTATTTTATTATATAATGATATTATATTTCTAAAGGTCAAAAACTAATTAATGTTAAATATATTATGAATAATGGTCAATATAAAATCATTCAATAAGAATTGGATAGGTTTTGGATATTGTTTTAATATTCGTAATCTTAATTATTTAAATCATTTATTAATGAGGTAAATATTGCATCATTATTGTGTCACAAATAATAAAATTTATTTGAAGTCTAAAAATTATAAAAAAATACACCATGTTGTGCGGTATTTCTTTAACTTTCCAATGAATATTTATAGTCTAAATGATAACTTATATAACCCCATATAAAAATTAATTTATTAAAATATATTTGTTTATGTCATTTTTGTCATTACTTTAAGTTAATTAATCTAAAGTGACATCCTCAATCTTAGGTGGCTCCATGGTGTCCCAAAATATACCTAATGATTTCCATGGTCGGCCATTACTCATCCAATAAGGTTAGAACAAATGTTAAGGTAATTTTGTATTATTATGATATTATTTTTACCTTGAATTACCCTATTTAACTTTAACCACGGTAAATAAAACTCAAAAGTTACTATTCACAAAGAATTATTTTCATCATATTGAACCAAATTTTAACTAATAATAACAAACATGTATGTTGGATTTTAAAAATTCAATCCACATAAGCGGTAAAATTTTATTTAAATGAAAATGTTAGTTTTTAACTACTACATAGTGGTTTCACTATTTATCAAAAATTGGTGTTTTTCATAAAACTATAAAAAAATCCGCATAAGATATATTTGATATTCCAAATTCAAAAATGATGTCTATTTTACCAAATTGAGAACATAAAAGTTGTATTTGTTAATTAAAAATTAATTCCTGTTGTCAAAACCAATAGCTTGTTTTTAAGAAACAATAACTGTCAAAAGATCGACACTTGTTTATGTCCAATTTCAAAGTGAAATTAATTACAATGACCTACATTGGATTAAATGGTAAAAATACATTATAATTACACTTAAAAAACAATTAAAAAGATAACATAACCATATAAATAAAATATATTGACAGGTAGTTTCGAATTAAAATACAGTATTTTTCACTATTCATTAAAAAATGAATTTTATTAGAAAAAAACCAAAAATTTTCCCAAAGTAAAATTTGATGTCCCATTCTAAAGAAGAATTTTATTTTGTCAAATAGAACATATAAAAATGAAAAAAAAACTATATTTAAGTAGGGTTTACCATCAAAAGGCAGTAAATCAAACTTTTAGTGAATATTAGAGTATTTATGCTTAAAATTAGATTCATTCCTATTTTAAGACCCTAACTTTTATTGGATAAATGTAAAAACATTTAAAAAACTTGAATAATAATATTTTAGTTAGTTATATTTATTCTTTCTAATACAATGTCTAAGTGTTTACTACCATTTGAAATAATAATATTATATTATTAGTGTGCAACGTAAGATTTCAAAGAAACTCGTTGTTGCGTATCAGGTAAGACATCGAACATAGAGTCACATTTAATGTAAAATTAATATTTAATTCACAAATATGAATAATTATGAAAATTTATTATTTATTTATTTACCTTGGATGTTATATCCTTCCACCCTTTTATAAATTGTGCCCTCACAATTTTATTCACTTATCAAATAAATGGGGGTATTTATCCATCAAAGAATTTTCAGATTCCCACCTTGCCTCTTAAACCATATGGTTTTTCCACAAAACCTTTACCTAATGAATTACCTTATTCTGCAACACTTACTCTCTAGAGTCATGAATCTAGACTGGTTGTTCCTCATAAAAGAGAGTCTCTTCCAACTGAACTGCCTTTGGACTTAAAACATGATATGGATATGGAATATACTTTCTCAACAATGAAACATGAAAAAAAAAATTGTACCAAAGATAAACATGGAGTTAAATCCACTCTATACGCAACTGGTCCAATTTTATCTAGGATTTCATAACATCCAATGAACGTCAGACTCAACTTTCCCTTTTTCCCAAAACACGTCAGTATTTTCAATTGAGAAACTTTGAGAAAGACATGATCACCTACCTCAAAAGATAAATCCTTATTCTGGTTATATGCATAACTTTTCTGCCTGCTATGAGCTGTTCTCATGTGCTTCTGAATAAAATGAACTTTCTATGTCATCTCTTCTACCAATTCTAGTCCCATCAGCTTTGTTTCACCCACTTTATCCCAAATTTCTGGAGTTCAACAACGATTTCTATATAATGCCTCTAATAGAGCCATCTGTATACTGGAATAAAAACTGTTATTATAAGAAAATTAAAACAAAGAAATATGTTGGTCTCAACTTCCCTGGTAATCCCGTGAACAAGCATGTAGCATATCCTCCAAGGTCGGAATTTTTCATTCTGAATACCCATCTGATTGTGGATGAAAATTTGTACTAAAATTTATTTCAATACCCAAAAACTTCTGAAGGCCTATCCAAAATTTAGAAGTAAAATTGGGATCACAATCAAATACAATGGAAAGGGGAACTCCATGCAACCTGACAATATTTTTAACATACAATAGAGAATGTTGATCTAGAGACAAATTATCTCGAATAGGAAGTAAATAACTATATTTATTCAACTAATCAACAATAAACCAGATTGCATTATTACCTCAAGATGTATTTGGTAATCCCCCAATGAAGTCCATGGATATATTTTCCCATTTCCACTCTGGCACCGGTAATGACTGAAGCATCACTTTTGGTAACTATCGCTCTGCTTTAACATGATGAAATGTCAAACACATTACAGTAAAAAAATATCTACTTTCATTCCATTCAACCAGTAATACTCCTGAAGATCTATGTACATCTTAGTACGGCTATGATGAACTGAAAATGGGGAACTATGAGCTTCACATAACAACACACTCTTCAGTTGTGAATCACAAGGCACACATAATCTTTTCCCAAACCTCAAAACACAATCATTATCAACATTAAAATCATGAAATTTACCCTTCTAAACCAACTCTACCTTTTTCTGCAACTCACTGTCTTCTTTCTGTGCTTTCTTTATTCTCTCTGATAGAGATGTTTTCACTGACACCTAAAGCAAAATAGAATAATTTCCTGCACCAACAACTTCTATTCCAATGTTCATCAAATCAAGAACCAAAGGATATCTTTCCAAATTTATCATGGTTAATAAAGCATTACTTTTTCGACTCAAAGCATCACCCACATTATTTTCCTTTCTAGGATTGTAATGAATCGTGCAATCATAATCCTTGATTAATTCCATCCATCTTCTCTGTCTCAGGTTCAATTATTTTTTAGTGAATATATATATCAAAATTTTGTGGTTAGTATATATTTTACATTTTACTCCATAAAAATTGTGCCTCAAAATTTTTAAAAAAACAACAGCATCTATTTCCAAATCATGTTTAGGGTAATTTAACTCATGAGATTTCAACTAACATGAAGTGTAATCAATTACCTGATCACTCTATATTAGGGCACAACCAAGTCCTTTCAATAAAGCATAACTCTAAATGACAAACTCACCATTTCTGGAATGTAGTTCCAAAACTAGATCACTCACTAATATTTTTTCAATTATTGAAAATAATCATCACATTCTTTTGTACAAATGAACATAAAACCTTTTCAAGTTAACTTAGTCATTGGAACAGATAACCATGAAAAATTTTCAACATACCTCTGGTAATAACCTGCTAATCCCAGAAAACTACAGATATCAGTTATATTTGTGGGTCTTGTCCATTCTTCAACAACATTTATTTTAGCAGGATCAACCATTATTCCATTTTTTGAAACAATGTGACCAAATAATGAAATTTATTGTAACCAAAACTAACATTTGTTGAATTTACCAAACAGTTTCTTTTATTTTAAGGTTTTAAAGACAACACTTAAATGACTTTCATGTTCATTTTCATTTTCTGAATAAACCAAAATATCATCAATAAACACAACCAAAAACATATCCAAGAACTCACGGAAAATTATATTCATAATATCTATGAATATAGAAGGTGCATTGGTTAAACCAAAAGGCATAACTTTAAATTCATAATGCCCATATCTAGTTTGAAATGTGGTTCTCAAAATTTTTTCTTCCTTTACTTTCAACAGATGGTACCCTGATTTCAAATCAATCTTAGAAACATATTGATCTCCATGGATCTGATCAAACAAATCATCGAAATGAGGAAAAGGATACTTGTTCTTAACATTGATGTTATTCAATGCTCTATAATCAATGAAGAGTCTCACTAAACCATCTTTCTTTTTTTTTAAAAAAAAGATAGGGTCACCCCATGGTGATGTGCTAGGTTGAATGAAACCTTTATCTAATAACTCTTACAATTGCTTATTTAAATCTAAAAGTTCAATTTGAGCCATTTGATAAGGGGGTTTTGAAATTTTCTTAGCATTAGAAACTAAGTCAATAGTAAATTCAACTTCTTGATCGGGTATAATACCTGAGAACTCATCAAAATAACATCAAGTTACTTATTTACCACTGGAACATCATTAATCTCAATAATTCCTTTATTTTCAACAATATGTGCAAGGTAACATTCATTTCCATCTTTTAATAGTTTCTCAGCTTCCTGATATGTTATCAAAATCATGTGTTCATTCTTGTACACAAACTGGAAATCTTTTTTAAAAGAAACCTCTTTAGCTCTGCAGTCAATCACAGCATGATAAAAAGAAATCCAATACATAACCAAATTAACATCAAACTCTACTAGAGTAAAAACAATAATGTTTGAATGTAGATTCTTTCTGCACACAAGGATATGAATATTCGTATACTTCCATTGTGTCTCAACATTTCCTCTCAGTGTTTTTACCATAAGATCAGGATTCATATCTTGAGATGGAATTCCCAATTTACTAGAAAACTTATCAGAAATTAACAAATGGGTAGACCCTAAATCGAACTACACATTGGCATAATCTGAAAAAACAAACAGTGTACCTGATACTACTTCATTTGATGTCCCAACATCTGCAGATGTAGTCTCAAAGAATTTCACCACCAATTTCTTCTTTTATTTTGGATTCTCTCCCTTATTTTAGTTCTTCATTGGACACTCATTTTCATAATGACCCATTTCATTGCAATTAAAATATTTTATTGACTGTAAATCAGATTTTGTCTTACCATTAACCTGCTCTTTTTCAGTGCAAGTTCGAGCCATATATACCATTTTACCATATTGGTAGCACATACCATAATTCAAAAGACATTCCCCAACATGTTTTTTACCACAATTTTCACAAACTATAAACTTATTTTTCTTACCATCATACTTTTTTGAAAAGTTCTTCCCTTTCATCTGCCACCTTGACCTCTTATTCTATTGTTTGTCAAAGAACACATGATCATCGACAAACTCCATTTCCACCTTGTCCTTTTAACAAATTAGTTTTTCATAACTTTTGAACTCATGAGAATCTAAAGCCCTTAGATAATTTGGCTTTAGTCCTAAGTAAAAATTTTTGATTTTACTATCAAGATGTCGTATGAAATTTGGAATATACCATGTGATCCGAGTGAATTTGTCTTCATAAGCAGCCATTGAGTAATCCTCTTGCCTCAATTCCAAGAATTGTTTTTCCATCCTAAGTTGAACCACCTTAGGAAAATATTTCTCATGGAACGTATCTTTGAATTCATTCCAATCAAGAGAATCAATATTCTCAGTATCCCTAATATTTTTCACTATGGACCACCATTGATCAGCTTCACCTTCAAAAATGTAAAAATCAAAACTAACCATTTGATGTTTTAAACAACCCATGAAATTAAAAATCTATTCTAGTGATTTAATTCAACCTCATACTAACACATGGTCATATGATCCTCTAAATTATAGGGGATGTTTCCTCATGAAATGCTCCACTACAAAGATGTTCCTCTGTGTTTGATCGGGCTGATCTCATGCATGGATACCACCACCATTTATAGCCTGAGTCAATTGTGTCATCACTGCAAAAAACTGTTTAGATATGATTCTGACCATCGTAGGTAGCTAATTTGGAAGGTTTTTTTCCTCCTAATGTCATCCAAACATAGCTGCCTTGTTTCCTCTACGAAAACCATTCTGATCACAGAAATATCTTAGGCGAAGCCACATAGTAATATATAAATTCTATATCTTTTCAATATAAAGTAATTTATGGATATTAGTTTAAAAATACCCTAACTTCTAAAGTTATATAAACCTCCCTCTGATACCAACAATAATGACTTGTCCTTAAACACTATATAATCTTGAATTAAATGAATAATTCACATTGAGTATATTTTGAGGTTTAGAGTTTTAGAGAATTTAGCCAGAACTATTACATTACATCTCAAAAATTATATCGTAGACACTTCTACTCAATTTAAATCTTTCTCATAAAATAAAAACTCTTGAAATAAAGAGTCATGTCTAGTCCCAGGTTTTAGACAGCATGAATTTTCCTTGATCCCATCCATGAACATATTCATCTTTAGGTGCTGTGAAAAACATTCCTAAAACTTCAGATGAGCATAAAAATCATAGTAAGGGTTATAAAACAAAGAAACAAAACATTAGTTCATCATTACACACATAACATATTCTTTTTGACATACCTCATGAAATCATAATATTTATGAATAACACATAGAAAACATAAATCATAAAGGTAACGTGTGGCATTCATATCATACTTATGTTGTAGCTATCACAGCTATGTAGGGAGTTACATTTGGAATACCCATCATAGTATATTCCCTAAATCTCTTTAAAGAAACAGTCATGTTTACCTCTGTCATGTTAACCAATTTATTTGAAAGCTATCTCAGGGTCACCCCCCATAGGTTTATCACAAAACCACCCATATATGTAAACAATGAACAAGAACCATAACATATTTTTAACACATAAAACAAACATAAAGGAAAGATAATATTTCCACATTTCAATCACTATATATCATTTAAAGATATTGACATAACAAATCCATTAAAAAACTACTTTCAATACTAAAATACATAAAAATTATATGGTATTTATTTTCCTTTCAAAAATGCTATGACTTGTTAAGGAAGCCAGGGATAAAATAATACTCGCTGCAACAAAAAAAGGTTGTTGTCACTACTTAATTTAAAAATAAACATTCCTTTTTCTCATTTAGTAAAAAACCTCATATAAAAATATTAAAATTGAATTAAATTAAAATCCAATTGTGCTTATATATCGTATAAAAGAAATTTGTGTATTAAAACAAAATATTCCTCTATGAATGGAGATTGAGATAAAGTCCCTTACCTCATGTCTGAATTGACATGATCGTTCTTTAATCACCTAAATAATAAACATATGTTAATTTATACTTTATTAGGATAAATTTTCATGTTTATTATTCCTTTTATATCACTTATTACCATGTTATACACATTATGTAATCATTTAAGTTAATAATGTTCGTTTTTTCGATATTTGGTACTTGAGTCAAAAATTGACTTCTTATAATTACAAGTTGTTCACGTGGTCAAAATTTCATTATATTCTGAATGATATTCATGATTTAGATATCATATATTTATCCAATATATACATGTATTTATAATAGTACATAACATTTGAAGATAAAAATCAAATGCACTGTTCTTGGAGACTGTAAGTCATACGTACGCATGAACACTACTTTAATTTCTATTTCATACTTTAATGGAATTAAAACATAATGATACATAATTATATTATAATTCCAGTATAATATCATATATAATATCATTAAATTTATCATTTATACATCCCACATATTCCATTAATGTGTCATATCACTTTAAGGGGGCGGTAGCCGCATTTTCTCAAATGAAATAATCGTGTTTACCTGTTATGGAAACCATAATGGTAAGATATAAATTTAAAAAAAATATAAATAAAACATAAAAAGAATATATATCATATATAAATATAGTTCCATCTTAATTTCCACCATGAGAGGAGGTAGTAGATAATCAAACAATCATCATTTCGTTAGGCGTTAGTTTTCCAGTCACAGAAACATTATGTTCTTCACCCATTATATGGAGGTGTGTGTAAGTTTAGTTCAAATGATTATCATAAAAACATATTATTATATTTAATATACTATTGTTATTATAAAATAATGTAATAAAAATTGTTTTGGGGTTGGATAAGTAAAATAAAATAAAATAAGATAAGAGGAACGATTACCTTTAATTTGGGTAACTCCCTTTGCTTTGAACCTAAAGGACTTCTTGAAGTGCCTTCAACCTAAGGTAAGTTTTCTAGGAAGAGGATAGGGATCTTGAATGATTATTTGGGCAGGGGTTGGATGATCCAAGGGGCTTGAGAGGTGTGAGGAATGAGTTAGAAGTGAGGTCTTTTTATAAGGGGGAGGAGGGATCTTTTGGAAAGTGTGAAAATATTATTTTATTATAAAATGGTATTCGGTTTATAAAGGTCCAAAACTAATTAAAGTAAAAAATAAGATGACTAATGGTCGACATAAAATCATCCAATAAAATTGGACTGGTTTTGGATATTTTTTTAATATTTATAATCTAATTTATTTTAATAATTTATTAATGACGTAAATATTGCATCATTATTGTGTCATTAAAAATTTAATATATATGATGTCTAACAATTACAATAAAAATACCATGTTATAAGAAATATTTTTAGATTTCCAATGAATATTTATAGTTGAAATGATAACTTATATAACCCCATGTAAAAATTAATTTACTAAAAGATATTTTCTATGTCATTTTTGTCATTACTTTAAGTTAATTAATCTAAAGTGTCATTATCACTCTTAAGTGGATCTATGGGGTCCCAAAAGTGCCAAAGGATGCTCATGGTCGGTCATTATTCATCCAATAAGGTTAGGACAAGTGTTAAGATAATTTTTCATTATTATGATATTCTTTTTACGTTGAATTGCCCTATTTACCTTTAACCGCGTTAAATAAAAGTCAAAAGATACTATTCACCAAAAATTATTTTCATCTTATTGAACCGCATTTTACTTACTAATAACAACTATGTATGTAGGATTTTCTAAATTTAATCCACAGAAGTGGTAAAATTACATTTAAATGAAAATGTTTGTTTTTAACTACTACTTAGTGGTTTTACTATTCATCAAAAATGGATGTTTTTCAGAAAAATACCAAAAATATAGCCTAAGATATATTTGATATTCCAAATTCAAAAATGATGTCAATTTTACCAAATTTAGAACATTGAAGTATGATTTATTAATTTAAAATTAATTCTTGTTGTCAAAACCAATAGTGTGTTTTTAAGAAATGATAACTGTCAAAAGATTGACACTTGTTTATGTCCAATTTTAAAGTGAAATTAATTGCAGTGAACAAAATTGGATTAAATGGTAAATATATATTCTAATTAAACATTAAAAAAATTAAAAAGATAATATAACCATATAAATATTTATATTAAAAGGTTGCTTCGAATTAAAATACATTATTTTTCACTATTCATTAAAAAATGAATATTATCAGAAAAATACCAAAAATTTACCCAAAGTAAAATTTTATTTCCCAATTTTAAATAAGAATTTTATTTTTTAAAATAGTACAAATAAAACTGACTAAAACTTTATTTAATGAAAGTTCTCCATTAAAAGGCAGTAAATCGACCTTTTAGTGAATATTAGAGTATTTATGCTTAAAATTAGATTCATTCATATTTGAAGCCCCTAAATTTTATTAGATAAATGTAAAAACATTTAACAAACATGGATAATCATATTGTAGTTAGTTATATTCATTCTCTCCAATACAACGGCTAGGCATTAACTACCATTTGAAATAATAATATCATATTATTAGTGTGCAACGTAAGATTTCGAAGAAACTGGTTGTTGCGTATCGGGTAAGCCATAGAACCTAGAGTACCCTTTAAAGTAAACTTAATATTTAATTCAAAAATATGAATAATTAAGAAAATGAATTATTTCATTTTTTACGAGGGATGTAACAAACGGTACCTCAAGTTCTCTATCTAGAAGTTTGTTCTGAGCCATAACCCATTGTCTCCCTCTCAAAAGCATACTGGAGGCATATTCTCTACAATTCCAGCAGAAATCCTAGGTCTCAAAACACAAACTTATAACATTTATATACGAGGAAAAAACATAGCAATTTTCAACATGTCCTTTTTTAATTTCTCATCAGACTTTCAACATTAAGGCATTATCACCAAAATTAACTATCGTACTCCTAGGTCTTGGTTAATGAGGGTAAGTACATTTTCATTAAAAAAATTCTCATTTAAAAACCCAATTATTATAAATTTCCATTATTTTTCAATATTTCTCAATTCATGTTAGACACCATTTTAATTTCAATCACACAACAAGGTAATGATTTTAAGTACAACTACTTACCCATAACATGTTTTCCCATGACTGCCTAAACTGAGCCATGTTAATATAACCCTAAGTACCTAGAATGATGAATGCAGACTCAACTATTGTTCTTCTTCAGGCCATGAATCTGTAATAAAAAATTCTCAAAAACAATTATCATATCACACCACAAGTGTGCCACCCAAGGTGAAATAATATCCAACTATAAGAAAAAACAGTAGCCACAACAATCTCACCCTGAGTACCTAGATTTTTCCCCATATATGGGTTTGAAACTCTCATGCATGAACTCATTATCAATCCCCAACTCTTCTAGTCTAATGTCTACCATTCACAAAATAATAATAAAAAATAAGAATAAATAAATAAAACTCATCAAATACAACTTTTTAACATCCCGACCCAGGTGCCACTAAATGGTGCCCTGAGCCAGTTGGTCACATGCCCTCAAGCGCACTTTCCCAAACACTAGAGAGTTCCAACTAGTAGTGAGTGTCTAGTAATTCAGTCATAGGGAGACTATACACTCTTTCATAAGAGTAAAACACCAACCAAATCAACCACAATAAATAAGTTTGGATGCATATAAATAACCAAAACAATACCAAGTCGAATGATAATCAAAAATGAGAAATACAATACTCAACTGAAAGTCAAATCATGATATGATAATGAAAGTGTCAAGTGTCTAAAATGAAACTGAAAATAAAGACACTAAAACTCCCAAATATGTACTGAACCACGTATGGTTCCCCCACCTATGCTTCATCCCAAAATAGTAACCTATCCCAGGTCCATTCCCTTATCTTGTAATGCATCAACAATGTCTGATCAAGTGTCAAATATGTGGCCAGAATATGGTGTGAGTACAAATTAGTAGGACACCACCAATAGTTTCTAAAACAAGTCCATCCAAAATATATTGTTTGAAACTCTATAATTATATAAATAAAATGTGTAATTAAACAGTTATCACATTTCCATTTATTATTTACTTGTCACATTAAACTCGGGTTGGATCTGTGTTTCTATTTCATCTCATAATTCATCATTATTATTAGTTTGGTGTGGAACTCCATGTCTAACACTCAACATATCTATCGGTGTAGATTTTCATGTCTACCACTCGACCTCGCAAGTGTTTGTATCAATTATTATGGTAAAACGTGATTTATCATGCCCCAACATATCAATTAGTCTAAAAAACCATGTCTAGCACTGTCTCGCTCAATCATTAACATCATTTATTAATTCATCATAATTAACCAAATCATTCCCTTACTATTCTAATGATTAGTTAAACATATCAAAGACCATTATTTAACCCTACAATTAACTAAGTACACAATTCCATTAATTAATTCATTAATTAATTAATCTATTATCACAAATCTTATTCCATAATTAATTCTCCACAATTAATTATCCAATCCAAATCTCAACATGTCATAATTAATCTCAAAATTAGTTATCTCTATCAAACATCAAGGCACATAAATAATCCCCCATTAATTATCTCAACATATCCAAATCATTGTCTCATAATTAATTCCCCCTGATTAATTATCTCAAACCCAAAAACTTTATATATCTAAATTAAAATATCCCAAATCATAGAAAATTTCACCAAATATATCATCTATTTGTAAATCCCCTTGGCCCCATAGTTAAATCATCCATTTAATCACCAAGGAAACCACATGTCAATACAAAAATCCTAATTACTCCAATTTATTAAAACAATTAACACGGGTATCCAAAAAGTCAATAATCTCACATACATATATTAAATACCCAAATATGGGAGTTCAATTTTGACTACCTAACTCGGTTCATTGATAGATGTTTTCCCATAAGAAATCCCAAAAATCTGAGCGGCACAACGACATCGATCAATATCTGGATCTAAAACCCTAAACCCAAAATTAAGATCAATTGCATCTAGATCGTAGAACTCTAGATCTATATCCACAATCCTAGATCTAGACCTCAACACATATGTTTAGGTCTATGGAAATAGTGGAGATATATTGTGATAAGATCAATGAATGATTGAGTAAATAACATAAGAAGTGAAGGGATGAAATCCACTTACTGAGAAGAGAGCGGATGTTCATTACAATCTTTAGATCTCAATGACAGTGTTCAAATCACATTCAAATCCATCTGTATGGCTATGGGGTCAACTAGATTTCACCAATCCTGAGGCTAGTTCGACATATAGGGTTTTGGGGGTTTTGATTATTTAAAAACTAATTTTTGGATAATAAATATCCATGTTCATGATTTTCTATATAGGGTGTAGGGTAAGGGTAAACCGCGCGTCAACCGTGCGGACCCTCACTGCCTTGGGTCGCACCATTACCTATGTTCTGGCATATGGTTTTTCAAACCATGCAGATCCCTCTATCTATTAATTTTTCTTAAAAACTCACCCAAATTCACCCCATGCCAAAACTCTAAAACAAAGGTACTTAAAGACATCAAAACTACATGAAAATGGGCCTGATATGACTGTGTAAATGGTCGGGATCATACACACATCTTGAAATAAAATATTTTCAAATTTAATAAATTTCCTTAAATATATTCTTCTATCTAGGAGATAATTTTTTGAATGGTGAAACATATCAATAAATACTCCCCCAAGATTATATATTCCCCCATTGAAAAACAATAGGAAGATAAACATAATGTATATATTTATTTAGTCCTTATTACTCCCACTTTAACAACAATTTCTAACTAAAATACTATATAGGGGATGAAATCATCATACCTTATCCTCGTATATATTTAGGTTGAACACCTAACTTCAACCTCAAATTATGAAATGATTTATTTAATAATTTATTGGTGAAAACATATGCATTTTCATCCCTTGTATGATCAAATTTTAATTTTACTTCTTCTTCTCCACTAAATCTTTTATGAAGAGATATTTAATCTCAATGTTCTCTGATCTTGAATCATAAACTAGATTCTTTGAAATAGTAATACCACATTGATTACCACATCCCAAAATTAATAGATAAACTCGTCAACTTTTAAATATACTAGAGGAGTTTTCATCCACATAAGATATGTTGGTTCGTGGAAGGTAACCATATATTCATCCTCATAATTACACAAAGTGAATTAATTCTACATCTTTATATGCTAAAAAATATGTCTTCCTTTGATTAAAGTATCTACATCATATGTATACTTTCTTTCATCAGCATTTCCTATATATTTTTCAAATAAATAACAACAAAATTCCAGATTATCATTTATATAAAATTCCAATCTGTGGTTAAATGTTCTTTTGATGTATTTAGGTATTATTAATCTATCCAAGAAATCAGACACTTTTGGTGTACACTGATATTGACCACAATGTGTAACATTATACATAATATCTTGTATTTAAGCTATCATGAATACTATACTACAAATTATCTTCTAGAATTCCCTTGGATCCACATCCTTTCTTTATTCAGCTTTGCAAAATTTAGTTCTAATTAAAATTGGGGTAGAAACTAGCATCAAATCCACTATTTCAAACATATTTTATATTTCATTAGCATAATTCTTTTGATATTGAAAAATATAATGTTTTTTCATGAGATATTTATAATCCAATAATGTATCTCATCTCACCAAGAATAAACATTTTTAAAAACAACCTCATTTCTTTAGAAAACTCTTCACAAACTACTTCATCAAATCCAGAAATAATATTATCATCTCCAAAAATAATAAAATTAGAAATTCCTCTATTTCATCATTAATGTAGAGACTGTTGTAAAATATTTATTTCATAAATTTAAACATATTCAAGAATTTTTCATGCTTATAATTCTAATCTATTTGGGAATTAATTATCCATTATAAATCCTTTTTAACTTGAAAACACAATTCATGCCATCACCAAGAATGAAACTACATGGTTTTTTAAAATACACATCCTCCCTCAATTCACCATTGAGAATGTTTTACATGAAATAATTTTGAAATATCTTGTATTTATTTTATTACTATAGTGGAATGAAAAATTAATATGGTTTCATGTATTGAAAATTGTGAAAATGTCTCATCTAAGTAAACCCCTTTAACCCATGAGTAGCCTTTATACACTAATATTGATTTATTTATCAAACATACCCCTTTTTTAATCAACTGGTATCTAAATAAACCACTCAGTGTCTATAATGTACATACCTTTGTTCTTGGGAACCAACTCCCAAGTCTCGTTATTTTATACTTTATCCAGATATTCATTCATTTTTTCAATACCCTCTTGATGATTCATTGCTTCTTACATATCTCTGGTTCAATTTTAGAGAATAATGAGATTTAATAGGTTTCCATTGATTTAATACTATTTTGAATCTGATTTCCCTGGATATTAGTGATATTTAGAACCTAAACATTCATTATCAACCATGAATGATGTAAAAAAATTATTCATCACTTGAATTTTTAATATCAACTTCTTCATCTCAAAATAGTCCAAAAATATCACTATTTCTAAAATATAACTATGTTGTTTCAAAAAATAGATTCATTTCCATAACTATTACAACATTATTTTTTATGTGAGTTCACATTATTTTTATGTTCCTTCAATTTCACATTAGTAGAATAAAAAATATTTCCTTTTTATTTTTTTTAACAATGATATCCTCATACATTTGGTTGATAAACTAGAAAGATACCATCAAAAAAATATTATTTAAATTTTTTCCATAATTTAACCTTTATCTTTGATAATGAAATAGATTCCAAACAATCATATATACTTTAAAAATAGTTATTTTTTCTAATGAATCTCATACGATAAAATATCATAATTGGTCCTATTGAGAAAACAATTCTGGATATGAACCATATCTTTGTTAGATTTTCTCTATAAATAATGGGATGTCTCATGATTTGACCATAATTTCAAGCCATATCCACCATACATATATTATTTCATTCATACCAACAATTTATTTAAGGATTGTATGATACATTGAGTTGACTAAGGATACAATGTTTAAATATAGTCATTAATTCTTTTATCGGTATAAAAATAACTATTATCTGTTCGAATCTTCTTCAAAGAGTAACCAATATCTTCCTCAAAACATCTCCTAAAGACCTTAAACCTTTTTACATCCTATTATTTATTATTTAAAAACATATTACATGTAGTGTGAGTAAATTCATTAATAATGTAAATGAAATAATTACTCCATTTTTTGATATATTCCTTATGGGCCTGTAAAGGTGAGAGTGAATTTTATATAAAGGATGAGTGTATTGTATTTCTAAATTTTTTAGAGGAATATTCACAAGATTTTCCTTTTTACATGTAGAAAACATCCAATACCGTTCTATTTTCATCTTAGGAACATCATGAAAATTATTTCCTATGATAAACTTTCACATATTCTTTTGGCCAATATGACAAAGTATTAAATTCCACATATTATTTTTTATTTCAATATTTAAAAACATTAATTTCAAGAAATACCAATATAATGAAAATTACCACTTTTTAACATTACTCTTGTCAAGATATGTCTATATTTGAATCTATTCATGAAAAAACCCACATTTTATAAAAACACTTCTTTTCCTTCATTGTGTATCTAAGTTATGCGATAAAAATTGTGTTATGGTCCTTTAATATAAAACATGATCTTGGTTTCCAATTGAAAATTTTCAATCAATACTGATATGAATCCTATTATTTTGAGTAATACATAATTTCTAAAGGTTGTAGTACCTTATTTATATTTTTTAACATTGCAGAAAATATTTAAATCTCATATCATATGTGAGGGATAACAACTATCCAAAATCCATCATTATTATAATTAGATGATTTATATGAATCATCACAAATAAAACCCTTCTATTTGAATTTCAACTTTTTTTATATTTATCTTCACTATATATTGAGAACATTTTAGTTGGTATCATAACAAAACACACTTTTACAAGATTTTCATGTTTCTTACATCATTCACAAACATCTTCTAGTTGTTGAAATATATTTTCAATTTTCAATCCAGATTCCAATGATTTTCTATGAAGTGTTTTCCTTTTAATGTGGTGACTACCCATTAATTTTGGTATTCAAACCCAACTAAATACATCATTGCTTTTGTAATTAAACCATAACATCCTTTACATGTTCTTGGAGACTTTATAGTTCAAAAAAATCATAAAAAATATTTTCCAATAAAACCATCTTGTTTTCTAGAACTATGAACCTATATTTAGACTTTATTACCAGCATTAATATTGGATCCTTTTGGAAAATAAAAAATTTGGTGATATTTTGACACTTTCTTCTTCACATATAAATTATTTTCATCATTTTCCCTTCACTATTGGTATCATATTTTTAATTAATTAAAATTCATTTATAATTTCAACAATCAAAAAATCACATTATTTTTTTCAGAAATGGTCCTCATGATATTATTATTAATCTTATACATATTTTAAGATCTACTATTATTTTTTATATTCATTCTTCACTAGTCATTATGGATGTACATGAACCTTGAATTTACATGTTCATTCCCCATCTTCCTAAACATATTTCTTGGGAATTCAACTTAATATTTTCAAGTTCCTTTTCCATACCAACCAATTTTTTTATTAAATATAGAGATCTATATATTTATATTTAAACATTATTCCATCATGATTATATATTTATTATATTCAAAAAAAATTATTCAACTCAATTACATCTATCAATTACATTATTTACATATCAAAATGATCTGATTCATTACTTCTAGAAAACTGATTTTACATTATCATATTTTTGTCAATTTTTACAACATAGATATCCTTGAGATACACCCATTGAGTAATATTTTAGGAAATAATTCCATTTATGTTTCATTATTATCCTTGAGTTTACTCAAAATTTCTTTAGAAAATTTTTCTTCATTAACTTTACCAATGAGACTTTTTTAATCGATATCTATAGAAATTTCTATTTCTTATTACTCATTCTTGATATCACTACTTTAACTCTAGGATAATAAATTTACCTTCTCTATTTTATAGAAAATATTTATATTTCCTTTAGTATAATCCAAAGGTTTTTCAGATATTGATGATTTCACAATATAAAATATCATTGGTGCTTTTCCATTATCATCATTGAATGTGACTTTTATTAAAATGAAAAAATTTGTAGAAAAATTTCCAAATGTCCCACACCTAATAAGTTTTAGTGTATGTTTACATTTTAACCATCCCTTTCCTATAATCACAATTCTATATAATAGAAGCACTAAATTTTCCTTATTCTGATCCAAATTAGAACTGGAGTCATAACAATAAGATTATTCTTCAATAGTATCCTTCCTCAATAAATTTTCATACTTTTTCATTTCAAATAATTCTTTTATCCATCAATTTTTTCTTGATTGAATATTTTCCTAATTTCATAACGTATTAGAACACTATGAAAATCATCTAGAAAAATATCACTTAGATATTATATTCAATTTTAGAGACATTAAAATAAAACATATCTTGTAGGATACAAAAAATATTTTCAAAAATATCAATATCTTCCAAATTCTCTCCATAGCCTCTGATTATGCTCACCACTTTATTTATCCTTGTAAAAAAACTACCAATTATTTCATCATCATACATCCATTATCCTTATACATAGGCCTTAAAAACATAAAACTATCTCACTTCAATATGGAATTCCCTATATTGATATTCTGAATTTTATAAAAGATGTATTTTGTTGACATTATTCCTTTTACTTTCAAAAACTGTCTTTTGTGGAGGGATGAAATCATATCATTCTTAACACAACCATAATTATACAAATTCTTTTTGTCTGTAGTTTTTTATAGAAACACCATCATCTAGGAGAGAAAACCCATCAGTTATGATATCCAGTACATCATTCCTAATAGATAAAATATATGATGTAATCCTATCAATATATATCTGGAAATATTTACCATCAAATGTAGGAATTCCATTTATATTCACTAAATTATGATCATCCGTGATATATCTTAGAAATTAAATGATAAACACATCAAATAAAGATAAACTCATTATAAATATGTATATATTAAATCATCAATGAGGGGAACCTTTTCTATAATAAATCAAAAAAAATGAATCTACTATATCAATAAAGAATCACTAAAGGGTTGAATATATGATCCAATTTTTTTTAGTTTCCTTGATGAAACAACCCTCCCCATTAGTTAAAGTGAATCTTGATCAGTTCCCAAAACACACACTGTAAAGACCCAAACATGATTTACATGGACATTACATTACTCTTGTGGAATACTTAATTTGTAACAGAAACAACCACCCAAGGACCATAATATTTTAGTTTCTTTGGAAACTTAGAACATAATCTTCTAATCACTAGTGCAGAAAACGTTTTTTACGTCACCATTTTTTACGTCGGTTATATAAAACTGACGTCATAATATGTAAAACGAGGTTTTTTACGTCGGTTATTTAATAACCGACGTAAAAACCTGTGTTTAGTACACCTTTAACGTCGGTTATTTTTATAACCGACGTTATTAATCACGTGGCTTCGTTTTTTACGTCAGTTATACATTAACCCCCGTAAAAAACAGAAGCGGGGGGCGTTTGTTACGTCGGTTATTCAATAACCGACGTAAAAAACGCGGTTTTTGAAGGCCTTTTTACGTCGGTTATTTTATAACCGACGTCAAAAAAGAATCCGCAGATGTTTTTGACGTCGGTTATGGAATAACCGACGTAATAAAACGCGGATTTTGAGCCCTTTATAATGTCGGTTATAAAATAACCGACGTAAAAAAAGAATCGGAGGAAGGTTTTTACGTCGGTTATTGAATAACCGACGTTATAAATGTTTTTAAAAAAATTATAACGTCGATTATTGAATAACCGACGTGATAACTCATTTAAAAATTTACCCAGACCCGTGGATTATCATTCGCGAGTTTATCTTCGACAGTCGCGACTCGTCTCTCTCGCGTGTAAACCTGAATCGGCTCGTCCATTTCGTGGGTTTAGATTCGTTTTGCGATCATCATTTCTCATATTTAATCTCCTCGGATCAATCATCTAAACTCGCAGCACTCTGGTAATCCTCCCACTCGTTCGTTTTTTTTCGCGGATAGTATATATATATGTGTTGTGATTTTTTTGTTGAAACTAGCTAAGATTCTTCGATTGTGAACCCTTTTAACTCGTTTTGGCACCATAATCTTATTTATCATCCCTAGATCTATTAGTTCGACTTGCAATATTGACTAATTTTATGATTTCACTAATTTTTCATCGTTTTCTATAAATCCCCGAGAGGGTTGGGGTGTGTCCATTTGGATGGGTTGCCCTTTTACAGTTGTTACTACTTTATTCACACACAACCATGGAATAGATGCATGGATTTGGGATCACATCACCATTTTCACCCCCTGCAAACAAAGTTTCACGAGGAGGACTTGCCAGATTTCCCCTCGGCATGTTAAAAATTTTAGATACCCTCTTTTCAGCAAGTAAAAAATTAACTAGTTTTTTCTTCACTACTTATACTAAACAAATAAAACCACCATTCTTTCTAGAACCTATACTAGATCCATTGCATCCATCAACATACATATTTGGATCTGAAAGCATCCCTTAAGCCTTATGTTCGATGCTAACATCCTTTACTGATCTATAGAAAATATGATGGTCTGCTAAGCTCTCCATTTAAAAGTCAAACCCCACCAATTATTCATCCTCATCATGAGAAAATGGCACAACATCTGAATTTCTGATTCAATCTCTTGGGTCACTGAACAAACATTAACTCCTTCAAATCCACACCTGGAATAGACAACCTAATGTCGAGTTCCTTCTCTATCTATTGAAACTCAGTTCATCCTCCACACCTAAAAACATTCTTTGAATGGCCCAACTTCTTGTTATGGTAAATTTTCAGTGATTCCAGGGGGTGGGAGGGCTATCAAGAGGGTTGGGGGTGTCCAGGGGGGTGTCCAAGGGGGTAGGTTGTGGGGGGTGGTGTCCAGGAGGGGTGGGGGTTGTCCAGAGGGGTCGGGGGGTGTCCAGGGGGGTTTACAAGGGGGTGGGTGGGTGTGGGGGGCTGTCCAAGGGTGTGGGTGGGTGTTGGGGGGTGTCTAGGGGGGTGTCCAGGGGGGTGTCCAAGGGGGGTAGGGGGTGGGGGTGGTGTTTAGTAGGGGGGGCTGTCCAGAGGGTTGGGGGTGTCCAGGGGGGTGTCCAAGCAGGTCGGGGGTGGGGGTTGTGTCCAGGAGGGGTGGGGTGCTTTTTAGAGGGGTCGGGGGCTGTCCAGAGGGGTCGGGGTGTGTCCAGGGTGGTGTCCAAGGGGATGGGTGGGTGTGGGGGGGTTGTCCAAGGGGGTGGGGGCCTTTCTAGAGGGTTCCGTGGGGTGTCCAGGGGGGTGTCCAAGGGGTTGGATGGGTGTGGGGGGCTGTCCAAGTGGGTGGAGGCCTCTCCAGAGGGTATTTGGGGTTGTCCGGGTGGGTGGGGGGGCTGTCCAGAGGGTTGGGGGCTGTCCAGGGGGGTGTCCAAGGGGGTAGGGGGTGGGGGTGGTGTCCAGGAGGGGCGGGGGGCTGTCCAGAGGGGTCGGGGGTGTCCAGGGGGGTTTACAAGGGGGTGGGTGGGTGTGGGGGGCTGTCCAAGGGTGTGGGTGGGTGTTGGGGGGTGTCCAGGGGGTGTCCAAGGGGGTAGGGTGTGGGGGGTGGTGTCCAAGAGGGGTGGGGGGCTGTCCAGAGGGGTCGGGGGTGTCCAGGGGGGTTTACAAGGGGGTGGATGGGTGTGGGGGGCTGTCCAAGGGTGTGGGTGGGTGTTGGGGGTGTCCAGGGGGTGTCCAAGGGGGGTAGGGGGTGGGGGTGGTGTTTAGGAGGGGTGGGGGGGCTGTCCAGAGGGTTGGGGGTGTCCAGGGGGGTGTCCAAGCAGGTCGGGGGTGGGGGGTTGTGTCCAGGAGGGGTGGGGGTGCTTTCTAGAGGGGTCGAGGGCTGTCCAGAGGGGTCGGGGGGTGTCCAGGGTGGTGTCCAAGGGGATGGGTGGGTGTGGGGGGTTGTCCAAGGGGGTGGCGGCCTGTCTAGAGGGGTCGGTGGGGTGTCCAGGGGGGGTGTCCAAGGGGTTGGATGGGTGTGGGGGGCTGTCCAAGTGGGTGGCGGCCTCTCCAGAGGGTATTTGGGCTTGTCCGGGTGGGTGGGGGGCTGTCCAGAGGGTTGGGGGATGTCCAGGGGGGTGTCCAAGGGGGTAGGGGGTGGGGGTGGTGTCCAGGAGGGGCGGGGGGCTGTCCAGAGGGGTCGAGGGGTGTCCAGGGGGGTTTACAAGGGGGTGGGTGGGTGTGGGGGCTGTCCAAGGGTGTGGGTGGGTGTTGGGGGGTGTCCAGGGGGGTGTCCAAGGGGGTAGGGGGTGGGGGGTGGTGTCCAGGGGGGTGTTATATCATACTATATTTTGTTTAAAAAATAATATTCAAGCATATTTTTTTAAATACACATCGATTTGTTTTATATTTCAAAATTGTTTACATTCAAATTATGATTATTTTCATATAAACATATATTTGTCTTATCTAAAAAATATATATATTTTTGCTATTTGTTATAGGTAATAATGAGTCGAAGTTGGATTACGGCACATCGAATGAGCAATGAATATGAGGAAGGTGTTGAAGCCTTTTTGGAATTTGCTAAACGAAATGTTCCAAGTAGTGACATTTTTTTCTGTCCATGCCTGAAATGTCTGAATATGAAGAAGTTGAAAAGTATAGAGATAAAAGATCATCTGATTTGTCATGGTTTCAATCCGAGTTACAACCCTTGTATTTGGCATGGCGAAACTGGACAGAATGTCACTGATGATAATGAATCGCAAGATGGTAACTCCGATGGAATTGAAGAAATGATTCGCGATATTGTAGCAGAACAAATTGAGATAGAACCGACAGTCACGTCTATATGGTGATTCCGAAAAACCATTATATCCTGGTTGTACAGATTTTATGGTTTTTTCGGCGGTGTTAAGATTGATTAACCTGAAGTCGAAACATGGATGGAGTGACAGAAGTTTTACAGAGCTGCTACAATTGATGAAAGACATTCTTCCAAAAGATAACGATCTTCCAGATTCACATTATAAGGCCAATAAAATATTATGCCCGATGGGATTGGGATACAAAAAAATACATGCATGTCCGAATGACTGCATTATATATAGGAAGGAATATGAATTTCTGAAAGAGTGTCCTAAATGTGGGACATCACGGTATAAGGTGAAAGAAAAATCACAAGCTGATGTAGAGATTACAAAGCTCCCTTCAAAGGTATTTTGGTATCTTTCTATAATTCCTCATTTCAAACGTTTATTTGCTAATTCACATGATGCAAAAAGGTTAAGATGGCATGCTGATGAGCGGGTATGTGATGGAAAAATACGTCATCCAGCTGATTGTCCACAATGGAAGAAAATTGATGCCCAGTACCCTACATTTGGAAATGAAATTAGAAATCTGAGACTAGGCTTGTGCACAGATGGAATGAATCCATACCGAACCCTCAATAGCACACATAGTTCATGGCCTGTTTTATTGGTAATTTACAACCTCTCTCCTGAATTTTGTATGAAGCGCAAATATGTCATGTTGAGTATCATGATCTCTGGTCCAAAGCAACCCGACAATGATATTGATGTATACTTGTCACCGCTGATTGATGATTTGAAACTGTTATGGGCTGATGGTATTAGGGTGTATGATTCTTATAAAATGGAATATTTTCAACTGCATGCAGTGCTTCTATTCACTGTAAATGACTTCCCAGCATATGGAAATTTGTCTGGATACAGTGTTAAAGGGCATAAAGCATGTCCAATTTGCGAACAACAGACGTCATATTGTCAATTGCATCATGGGAGGAAAACAGTGTACATGGGTCATCGAAAGTTTTTGCCTATGGATCACCCTTATAGAAGACTAAAAAAGGAATTCAATGTCTCACAAGAATTTGATACTGCTCCAAAACCATTATCCCCAGATTTGTATTTTGAGAGGGTGAAAAACCTTGATGTGACATTGGGAAAGACACCGAAATATGGTAATGATAGACATATTTGGAAGAAAAGGTCAATATTTTTTGAGCTACCATATTGGAGGTATCATGAAGTCAAACATAATATTGATGTCATGCACGTGGAGAAGAATATATGTGATTCTTTGATCGGAACATTGCTAGATATTAAAGGAAAGACAAAAGATGGGTTGAATGCAAGGTTAGACCTACTATCAATGGGAATACGTTTGGAGTTAGCTCCCACTCCTAAAGGAAGACGAACATTTCTTCCCCCGGCTTGTCATACATTATCGAAGAGGGAGAAAAGTAGCTTCTGTCAGTGTCTTCATGATATCAAAGTGCCTCAAGGTTATTCTTCAAATGTAAAAAATTTTGTCTCATTGAAAGACTTGAAGTTGATAGGTATGAAATCACATGATTGTCACGTCATGATGCAACAAATTCTACCAGTTGCACTGCGTGGAATATTGCCCATCCGTGTCAGAAAGACTATAATAAGGTTGTGTTATTTTTTCAATTCAATTTGTAACAAGGCGATTGATGTGAATGCTTTGAACATTTTGGAAAAGGATGAAATTTTTATACTTTGTCATTTGGAAATGTATTTTCCTCCAACTTTTTTTGATATGATGGTGCATTTAATGATTCATCTGGTTCGAGAAATAAAGCTTTGTGGACCTGTATATCTTCGTTGGATGTATCCTTTTGAAAGGTATATGAAAATATTAAAGGGATATGTTAAAAATCCATATCGACCTAAAGCCTCCATTATTGAAAAATATATTTCTGAGGAGGTAGAAGAGTTTCGTACGATCTACTTGGCTACTGTGGAACACATAGGTTTGCCTCCATCTCGCCATGAACGGGTGAATAATGAGGGAAAGGGGATTCGTGGCTTGAAAGTCAAATCACTGTCAGCTGAACATATGAAGAAGTTAGAATCATACATCTTGAATAACATAGCTGATGTTCAACTGTATATCACATTGCATATTAATGAGTTGAAACAATGTCATCCAAAGAAGAAAGAAATGTGGATTTTGAATGAGCACAACAAAACTTTTTTTCCATGGTTTAAAAAGACCTCGCTTGGTAGATCAGATGTATCAGAGACATTAAAATGGATAGTGGGTGGTCCATCTTTAAATGTGATAACATGGTCCGCTTATGACATTAATGGCTATACATTTCATACGAAAGCTCAGGACAACAGAAGTGCAGTTCAGAATAGTGGTGTATTGGTGTTTGCAGAAGCAATGCATTTTTCCAGTGCTAAGGACAGAAACCCAATTTCGGCATCAAGTGCATATTATGGAGTGATTGAAGACATATGGGAGGCTGATTACTTTAAAATTACAGTTCCTGTTTTAAACTGTAAATGGTTTATCGGTAACAATAGTGTCAGACACGATGAATTTGGAATGACACTTGTTAATCTGAATAGATTGGAAGACACATCTGATTCTTTTATAATGGAAACGCATGCCAAACAAATTTTCTATGTAGTAGATCAATAAGATATGCAGTGGGCTGCTGTTTTACAAGGGAAAAACAATATGTTGGTGAGGATGAATTTGATGAAGATGCTGATTTATGTGAGATCCCTACTTCCATGGAAAGATTAACAGAACATAATGATGAGTATGTTGAAGACATGGTTTGTGCCATAAGGAACGATCACGACGAAGGAATTTGGGAAAACAATCCAACTGTACATTCCTAAAATTACAGGTAACACATGTTTATTTCTTGTTTACATTTAGTTTTTTCATATAATGTTAGATATTGTAAATTTTTTTACTTATTAAAACATGTATCAAACCAAAACGATAAAACAATAAAAACCGTAAAGAGGAGAAGTCCTGGGCGCACCGGCTGGCCGGTGGTGGATCACCGGTTGGCCGGTGGTCCAGAGAAAAGCTCTGTCTGGTCCACCGGCCGGCCGGTGATGAGCCAGCGGCCGGCCGGTGGTCCAGACAGAGAGGAAGGCTCTTTTTCTGGTCCACCGGCCGGCCGGTGGTGATCCAGCTGCTGGCCGGTGGTCCAGACAGAGAGGAAGGCTCTCTTTCTGGTCCACCGGCCGGCCGGTGGTGATCCAGCGGCCGGCCGGTGGTCCAAATAGAGAGGAAGGATCTCTTTATGGTCCACCGGCCGGCCGGTGGTGATCAAGCGGTCGGCCGGTGGTGAGCCAGCGGCCGGCCGGTGGCACCAGGCAGTGGGCAAGTCTACTTCCTGGGTCCTCCGGCTGGCCGGTGAGCTCACACCGGCTGACCGGTGGACTCAGTGAGTCCACTTTTCAGCTTTCTTGGGCCAACTCCTTGGCAAGCTTTTGCCTGTGTTTACCATGTTTATCATTGTTTAACATGCTTACCATATTACCAATGTTTACTATTATGTAATTTAGTACACTTTTCTATTTTCTGATTAAGTAGTATTACAATATTTGAATTTTTATATTTGTGAACTAATGTTTGTTTTTTTTATTTGAAGGAAAATGACAGATCAATCAGTTGATCAGCAACATGATTCTGGAGATGAGCATATTGGTCATACATCTGGGGAGGAACATTCACATGCTCCTATTACGAAAAAGAGTTCAAAGGTTGGTAAGCGTGGGTGCACACGTTTACCAAAATTATCACTTGCCCGTACGAAGGAGGAGAGGATAGTCGTGGATTTTGATGATGATGATCTTCCTAGAGGTCCAAATGCTAAAGATTTTAAGGGTTTTGTAGCAACTCAGGCTAAGAGCAAAGTAAGCATTCTCTATGATGATTGGAGAAGTGTGGATAAGGCAATAATTTCTCAGCTGTGGGAGACCATTTTGGTAAGATCTTTTTCTATTGTTTGACTATTCTTTAAATGTTTCTAGTATATATAATATTTTTAACCTCTTTTTTATCAGATGACATTTGATATTCCTGACACTGGAGGAGTCATGAAGAAATGCTTATCGTTGGCTGCTAGGAGATAGAGGGATTTCAAATCAACCCTCTCATCTGATTTCATTTATGGTCATAGGAGTCGTGAGAATCCATGTCGTATATATCCTTTTATAGATGAAGACACATGGAGACAATCTTTTCAAAGTAGAAGGAAAGAATCGTTTTTGGTAAGGGCAATGTAAACTTTTATAAACTTTCTTATATAAATGATCTTATTATTGTTTTGTTAATGATTACTTATTCTTAATTTACAGAAAACAAGGAAAGCTCATCAAGAGATCCAATCTAAAAATGTATACCCTCATAGTTTATCTCGGGGAGGGTATCCATTATTGGAAGAACAAATGATGGCAGAAAAATTTCAACAACTAAGAGCTGAGTCTTCATGCTCTGGAGAGGTGGCCCCTCCATCCCCTCCATCTAGACATGAGAAATGGAAAAGAGCTCGGAAGGGAAAAAAAGGAAAATATCTTTCGGAAGAATCGAGACTCGTAGTTGAGAGGATTGTAAGATATCTATTTTATTTATTTAAGTTTACTATTTTCGTCATATATTTCCAATCATTATAGAAATGTTCAATTAATTATTACAGGACTCTCTTGAGGAGCAGAGTTCACAGGGGACATTTACACCATCTGGGAGGGAAGATATTTTATCTGTGGCATTGGGAAAGCCCGAACATCCTGGCCGTGTAAGAGGATATCTGGCAGGTGTATCGGTAAGAAAAGTGTTGCCACGTTCCTCAACTTCTAATGTTGAGGGAGTTTATAAAAAAAATAGAATCATTGGAGGCTGAAGTCCATAATATTAATGCGACAATGGAGGACAAGATTAAAGCATCGGTGCAGTTTATGTTTGCAGACTTGCAAAGACAATTTCAGGGTGCAGCTCCCACTCCACCTCTCCCAGTAGCTCCCACTCCCCCACCTCAGCCTGCGGACCCCATTTTTGATCCTCCTCCTCCGCCGCAGCTACCTACTTATTGTGATTTGTATGTTGATGATCCTCAACATCATATAGTTGCATATGGGATGGTATATTGTATAGGAGATACAGTTCATCATCAACAGTTAGAGGTAGAGAATCAGAGGGTCACTGTACAGGATATTATAGATAGATCAGCTCGGATACCATTACCTACAGATGAGGTGACGACAGTTGGACATAGTATCGGCCATTTTTTACTTTGGCCATCCAGACACTTTCGACTCATTACCATAGAGGTATGGATGTTATATCTTTTATTTTATATTTTTATTAATTTTTTATCATTTGAAAACTAATATATTTTTCAATTTATTTTTACAGGAATACCTCAAAGGTAATGAAATACTGTATAGACAACAACAAAGACAGATAGCTATGACATCAGATGCAGATACTAGCAGTCTTGACAAATTGTCAAGATATTCAAATTTGTTGGCGGATCATTATGACTTTACAATGGAAGCTCATGTCTGTGGACGTGAACTAAGTGTGGGGATTATGAAAACTGATATCATGGAGTTTTTCACTGGAGATAAGTTGGGCATCAACGTGGTGCAAATTTTTATCATGTAAGTCTTAACACCTTTTCCTTGCATTATATTTATTAAAAATGTATACTTATTTCTGCTTTGTATTAGGTATCTGTATGAAATTTGTGAGGGGAATGAGCTGACAGATGTATATGGATTCGTGGACCCACAATTGATTTCCCCTGAAGCATGTGCATTGGATGAGGAACAAAGAATGCTTTATATTGCTGATAGATTTGAAAAGAATGTAATCACACATTGTTGGATGATGCCTTTTTGTGAGAGGTATGAAACACATCCCTCTCAAAGAGTTAATTATCTTTTAACATAAAAAACCACTAACGTTAAATTTCCTTTTATCAGGGATCATTGGATGTTAGGGGTTTTTTTCCCTAGGGAGAAAACACTTTATTGGATATGCTCTCTCCATAATGATGTGCGAGAATGTTTTAAAGAATATATTGGAAACGTAAGTTTCAATTTCACAAAAGTTTTATATATTATAATGAATTTTAAATTTACCCCATTCGTATTATTTTCTAACAGGGCATGGGTCTACTTTCGAAAAAGCGCAAAGAAAAGGAATTTCAAGATCAAATATGTACATGCGAAGGTAAATATCCATTTATAATTTGTACATTTTGATTTATTACATAAAAATAATATATTGAATTTACACTCATTCAAACAGAAATGTCATAAGCAACAAGGCATCATCGAATGTGGATATTACATGTTAAGATTTATGTATGAAATAATAACAACTGGGACAGTTCTGAGTTTTGACCTGGTAAGATTTCCTCTTTCTCATAATATTTCAATTTGATTTATTCATTATACATGTTGACTACTATCCTTTTCCTTTGTAGATTTTTGATGACCCTCAACCCTTTACTGCTGAAGATATCAAACACTTACACGTGGAGTGGTCAAATTATTTTACAAGTTTGATTGACTTTTAGTTGTTTGTAATGTAAAATGTAATTTTGAATATTGTCAATGTAATTGTGTATTTCGTAGTCCTTTAGGTTGGATTTAGTTTTTTTTTTAAGTTGAAAGTGTATGTTTTGAAAGTTATATAAGTGAATGTTTAATTTTTCTCTACTTCTTGTTTTGGTCTACTGTTGATGGGTTTTCTGGTCTGGATTTTGGTATGGGGGGAGAGGTTCCAAGGGGGTGGGTGGGTGTTTGGGGGGTGTCCAAGGTGTGTTTGGGGCTGTCCTAGGGGTCGGGGGGGTGTAAATGAGGGTGGGGGTGTCCAATGGGTGGGGGTGTCCAAGGGATATGGGAGGGGTGTCCAAGGTGTGTTTGGGGCTGTCCAAGGAGTCGGTTGGGTGTAAATGAGGGTGGGGGGCTGTCCAAGGGGTGGGGGTGTCCAAGTGGTGGGGGGGTGTCCAAGGGATATAGGAGGGGTGTCCAAGGGGTTTTTGGGGCTGTCCAAGGGGATGGGGGGGTTTCCAAGGTGTAGGGGGGGTTTCCAAGGGGTCGGGGGGTGTCCAGGGGGTGGGGGCTGTCCAAGGGGTGGGGGGTGTCCAAGGGGTGGGGGGTGTCCAAGGGATATGGGAGGGGTGTCCAAGGGGTGTTTGGGGCTGTCCTAGTGTTCGGGGGGTGTAAATGAGGGTGGGGGGCTGTCGAAGGGGTGGGGGTGTCCAAGGGGTGGGGGTGTCCAAGGGATATGGGAGTGGTGTCCAAGGTGTCTGGGAGTTCTGTCCAAGGGGCCGGTTGGGTGTAAATGAGGGTGGGGGGGCTGTCCAAGGGGTGGGGGGGTGTCCAAGGGGTGGGGGTGTCCAAGGGATATGGGAGGGGTGTCCAAGGTGTGTTTGGGGCTGTCCTAGGGGTCGGGGGGGTGTAAATGAGGGTGGGGGTGTCCAAGGGATAGGGGAGGGGTGTCCAAGGTGTGTTTGGGGCTGTCCAAGGAGTCGGTTGGGTGTAAATGAGGGTGGGGGGGGGGGCTGTCCAAGGGGTGGGGGTGTCCAAGGGATATAGGAGGGGTGTCCAAGGGGTGTTTGGGGCTATCCAAGGGGATGGGGGGGTTTCCAAGGGGTAGGGGGTTTCCAAGGGGTCGGGGGGTGTCCAGGGGGTGGGGGGCTGTCCAAGGGGTGGGGGGTGTCCAAGGGGTGGGGGGTGTCCAAGGGATATGGGAGGGGTGTCCAAGGGGTTTTTGGGGCTTTCCTAGTGTTCGGGGGGTGTAAATGAGGGTGGGGGGATGTCGAAGGGGTGGGGGGTGTCCAAGGGGTGGGGGTGTCCAAGGGATATGGGAGTGGTGTCCAAGGTGTCTGGGAGTTCTGTCCAAGGGGCCGGTTGGGTGTAAATGAGGGTGGGGGGGCTATCCAAGGGGTGGGGGGTGTCCAAGGGGTGGGGGTGTCCAAGGGATATGGGAGGGGTGTCCAAGGGGTGTTTGGGGCTGTCCAAGGGCTCGGGGGGGTGTCCAGGGGTCGGGGGGTGTCCAAGGGGTCTGGGAGGGCTGTCAAGGTGTGGGGGGTGTCCAATTGGTGTTTGAGGCTGTACTAGGGGTCTTGGGGGTGTAAATGAGGGTGGGGGGTTGTCCATGGGGTGGGGGTGTCCAAGGGGTGGGGGTGTCCAAGGGATATGGGAGGGGTGTCCAATGGGTGTTTGAGGCTGTACTAGGGGTCGTGGGGGTGTAAATGAGGGTGGGGGGGCTGTCCAAGGGGTGGGGGGTGTCCAGGGGTTGTGGTGGGGCTCCATTGTGGTGGGGGAGGGCTGGCCAGGTTGTTAGGTGGGTATAGATGAGGGTGGGGTTCAGTTGGGGCTTGGGGGAGGGCTGGCATGGTTATTTTTGTTGTTTGGTTTCTGGTTGCTTTTTGGTGAGAGCAGTGCAATTATTTTAAAAAATATATCGCTTTCACGTCGATTATTTTATAACCGACGTGGTAAATTAATCTGTAGGGGTTTATCACGTCGGTTTTTTCGAGAACCGACGTGATAAACCGTTCCCGGGCCTTTTATCACATCGGTTCTTAATATAACCGACGTGCTAAAAGGCCTTGGAATCGATTTACCACGTCGGTTATTGGATAACCGACGTGCTAAAACATTTCCCAGGCCTTTTTATCACGTTGGTTATTTAAGAAACCGACGTGATAATAGGCCCGGGGAAGGGTTAATCACGTCGGTTTAGAAAATAACCGACGTGATAAACCCCCCCCCCCCCCCCGCATATTTATCAAGTCAGTTATTAATGAACCGACTTGATAAACACCGTGATGTTAGGAATGTTACGTCGGGTTTTAAATAACCGATGTAAAAAACGTTATTTATAACGTCGTCTGTATTAACGTCGCCTAAAAACCGACGTAAATAATGAAAAATAACCGACGTAAAAAATGTTTTTTGCACTAGTGAATCCTGGTGAAAGATCTTCAACATCTCTCATAAAGATATTCCCCATTGGTTTCCTTACCTAAAACCATTCATTATATCCATGGGAAAGGAAAACATATAAAGGGTGAGCTCAAATTCTAAGTAAGGTTAAGCATGGAGAAAATAAAACAAACCATATAAATTTTAATTTAAAAACATGAACATAATGTTTAAACATCAAAATCTTGAACAATGACATAAAACATGGCAGTACATAATGCATAGATCATAATGGAACATCAATCATTCTAAAATAGCATGGGTAATAAAACATGTAATTTTGGGAAAACATAAATCCCAATATATGATTTCTATTATAGCCAAGTAATTACTGCCAAGACTATCATAGTGGACAAAGTCTCTTGCTGAACCGGGTATACTTGTCGTTCCAGCCCTATATTACTGAACTGGATTCAGTTGTCATTCCATCCATATCTATATCATGAGATATAAATATTTACCCAATGCATTTTAGGGAGATATAGGTCCCACCCATATCATATTGAAATCATTCTTACGTGTACAACAAAACAATCATAAATCATTCAACATAACCCAAATAATAAAATGGGATTCATAAACATCATCCCATATTAACATAATCCATATAAAACAAATGGATATCATTTCATCATAAGAAAAAACAAACAATGTAAATAATAGATACATTATACTTGAAACATAAACATACTAAATATTTTCATCTTATATGGAAAATAGTTCTGATAAAACACTTGAAATGAATTCTTGAGGAAAATATCCTTTTTTCTTCAAAATCATTTTCTTTTCAAAAAATGCTGTTAAATTTTAAAAGAAAATAATGTTGTAGAAAATAATCATGAAATCATGTAGAGTATTCTTCATGAAAATTAGGAATTTTGAAACCATAAAAATCAGTTCATGCTGTATAAGTTAAAATAAATTCTCCTCGTACTTTTTCCAAAAAAGTCAAAAAGTTCCTCCTATGGTAAACAAAAGAACGATTCCTTCCATAACACAATGTAAAAGTCAAATAGGGATAAAAATATCTTTAAACATACATGGAATAATATTAAACAATTTAAGATAAATATTTTTATGGACATTGATGAAAAATATAACCCCGGTAAATACTTACATATAAGCAATCTCGGATAAAAATGAGATTTGCAAAATTATCCCTTACCTTATGTCCAATTTCTTCCATATGTGTCCAAGAATACTACATAGTGGGTTTAAACATATTATTAATATTTAAAATAACCATAATAATATTTATGATATCATATGTGATTCACTTATGACTTTATATTACTCGTTCTTTTGTAAATTCCATGTTAAGGCAGCGTTTTGGGAAAAACGTTTCATTTATTGTATGTGTTTCGACTTGTTTTTCTTGAAATTATTACTTATATCCTGATTTTCTTAATTCCATAATGTAAAAAATCATTTATATATAATATATTTTAAGAACGTAAATATATATTATAGATCGATAAATGGAATAAAATACACCGTTCATGTAGACGTTAGGTCGTATGTACGCATAAACGCTGTTTTCATTTCCTTATAAAACTGAATGGAATTAAGTAAATGAAACATATATGTAAATAAATCCACTATAATTATTATGTAATATCTTTCATTATTATTTATTATATATACTTTATAATCATACTTGAATGGTTAATTATGGAAAATTAATCTCATCGCGTTCGTGGAGACAATAGTCCGTACGTACGCATGAGTGACAATATCATTCTTTTGATATT
The DNA here is from genome assembly GCA_963277665.1 of Viscum album. Classification (NCBI taxonomy): domain Eukaryota; kingdom Viridiplantae; phylum Streptophyta; class Magnoliopsida; order Santalales; family Viscaceae; genus Viscum; species Viscum album. The sequence goes on from OY728136.1 coordinate 2,044,469,837, forward strand.
AAAATAGTATATAATTATATGGTATATCATATATAAAGAATTATTCTAATGTTATATTTATTATTTAGATCATTTATACTCATTATTATATCCATCCAAATGATGAAATGTTTGAATAACAAACTACAGCACGACGTGGAGACGGTAAGCCGTACGTACACACGGGTGGTGACTTTTTCATTCATAGGATAGATAAAATAACTAATAGGGTTATAAAATTTTTATAATAAAATCATAGTATATAGAGGATACATTATTTATAATTTTATAATGGAAACAACACAGAAAGGGGAAGTGGAAGAAGAAAGGAACTTGAAATAGGTGGTGAGATATTTACCTCTTCTTCGGGTTCTTCCTTTTGATTTGATCAAAAGGGCTCCTGAGGCTGGATTTAAGACTATATAGAGGCCTCTAGAACTAAGGGAGGACAGTTGTAATGGAATTTGGGTAGGTTTTGGATGATCCAAATGGCTTTGGAGGTGTGAATTGGAGAGAAGGGGGAGTGCCCTTTTATAAGAGGGGTGAGGGGCACCTTAGGAAAAACTGAAAATATTATTTTATAATAAATTTATATTCGGTTTATAATGGCTCAAAAGTGACTTATTTAAAATCTAGGGTGTGGATGGGTCGAAATACTCTCAACCAATAGTCATTAGATAAATTTTGGTTTCTATTTTAATTTTAAAATTTAGTTTTAACTCTAAGTTAAATAATTTAACTTTTACTGTGTCTTCTTGTATTCTTACTCTATATATTTATAAAACATACTATAAACTGCCAATAAACCCCAATTAGTTCATTAATTTCCTCTATATTATTATATAAGTCTTTTGGCCTAACCTTAGACTTTTAGGACCATTATATCAATTAATAATATAATATTAGTTATAAAACTCTTTTATGTCAATTTTGACACTATTTGGTTTTTGGTTTTTTCTAAATTCATAACTGCATTATTACTTCGAATGAAATTCATCTAACCAACCCAAATTTTCTATATGATCCTGTGAAATTCGTTTAATTCATAAAAAGTCTCAAATTAAATTTATTTGGGTATTTATAATACCAATTATGTAAATATTTCATTAATAAAGAACTTAATGCACCATTATTGTGTCATAAATAAATTAAATTATTTAATGTCTAAAAAATATAAATAAAATATCATTATCTAGGAAATATTATTATATTTATAATTAATATTTATAATCGAATTAATCTTATGTATAACCATATATTAAAAATGTTTTATTTATTAAACTTTGATTGTAACTATTTTATCTCTTTATTAAATAAAATATTAATAAATTTCCTAATCTAATCCAAGTAGGTCTAAAGGGTAATATTTTATTCCTATGGTTGTTTTTGGTCGAATTAAACTTATCCAATAGAATTAATACATGTGTTAGGGTAATAATATTATTATTATTACCCTTAATTACCCTATTTACTTTTAACCGTGGTAAATAAAAGTTAAAAGACACTATTCATCAAAAATTATTTTCATCTCGTTGAAGCACATTTTACATAATGATATCAACCATTTCTCTAGGATTTTTTAAATTAAACTCACATAAGTGATAAAATTATGCTTTATGTAAATTTGCAAATGCTCTAAAGAGGTGGGTAAAAGAAGGTAAAATGTTCAATAAAATTTTTATATAATTAAAATTATTATAAAATGACCCCAATTAATTACATTGAACTTATATAGGTATTATATATATATATATTTTTACATAATTTAAATTTAAATAGCATAAATGATTATATAAATAAAAATTTAGTTTTATCCAATAACTCAGTGTTTTCACTATTCATCAAAAATTGAATGTTTTTAGAAAAATACCAAAAATTCACCCTTGGATAATTTCGATATTCCAAATCCAAAAATGAAGTCCATTTTGAGACATAAAATTTATAAAATTTTAAAAATTGGGTATTAGTATTCGTAACGTCTAGTTTATATAATATTTTAATATCATATCTTTGTTTAGTGAATCTCGGTATTGCGTACAACACATGCTATTGAGGAAGGTATCTCTTGCGTGTAATATAAGCAACATCAGGGTTGTGTGTAGGGAAAGCTTTCTTTGGTGTTGCGTATAACATACTCAAAATATAGTTCAATTATACATTGATCAAAATCTATACTTAGTGTTGTGTATAATAAATTATATTCGAAAGAACTTGAAATTTTGTGCATCACAAGCCAAGAATAGTGTTGCGTATACTACAAGATAATATGGTGTTGCGTATAGCGCAAGCTAATCTTGGTGAAGCATACAACAAATGACATCAATGAAATTAAAAATAATATTTCTCATAAAATCACTGGGTGTTACATTATACCCCCCTTAAAATAAATTTCGCCCTCAAAATTCGTCGGGGTTATAAGTGTTTTACTGCTTGAAATTTCGTTCATAGAAACCCACATCGTAAAAAGGAACACCAAAACATAATTTTAAAAACTAATGTATGAAACGTAGTGGTTACCGAAATTAACTCATCACTAGGTTTCCCCATAGAAGAACATAGGTGAAAATATGGATATGGAAGAGAAATCTAACCATCATGTTTGGATGAAGAGTGGTAGAGAACATGGATATGAAAAATCCAATAATCATAATGCCATAAATTTTTGATGATCTAAGGTATCATCTGATTCATAAAATATGAGAGCACTAGGACAACATTTTTTGTTTTCAAGATCATTTCCCTAATGTTACAGAATTAAAAGAAATAATTACATGATTTTGGTACAATCTCATTGTTTTTTATGCCTTGAACAATTTCCACTTCATATCTTAACGAAATGGAGTTGAATTTGTCTTTCGTGAAGTGTTAGAAGATCATGCCATAGAATGATAGGTCATTCCATCTGTCTCAAACATAAGGTTTGAAAACGTTATATACATAAGTCCATCTTATGGCGAGATTAATCGTATATGATTCCAAAAATGGACTTATACTTCAACTATCACACTGATTAATAAAATATAACTAATTTCTACTAACCAGGGACTTCCTGTAGGCTAGTGGTAGGTGATAGAGGCATGCCACACTTCATTTGTGGGTTTGATTACCACAACCTTGTCCGAAGTGATGGGGTGACTCCCATCCTGTAGGTTTTCCTTTTTCTGAAACTATATTGTTATAACATTTCATAAATAAAATCAAAATTTTATAGCCTCAAGCAATACTATATGATATATAAATTAATCCATTCCAACCTTTAGGCTTATCAAAAAATAGTTCTGTCTGATTACTAGAAATTTCATCTACCAAGCATGTGAATACCTTCATTTATCCTCCATATATCATAAGATGTATCTTGTTGTTGTTCACATTCTAAATATGTGAATACCTTAATCATGTTTTCTCTTGAAAAATGAATTCCCATTGAACCATAGTAAAAACATGAATGACATCAAAAGTTAACTCTTTCCACATACCAAAATCCCAAAATTTCTATATACTCAAACCATGATATCACTTTGTACTTATACCAATCATGAGCACATTAATACTATAAAACATCTCATTGTCTCTTTGTCCCTTCATTATGTGCATATCATCTACTTTCCAAAAATATTTGAATAACCTTTCAGGGTTACCGGTACCATTCAACATATACTTTCAAATACTTAGGAAAAACAATAGTGTAACAATCCTTATATGATTCTTTACTCCATAGTACCATTAAATTAAATATACAACATAAATCTTGATATACAATAATTTTACTACCTTCTTAAACCATTGACCGAGATTCATCATTTTATTCCTCAACACTTCTTTCATCTCATATATCATTTGTAGTCTCTTCATCGTCATCAACATAAATACTACTCATATGACCATGCTGATTCTCTTCATGAGATTTTCCCTTAGTGAATTGGTTTCCATAATTCCTGTACATTCCACATTTAAAACATTTAACCATTGATGATGTCTTAGAAATACCATTATTTTTGTCCATGGTGTTAACTGAACATTTTCGTTTACAATTACTAGCTTTGTGTCTTTCTTTTCCACACCCAAAAAATCATCCAGTTCCTTTGAAACATTCTCTCTAATGTATCTTCCCATATGATTTACATGAAGAAAATTCAACTTTCTTTCCTCTATGATCATCATGAAACTCCATATTTCTATTATTAGATGAGTAAAGAAACTTACCAAAGTTGAGATTATTGATCATATTATGAGATTTCTGATTAGGCATAGTAACGATGTTTCACCTTCCAAATCCCGTTTCATTTGCTTGATCATGAAAAATATCACTCCATTGTCCATCATATTCTCCATTAACATGAATATTCTTGTTTCCATCCATTTTCTAAAACCCATAAAGAATATTTTGAGAAACATAATCAAGTGGAGCATCTTCAATATATAACATCTTATGATTAATTATAAGATCATTACCGTAATTCTAGGACTAAAACCTATATGTATGCTTAACCTTAGGGACATTCCTAGACATACCTTAAGAAATATCTCTAGGGATCTCACTAAAGTTTTCGCATCCTAGTTTCAAAATGTTTACAAAACCTTTCCCCTGATACTAACTTTAGAGACCCAAACTTGACATACATGGACATTACATTACTTTTTCATAATACTTAATACATAATAGAAACAGACACTCAAGGACCGTAATAGTTTAGTGTCTTTGGAAACTCAGAACATAATCTTCTAATCATGGTGATAGATCTTCAATATCTCCCATAAATAACTTCCCCTTTTGTTTTCATACCTAAAACCATTCCTTATATCCTAGGGAAAAGAAAACATATAAAGGGTGAGCTCAAATGCCCAGTAAGGGCAAGCATGGAGAAAATAAAACAAACCATATACATTTGAATTTAAAAACATGAACATAATGTTTAAACATCCAAATATTGGGAAAATACATAAAACATGGTAGTACGTAAGACATAGATCATAATGGAACATTAATAATTCTAAAATAGCATGGGTAATAAACCATGTAAGCATGGAAAAACATTAATCACAATATATGATTACCATTATAGCCAAGGCATTACTGCCAAGTCTATCATAGTGGACAAATTCCATTACTAAACCAGGTTTACTTGTCGTTCCAGCCCTGTACTACTGAACCAGATTCACTTGACATTCTAGTCATGTCTATCTCATGAGATATAAATCTTTACCCAATTCATTGTAGGGATATATCGGTCCCATCCATCTCATATTGAAATCATTCTTACGTGTGCCACAAAATAATCATAAATCATTCATCAAAACCCAAAGAATAAAATGGGTTTCAAAAACATCATCTCATCTTAACATATTCTATATAAAACAAATGGATGTAATATCATCATAAGAAAAAACAAACAATTTAAATAATAGTGACATTGTACTTAAAACATTAACATAATAAATAATTTCATCTTATATGGAAAATAGTTTTGATAAAACACTTGAAATGGATTCTTGAGGAAAATATCCTTTCTTCTTCAAATTCATTTTCTTTTTACAAAATGACATTCAATTTTAAAAGAAAATTATTTTAATAAAAATAATCATGAAATATTGTAGAGGAAGCTTCATGAAAATTAGGGATTTCGAAACTATAAAAATATGTTCATGCCTTATATGTTAAAAAAACATTCTCCTTGTACTTTTATCGGAAAAGTCAAAAAATTCCTCGTATGTTAAACAAAAGAATGATTCCTTCCATAACACAATATAAAAGTCAAAGAGGGGTAAAAATGACCTTAAAAATACATTTAATAATATTAAACAATTTATGAAAAACATTTTTATGGACATGGATTAAAAATATAACCCCAGTAAATACATACGTATAAGAAATCACAGATAAAAATGAGATTTGAAAAATTATCCCCTACCTTATGACCAATTTCTTCCGTTTGTGTCAGAGACTCCTGTATAGTGGGTTTAAACCTACTATTAAATTTTAATAAAACCATAAAAATATTTATGATATCATATATGATTCACTTATGACTTTATATTACTCGTTCTTTTGTAAATTCCATGTTAAAGCAACGTTTTGGGTAAAATTGTTTCATTTATCATACGTGTTTCAACTTGTTGTTATTGAAATTATTACTTATATCATGATTTAAATAATTCAATAATGTAAAACATGATTGTATATAATATATTTCAGCATAAAAATATATATGATAGATCGATAAATGGAATGAAATACACCGTTCATGGAAACGGTAGGTCGTACGTACGCATGAACGCTGTTTTGGTTTCCATATTGAACTGAATGGAATTAAGTAAATGAAACATATATGTACATAAATCCAGTACAATTATTATGTATTATCTTTCATGATTATTTATTATATATACTTTATAATCATACTTGAATGGTTAATTATGGAAAATGAATCTCGTCGTGTTCGTGGAGACGGTAGTCCGTACGCACGCACGAGCGACAATATCATTCTTTTGATATTAAAATTGTATATAATTGAATGTTATATCATATATAAAGAATTATAATAATGTTATATTTATTATTTATATCATTTATACTCATTATTATACCCATCCAAATGATGAAATGTTTTAATAACAAACTACACCTTGACGTGGAGACGGTAAGCCGTACGTACGCACATGTGGTGACATTTTCATTCGTAGGATGGATAAAATAACTAATATGGTCATAAAAGTTTTATAATAACATCATAGTATATAGAATATACTGGAGGTTTTTTTATAATGGAAACGACAAAGAAGGATGAAGTGGAAGAAGAAAGGAACTTGAAATGGGTGGTGAGATATTTACCTCTTCTTCGGGTTCTTAATTGTCATTTGATCAAAAGGGATCCTTAGGTTGGCTTTCTGACTAGATAAAGGCCTCTAGGATTAAGGTAGGATAGTTGAGAGGGTATTTGGGTAGGTTTTGGATGATCCAAATGGCTCAAGAGGTGTGAATTAGAGAGAAGGGTGAGTTCCCATTCATAAGAGGGGTGAGGGGCACCTTTGGAAAAACATAAAATATTATTTTATAATAAATTCATATTTGGTTAATAATGGCTCAAAAGTGACATATTTAGATGATAGGCTGGGTATGGGTATAAAGCCTCTCAATCAATAGGTTTTATACAAGTTTAGGTTACCATTTTAACTTTATAATTTAGAATTAACTCTAAGTTAAATAATTTACATTTTACTGTATCTTCTTGTATTCTTACACTATATGGTTAATAAACATAATATAAACTGCCAATGGAACCCCAATTGGTTCATACTTGTCATATATATTATTATAAAAGTTTTGTGGCCGAACCTTATATTTTTAAATCCATTTTATTAATTAATAATATAATATTTGTTTTAAAAACACTTTTATGTCAATTTTGACACTATTTGGTATTTTTTTTCTAAATTCATAACAGAATTATTACATCGAAAAAAATTCATCTAACCAACCCTAATATGTTATAGTAACCAATAAAATTAGTTTAATTCATAAAAATTCTCAAATTAAATTTATTTGGGTATTTATAATATCAATTATGTTAATATTTCATTAATAAGGTAATTACTGCATCATCATTGTGTCATAAATAATTTAAATTATATAATGTCTAAAAATATGAAAAAATACCATTATGTAGGAAATATTTTTAAATTTATAATAAATATTTATATTCTAATTTATCTTATATATAACCCTATATTTATAATGTTTTATTTATTAATCTTTGATTTTAACTATCTTAACTCTTCTTTAAATAAAATATTATTAAATGTCCTAATCTAATCCATGTGGACCTAAAGGGTAATATTTTATTTATAAGGTTTCTTTTGGTCAAATTACACTTATAAAATACAATTATGACATGTGTTAGGGTAATAATAATATCATTTGTACCCTTGATTACTCTATTTACTTTTAGCCATGGTAAATAAAAGTTAAAAGTTACTATTCACCAAAAATTATTTTCATCTCATTGAACCACATTTTACATACTGATATCAACCGTGTCTCTTGGATTTTTGATATTCAACTCACAGAAGAGGTAAAATTATGTTTTATGTAAATTTGCAAATGCTCCTAGGAGGTGGGTAAAAGACGGTAAAAAGTTCAATAAAATTTTTATATATCTAAAATTATTATAAAATGACTCCAATGAATTGAATTAAAATTATATAGGTATTACGTATCTATTTTGGCCTAAATTAAATTTAAATAACATAAATTAATATTTAAAAAAAATTGGTTTTAACCAATAACTCAGAGTTTTCACTATTCATCAAAAATTGAAAGTTTTCAGAAAAATACAAAAAATTCCCCCTAAACTAATTTTGATATTCCGAATCCAAATATGAAGTCCATTTTGAAAGATAAAATTTATAAAATTTCAAAAAGTGGGTATTACTATTTATAATGGCTAGTTTATATAATATTTTAATAACATATCGTTGTTTAGTGAATCTGGGTATTGCGTACAACACACGCTATTGAGGAAGGTCGCTATTGCATGTAATTAAAGCCTTATCAGGGTTGCGTATAGGGAATGCTTCCTTTAGTGTTTCTTATAACATACTCAAAATATAGTTCAATTATAAATTGATCAAAATCTATACATAGTGTTGTGTGAAATGAATTTTATTCGAAATAACTTGAAATTTTGTGCATCATAGGCCAAGAATAGTGTTGCGTATACTACAAGATAATATGGTGTTGCGTATAGAGAAAGCTAATCTTGGTGAAGCGTACAACAAAAGAAATCAATGATATTAAAAATAATATTTCTCATAAAATCTCGGGGTGATACACACACATAAAGGTAAGTGAATATTTAAAAGGGAAACCTCTTAAAATGATAATTCTAGTCATTTACATGATCTACATTTCACTAATCCCATACTTCACACTATTTTCAAAATTTTGGTGGAATGAACAGGTTTTATCATTTTACTCATGTTATAAAATGTTTTGGGACTATGAGACTACTTAAACACTATTAAAAAGTTCAATAACATGATATAAATACGAGGATAGCCTTCCATAAATACAATAAATCTAGTGATATGGTTCTATTATTCATATTCTTTTTCAACCAGAAGAAACTCAGGTACAGTCATTTCAATCTATTCTAGTTTTTATATCCTTTTCTTCTTCCTCATTTACTCCTATTATTTTATTACACTCTTGTTTATTCTATTTAATTCTTCTATTTATTATCTACTACACACACTTACATCACTTTTATCATTTTCACATTATCAATAGAATAGAGTAAGATCCAATTCGAATTGAAAACTCTAATTCAAACCATCAACTTCCTTCATCCAACCAAAAAAATATCACATTATTTTGATCCATTATATCTTGTTGGATATTTTAGGTAATATTGAAAATTAAAAAAATAATATCACTAATCGAGTTAGAGAGACATTAGATAATCCAAGAGTATATGTTAGTAAAACTACTTATAACTGAATCAAACATCTTGAAATGGATTTCACCCTAACCTGGCACATAATGGTTGGTTGTTTTCCATATAAATGATTTTAACCATGGGTTTTTTCCTTTTAGGTTTGTATATTTTTTCTATCACTTTTACCTATTGACCATGGCTTATTAAATAAAGGTTGTTGTCCTTCTCCATTAGTTTTTTAACATACTAACCATATATCAATCACAACTACCTTTAGAAACCAACATAAATGTAGTGATATCAACAATTTAAATTAGGTAAATTGGATAATCCTGGTGAACATTTTGGACATAGTTATTTTTTAGTGTCACAACACCAATACACCATGTGAATCAAAATTCCAAACCATGGATGTGGATAGGAACATTTTGGATCTACCTCTCATCGACACACCATCTAAAATGGGTGAGGACTTCCTGTATTGGCCCTGCATTCCTTAAAGAACCATCATCACTTCAAGATCCTTGTAATATACATATAGGCTCCTTGTAACTTCATAAAAGCATAGAATCATTTTAAACTAGTCATGATGATTATAACATTGAATATTCTTTCACATTTGTTCGTTGATGTAAGAACCTGATTTTTCAATCAGGTATGGATCCTTTAATTTTTTTGTCTAAAAATTTACTATAGACCATTTATAAATTCCTAATGAGTTAGTAAGGTTCATAGAGTCTCTAGGGCTTGTTCGGAGCCCAGAACCCATATTTTTGGAATAACAGGCCATGTTACACAGTTTTTTCATGGTTTGAACACATTTTGACTAACCGTGCATATTGTGTTTTTTCAGAAAGTGTAACCTCACATGGCTTGGGCACAGTCATGCATCCAAACCAAGCAAATGACCCATTTCTAGATTCGGGCAGAACTATCTCACACGGTTTTCACACGGTTTGACAAATAGTGAGGACAAACCATGAGCATGCTAAAATCCGATGTCAAATGTCTAAAATGCCATTAATGATCTATTAATACGTCTCTTTCCTCCCTAATCAATGTTTCTATAGGATTGACCTATTTCTCTCTCAATTTTGGGGGTTTTGAAGATCAGATCTTTGAATCAACAGATCTTCTTCATTCGGATTTAGATCGATCTTTCATTCATCACGTTGGATTTGCAATGGTAAGTAAGCGAGTTCTCTTTAGTTATTATTCTTCTCTTTCACTCTCGACCCAGATATTGCAATGTTTTTTATTTCACATTTTCATAGATCTACTCTGATTTTAGAAAAATCAATGGTCTATACCGGAGTAGGAGAGTCATACAACTATAATGTGGGTAGTCTATAACTCATCCCTAAAGATCATTTTTTGGAATGTTCATATGGGGCCCGCTGGTTTCATTGGAAAATATTTCTTAAATTAATATGTCATGATTATACTTATTATAATTGTATCATTATGATCTTTCCAATTATGTGATTATTTGTTAGTGGTTACACCTACAACTCAACCCCCTCATGTCAAATCTTATGCCATAATTGGGTTTTTAGTGTTTTGACACGTTGGGGCCAACATTCGGGTGTGCCATTGCATGACCTTTCTAAAGGTGAGACTTCTCATCATACATTAATTTTTATTATTTAGATTTTCATAATGGCATGTACCATATATTCTCACCACTTGACCCACCTAATGTAAGTGCTTACAAATTCTTATATGATGTGAAATATGAAATGTAAAATGGGATCTATACAATGTATATTACTTGTCCTTATTAAAAGATATTGAAAAAAGGTTTCATGGCCATATCACCCCTTTCCATGTTGAAGGAAGGTAGTGGATTGAACCTCAATAATTTATTTTGACTTAATGGCTAACTAATACTTGATTAAATGGTTGCAACGCAACTTGGCCTATCCACACTAATGGAAGACAAGGCCTAGACAGATGGTTTAAACTCTACTTAACCTATCCATACTAATGGAAGGAAAGACTTGAACAAAAATGAATTATTACATGATTAAAATATCAAATAAGAATGTACTGACTCGTTCATGCCTTGGATTCTAAGAGGATAATACCTTGGGTCTTGAGAACCCCATTCTGATTCAAGGATACAGTTTTCTTAGACTAATACCCACCTAGACTCCGGTTCTTGACTATTTATTGTATGACTGGTATACTACCATTGGGTCCCTTTCTTTATAAAGGATGCCTCAAATACACTCCTTGGATCCAGCATTGACTAGTAGGTTCCATGGTGAAATCCCATCTGGTCCATATCATTGCTTAGCCCTGTTTTACCTTGGTCGAACACCCTGGACTCGGTAGGCAACTTATTGTGGAATGACTTGGATTACTCTCCTTGAATTACACTCTTACCCCTTATCTAGACTTAGATAATACTGAGTTAGCTTTCTGTGAGTTTTCATTACCTTGGTTTTTACCCTGGAACTCCCTCACTGGATGTCATTGTTTAGTTTCCTTGTTACATCTTGTATCCTTTACTACTTATATTATCACCATGTGATGTTAGTGTTGGCTATGTCTCATCTGACCTATTAACATTAAATGGTAATTGATTGATTAATGAACTGGTTACATGTTCAGACACCAGCCGACGGTTGAAGAATGTACATGGTTATATAGTTATTTGCACTGCTTGCTTTACTTTATATATATATCTACACAATAATATATTCCATTATATGGGCCAGATGTTATAAGCACCGGTGGTGGTGGACCACTGGTATTTATCTCACACCCTCTTCGGACGTTTTTTGGTACCTAGAGTAGATTACATGGTTGCAGGTATTGACAATAGGAAGCATGTAGCTTCCAATAATTGTTTGTGTGCTAAATGGATGGAGCTTGATATGAGATGAACGAGTAGGATCTTGGGATGCTAGAGTAGAATTTTATTTCCTTTACATTTGTGGAGCATGTTATAATTATTTTCTTGTATCCATGCTTTCATGTTTTCTAGTGACCTCACATTACATAAAAACTGTTTCCAGCTGATACACTTATTATTATTCTTGTGTATTTATTGCATCAGTTTGCGTTCGCTATTTCATTATAATGATTCCTCTATTTTCTATTAATTTAAAACTTTTTCATTGATCTACACTCGACTAATGACGTAATGGTCTTCCCACGAACACATCTTAAGCCCTCACTACTAGTGGGAAGCCTCTGGAGTTTGGGATGATTTGATTGATTCCATGTGTCCCACAGGGCTCGGGGGCACCCGTTTAGTGGCCTCTGTGTCTGGGTCGACACAAATTTGTATCAGAGGTGGTTTATTTTCTTACATTACAATTAGTATACTATAGATTATAGAATAAAAACACTTGGGAATTGGTCATAAGTAATTCTAGGGTGTTGTGAACCCATGTTCAGGGTAAAAGAAAAGTTACCCATAATGAAATTGTTGTTCTATTTTTCCTATTACAATTAATATTATTTAACCATTGGGTGACTCACATGTTTTGTGGTGATATTGATTATTACTCTTTTGTAATTTATTTAATCGTTGGATTCCTGATAATGTCAAAGAGTATTGCTACATGCATCATTATAGGACCCTATACTTCACAGGTAATGCATATTTCTATGCCATATAGGGTAATTTCAATAATTTTTATTGCATGTTATGCCTGTGATTGTTCAGTTATGTTGTGACAGTGGCTTGTACTTGTGTTAATTTGGCTTCAACTGAGTGACTTTCTTTCTCATTTCACAATGTTTATGGGCCCTCATGGGATGGAATGAGTAATTTATCGAGTCAATCCATTATGCTATAAATAAATGGGTGTCGTTTCTTATGATAGGTGAATGGGAACTAATTCATTGGAAATGAAAATCCATTATAAAATGAGTACTGAAATCTAAAATTAATTGTTTTCACATTCGTGTCCCACCATTTCATGCATATGAAAGGTAAATAAGTGAACATAAGAATTAACTTCCAAATGACATAGAGCTTATACTTGACCACTTACTGATACCTAGCCGTCTAAGCAGGTAGTTTGGGTGGTATGCCTTGGGTAAAGAGTTTTTATAAGTTCAGATTCTATTAGTGTTGATATCATTTTTTCTAGTCTTGATATAATTTGTGTTCTTTCCATTTATAGACCAAATCCACCACGCCGTCCTCATGTCATTCGCTAGGAGGGTGGTGACGACCATGCTCTATCCATGGTGGGCCCTGATCTACCACTCTTACTTCAAGGAATTCAACATGAGGCACCACCTGATGTACCTAATCCAAGAACTGATGCACAAGACTATGATATTTTCTTACGTATGATGCATTCCATGATTGGTTTTCTACATGTTGCACCTACGATGGCTGATCTGACCCGCAAGTTCTAGCTGTAGGATCCTTTTACTTTTTCATGGGACGGAGGATCTCAAGCTACTTTATCATGTCTTGAGAACATTCTATCTATATTTGGGAAAATGGAAATTCCTATAGAGAAGAGAGTCAAGTTGGATACATACATGATTCAAGATTCTGGAAAGCATTGGTGGGATGTCGTTACCTTGGCCAGACATCATCAGGGCATGTTATGGTTTGACTTCCAGACTACCATCTAAGAACATTCATTTCCTCACTCATTGAGAGCTGACAGGTCTAGAGAGTTCATGCATCTCAAGTAGGGTTCTATGTCATTTATGGAATATTCAGCACGTTTCACAGATTTACAGTGCTTTTCACCACTTCTAACTGGTGATGAGATTTATCATGCAAGATTTTTTGAGTATGGGATTCAGTGCACCATCTGAACTCATGTGAATGTATTTGGACTTCCTACCTCCTCTTAAATATTTGATCAGGACCTTATCATAGAGCATAACCTAAGGGAAAGTGCAAGTACCAGGATTGAAGGATCTGTGTCGCTTTTGGCTAGTTGTTCTTCCAGTGGAATTAAATATTCCCTTATTTCTTTTCATCATGGAAAAGGAATCCAGAGTGTCTAGTTTGATAGCTCTGTAGTGTATCATCAGTGTAGAAAACCAGGGAATAAAGAGCACTAGTGTGATAGAGACCCTATAGAGTGTCGGGCTTGTGGTTGTATGGGTCATCTTCAGAGCTTTTTCATGACAATTCCACCAGCTTCGAGTGGAAAAGGAATATATTTAGCTCCACCTTCAGGAGAAAGATCATTTGTGCCATGTCAGGTGGTAAGTTGGAGTAGCATCGATAGGTCTGGACGAGGAGGAGGTCTTGGTTGTACTATTCTAATCCCTGATTACCAGCAGTGACATCAGTGTAGTCATGATCATGGTAGTCCATCAGTTGCATAGGGATATGGATCAGGTCAGTGTAATGCCTTACAGCTGATACCCGAGGATCAGGTTGTGTGACCATCTACAGTATGAGGTACTATTCTCTTAGCCTCTACTATAATCTCTTCTTTTATTGTTACAGGTGCATCAAACTCTTTTATTTTTGTATCTATCATGGAAATTCTTGGACTTGAGATGCATTATCACTATGGTGTAATAACTATCAATACACCATTGGGAATACGGATAGAGGGCATACGCCAATGCAGTGACTATTCCCTTGAAGTAAGTAGTTGCCCTTTATTATGAAATTTATTTTTACTTGAGATGACGGGCTTTGATTTTATTCTCGGGATGGACTACTTTGTCTACTATCATGCCTTTGTATACTGTTATCGTCGAAGGGAATATTTTGCATCACCAGAAGGCAACAGTTATCTTTGAAAAGTGTGAGTGGGATGAATGGGTTGGGGGAGTGGGGCCAAAGCATCATGGGCTTGGTGTAGTGACTGGACAGATTGAAAATATTATCATGGAGGATTAGGTTTTTCTTCAAACTGATTTCACTCTAGTAGTTAATCATTTTAGGGATGTCTTTCCTAATTATTTTTTTTGGATTACCCCTTGATAGAGATGTAGAGTTTACAATTGATCTTATTCCAAGAGCATCTATGATGTCCATTTATCTGTAAAGTATGGCGCCTACTGAGCTTCAATATTTCAAGCATAAGAAAGAGGACATAGAGACCAAAGTCTTTATACGGTCCAATACATCCTCTTGGGGTTAAACCATGCTTTTTTCTAAAAATACGGATAGAAATCTCCATTTATGCATGAATTACAGAAGGTTGGCCTAGTTAATAGTCAAGAACTGGTATCCACTTCCTTGAATATATGATCAATTTGACCAACTCCAAGGATCAAAGTTGTTATCTAAGATCAACCTGAGAATGGGTTATCATCATGTGTGAGTTAGACCATCAGACATACCTCTTAATGTTTTCCGTGGTAGGTATAGTCTGTATGAGTAACGTTTTATGTCATTCAGTATTAAGAAAGTTCCTAACATTTTCATGTCATCGATGAATAAGGCTTTCCATCCATATTTGGACTCTTTTTTCATGGACTTTGTGGAAGACATCTTTTTCTTTTCACGCACTCCTAACAACCATGCCAAACATCTTGAGATTGTTTTGAGTACACTGATAGAGCATCATATTTATTTCCAGCATTCTAAATATGACATCTGGATTTACAATGTCCACTTATTGGCTCATATTATTTCATAATCAAGAGTATTTTTTATCCTGGAAAGGATAGTGTTGTAGTATCCTAGGAGAATTATAAGGACGTGTTTGATATAAGATGTTTATTTGGGATGGATAGATATTATAGTCATTTCTTACTATAATTTTCTCATATTATTTCACCTCTTATTAGACATACAAATAATGGTGTTAAGATTCTGTGGTCAGAAGCATGTGAGAAATCCTTTCAAGATCTCAAAGAGAGTCTCGTCTCATCACTTATTCTGAATCTTCCAAAACATGGTAATGTTTATATCATCTTTTATGATTCATAAGGAATTGGCCTAGGAGAAGTGTGGATGAAGGAAGACAATGTTGTTTTGTACGGATCTCGGTAGTTGAGGCCTCATGAGAGAAATTACCCGACACATGACCTTGAGCCAGAAGCAGTTGTCCATGCCTTACGTTGCTGGAGACTTTATCTCTTGGGTGAGATCTTTATGGTGTATAAAAATCACAAGAGCCTCAATAATATATTTTCTCAGCATGACATGAACCTTAGAAAGTGATTATGGTTCAAAAATGTACAATCAATTGATTTGGATCTTACCTATACACCTAGAAAAGGCAATGTGGTTGCAAATGCATTGAGTAGGAAAACTCAAACATAGACCGTATAGGAAGAAAGTGATGAATGGAAGGCAATGTAACTCTTTTATGAAATTCATCTAATGTTTCAGGATATTCATCAGCAGTCTTACCTTTAATCCTTAATAGTGACCTCTTCCCTCCTTGAAAAGGTAAATAGTAGGAAGTTTTCAGATCCTGAAGGTTTGGTTCTCTGTGATAGTATATCAAGAGATAACCCACCTATGGTTTGGTATATGGACAGAGATGAAATCCTGAAGATGTGAAATAAGAGTTGATGAAAGAGTATCGTGCTTCCTTGTGGGCAGTTCATCCAGGCATCTTAAAGATATGTCAGGATATGTGATTCCATTATTAGTGGCCTCGGATGAAACCTTAGATAGCAGGCTTCATCACAAGGTGTTCCACCTATCAGCAGGTGAATGTGGAACACCAGAGACCTAAAGGTTTATTAAAACTTCTTCCATTCCTGAAATGTAAATGGGAAGATGTTGTTATCAATTTTGTAGTCATCTTACCTAGGTCGCTGAGGGGTAGCGATGCTACCTGGTAGTCTTTCATGACTGATGAAATCATATCACTATCTTCCAATTCGAGATACTTTCTTAGTTGATGTGTTGGAAAAAATGTATGTTTGTGAAATCATATGACTACATGGGGTTTTACATACTATCATTTCAAATAGGAATTCTCATTTCACTTCACGGTTTTGGTAGGGTATGTAAAAATATATGGGAACACAGGTGCTTAGCACAACCTTTCACCCTCGGACTGATGGACTATCTAAACAGACAATATTATTATTAGAGGATATGCTCTGAGCATGTGTCCTTTATTTCAGCGGTTCATGGGAGAAGAATATCCCTCTCATTGAGTTCTCCTATAGTAACAGTTTTCAGGTGATGATTCAGATGGATCCTTTTGAGGCCATATAAGGTAGGCCATATCGTTCACCCTTGTGCTAGATAAAGATATGTGAGGCAGCCCTACTATGTCCTCGTCTCATTTAGGATAATTCCTAATAGGTCTAGGTGATCAGGAAACATATGTCTACTGCTCGGTCTAGATATAAATCTTATGCTGATCACCGTCGATGACTTCTTCAGTTCGAGGTTGGGGATCATGTTTTTCATCAAGTAACTCCCAGGCTTGTGCATAGATGGTTACGGAAGAAGGGAAAGTTATCACCTTGTTACGTAGGGCTGTTATAAATTTTAGATAGAGTTGGGTCGGAAACCCATCAGTTGCTACTACCTTAGAGGTATCGTGCCATGAACAACATCTTTCATGTCTCACAGCTTCACCAATATCATGTTGACCCATAGAATACCTTTGATCCTGAGGATATTGAGTAATATGTGGATGCTACCTTTGAGAAGTATCCAGTATACATTGTTGAAAAAAGAAAAAAGGTTCTATGAGGTATGTTTGTCCCTCTCATATGGTTGCTTTGGAAGCACGGTAGAGTACAGGATGAGACTTATGAGAGGGAATCTAATGTACATTCTCAATGGCCAGAGTTGTTCTCATATAATGTTCCCTTACCCTTGGAAGGAGAAATTGAGGGTGGTGAGTTCTTTTAAGGGGGAAAGACTATAAGAACAAAGTTTTTCAATCAGGTGTGGATCCTTTAATTTTCAGTCAAAATCTTTATGTTGTTCTTTTTATAAATTTATAAAGATTTTGTAAAGGTTCTGAGAGTGCCTGGGGCCTATTCAGAGCCCAGAAACCATATTTTTGGGATAACATGCCATGTTTCATGGTTTGGGAATAGTTATCAATTGGTTTTCTTAACTGTGCAGATTGTGTTTTTTCAGACAGTGGAACCTTTCACTGCTTCTGGACGGTTCTGTAGCCAAACCGTGCGAGCACCCATTTTCCAAGATTCGTGCAGAACCATCTCACACGGATTGAAAAACCATGTGGAAAAACCGTATGCAGGCTGAAAACCATGTTAAATTATCTAAAATCCCATTAATGATCTATTAATCCACTGTCTTCCTCCCTAATCCAAGTTTGTCTGGGATTGACAAATTTCTCTCTCAATTTTGGGGTTTTTCAAGATCAAATCTTAGAATCAAGAGATCTTATTCATTTAGATTCTGATTGAGCATCCATTCATCATGTTGGATGTGCAATGGTAAGTACTAGAGTTATCTTTATCCATTATTCTTCTCTTTAATTCTAAAACTATATATCACCTTGTGATCATTTCTCTTCTTTTCTTAGATCTACACCAATCCAAGGAAAATCAAGGGCTAATACCAGAGGAGGAGAGTCCTATAACTCTATGGTGGGTGGTCTATAACTCATCCCTAAAGATAATTTTTTTGGATTATTCTTGTGGGGCCCACCAGTTTTGTTGGAAAAAATTTCATAAATTAACATGTCAGGATTATAATTATTATAATCATATCGTTATGATTTTTCTAATTATGTTATTAGTTGTTAGCGGTTACACCCACAACTCAATCTGCCTCACGTCAAAGGATATTCCATAATTGGGTTTTTAGTGTGTTGACATGTTTGAGACACCATTTGGTTGTTCCCTTGGTTGACATTTCTAAAGGTGAGACTTATTATCATAAATAAATTTGTATTACTGATATTTTCATAATGAAATGTACCATATATGCTTACCACTTGACCCGCCTAAGGAAAGTTCTTACTAAATTTATAAAATGTGAAATATGAAATGTAAAAGGAAAATATACTAATTATATATCATGGTCTTATTAAAATATATTGAATAAAGTTAACAAGTTTGTAGAACCCCTTTCCATGTTTATGGAAGGTACCGGAGTGAACCTCAATAATTGATTATGCCTTAATGGAAAACTAATACTTGATTAAAAGTTGCCAACACTACTTGGACTATCCACACTAAAGGAAGACAAGGCTTAGACCAATGGTTTCAACTCTAATTGACTTATCCACACTAATGTAAGGAAATACTTGAACCTAATGAATTATTACATGATTAAAATATCAAATAGGACTGGACTGACTTGTGCTCGCCTTGGATTCTGAGAGGAGAATACCTTGTGTCTCGATAACACCATTCCAATTCTAGGATATGGTTTTCTTAGGTTGATACCCACCTAGACGCTAGTTCTTTTATATTCTTTGGATGCCCAGTATACTACCGTTGTGTCCCTTTCTTCTTATCGGATAACTCAGATACACTCTTTAGATCCATCATTGACTAGTAGGTTCCATGGTGAAAGCCCATTAGGCCTATGTCTTTACTTATCCCTGTTTTACCTTGGTCGATCACCTTGGACTCTGTAGGTTCCTTATTGTGTAATTCCATGGACTATCCTCCTTGGATTACACTCTTACCCCTTAGATAGACTCAAATACTTCTGAGTTAGCTTTCCATGAGTTTACGTTACCTTGGTTATTACCATGGAACTCCTTCACTGGATGTTATTGTTTGGTTTCCTTGTTACCTCTTGGAACCATCACAATTTATATTATCATGAGGTGATGTTTGTGTTGTTTATGCCTCACATGACCTTTTAACATTAAATGGTAATTGATTAATTAATTAACTGGTTACATGTTTAGACACTAGCTGAGGGCTGAAACAGGTAAATGTTTATTTAGGTATTTGTACTACTTTCTTTACATTATATATATGCATGTGCACTAATATAATCCATTACACGGGCTGGATGTTATAGACACCATTGGTGGTGGCCCATTGAGATTTATCTCACACCCTCTCCTGGTGCCATTTTTGTACTTGGAGTATATTACATGGTTGTAGGTATTGACAAGGGGAAGCATGAAGCTTTCAATACTTGATTGTGTGCTGATAAGATAGAGCTTGATGGTAAATGACTAAGTAGGATCTCGATATGCTTGAGTAGACTTTGTTTTCTTTTACCTTGTCGAACATGTTATTATTATTTTCTTGTATCCATGATTTCCAGTTTTCTAGTTCCATGACATTACATTATTACTGTTCCAGCTGATACAGTTATTGTCATTCTTGTTTATCTATTGTATCAGTTTTCTTACACTATTAATTTATTTTTCTCCTATTTTTTACTAATCATTTATATATCTACTGCTATGATACACTATACAAATGAGGGAATAGTATTCCCATGGACACACCCTAGGCCCTCACTTCTAGTCTACATCCTCCAGTGTTTGGTATGATGTGCTTGAGGTCTCGTATCCCACCGGGCTTGGGGAACCTGTTAAGTGGCATCCAGGTCTGGGTCACCATAGTTGATTTTAACATAGAATATGATTTTGGTATTTAAAACAAAATCCGAAAACTAAATCGCATTCTCTTCGAAAATTCTTCAAACTCACAAAACACAACAACTATCTCAGTTCCTCTTTGGATCAATTTTTTCATGGTGGAATCATGAAGATGACAAGGTAAACCATGGTCCATAAAGGATATCTAAGGATATTAATCACGAAAAACATAGAACAAATCCATGAACCAATACTATATGATTCATGTAATTCTTTATTTTTCCTTAAAATTACTTCTACATAATATTGAGTCCATCATAAGGATCTCATATTTTGGTGAATGGGTACATCTTCTATTTCCATAACATTGGGTTCCCTTAACTGAATGATAAAATTTAGACACCTTGACATCCTTTCAATAATTTCTTTATTCAATCCCCACATAAAACATAACTCTAAAATACTGCCCTAATAAAAAACAACTTTGAAAAAACTTTGACACGCACTGACCCACAAAGACTCTTCCCATGTTGGCGGTGAGATGAGTGTTTTTTCCTCAACCATCTTCCAACACGTTATGAGATGGTGACTAGAACTGAGTATTATTATCACACATTATGTGAGACCTTATCCTAATTAAGTTATAATCAATCCCACAACCCCACATAAGGAATAACAATACATGATAAATAAGTGATGTTCTTATGAATGGATTACTCCCTTGAGAAGGGTGGATGAATTAGTAGAGGCCAATTTTTAAAATTTATTTTAATTAAAACAACAACTAAAACCAATAATGGTTTGATTAACTCTACTGCATTGTCAGAACCTCACTCATGTAGGTTAAAAATAATAAAACAATGAACATGTGTTGTTTTACTAGGTTTGAACCCTTCACATGTAGCATAATACTATTCATGGACGGTTAGTCTCCCTAACCCTGGATTCAAACATATTAGTATCAATAGATTATATGCATATAGTTATGAAATAGTTCCACACTATTTTTGTCTAAAGACACATCAGACTATGTAGTTTCATGCTACCTACATACAAAATGCACAACAGATATGAAAAGGAATCACTTAAGAGTTAAATTGAATCAAGAAAAGTAGATGTAGATCTCTATTAATGATCCATCAAGAATAATCAAGCATATATGATCTTTTTATATAAATAGAATGTAGAAAAAATTATATATCTCAAATTTAGATGATCTCACTGATGGATTCATATCAATAAAATGTAGACGAATATCTCTAAAACAATTCAGGAACACTCTTCATCTCTCAATGTTCTTCTCAACATCCCTATTATAAAAGATAAAAAAATATACTTATTTCTTTAAAAATAACTAATATGAGGGAAAATGATAATACATGAATTAATTTAATTCAAATAAATTAAATTCCCACTCATAATTCTTGATTCTGTTCAACTATATCGGTACTTCCTGGTCCTTCTTTATTTCCAAATTCTATTATGCTTTCAACCATGAACTGAAATCTTATAAATATTCATTATTTATAATAACTACTTGAATATATCATAATTAATGTTCTACAATTATTATATCATTTAACATCAATAAAAACATATTCTATGCATATCTTTCATAATGATAAATATTGAAAATAATTTTAAATTAGAAAATTTGTGAATTCCTAGAATAACAATCATCTTCCTTGTTGTTGAATTAATTTATAACTCTATCTTTTTAATAAAATTAATGAAAATAAGAACTATATGTCTTTATAACACAAAATAAATCACCATCATGAACATTTAAACTCAAATATTTAAGCTAAAATCACTATATTATCTAATTCTAGTGATTTCCAAATCTTAAGAAAAGTATAGCATCGTCACATTGAATTTACATATTTCACCTTAATAGATTGTTAATTAATATCTTTATCTATATAATAGTTTAGTATTTTCAATTAAAATATTTAGAAAAAAAATTAGATATCAGTATTAATAATCAAAATCAAATTATCACGTGAAAAATCTTAAATAACATTCTAGATTTGATGTTTTAACCATAAACAAACATCCTAAGAAATATCTGAATTAAATCACCCTTCACTAGATACTAAATCAATAACACATTTGACTACCTTTTTATAGGTACTTCAATGTTGGAGTTACCCTTATATGACCTATGAAAGCACTCATCCACCTTTACATATCCCATTAAAGGTAGCTATTTTATTTATATAGAGTTCAAAAAACCTTTACATCGCCTTACCTATATAAAACTCATGATTATATTTACATAGGTCAATAATGAACTTTATTTAAGTCAAGAATGAACTCTGTCTAGTTCCATAGATGATCGATCATTCTTCTTCCACTGAATACACATTTTGACTGACTATTCCCTTATCATTCACATATCAAAACTAAGTGAATAAATAAATGGAAAATTGAATGCATGTTACTATAGAATGATCATTAATTGATTAGTCATGCTCAATAACTTAAGGAACATGAAACATAATTTACTATATTAATAAATTAACTAAAATATGAAAAATCGAATGACTATATTCCCAATTGACCAACCATATTACAAATTTATCAAACACATGATTGGATGATTAACTCCATGACTTTCTGTTTGACCAAATAACTAATTGATTAACCACATGAATATTTGATCGTCTGAACAACTGATAGATCTAATATATCTATAAACTCAATAAAAATACTTAAATTAAAAATTAAAAACTAAATTTCTTTGGAATAATTTTTTACCATCAAGAATCAACCAAAAAATATCTAGTTATCCTAAAAAAACTATTCCAAACTCAATAATTCTATTTACAATGATTTCTAACCGTTATCATTTTCTAACAACTCCATTGGTACTTTAATCTCATCCTTTTGAATTTATTATCATTTTTTCTTATCCATTTAATAGAATCATTGGTCTTTTCACACCTCCTTAAGCTTCATAAGATATATCATATCGAAACCAATATCATATGAGAAGTGTCTTGCACAACACAACTAGATATGTTATGTTTTTATTGAATTTCAACCTTTATTATTCAAAACAAATTCTATGTGACATAAATAAACAATATAAATGAACTCCCTCCAAAGTTCTTACATCTAATATTACTATCAAATGAATCCAATATTTATCATTTTCCGTAGTTTTAGATGTAATGGTAGTGATCATTACTCATATTTCACTTCCCCTTTGAGAGATAATTGAGACATTATTTTTTCCCCATTATCATCACAATCCGTTGAATAGTGGAGGGTTAGTACAACATTTTTTTCTCATATTGGATGGGGATAATGACGGAGTTTCATCCTCAACTCAAATAACCTATCTCTTTTCAGGGATTTTATGAAGATATCTATACTCATAATTTGAGTATAAATGGATTTTATCTTGATATATTCAGTTATCAATATTTTAATGAAATAATGGAAGATTTCTATGTGTTTGGTGCTAGATTGTTTGATAGGTTTCATTAATATTTTTAATTCACTCGAATTGTCACAAAAAATACTCAGTGGGTTCTCAATTTTTATAATTAAATCTGTTAATAATAAAACAATATATAAAACATGTTTACATACATGATTGGATGACACATATTATAACTTAGTGTTTCTATGTGTTATAGAAATCTACTTTTTACAATTCTAGAACACATTATCCTCACCTATAAATAAAGACCCACCAGATGTTGATTTTCTATCAGTATAATCACGTGCCAAGTATTCAGTAGTGTATCCATGTAGCTATAAATCATTATAGTATTTATAAACTAGGCCATACTTTATTATTCCCTTTATATATCTCAATATCATATTTTCTACAAGATGTGTGACTCCCTTTGTTGACTATAAAATCTAGCATAATGTTCCATAATAAATTTTTTGTCTAGTCTTGATGTTGTCAAAAACTACATACATCCAATGAGTCATCTAAGTTTTTTTTGGTGAACCATGGATTCATTCTTCAATTTATAATCTTTTCATCCACCCAAAATTAGTACGAAAAAATATCTTGATTATTTTATTCCAAACATTTCTAATAATTCTTTTTCATATTTCTTTTTAAAAAAATGTGAAATTTGGTTTCTAAAAAATATTAATCTAATAAAATAATGCAATCCTCCATGTATTTATATATAAAACTATTCATTTTTCCCTCAAATTCCTCACAAAGGTAGTCAGGGTCACTACCTAAAATGTTTTCATAAATATAAACAATGAAAAGTATAGTACCTATGTGAATTTATCTTACATATAAATTTTTATAAAATTTTAATTTAGGGAAACCAATTTCATTCAATCACCCATCGTGTTTTGGGGACTAATATCTAAGAGTAGATTTCAACACATACAAATCCTTTCCCAATTTATACACTATAATACCATAAAAATCAAAAATAAAAACACATTTTAAAATAAATACATACTCCTCATAATAACAGTTTAAAATACTAATTTTAAATCCATTTGGAATTACTTCTTGTGCTTGTGTGTAGCCAGAGAAAAAATTCATATTTATTTCAATCATTGCTACTAGATAAAGTTCTATTAAAATTAAATTCCTTCTATTTAGGTAAATCATTTGCATAAAATATTATCCGCATTCCTCGTTACATCCACTATCTTATTAAAAAAATTATACATCCATTTGATTCAAATTTATTTCTTATATTTTTTGTCTTTGGACAACGTTCCAAGTTGAATTTTTCTCAATCTGATCCAATTCATCGATCATATCTTATACCCACCTAAAATTCTCTATTGTTTCATATATTATTTAGATCTAAGAATATTATAGGAGTATGGTGTGACTTCCCACTATCATTCTTATTCTTTTCTGAACAGAGGAACATTGTTCTTTAAAAATATTTTTTGCTTCAAAATGTATTTTAACCTCTAATACCTTTTCATAACCCTATCAGCAATCCCTTATTCATCACCTGCATTTTTTGAATCATTGTCATCAATAGTTTTTATGATTCCACATAGTAACCTGGCCCTATATATACTAGATCTCATTTTTTTGTCAATTACATTGGCATGATTACAAGGAATCAAATTCATAAGGACCGATTAGTTTATTTGTCCTATTAAACCATATACATACATAATTATGGTATTAAAAATGAAAACACTAATTAAAACATAATTTTTTCTAAATAAATAATATCAAGAATAATAAATTTATTCCATCTAGAATATCCTTGTTTATCTTTCATAATATGCTTCATGGGTTCCTAAATAAAGGGTAATAAAATATCGATGTGCTCAAATGATAAAGAATGGTAAATTATAGAGGAAGAAATAATGAATCACATAAGAAAACAATTTTTCTATGGTAACTATATAGACACACATACAATGTAATCAATAAAACTATTATGTAAGTGCATAAACAATATGGAATGGTAATAATTATACACACTTTCTATTAAAATGACTAGAAATGGAAAAATCAATATAGAAAGGTAATAAACTGAAACACATGCCATTTAATCAATAAAAAAATGAAACGTATCCATAAATACGTCGACACAAAATATCTTAGATGAATAATAATTGAAACTAAATGAGGGAGATTTTTTATTATTGTACATAATTTCTGACGCACATTAAACCCTCTAATATCAATATATATCCTTCAGATAGTTAAAAACTATGGGTAGAAATCATCTATACTACTTAGAAATAAACTTAAATGGGATTCCTGTAATTAATTTCATTGCATGAGTCTATTGATGCTTTTATGAGCTTACATTAATCGGTCCCACCCATATAGAATTCCTTAAATATTTCATAAATTGTGTTTTTCAGGTCCTAAGCATTCTTCATATCAAAAGAACAATATTCCTTTTTACATATCCTTATTGAATAAAAGATATATATTTATAAATAATTATAAAAATAAGAAAATAAAACTCAAAGTTAACACCATAGGAAAAATGGTATATTGTTCGCAAAATAATCATATACAAGAAAAATGTTATGGAGATTTAGGGGAAATTTTATTGTCAAATGATGATAAGAAATCGAATATATCAATGGGATTAAAAGGAATCAAGGAAGTGAATATGAATACTATCTTTGGACAAATAAATCATAAACCATACATAGAAATTTTAAGGATGGTTTCAATACAACATAAACAAAGTGGAGTAAAATAAAGGATTGTTTTCATTTTGGAATAAAAATATTATAAATGTATCTTTTAAAAATTCATAAGGAAAATATCATATTGTTTCGAAAAACCTATTGAAAAACGTTTATTTTAAAAATCACTTATGAAAAATAATTTCTATGTAACCTTTGAATCATAAAAAATAATCTTCAAAAAAATGATAGTGTGTAAATGTGCATAAGCCATATGA
Organism: Viscum album; assembly: GCA_963277665.1. Lineage (NCBI taxonomy): Eukaryota > Viridiplantae > Streptophyta > Magnoliopsida > Santalales > Viscaceae > Viscum > Viscum album. Next base: position 2,044,497,053 of record OY728136.1, read on the forward strand.
GGTAAAAAAATTCCATTTTCACGATAAAAGGTTATAAAAATTCCTTGTTCAGAAAAAGATGAGAAAATTCCTTTGAAAACATTGGTAAAAGAATAAATTGGTAATTATTTAATTAAAAAATAATTTAAAATCATTTTTTATTGCATTTCAATAAAACATTGTTTTTCGAAGAAAATAGGTTCTGAGACTAAAGAGAGAAATAAATTTGAGTTTTCTATAAATCATGTTCTAAAAAATTCGAGTACCAGATAGTGAAAAAATTAGAACTAATACTTGGAAAGGGTTATGAATGACTAGAGAACATAATAATTAAAGGTTTCATTGAAAAATAGTCATATAATATCCTATAATTTAAATACCATTTAAATATCATTAAAGTTATTATTGAGGAAAATAAACTTTTAACATTCCAAAGTGTATCATACCACTTTGAAACATTTTAAATAATAATCCTCAAGAAGGTATAATATTAAATTAATTGTTTATATAATATAAAGATAAAATAATTAATGATATAACATATAAAAATTTTCAGTATATACACCACAACAAACAATTTATTTGTGAACAAGAAATTTATCACACCAAATTAAAAAGTAAGATGAAAAATCCCTTACCTTGTGCTTCGTTTAGGGTGAACATCCTTTAATATCCTATCTAATAAATTTATTTTAATTATCTATTTTCTTCGTAAAATTTTTTAATTTTATCAGTACTTTTATTTTACTTATTACCATGTTGTATACAACTAAAAAATAATTATGTTTTCATTAGGTGTTTTGACCAAATTTTTTTATGTGTAAAAAATAAATTTTCCATGTCAACTATGGTCAAAGGTGTAATTATACAAAATCAAGAGAATAATATTAATTAATTAATTATTATACTTGTACATAAATTATAATATAAAAACCATTCATTATATTTTGTTATGAAAAAATAACCAATGTTAAAATCATGGAGATGGTAGGTCATACGTATGCATGAGTAACATTCTCACTTTTCAATTATTGTTATGGAATGAAGGTAAGTAGAAATATATCTTTATGGAATTTTTATTACGTCATAAATACCATGTTATTTAATCCTATATAATTAAATTTAGAATTTTTGTAATTTAAAAGGAATCACATCATGTTGAGGAGGTGCTAGTCCATACATCCATGAATGACGTTATAACTTTATAAGTATTTGTAAAAGGGTAATAAAAAACGATATATATATATATATATATTATTTCATGAAAGGTATTTGTTTAATTAATATAATATTGAGGTTTTTTAGGTTACATATGTTTATTTAAAACCAACCATTACACATTTCATGTATAGTGTGAACGCATCCCATCACTTTGAGGTGGTGGTAGTCCACACTTCCATAAAAAATGTTATCATATTTACAAAAATGGAAAGTTTAATGGTATGTGTTGTAAAAGACATAAATAATATTAATGAATTCATAAATATTATATATATCATATATATATATTAAATCATAATGTATATTATGGGAGGTGGTAAAGGAAAAATTATCAAGCATCTTTTCATGAGGCGGTAGTTCGTCGTACATATAAATAGTGTGTTTGTTACGAATTAGATGGATGTGTATGTAACTGTACGTATGAAAAATATCATAAAAAATATAAATATATTTAGCGTAATAGTTTTTTATATATTCATGGAATATGGATAATTAAAGGAGTGGATAAAGGAAATAAAACTAGAAAGCTAAAGGAATGATGTTACCTCTTAATCGGGCAACTCATTTCAATTTGAACCAAAGCTACTCCTTGGATTGATTCCTTCCTGAGGTGAGCCTTATAGTATGAGGATAGGGATTTCTAGGAGCTATTTTGAGATATATTTTTCCATAATAATTTACTAGAGAGGGGTGAGGAAGTGGGAGGATATGAGTCTTTTTTATAGTGGAAGAGAGTGACACTCTTTTAATACTTTTACAAAGGAATTACATACAGATTTTTCACATTAAATTTGATAAACTAATGCCCCAATTTAGATCCAAAAGAGTATATTGTATAAATATGGCCATAAAATGGATCTTGGAAAATTTTATTGGTTATTTGGGCCCTTAAGATTAATGTTTATCTATTTATTAAGATTAATTTACCTTCATCATTATAAATAATTTTGATTACATTCACGGATCTTTTTTGGTAAAAAAAAATTTACCATATTATAAATTATAAATTATTTTAATTCCAAATATGGAATAATTTTTATAAAATTACAATAAAATATTCTTTAGAAATAAATTTAAATTTAATCATGTATATTGGAAGACATTGCGGGTTTTTAATGTAAAAATGTAAAAATGTTTATAAAGTTTTATATACAATTTCAAATTTAAACAGATTTTAATAACCTAAATTTTATTAATTGATAACAAATATTATCTAATTAAATTTTAAAACCAACGTAAAATACATTTTCCATTATTAATAAATTATATGAAAATGAAGTTTTGAATTAAAATTCATTATTATTCATTTTTTATTAAAAAATGAAACTTTATAGAAATATACCAAAAAAATACCTATACAAATATTTCTACTGTAATTTAAAATATATAGTTAATTTTGACATATATAATATAATAAAGTTACAAAAATTTGATTTAAAATAGATTCTCCTCTAAAAAGTTGTAAAATGCGTTAATAAATTATATGATTTTATCTATTAAATTAGGTGTGTTCATATATTATGATAATAAAATTTATTAGAAAAATATAAAACATAATTGATTAAATAATATATATATATATATTAAATTAATATCACACACTAATTTTAAGTAATCTTATTTATTAGATAAAATAACATTGTGAGCATAAAATAGTTTTCTATAAAAATATTCACTTTACATTCAATTAGATCTTATATTCATTTATAATTAACTTGTAATCAATGAATTTATATTATATTTGTTTAAAACATAATTTTAATAAGTTATTTATTACTATTAATAACTATTAATTTAATGACTATTTTATATCTTATTATATTGAATAATTATATTTAATAATACATTTTTGTTCGGTAAAACACAATATTTCAGAAAACACAATCTTTTCAATAAAGTATCTCTTGAGTGTAACACAATCCATTAAAGAAACTCATTATTGCATGTGAAATACAATAAATAAATTTCATGCATATTGAAATCTATAAAATATATTGAATTTATTTAAAATAGTAAATATATTATATTGTCTCCATATATTATATTCCCTTTCAGAGTTTGTCTTTTATATCATACATGCTATTGAATATGATCTTCCTAATTTAGATTTTTTAGGTGTTACATTCTCCCCACCTTAATTAAATTATGTCCTTCCATTTTAAATTTGATCTTGGTGATATATTGTTTGATATTTCCTCTGTTTTAAATCCTACATCATGAGTGCGGTTTGTAAAACATCATCTATAAAAGAAATAATTAGAATTACAATGGTCATATAAACTAACATTTAACTACGTCTATGAGTATGAGAAAATTAGTGGCAATTAGAGATACGTACATTGAGGAAAAATGTTAATATTTATAGGGAGTGATTGAGGTCATCAATCATAAACAAGTGAAAGATCAATATAATATTGAGGGCCTTAAAGCTTCAAATTTGTGATGATTTAGAATAAAATCAATTCAGTAAAAATTAATTTATTAGGACTATGTTTTTTATCATTTTCTAAATTTTGAATAAATATATTAATGCCTAATAATATAAGGAAATATACATGGTATACTTATATAAAAAAAACATCATCCTTTGGATGTACTTTGATCAAGGAATGGAAATAAAAAAATTAACATTGATTCTTGTGGCACTAAAATAAATCGTTAAAGGATCATAAGGCCCATAAAAGAGTGAAAAATTTATCTATTTTTATCTAACTATTTTACAAAACTATTATGATTAATATATTAATATATAAACATAAAAACTAATAATATCGGTTCATTATTAATATATATTCATCAAAAACTAAAATCAATGACATGTTTATGAGGAGATTTTATAGGAAAGTGATAGGCATGAAAACTTTAGCATCCTTCAGTCATGGGTTAAAGACATAAAACCATTCTAGACTTGATTGGTTGTCACCCAATATAAATGTTGTTCTTTTAAAAAACCATATTAACATAATTTCCAAAATATTATACTCATATTGGTATAAATTTAATCACTAAATATCCTTTTAATTATGGTTTTAAATACATGCTCCACACATAAATACTTCATTTATTTTATTTCTATATAGGTCCTTCCTTGATCTATGGTTTAACCTATGTTATTCATTTTAATTATCTATTCAAATAATTCATAATGGTATGTAAATAAAATATGAATTATCCTAAGTATATCCCTAGGGATTATCAAACCAGGTGATAAGTAAGGCCCTTTATCATGTACTAGGTTACACCAAGTCCGGCCCAATACACCTTGTTAGAGTTTTTACCCCTAGGTACATCTATTCCATAACCATTTACACTTGTAGTATCGAGATAGGGATATATTTCTAAGAAGAACCACATAATCTCTACCTTATAAAATTTCTAGTACATTCTTCTAAACATATCAATAGATACTACCTTAGGGATATTTCCTTTAATCTAAGAAAACCTAAATCTAGTTCCCAAGGATTCTACTACACTTCCATTGATACCAACTATAGTGACCAAACCCAGATAGCTTGGAGCTAGTGGCTGGTATCAATTACATTGGCATGATTATGAGGGATTGAATCCCAAAAGACAGAATAGTTCAGTAGTCTCTGTAAACCTGATACACACATGAGTCTTGTATTACAAATGAATACACTAATTACAAAATATTTTTTCTAAATAAATAAAATTGATAATAAAAAATTTATTCCTTCCAGAATATCATTGTATATCTATCATAGTACACTTCATGGATTCCTGGGGAAAGGGAATCAAAATAAGTGTGAGCTCAAATGCTCTATGAAGGTAAAGTATAGAGGAAAAAAATAATGAATCAAACAGATTAATCATTTTGGTTGGGTAAGTAACTAATCATTTATAACATGTAATCAATAAAATTGAGAGGGAAGTGCATAAAGATTATGGAAAGGTAATAATGGGAAACACATGTCATTCAAAGAACTAGATAATGAAAAATTGATTTAAAAGGTAAGAAAATAAAAGATATGATATTTAATCAATGAACTAAAAATGGAATCTATCGATCGATATGCCGATGAAAAATCTCATGGATGATTAATAACTGAAACAAAATGAGTGAAATTTCTAATTATTGGACATTGTTTCTATGCGACATAAAAACCTCTACTTTCAAGATCCATTTTTCAGACAGTTTAAAATTATGGGTTGAGCTCCGTCTATTCTAATTATAAAAAAACTCTAACGGTTTTCTCTAAATAATTAAATCTCAATAGACTAATCATTCATCGAGGGGATTACATTAACTGGTACCCACTCATAATGAATTTTTTAAATGGTCTCCAACCCGTGTCTTTCATGTCCTATGAATTCCTCATATTAAATAAATATTATGACTTAACAAATATCTGTATTGAATATAAGATGGAGATTTATCAATGATTTCCAAAATAATAAAATAAATTTCAAAGAAAATACTATATGAAAAATGGTATATTTTCCAAGAAAAAATAATATCTATGAATAGTGATATGGATATTTATGAGAAATATTAATTTGAAATGATCATAAGAAATTGAATATTTCGTGGGAATTAAAAGGAATCAGGGAAGTAAATGTGAATAATATCCTTGGACAACTAAATCATAAACCATATAGAACAATATGAAGTATGGTATCATCAAAATATATCCCAAGGGGAGTAAAATTAACAGTTATTGTCATAGGTGATTGAAAATATTATTAAAAGAACTTTTAAAAAAATTCTTGAGTAAAATATACTTTTGTTTTGATGTTTTTTTTTGAAAAACCATTTTTATTAAAATATCGTTTGAAAAAAATATTTAAATATTAAACTTTAATTCATTAAAATAAAACATTCTAATTAAATTATGGTGGGTAAATCTATACAAGTTGTACGAGGTAAAAATAACTTTCCCCTTTCATAATAAAAAGTCAAAAAAAATACTTATTCGGAAAGAGATGAGAAGATTACTTTAAAAATATTGGTAAAATCAAAAAAGGGTAAAATTATCTTTTCAAAATCATTTCAATAAAAATTTTCAACACATTTTAATAAAACATTGTTTTTAGAAGAAAATAGGTTCTCTGACTATAGAGATAAATAAAGTCAACATTTCTAAAAAACATTCTCTATCACATTTTCTATACCAAAGAGTGGAAAAATAGTATTAACACTTGAAAAGGGACATAAATAATAGTATGATAGAAAAACTAATGGTTTTATTGAACAGTGTTCATATAATTTCCTTGAATGGAAATAGCATTAAAAGATCATTCAATTTATTGTTGAGGAAAATTAACTTTAAACATTCCAAAGTGTCCCTTACCAATTTGAAACATTTTACGTCATAAAATTCATGAAGAAATAAATTTAATTTAAAGTTTTATATAAAATAAATAAAATGTAATTAATGGTATAATATAAAAAATGGTCTGTAGATAAATGGCAAAAAATAAGTATGTGGTGGACATGAAATTTAGCTCACAGAAGTAAAAAAGTGTAATTTAAAATCCCTTACCTTGCATTTCATTTCGGGTGAACATAATTTAACATCTTGTATAATAAAATTATGTTAATTATATAATTTATTCGGGAAATGTTTATGTTCTTAATTACTTTTATTTCACTTATTACATTTATTTATAGAATTACTTAATCAATTATGTTTATGATGGGTGTTTTGACTAAATTTGGTTTATGTGACAAAAATAACATTGGATGGTCTAATATGGTCAAATAGGTCATTAAATATCATCTATATAATAATAATAATTAAATAATTTTTATATTTTTATATAAAAGATAATTTCAAAAGAATTAATTAAATATAGTTTTGAAAAATTAATCAATGTTACAATCATGGAGACGGTAGGTCGAACGTACGCATGATTAATGTTACCATTTTTCAATGATCATTTGGGAAAAAAGCTAAGTAGGAATATATATTTATAGAATTATCATTAAATCATAAATAACATTTTATTTAATCATTTATAATTATATATAGGATTATTTTTATCTAAAATAAATTACATCGTGTCAAGGAGGTGTTATTCCACACATCCACCAACAATGTTATTATTTTTTATGTTTGTGTGAAAGGATAATAAAGAAAATTATATATATATATATTTTATATTTAGAAAAATTTAATTATTTAATGAATATAGTATAATGATTTTTTATATTACATATTTTTAATTAAAATGATTTTTTATGGATTCCATGTATAGTGTGAACGAATCACGTCACTTTAAGGAGGCGGTAGTCCACACATTCACAATCGATGTGATTGTATTTACTAAAAAATGAAATGTACAAGGGATTGTGTTGTAAAATAATTAAAAAATATTAAATATATAATAAGTATCTTATATATAATGTATAAATATAGTTTCAACCATAATTTCCACCATGTAAGGTGGTAAAGAAAAACTGAACAATCATCGTTTCAGGAGGTGGTAGTTCACCTTACACTTAAACAGTATGATCATTACCCATTATATGGAGGCGTGTTTATGTTTATTTCAAAATATTATCAAAAAAACATCATCATATTTAGGATACATCTGTTTTAACATATTTAGGTATTAAGGATAATTTAAGGAGTGTATAAAGGAAAAAAAAACTAAACATCTTAAAGAATCATGTTTCCTCTTAATTGGGTAACTCCTTTTAGTTTTCACCAAAGGGATTCCTTAAATTAATTACTGACCAAGGTAAGTCTTATAAGATGATTTTAGAGATGTTTAGGATATATTTGGGTATATATTTTTTGATAAAAAGTGGCATCATAGGTGTGAAGAAGTGGGAGGAGAGGATGCCTATTTATTGTGGAGGAGGAGTGGCGCTCCTATAATATTTTGAAAAAGGAATCCCATATGTGGTTTTTACATTTAAAGTGACACCAATGATTTTACAACATATATAAATGGAATAATAAGGTGTAAATACGTCCATATAATGGCTCTAGGACAATTTTATAGCTCATTTGGTTCCTTATGATTAAGGTTTATCCCCTTATTAAACTTAATTTTACCTTAATGGTTGTAAATAATTCTAATTAATTTTTCTATTATTTTTCATAGAAGTCAAATTTTTACTTATTATAACTTATAAATTAGGTGTAATAAAAATATATAATCTGTTTTTATAAATTAAAATCACTAATTTAAAAGAAATTAATTTAAATCTAATAATGCAGACTGGACGACAATACATGTTTTTAATGTTATAAACGTTGAATAGATTGCTAAGTTTTTATATACAATTTTAAAGTGAAATTCATTCAAATAAACTATATTGGATTAATTGATAAAAATAAGAACTTATAAAACTATTAAACCTATATAAAATATAATTTATCCATATAAATAAATTATATACAAAAGCATTTTTGAATTAAAATTTAGTATTTTTCACTTTTCATTAAAAAATAAATCATTACAAAAAAATACTAAAAATATAACCCTAACCTAATTTTTATGTTTTTATATAAAATATGTATTTTATTTTCAAAAATATAATATATAAGTGTCCTAAAAATTGTATTGAAAATATATTATCCATTAAATGATGGTAAAACTGCCTTAATAAAATATAGGTTCTTATGTGTAAAATTGGGTTTGTTTTTATCTTATACTAGTAAAATTAATTAGATTAATATAAAAATTAATTTAATGGGTATAATAAATATATATATATTATTAATAGCACTCATTATTTCTAATTAATTTAATTTATTATGATAATAAAACCTTGTGATCATAGAATAGTTTTTTTTTTAAATTACTTTATTTTCAATTGGTTTTTATTTTCATTTCTAATTAACTTGTAACCAATCAATTCATTTTATTTTTGTTCAGACCATAATTTTCATCAATATGTTGTTACAATTCAATGATACTAATTTAGAGGCTATTTTATATCATATTATATTAAATAATAATATTTAATAACATATATATGTTCGGTAAAACTTAGTCTTGCATGTAATACAAGCTATCGAAGAAAGTTGATCTTGTGTGTGATTCAAGCCATTGGAGAATTTTTTTTGTTAAAATGTACTCTAAATCAGTGTCACGTGCATTTTAGGCTATAAAATATATTTAATTTATTTAAAATAGTAAATATATTATAAGGTATTAGTATTTTATCTTCCCTTATATGATTTGTGTTTTGTGTCATACACATTATTCAATATAATGTTCCTACATTCGATTTTTTGGGTGTTACGTATCAACTTTGTTTCAACCTATTGATATGAAATTTTCACATTTTTTCATCAAAAATATCAATATATTATTTAACATGCTGAATTCATTTAAGCTGGTTTTCAATAATAATCATATCAGAGTAGTCCACATCTTTGTGATATTTTTTGTTCCATCATCTATACCTGATACCATCAAATAAGTACCCTTTAAATACACCTTATTCATATTTCTATTAAAACAACCCTACTTTCTCCCTTTCATATTTATAAATCATAAAATTAAAAAAACTTTAATGTACTGAACATTTGGTTTCATTCTATTTCAAATTTCATAAGGAGTGAAATGGGTGTTTGATCTCAATATGTATATTTTTTGTATGATTACAAAAACACATACAAATTCTTTCCAAAATAAATTGAAATCATATTTTCTAAAAATATAATCCTAACCATGTAAACCACACTCATATTCATTCTCTATAAAACCTTATTTTTTTCGGTATTATGTTGTTTGTTTCATAGATTAACGAATCACTACTAAATGAGACAAATTTCAAATTCATTTCCAATAAAATCATTCCCGTTATTAGATCTCAATTTCTTACTATGAATCACCATTTCATTTTATACTTGTATTCTAAATGCTTGGAACATATCAAATACATCTAATTTTTGTTTAAGTAATTTAATATTAGTAACTTTATTGAATTCATCAATGAATATAAAGTAATATAAATCAAATATAATTGACTTTTTCCTCATTTCCCAAATAAATCTGTGTGTATAAAATCATGGGGTCAGGTAGATATAATTTCTACTATCTAATGAGTATAATGAGTCATCATTCCCTTTTGTCATTTATCAAACACATCATCTTATACTCTATTAATTTTTTGTAAGATCTTTCTAAATATTATGTTTCATACTTTTACTCAAATGTTTTTTCCTAGATAGATAATCCTTTTATGCCAGAATATATTTTGACCTTTTTCCTCATTTTGTAGAAATTGGTATAATGACCTACAAAAAAGATTGGAATTGGTTCATATTCCTTGTTAAATGATCCTTCCATTCCTCTATGATTGTAATTATATAAATTTCCTTAAATATAATCAAATGTCTAACATGATATAGAAGATTAAAAGTCATGATATTTTTTATTAACCCCTCCACATATAAAATATCACTTGATTTCATGTTTTTAGGTTAAATATCATCTGACTGAATACCCTTTAGTTTTTAATGGGAGTCATTAACAAATAAAACTACTCCACCTTCATATTTCTTTTAATATCATTCAAAATACTTTTATCACCATTAATGTGGGAGTAGAATCCAATATCCTAAATCTATAGATTTGGTTCTCTTACTGGCCAAAATACAACATCATCAAATCATGTTATCTATTCATTGGGTTTTGAATTTCATTTACGTTATCATCATTTGTTTTTATTCTAAGAAATATAGTCATACTTTTTTCATCACATTTAACTTATTTCTCACACATTCCCCTAAATTAAAGTATCATCTTAAGTAGTGACATGTTGTAGAAATTTGTGAATGATTTGTTCCCCAAAAATATACATCACTAGATGTTCATATGAAACCTAAACATTCTACATTTATAAAAATTAAGCATGTGGAATCATCTAGAATTTCATTATTTTTGTACCTTTTTATACTATATTTTCCTTTTTTGGGTTATAAATATCATCTAGTGAACATATTTCCTTCTAATGAAATTGAATAATATTTCCCCCATCTTTTTTAACACCAATCGTTACCATATTTTTAGTTAGAAGATACATTATTATTGTAAATATATTTTCAATCAAATGTTTCCAGTAAATATTTAACATTTAATTTTTTCGAGTCCCTTCAAGTGATTTATAAGATTTAGAATTGAAATCACCAGTTTTTTTAAATCCTTATTTAACATCTTTTTGTAATTTTAAACTCCATGACACCAATAATGTGTCTTGTATAATTTTTCTTCATTCAAATAAATTCATATTCAATTTATTTATCATTTTCTCATGTTTATCTTCTTTGAAAATATAAAATAATCTCATAAAAATGGTTTCTTATTTGTTTTCAAAATAATTATTTCATTAAGTGGATTTATATTTATAATTAATCATCTTTTTATTTTCATTATTCAGAGTGTTATTCTTATTAATAAATACTTTAATATGATCCTTTAACATGTCTTTCATATTGGCTTGGTTCTAAATAATCTTATTCACTACATAATATGGTATGTCCCTCTTCAGTATAAGTCATGAAATATATAAATATTTTACCAACATGAATTAAGATTCACTACTAAATGAGTGGCGAGTTCCTTTCTCATTTCTTATTGAATTATTTTTATTTTTTTAGAATAATGTCTTCTTAATTCTTCACTAATTAGATGAATCATTTGATATTTTATTCCACATATTTTTCAATTTTTTCTCATCCACTTTACATTCACAGCCTATTTATTTATTCTTATCTAAATTAAATAAAATGTCCCTAATTCCTTTGTATTTGTATAATTTTGGAAGATACTAACGTTTTACCTTGTTCATTACCTTCATGAATCTATGTAAATTAAGGGAAATAGATTCATTGATTGTCTCCATCATCCCCTTAATTTTTTGAATTAGTTTAATCTATCATTCCAACATGTTCATTAATTGTACAATTTCTCATGAACTCAAACATTATTTCCACTTATATATTTTTCTTGAATGTTTATATTTTTTCATTTAATAAGATAGAAGAATGTTTTGAAATTTAACTAAACAAATATTATCTACACCTTATAAATATGATACCACTAGATCAAACCTATCTGAAATGTTTCTTTTGATCTTATTAATAATTGTAGAGCCTTCGTGTATCTCATTAAACCCCTAGATATTACTAACCACTTCACTTACCCAATTGAAATAATCATTATTATTTTCTTACATATCCATATTGATGTATTTAAATTTTATTCTCTAGATTTTTTAATTTCTCCACCTTTACTTTCACATTTCATTTATAGTTACTTTCTAGTTAGTCTATGATTTCTTTAGCTCATTGAAGTTATATATATTTATTGTAGATGTTTTTGGAAAATGAAATAAGAATATAATATTATAATTTTTGATCATTTTTTATATTCCCCTAATCTTTAAGTTTCATCATATCAATATTTTTAGTGAGTGGAAATCCAATGACAAAAAAATCTTTAACATCCAAGTCATGTGAAAGAAGATATTGAATCATTTTTTTATTCCAATACGGATAATTTTTTCCATCAAAAGTATACAAAAACCTATTGTTTTCATAATTATTATTACCCATTCTGATCAGCTGATTGAATCAAATAAATTGAACTACATATAATACTAGTTGAGGTACCTAGGAATCAATTAATCGACTATGGAGGGGGTGAATAAGAGGAGACATTTTTTTGAAATTTATTCTTAATTAAATAAATACCAATAACCTATTAATGTTGTATTAAATAATGTATAGTGCCTCAACCCCACTCGTGTTTTTATAAAATAATGTGACAATGAACACGATTATTGTTTCAAGTTCTGACCCATTCACAGGTAACCTACTGCATTTTTTGGTTTTTTTGTCTCCCCAACAAATAATTATTCACTATAATGAAAAAAATAACAACCTTATATTTTTGAAAAAGACTCACCGAATTCTAATCTAGAGTCTCATTGGACTGTATCATTTCACACTTCCAACATATAGAATTTGTAACCGAGATGAGAAATATTTTCTTTAGAGCTCAATTACTTCAGAAATAACAAATGAAGATATCCCATAATGATCCTTTAAGAAAATTAAATAAAATAGGCTCACTACATATAGATCATATTTATAAATTCTTCTTAGTTACAAATCCAAATAATTACTCAGATAGGTTGAGATCAATTAGATGTAGAGGATTGTCTTTGAACATTGTCTCTAGTAAATCACTTCATCTCTTTGTATTGTTTTCAAATTCTATGATATTTAGGAGAAAAAACATCACTTATTTCGTTGAAAATAACTCATCAGTGGGAATATCAAATACAAAAAATAAATTTAGTTATAGTAAATTAAATTTTACCTCAGTATAATTGATTGATATAAAATTGAATCGTATAGTAAGATCTTCATTTATTTTCTAATTTTATTATTTTCACAAACATGAACCATAATCTCTTAAATATTTTATAATTTTAATAATAATATTTCAAAACTATAGTTCCAATTCTACCCATATAATTTATTTTCATCTCAAAAAACTATTTTTGAAACATCTCCAACCCTGATCAAATTTAACAATAATTAAAAATAAAAAATTTAAGGATTCCAAGAATACCCATCATATTCCTTTATAGAAAATAAATCTAAAAATTTATCATATTCATATAATTCTGGATAATAAGAAAATTATCTCATCATAACACAAAATAAATTATCGGATTGAACATTCATACTCAAATAACTCAGATAGATTTATTGTATTATATAATGATTATTGTTATTTGATCATAACAATAGTAGTAAATCATCACATTTAATTTCCATATTTATCATCTAGAAATTATTCTTGAATAATTTAATCTTCAATAAAACCAATAGATATTCAAACAAACATAATCTGAAAAATAAAAAAATAAATGTTAGCATTATGCTCTATAATTGAGTTCTCACAAAAAATTGCTTGAATCACATTCTAGATGAAATGTTTTAACCATTAAAGAATAACATCGGTAACATATAAAATAAATTACTCTTCCCAATTTAATAAATCTAGAACACCTTTGATTATTTATACATAGGTACTTGAATAGTGACAATACACTAAAATGTAATTTAAATCTCATATCACCCTTTAACCTGAAAAATATTTTTTCCCTAAATCTATTTTAAGGAAATAGTGGGAAACCAAAAAACTAACTATATGAGAGAATTAACCACAAAAATTAATCACCAAATCATTAAAAAAAGAATAATATTCGAATAAAATAACATATATAACCCCCAGTTAAATGAAGTTACTTGTGTATCCAGATCTTCTTTGTTAAGATAAAAAAATAGTTATCTATCTTTCCTCGATTCTAGATATATTCCTCTACATTAATCTTCCCTTCGTTGAAACCGCATGCTAAAATGAAATATTTCTTATTGACCCACACCCATTGATCCTCTTTAAGGTCAACTTGAAGCATTATCTAATATAATTTTTTAACAACCACCTTTAGAGAACTTATATATAAGGATTATCAAAGAATTTATTCTTTTGAGTATAGAATGATCTCCAAAAATTATCCTTTTTCTTCTTCCAGCTATCAAGTTGTTCTATTCAAGAACATGGCATGTACTAATTCCTTTTCATGCAAATCGACATCACCCTTAGGTGCCTTTTGGGCCTTATTTTGAACTTTATCAATCAAATTACCATATACCTATTTAACTCCTTCAACATATTTTGATACACCAGGACTCATTTCTATTCCATTTTTCATGGACTTAACTGAGGATCCGGTTAAACTAGTTTTTAGTAAATTCATATAATCATAGTTATTCTTTGATTTATTTCCACTTGTGAACTAGAATGTTACCAAAAAAATAGATTACCTTGGTTACCATTCCATGAGAGAGAACCAACCACCATGGCCTTGTGGGAGTCTTACTTATAGTCTATCATTAATTTTTAGGGGTCTTATTCGTGGTTCATCATTAGTTGAGAGTCTAATTCTTTTACCTTCTTCTCAATATCATCGGAGGACCTAGACATAACCTACATTAATATCTATTTTGTAATTTATTTAAGCCATTATTCATGTTCATTATTCTCCCTTTTATTTCCATTCACGATTTAGAAATAGTTTTGGTGTTGAATTGGCCTTGACATGCTTCGCTGGTCAAGTGACCCCTGTTTAGAATTCAATGGTGCATTCACATATTGAAAATCATATGGTGAAAAAAGAAACCCTGAATTATCTAGTATTAAGATACTATCACCCCTAGAAACATATTTATTGTGCTCTTGATGAATTCTCATACATCCAACCTTAATCATATTTGTTAACGAATGAGAGTCCACTAGAGGGATTTGTCCTGCCTCTCTGGGGACCTACTTTTTCATATTGGAATCAACCAATTCATGTATTTGTGTGGAAAATATATCTTCAAATCTTGGATCATTCTTCATAAGTATCATATTTTCCTAGAGAGAATAAAAAATTTATGATTCTTTAAAAACTGAAAGATCAGTAGAGAGGCCTACATCATGTATTCGTATTTTAGGGGGTTCCTTATTTTCCATTGGAAACCGCTTATCATAGGATTTTTACTGTCCATTTAGAATTGATTATTCCAAAAATGTTTGCTCTGGGGTGAAAAAAAGCTTGGTTCAAAAACCCCTTATGCCTCCCTGGCCATGATTAAAAACCCTCATTCAAGGTCTGATCCTGCATGCTTGTTCTAGAATTGGAAGCCAACCCAATGTACCGAATTTCTAAAATATTAATTCCATCATCATTTGTTAGGGGTGATGGTATTTCAGACTCTTTAGTGAGTCCTATGTCCATTCCATATCACTTCCATCAGGTGTCTAGGTAGTTTATAAGTATAAAAAAAAATTTACCCAGTGCTCTAAAACAACCTTCTTACTATAATGGAACTCTTCACCAATCGTAATACACACCAAATTCATATGTGGATTTTGGGAATCAACTTCAATACAAATTCATGGGGCATAGGGTGGAAAATAGAACTAGTTCAACAATAATATCACAAAAATAACCAACCATATTTCCTAGCACTACTAGAAATTCATGAATTTTCCATGGTTTATAATAGAGGTTATTGGTCCCTAAACCATGGTTATAGTTTATAGACATGGTTTAGAAATCCATGGATCCTATTTTTGTAGAAATAGGTCCACATATATAGCCATAGTTGGGAACTGTGTATATATCCACATTTTCCACCGTGGTAGTACACCTATAGCCACGATTTCTACCGTGGCTATATAAACATTAAATGGCTTATATAACCACAGTTTGTAACCAAGGTTATAGACTTCATTTTAGTGGGAAAACAGTTGATGTACTACACACTTCTTACCCCCTGCACACTCTCCCTCCACCCTCTGAACACACCCTCCACACCCCATCCACACAAAGCACACACCCTCGATCCCATGTACCCGGCACACCCCCTCCACAGCCCCATCTACCCACCCCCTACACCACTCTCATGCACACACCCTGCACACACCTAGCAGGCTATAACCTGCATTTTCAGAAGAAAAAAAATAATTAATGTGAATCACCCCTCCTACCCCCTAAAAACACCCTACACACCCCCTCCACACCCTGCACACACCCCCTTCCCCCTACACCCTGCACACCCCCTACACACCCCCTGCATTCCCCCTACAGGCTATAACCTGAATTTTCACAAACAAAATAGTTGATGTAAAACAAACTTCTTACCACATGAACACACTCCCTCTAGTCCCTGAACACACCCTACACACGCCCTCCACACCATGTGCACACCCCCTTCCCCCTACACCCTACAAAATCCTTCCAGACCCACCCTACACCCACTCCATTTAGACTATAGCATACATTTTCAGAATAAAAAATAGTTGATGAATGGCACACTGTCTTCACCTACACACACTCCCTTCACCTCCTTCACACATCCTTTACACCCACTCCACACCATGTACACACCACCTTCCCCTAGAACCCTATACACCCCCATCCACATAGCCTGTACCCACCCTCATTACATCCCATAGAGGCTATAACCTGTATTTTCCAGAAATAAATAGTTATTGTACTCCACACTTCATTCCCCATACACACACTCCCTCCACCCCCTACACAAACCCTAAACACCCCCTCCACACCAAGAACACACCCTCTCCCCCTACACCCTACACACACCCCCTACACCCCTTCACTCCCCCCATCACACACCCTCCACACCCGGGCACACACGCCACACCCCCTCCACACCCCTCCATCCCTACCACCCCTTTCCCACACCCCCTGCACAACCCTAGTACAACCCCCTACCAACCCTTACACACCCCCTCCACCCCCTAAAAACCCCCATAACACCCTCCACACACCCCCATCCAACCCTCCAAACACCCTCCACAACCATTCACACACGACACACCCCATGCAGACCCTCACACCCCTTCCATTTCATGCACATAATACACAACACCCTACACACCCCCAACACAACTTCTACACATACCCTCCACACACCCCCAACCACCCCTCCAAACACCCTCCACAACCATTCACACACACCGCACCCCATGAACACCCTCACACCCCTTCCATCTCATGCACATCCTACACACACATCCTACGCAACCCAAACACAACTTCTATACACACCCTCCACCCCTCCACACCCTTAAAACACCCCCTCCTCATCCCCTCCACACCTTCCACCCGTTGCACACCCATGCACCCCTTCTACCCCCTACACACCCCCAACACAACCAATTCAGACCCCCTCCATACCCTACACACACCCCCTTCACACCCTACACACCACCTCCACAATCTAAAATAAACCATAGAAGAAAACTAAATTTATGGTTAAATAGATCCTAAGTAAAAAATGGTAAGAACTATAAAGTAATAGTGAATGTACTAAATGGGCCTCTAACCAAACATACCACCAACTAAAATACCGTATGGAGTTTGAACAACTGAACACATACCTATCATACCAAAGCTAATAATATAACAATAAGGCATGAATTGTTGAAAATAGATATGAATGTTCAATGTAATAATTGATCGAAATAATAGGGATAAGAGATTGCACATTGAGTCCACCGACTTCGCTTAAAAATTTGAAATGTTTTGGACAAACCATAAGGGGAGTGGAAAACTTCCCCGCTCAATTTCACACTATCATAATATTAAATAACTTAAAACTCAATTTCTTTGATTTTTTTCTATGATGAATGGATATGGTAAGGCATGAGAGATTAAATAGGGTTTCTGGAAAGGGATATCTAATTTTTTTTGTGTTTGAGAATGGAGGTAATGATCTGAGGTGATATTGGGCATTTTCGGGTGTTGGTTGGGATATAAGGTAATAGATGGTTGTAAAGAAATGAAAAGGATGATATAAATCAAATCAAGTAGATTTTGGAGGGGTTACATGGTCGATTCAAGGTTTTATTAGTGGATTTTATTGAGGATTAAGTGGCTTAAATATGTAACAATGATTAAGATAATAATCAAAATAACATATGGAATATAGAACCCAATCATAGTACTCAACTAGTTTCCAAAATATCCAGCATGCATGTATCCAGATAGAAAAATATAGTACATGTCATCCTATTGTGGAATACATTAATAATAATAATAATAATAATAATATAACCTATCAATCCTTAAATACATAGGTTAAACCATAGGTAACATTCCCACTACTACACTAAAGAATTACCCTCAATAATCTCTCAAATTTTTCCTTATTTATAATGTTTAGATACAATGGTTCTAAAAATATTTTCTCTCTCTATGTTAGTTAATATTTTTATGTTACACATTTCTGGTAAGTAATTAGTCTTGTGGGGTTTATAGGGTTTTAAAAAGTAAAAAAATATATTCCAAATTAAAACATAAAATAAATTAAATGATTATAGGACATTATGTTTTTAATGGGTGATGGTTTTCAAAGTGATTTTATTAAAAAAAGAGTCTCCCTTGTAAAGTAAAGTTAGTTAAACCATTTCATTGAAATTTAATTATGAAAATTTTTTATTCTTCAAAAAATTGAGCTTTTAAAAATTTAATTGACAGATGATTTTAAAATAGAAATTTTATTTCTCTTAATATATTTTGACTATGAATATTTTTAATGAATCTGAAATTTAGTGGAATGTTAGGAATAGGAGACCATAAAACACTTTTATAGTGGTGAAAATATAATATAAAGGGTTATCTAATAGTATCATTTCGACATGAATCATTTGTACGTCAGACTTCCACACTGATGGAAGAAAATGGAAGCAACACATTATAAAGGAAGAAAAAAATAAAACACACTAACTAATATATCCATTACCCCAATCTCCCTCCCCTACTAAGAAAAACACAAAGCCACCTACATTTCTCTTCTGGACCCCTTCGCAAAATATAACTACCCTACATCCATAGAAAGTGGTAAAAGGCCTAAGTGGCCAATGCAATAAAGAAAATATAATAAGAACTAAACTACCACATACCTATCTCCTATAACTATACATGTCACTGGCCAACATATAATAACCATAATGCCCCATCGGTCAAATAATGTTCATAAAAAAGGAGAAATATCCATATTTCAAATTGATACTTTAAAATAGTACATTCTTATTAAATTAACAATTACTCTTCCTATTGATGGATTATAATCATTTTGGATCACGTTTCATATTAGTTTGATTTTTTTGATACATGTTTCTTTTGGACATCTTTATTAGATTTACCTAGATAATTTCATTCATTTGGGTTATAATTGATTATGTTTGATTACATCTGGTTCATATTAATTTAAATTATAGGGGTTGAGATGGTGGAACAGATCATATCAACATTCATATTTATCTATAACTATTAGAGCATCGGATGGTCCTTTATTAATAATTCTTTCCTAAGGGCCATCCACAGTTACTCTAGGAGGAACCTCATCATGTTAATGTCTGACATATATGTATATATAATAGTTTCTTAACTAACTTTTCATATTTTAATGTTCAGGGTGTAATTTCCAATATAATTAAATCCTCTATAGTCATAAAAATGCACACTTTTACCCCCATCTCTACTTAAATAGTAGGATTTGATGGGGACTGTTGGGTTTAATTCTTGAGAAAAGGATGAATTCATGTTCATGGGATTTTTAGAAGTAATCTTGAACCACTAGATTAACCGAAAATAGATCTATGAATCCCCCAGTGACATGTGTAGTATGGGATAATGTGGATAAACCATTATTTGGACATTTCACATGAGTATTAGTATCTCAATTGAAGGTCCTACCTTTTGTCAAAATTATGTGAAGAAAGGATATTGCAAGAATGATTGTGGTGAAATAAAGGTTAAACAGAGAATCATATGCATCATGAAATTGATATATTAATCTTGTATGTATTTTCTACTCACTTGAGGTTGGGTGATAGAAATTGGATCTTCATTTCATAATTATCTTGGAGGGGGAGAATGAAAAATTATATCCCTATAAGATTTTATAGAGTTCATATGTTATGTGATCAGGATTTCTGGATTGTTGTGATGTGATTCATTTTAAAGTAGATAATAAATATAATCTTGTAATACATGCATAGAATGAGAAAATTATCTTGTATAATAAAGTACCAAATCATAGTGGGGGAACACTACAAAATATGTTTCTATTCAAAATTCCTGGATTGAATGTGGAAGATATCACTCAATTCAAAGGTTGTAAAAAAATGAATGAAAAGGTGTGACTTTTACACTACCCCCCTACACCCCTACACACCCATGCACGCCCCTATACACCCCATGCACCCCCACCCTACACACCCTTTCAGACTTTCACACCCCTTCACTCCCACCCTGCACCCAACACACCTCATGCACACACTTTCACCCCCATCACCCTACACAGCCATGCACCCCGCACACCCCCTGCACCTCACACCCCTTCACACCCCTACATTCCATGCACCCTACACACCCTCCCTACACCCTTCACACCCACCCAAAACCATTCACACTACCCCCAACACCCTATACACCCCTTCACCCTACACACCCCTACACCCTGCACACCCCTACACCCTGCATCCATGCACACCAACTTCACCCTTGCACACCCACCCTGCACCCTGCACAACACCACATGAACCCTACACACCCCTTCAGCCTACACACCAATGCACCATGCACACCCATGAACTTTGGACACCTCAAAACCACTGTTTGATTAGGTGTGAGGTTTATGAAAATTATTTTATAAGTAAGTTCCACATACAATTTCAATGTAATTTTAAAATTAACATGGTTAATAAGAGAAATTGGATTCCTAATGTATGTGGATAATTAACCTTGATTCCTTGAGTTTGGATGGTTTTTTGATGTTAAGATCAATTAGATTCAAATCCTGATGGTTTCGATAAATTTTGAATATGTGAGGAGGAAAATGGAATGGATGAGATGTCTATAGTTTTGTTGGACTTATATCTTGATGAGGTTGTGATGTGTCCTTGTTTGATGTGAGAGAGAAAAATAGATTTTTGTACCATGATCTGACAAAGATGACCTTTGTACCTGATAGATGATTCTAAGGATTGGATGAGCATGGCTCTGGTGTATAGATAAACATGTAATGAAGGAACATGTTGGGAATTCTATTCAAGAGGGGTGTGAGGAATTATTTGTGTGGGGATCACACCATAGATGATTTAAGCATGTGATTATTTTTTTGTTTTGTTTTTAGAAAAAGTTTGGAGTGACGTGTTAGAACACCCAACCCAGAAGTGATTATAGTTTTTTAGTGGTTATTGGATGTGTGAAATAGGGTTACTTATGGAAAAATAATGAAAATAGATATGGGTGTTGGATAATGAAATTCATATTGGTTCGGTGTGTTATTTATCTAGAATATACATTATTCATCTATGTTGACTAGCATATATCTAGTACAAATAATTTTATCATTTCATACATTAATAATAATTATATAACCTATCACATTCTAACAAACATAAGACATTACTTAGATATCATTCTCTTATATAAAATTTAAGGAAAGATACTTAGGTTTTCGATATTTGGGTTAATGATCTTCCATTAAAAAAAGGAATGATATAGTTTGATATGAAAATATTCTATCCCTTATTATTGATGAATGTGAAGAAGATTCAGCTTTTGTTAACATAGCTGAAATTAGTTTGGATACCAATGAATATGTTGGGATACCAATCCAAAAACTCGTCCATGATGAATGCTTAGAGAAATCATGTAAAATAGGTTAAAATACCATTTCAAATATACAAAACCAATTTTCATACCATATACACATTATATAACAAATAAATAAAAAATTTTAAATAAATAAATTAATTATGGATTTCAAATTAATGTGTTAGGCAAAGGGAACCTACCTCAACCTCAAGGAATATTGCTTTTGATGATGATAACTTGAATATTTTTTCCACCTACATATATATCAACCTTCACATGTGTATATATAGGCACCTAGCCCCTATGTATATATTTTCTGGCCAAATATTCCCAAGGGGGTCCTCATATATATGTTTATACTTCTATATACCCATTTACACTTACACATGTACACATTTTTCATATCTATATATAAAAACAACTAGCCCCAATATATATATTCATACATACATGAGTTAATATATATAAATGAGGAACTTATATTTATGTGTATATATATATATATTCCCACCTATGCATACACATTTAAGTCGCCTTCAATAATGGTAGCTCAAATCCACTTCAACGAGATCCAAAACACACTAAAAATTTATAAGGAAACCAAAAATCACAAAATCTCTAATAAAAAATGGTTCCATGGATAAAAATGAAAGAAACCTTACTCAAATATGATGCCGAAATCACTATCTTTGATGAAGGTGGATAAAAACCTCATCACAAGAAACCAACTATATGTAAATAATAGGAAAAGAATTCAGATGTCATGACTTATTATATATATGTGGGTTACCTTCATTAATGATATTTTGAGGGAATATCAAGATTTTGTTAATAAATATTAATAGACCCATTTTATATATTCATATAAAGAATAATCCCTCTAAAAATATTTTTTTCAATACCTTCTCTTCAATTCTATTTGGGAATATTCAAACATCTTTTTCATCTCCAAGAAGAGTATGTTCTACCGTATGCTACTCTATATTTTAGAAGTAGAGAAAACAGTTGAGGAGAACCAAAATAGAATTTATTTTAGACTCATAACATAAAATAATGATATAAAAATCAATTTTTCATGAATAATTCATTCCTTTAATATTGTACAAGAATAGAAGAGAATCAGACAATTTTCAATAATTATTATATTCATGGTGATGTCATAGGAAGTATAGCCTATTTCATTTTTGTTTAGAAACCTAATGATATTGTGGAATCCAAAATTTATTGATGATTTTTAGGAAAAATATTCAAAATAATTCATACAATTCATAGTAAAAAAGAAGATATAAGAATCATAACTTTTTTAATGATTATTATATTCAGAATGATGTTTCGAGGAGTCTAGCCACTGGCATTTTGAAAAAACAAGTACCAGCTATTGAAATTGTAATTAATGTGGTAAAAGGAGGGATAAAAAACTTTATAATTATATTATTTATATTTAAAATCTAAATCAAGAATAAGCACATAATAGTAGAAGAAGGAAGAAAACAATTATACTTTAAGAACATATCAAATGTATAAATATGAAAGAACTATACTGAAGATGTTTTCCAAATGTTTTAATGATAAATAATTTTATGATAAGCAATTTAATTTTGAAAATGTGTATATATTATATTTTATATCTAAACATAATAAGCACCATTATAATTTTAATATCAGGGTTAAAAAATTATTTACTTTGGTATTTAAGTAACACGATGTGTTTATAATCATAAGCTAAAAAATTATACTTATCTGGTTATATATATTATAATATTTTAAATTATGTATGTATAATAGTATAAGAATGGTCATAATTTTAAGAATAAGAATATGATTAATCATAACCATAAACATATTCACTATCAAATTAGAAATGTTATTATACTTCATTTCATCACATGAGCATAAGAATATGCTAAGATGTGAGGAAAGTATAATAAAATGAATTTGTGAGAGAATTTATACACAAAACTCATTCAAAATGGGATCTTGAACAAATCTAAATTAAAAGTATATACAATATAATATTTCATGTGGATATTGAATAAATCCTAATCATAAATAACTTCCATATAATAATGGAATATAAATTCTTAATCATTGGTATATCATAAATAAAGATGCAATGAAGTCATTCATGGAAGGAAAAATGTTTTCTCATTTTTTTACACAACATATTATTTATAATAGAAGGGTATGAAAATGAATATTGAATTTCATTCCTTCCTAATATGTAAAAATTTAAATGGATGAGTGTATTTCAATTTGTAGTGGAAGCTTCATCATAAAAATCTAGAAAAATATTCTTCTATAATAAATAACATATTAATATATGAAATACTATTTCACAATGTAATTTAATTCAATGTACATAAAATATTATGGAGGAGTGTTATTAACCAATGGGGTGTGATGTTTGGATATTTTTACTGATTGAAGAAATGACAACATCAATCATGTCAATCCAAAACTCCACGAAAATGAGTCATTAAGTAATCTATGAATTAATCATTTGATAAATTATTACAGTCAAATGAATGAAAATTTAAAATTCAACACAATTAAAATGTGAATTGTTTTGATATAGGTGTATAAATTATACTAAGTAGATGAAAAAGATTCAAATTCCATGTTACTTTTACAGTTACATAAGATAACTCCTTTAAAATTATAAAGAATAGTTGATGTTCAAGTTTAGTGTATAAAATGGTATGCTATATTTGGGTTTTTAACAAATTATGCAAGAATAAATAGTGAAGAGGGAAGTTGAGGGAGTTCTTTAATGGGATACATATGTAGATAGAGGGAGTAAAATCGGACTACAAAATGGTAGAATGTGGGGGGTAGAGGATGAAATACATGCTTTAGTAGAAGAATAGACAACATGATAATTAAAAATTATGGTATCACAAATACAATATAACACGTTATAGAATAATAAGTAAAAATTAATGTTAAATAAATAAATAAATAATCAATATATATGTAAAAAAATTATTCACAAAAATAATAAAAAATCATAGTTGATAAAACTCATCATATACATAGAACTTTAAATGTAATATATATTCCAGTTTTTATATAATTATTACATATATAGGACACATATATATAATGTACATACATAATATAATACACTATTAAAATTACATACCATAAATTAAGAAATTTCCAATGGAGTTCACCATTACAAAATAAATTATAGTGACAAATTTCTAATCTATGTTGTATTACAAATTAGAATTGTTAAAGACTATAGAAACATATATATAACATATATATAGAATAACATGCACCATATAAAAAAATACATGCCATGATTTAAGAGATTTCCAATCGATTTTTTCGTTAAAAAATAAATTATGGTGACCAATTTATATTCTACACTTCATTACAGATTGGGATTATTCAAAACAATATAACTCAAATTCTGAATGAAAAAAGAGATATGAAAAAATTAACACAACTCCCTTAGATGTGTGTGTGTTTTTGTATTTTTATATATTTATATATATATAATATATATCAGAATATATATAAATTAAAATGTGAATTTAAAAAAAACATGTAGTGTAAAAAGAGATCCGGACAACGTTACAGTGTTCTTTATAATACCAAAAACATTATACTCATTAATATTATATACATATTAATGAAAAGATGGTTATAAATTTTAGTTTAGAGAAATAAATTAAAAATTAAAAATTAAATAAATCTAAATATTTAATATGAAAAAGAATAAAATAAACAATGAAATTTAGAAATAAAATTTTTATTATAAGAATATTTTTTATACCTAAAAGAAGTAGAAGTAATTTCACTTTATATTAACACACAGAGAAATATAAATGGTGTCTCACTTCTTCTTTAACTACAAGTAAAATATTATGTTTGAAAAATTATATAAAAAGGAAAATCATGGGGAACAATATTAGATTCATCATAGATATTATTCTAATAATACTTATGAAAAAGAGGGTGAATTTTCAAGTATTGTATGAGTAAATAGGTTGTAAAAACAATAAGGAGTTAATTAATTTTCAAGAATCTAGCTTATGAAAAAAAATTAAAAAACCAAAGATCCACATAATATTAACCATGAAAACATGAATTTAGAAATAAAAGGGTAGCACTTAGTAATTATCTTATTATGTCAATCAAAGAAACATATGAATATTTTATAGGAGATGTGTAGAACATGAGATTAGATACTACTCAGTGAAGATCAGGAGGTGTAGTGGTCGAGAGAATCATAGATTAATGGACATGAGTGTGGACATTCTTCAAAGGGTGTGGCATTAAGTGTAACTAGAAAAAGTCTAAATAAGGGGACAATATGATGCTGATGAATCAAATGAATACAGAAAATCATAACTCTGAATGAGTCCAATAAAGATGGGTCTAGCTGATTTGGTGGGTATTTGAAGTAGATCATCACCAAAATCTGTAAAACTCCAAGATGCTGTTGGTGGGGAGTCATCTAGGGAGGCATCAGGGAGGGTGTTGGGGGTGTTGAGCTTGGTGTCGGGGTGTTGATTATTGTTGGGGATAGATTTTAGGAAGGAAGGGAGGAGGTGGGGAGGTCGCTTGGACTAGATTTAATAGAATATGGGGATCATAGGGAGGAGCTATCAGGGAGGAGGTGTCGGGGAGGGAATCAGGGGTGTTCAGGGTTGTTGGGGAGGAGGTGTCGGGGAGGGCATGGGGGGTTAAACTCAGTGTTGTGGGTGTTGAGAGTTGTGCGGGAAGTTTTCAGGAAGGAAGGGAGGAGTTAGGGAGGCCACACGGAGCCACATTTTAAGAGAAGGATCATTGGGAGAAGGGTAGTGTAGAGGAGGCATCAGGGTGTTGAGGGTTTTCGGGGAGGAGAGATTGAGGGGCAGGGAAGAAATGAATGCTCATTGGGCCTACTACCAAATATTTATGGCACTATATGAGGTTGTATCGATCAATTTTTTAAAATATGTCTATTTAAGTGTGTCTATAAACTATTTTTCTAGTATTTCATCAATTTCTATATCAAAGGATTCTAGAATAGAAGAGGATTTTTAGGTAAAAAGACCCATATTGTCATTGTTAGATCATCTTGATTCATGTAAAAATAGTAAGACCATCAAATAATTTAGAAATGTTCTATGTTTCAACTTTTGGGGGAACCAGACTAATCCCAAATTAATTTATCCTCTGATGAAAAATGAATCATAATGTGCCGAATATCCATAAAAACAACTATCAACCATTCCTATAATCCTCATAATCTAAAAAAAATTAAAAATGAAAAAAATGAAGGGTGATACTATTTCAAGTGATCAACCAAACTATGACTCAAGAGGGAAAATTCATCCATGAACTATGTGGTTAAGAGTGGGAGTTGAGGAAACCTCTATAATAGGTAAGGGACTTTAGGGATGAGAGTTAGATTAGGGAATGTATGAAGATGGTTTTTATTAGATAAAAAATAAAAGGTTGAGTTTGGGACCCTAAAAAAGATGATAAAAATACCTCCCACTATACTGGATGAAGGACCAAGATAGTAGCCTTCAATGCCTTAGGCAATGAGAAATCCCTCCAAGATATCGCACCTCTCACCCTTCTATACCACCCATCCACCATTACATTTCCCATATAAGGTAGTCATTACATTTTCATGGAGTTCAAGTAACCTTTATATTGACTTAAAAAATCTGAATATAACTTAGTGTACCTCTATATAACTCCACATTTCCATATTGTATGTCGGTACCTTTTCATAGCTTCACATTTGATTTATTGTGCTTCTGAAACTGAAAGATTGTTTTACATTATTGTTCCCTTATTGAGTGCACATCACAACTAAACAACCAAATAATGAACCTATCAACTACATATTAAAATTAACTAACCATGCATTGAGTAAATATTCCCATCAATATATTTCTTATGAATTAAAATCAACAACATGAAAATCTATTCAATGATAAAAAAATTACCGAAAGTGTTCCCAGCTAACTAACTTCAAGACCAACTGATAAACCGTATGACTGACTTATCGAAAATATGATTCTCTGATGGACCACATGGCTGAATAATTGGCCAAAATACTTTCTGGTTTACCACATGACTAATATATTGATTTTATGACCACACTCTAAAAAATCACTAATAATAAAAAATTTAATATAATTTTCTAAAAATAATTTTAATCCACCTGGAATGAACTGAAAAAAATCATAAAAACCATAAAATTTGTTTGAAAATATATAAATAGTTTAAAAAATGAAATTAATAAAAAATTAATAAAAACATCCAAAGTTACATTATGAAATAAAACTAGATGAGATGTATAATGAATGTGAACAATGTTAATATTTACAAAGTAATAACCTATGGAAAAAACATAATTTTAATGGGAAAAAATGAATACCAAGAAAATCTAAATGAGACATACCAAATTTAAAAAAGGTGAGGAGATTTCCATAATGAACAAGATCCAAACAAGAAAGAAATCAACTTCCATAACCTATTAGTACTACTTCACTCCAAAAACACCATTTCCACCAATTTTTCCACAAAACAATCTATCATCTACAAAAGAAATGGAATGCATATGAGAAATAACCATTCAGTGGTGGTATATACATACAAAAAGGAAACCCCAAAAACCATAAATGGATTGAAATAAAATGATTTATCTACAAATATAATTTTATGAGTGAATGTGAATGTGAAAGCTATATGTACTTTAGAAATAATCTTATTCATGAAAATGAATTTGTCTATACACAGCACATCTAGAAAAAACCCATCCCAAAAAACAAACTAAGAATCTAAATTATTCAATTTTATAACCCATGTCACCTCTCATATACTATAGTGGAGTAAATTCACCTCACCAAAGAAAAAATTTTGATCTAAGGAGTAACTGAACCAGATGAAGGAACTGCACTCAATTAGATCTTTTTGGTTGAGGGAATACACAACTCCATGGATAGAGGAACCATTCCCCATGTGGGGGGAAGTTCATAAAACTAATAATCATACATGAGACCCATTTACCTAATATAAACCCAGTATCATAGGAGTTACTAACTTGTTTTATTCTCTAATCATCTCGCTCAATCTTAATAATTATTTTAATTGATCTAAGGAGACTAAACTAGTTATTTCAACACATGCCTCACCTCAAATGCCAAAGAGGAGTATTTTTCCATTAATTGTGTGATGAATTATCAAGATAGACTACTAATGTGCCAAAATTAAAGTATAGGAAAAGATATAAGAAATTACTCTAATGTTGGAAAATTATGTGTCGTGTTTTGTGGGAGTGCATAGTGTTTCTCCTCTCAAGGGTGGTGTGGTTGTGCGCTACAACCCACATAACATGTACATGTCCCCATTAATAGTTTATATACTGTAATAAAATGTGTGTAGGACTAGTGAAGGTACCTGGAATGAACCAATATAATTATGATCAAGGGAGGGACAAAATACTCAGTGTATCCTAAGGGATACATGATGTGTAGATCTAGCTGATATACTCATCGGCATACACGACATGTACCCATATGCCACAAGGATTTTGAACCCTATAATAATATTTTTTTCCTACACCATACATGTCAGTAATTGAAGGTAGGGTTATGTGGTATGTACATTGTAAGTACAACATGTGTAAAATTTAATGTAACCATAAACACTATCCACCATAGCCAAAGGGTATATGATGTGTCGCTTTGTATCACCTTCCATGAAATCGCATCTGAATGCCCAAAATATATAGAACATGTGGATTCACCTCACCTACATCATTCATGAAACTAATTGAGCTCAAAATACCATGAATGGATTCCTCAAAGTCATTATCTCCACCCATGGTCTTTTTCTAGTCATCCTTTTCTATAAAAATGCACTAGAATGGGTTTGTGGCCATCCTTGATTCCCTACACGTTTCTTTAACTTTGATTTTCTACATGTTTATTCCTTTCAATGTTCATTATTTTCATATAATTGATCCCACGTACCCATATAATTGTTTTTATGCCCATATCCATTCACTGTAGGTCCATCTTTCGATCACTCATTGATCAGGTCCAAGTTTCATAAAACAACTAGCCATGGTGGGGATAATGGTGAAAACATCACGATAGGAAGAGAGATATTGTTGAAAAAATTCATTTCCTATTCAAAAATATTTTTTCCATCATTTATTAGGATAAGAATGTCCAATAATGAAGAACTGGTGGAAACCATCATAGATTCTGTTTTTTCAAGAAAGAATAAAAAGTAGATAAATTTTGGGGAATTCATTTTGGGTTAAATATGTGAATAGAAATTTATCCATTCTTGAAAAACTGAATAATAGAGAAGGAAATTAAAAATAACGATCTCTACATTATGAATGGATTTATTTCTGATAAATAATGTGTATGTATCGGCTGTCATTAGTGATTCCTCAAAGAACACATTCCTTATATCTCTAGATATCTCTCTTAATTCCTCTCTATATCTATAGGGTTTAGAAATGATAACCAAATACTAGAGAGTTATAGAGAACTAAATAAATAAAAATTAGTTTTATTGATATAATAATTAACAAATCATAAATTAATTAATGTTTTTTAATTTCCCAATTATGACACGTAATCCCAGGACCATGGGAAGAAACCGATGTTACCCCATTCATATGATACAGTCATCATTTTAGACTCAATAGAGGTGCTAAAATTATTTTGAAATGCTATATTTATTAGTAAATTCCATTTATTCATCAACAAATTCAATCAGAAAAAATAGATATTTTTTAATATATTATTATCAAGAATCTATAATGAAATAATTGAAAAAATTGCTCAGCAACCCACCACCTAAATATTATTTAAAAAAATCATGATGGTTCATAGAAAAAAATCCATGTTACTATAGATTAAATGTTGTTAATTAATGATGGAATTTGAGGTGATAGGAAAGTATTTTTTAAAATATATAAATAAAGGTAAG
Organism: Viscum album; assembly: GCA_963277665.1. NCBI lineage: Eukaryota > Viridiplantae > Streptophyta > Magnoliopsida > Santalales > Viscaceae > Viscum > Viscum album. The sequence continues at coordinate 2,044,528,398 of OY728136.1, forward strand.
CATTTAGATACATTTATTATTATTGGGTTTTATTATGATACTTAATTAGGATTGATATATGAATATATTTTTAATTCAATGTTATAATTTTATTCATGAATTAATGTTAATTTTTACATAAATCCTTAAGTATGAAGATCAGTTTTTTAAAACTTCTAGCATGATTCATACAACTACATCATAAGGTCATGTCATTTTTTGGAGAATTCCCCTAGATGATGATATATTATTGGATAAATATTCAGTGATTTACATAGGTCTAATATAAGGTTTCATAAGGGTAACTAAATGTACTAGAATAGATAGAATTTCATTCAATGAGATGTAAGTGGGTCATGTAGTTTTCCAAGAAAGAAATTCTAACTTGGCATTGGGATTAACCATGTTCCTCAGGGGGGGTACATTCAAACAATTGACTTTATTCAACATTTTTGGAGGTGTTCATGCATTATTATAGATCATGCATTTTTTAGCATGAAAAAAGTTCTTTATCGGTGATAAAAATGTTCATGCTGTAAGCACCTTTAAAATCTAGTATTTTTTATTAGTACTAAAAAAAGAGATGATGAAGGGTAAATATATCAATTCTTTTTTAACAACTTTTTTAGCAATGATAAATGAACCATTTATGAGTATAAATAAATTTATATAAATTTAGGGTATATTGTTTCTAGATAAAACATTTTCCAAAGCTACCTCAACCACTACTACCTTTATCAGCACTCGCACACATTTTAACCTTTCTCACACGTGATTCTTTACCTTCTTTTATCAGTCTTCATTACTTAACCTGCCTTTATTACTGCTCACCCTACCCCATAACCAACCACCGGTGCACAACTCTTTCAGGATTTGAGCTTGGGACCTCCACCCACATGTACATGTGTCATTATTACTACTCCATATTGATTTCATATATATTTATTAATATATCCATTTATATAAACATATTTAGATATATTTATTTATCCATATAATTATATATATATAATTACTTTTTAATGCATTTATTAAATATGTTTTTTATTTACATTTGTGTGTTTATATATATACACACATGCATGTGTGTTTCTATAAATATAAATATATATTTTTATATTTTTTAATTTATATAATATATTAATATTTACTAATAAATTATTAGAATATATATAAAAACATATTTGTGTTTCTTAACATAGACAAACACAATGAGACATATATTTATATATTAAACATTATATATACTTGTGTTTAGGTATATACATATTCAGACATTTTATGTTAAATAAACTATATATTATTTATTTTAATATGGTTTATATAAATATTTATTACATGTAAATATTTTTAAATATTTTCTTATTCAATTACAATTTTATACACCAATAAATAAAAATATGTATATATTTGTATATAATTACGTATAAAAAATAGTACAATATGATAAGTGATGCAATTTAGATACCATAATATACATATAAATGTGATACCATAGAAAAAATCCAGTATTCACTAAAATATACAGGAATAATCCCTTAACCGAAGCCGAAATTCCATCAAATAATCAAAATTTAAGGTTTCCCAACTGAAAACTCAATTTTAGAGACCTTATAAACCTTTTTTGACAGAAAATAAATAATTATTGGGGTATCTGTAAGTTATTATGGTGTATATATATTTAAAATATTCTATTTGACATCTCTTGTGTTCCAAATGGAAACTCAGATCAAAAGTTATGGTCATTTGATGTTTAAGTATTGTTTTCAAGATATCTTTAGAGATTAGTTGGCTTGTTAATTTTTTTCTAAAATTTAATTATTGTTAAAATATCTATTACAAGATACTATTTTTCAAATTATTAATTAATATAAATTTTGAATTATTTTATAAATAGTTTTTCACTAAATATGTTATATGTTATGTCTAAATAAATATTTCATATTATATAAATCAGATATAATAAAATATTATATATATATATATATATATTAATACAGATATATTTTTCTAATAAAATAGGATTTTCATAATATTTTTTATGAATGTCACATTTTATCAATGTTGTGATATGTCTAATAAATGTGGTCTTTATCAGTGCTAAAAACTGATAAAGGGTAACATTTATTTACACTAAAAATGCACTGATAAAGGATTCTTTTTTATCAGCGTTCTTAGTTATCCCTGATTAAAGTACCCCTTATCATCATTTATTTGTTAGTGCTTAATTTTTAATAAATGTGATTATATATAAGTGGTTATATAAATGTCTAGTTTTACCTACTCATTCCCATACAAGTGCATAGGGTCATTTTAACACAATATCATTGATTACCTTGTCATCTTCACAAGGATATAATTGGACTACATGTGTTCTCAGTTAGGTATTTCATAAAAAACTATAATATGGGATTGAAGATATGTGAGTGTGAGATAGGTGGATTAGAAAAAGAAAGATTCATAGAGGAAAGAATTGATAACTAAACTTCACTTCCACTTGGAGTTGATTTTACTTGTTAGGGATGTGGGAATCAAAAAAAATCTATATAACCATAGTTGTTTCCCTATAGTTAAATGTATTATATGAATGTGATGGACATGAACTCTAACTGGTGGGTATATTCCCAACTATCATTTATGTCGCCTTGCTGGTATGGACTTATATGAGATTTATCATATTGTTTCTCAAAATTAATTGTAGCTGAAAATTGTTTCAAAAATAAGGTGAAGATGAAATAAATAATAGGGAACTGTAACTTGAAATGAACATATTGGGAATGGTAACTATTCAGTTATCCTCAAAACTAACTCTAGTTTTATTACCTATATTGGGTTCTATGTATTTTTTTCATTTTTCCACATATCTCTAATGAAAAATATATATAATAAGATTATATTATATTAATTAAATAAAATAATCATCAATATATCTATTATATTACAATTATATATAGTTTAGAAGAAATTTCACTATTTATATAATATGTAAAATATTTAAGAAATTAATCAGATCATAACATATACACTTAAATAACCATTACATAATAAAAATTGACTAGTTAATTAATGAATTTATAAATAATATACTTATTAAATTATAATTAATATAAATATATTTTTAATGAATAAATAATATCAATTATATTTTAAATAAAACTAGTTATTTTTGTTGATTAATAATTAATAAATCAAATTATATGTAAGGTGTAATTACATTAAATATTGTAAAATACATATATACAATTTAAATGGTTATATAATTAATAAATATAATATTAAATCAATATTAATATATGTGAAATAAATGTGTAAAATTAATAATTAAATTAGTTGAACTATTATTATTGTAATGTTATGTTCCCTCCTTATCAATTTCATTGCCAGTTTTGGTTGTTGGAAGTGTTCAAGGGAGGTTCTGGGAATTTTTGTGGGAGTTGGAGGTATAGTAGAACTAGTGCATGAAATACATATCGTTTAAGTGTATTACACAATTTAAATATTTGTTTCATGTATTATCTAGGGCTGGTTCATTATGTCTAGATATTTGGGGTTAAATAATGAACAAGCGATGTGTTTTTTGGTGAAACTGAATCTCGGGGATTACAAAATGTGAAAGGGGATTAAATGTCATATAAATACCTAGTGAAGTGTAGTTTTAAATGTTCTTTATTGACAAATTTTAATTCATTAATTTATGGATTCTTTTTCATCTCATTTTGGGTGAACTCTATGTGCCTCAAGGTGTTTTTCATTCCCTCTTCTTCCCTCTTTGATTTGTTGGTCCTAGTTGTTTCTCATTGGATATCTATAGTAATTCCTTATTTCTTCTTGGTAGGTTTTATTACATTCTTCTCTCAAATATTTCCTACGATGATGTTTTTATTGTTTGGGGTGTTTCTTGGGTTTTATTTTAATAATTAATCGATGCGTTGTAGGTTTGTCTGTGTTTTCTTAAGGTGTGGTTGTGGTTTGAACGTGTTCTTCTTCACCCTATAGTGCACAGCGAGTTATAAATCTACCTTGAGGTAGATATTCCCCTAATTTTTCTTTATTTCATATCATGTGGGAGGTTTTTCTTTTGTTTATTTTTGTTTTACAGTTTTCTTTTCTTAGTTAAAGACAAATAATTGGTTAAATTTAATTGAAAGGGGTAAATGGGATTTGATTCGCATGACTTTTTTGCTTTGATATTATTTGTGAAATTATGGATTGTATAGTCTTGATGCCTCATTAAAAATTATTATCATTGGGGGATTTTTCTACATTGGATATATGTGTTGATATTGCTTATTTTGTTGTGATTATTCTCATATCAGCCTAAAAACGAAATTGATTAACCATATATATTTGACTGGTGAAATGGTTTCCTTGGGGTTATAGCTTGTGTGATAAAACCCAAGAAATAAAGTGAAATGTGATAAAATACCCCTTATAAATCTATAAAACGAACTTTTATTATTATTATTATGTGTGGTCGTCCTTGTGGGATGATGATGTGTGGTTGGGTCATGTTCGGCGAGGTGGTTTGGTGGTCATTATTTTGGGGCGGTGAGGTGGTTTGTGTGGCCATGCTTTTGGGGTGGAGAGGTTGTTTATGTGGATGTTCTTTTCAGGTATAGAGGTGGTGGTTTCTTTTTACACGATTCGTGAGTAGTGATGGAATAAATCTATAATAATTTAATAATGTTTGAAATGGATTTTTTTGGCTTGGTTAATGTGATGAAAATAGTTAACATAAAAATAAATTAAGGGTTTTGTGGTTAAATTTGGTTGATGATAAATAATTAAAATAAATTGGTGATTAAATGAAATTGGTTTCAAATGTGATATGAGGTTTGTGGCTTGATATGTGGTTGTAATAGCCTAGGTATCATCGGGCGAGGTGTGGTGACCTAGGTGTTTTCTTGAGATACGTGATCATTCTTGTGGGGTGGTATCTGGGGTATTTTTGGGTGATTGTGTGTTGTGGTCATGTTTTTGGGGCGGTGAGCCTAGGTGCTTTCAGGAAAGATGAGTTCTAACTGTGCTTGTGGAGTGATGTGGTATAAATAATATATTAGAGTGTCAGGATGTACGATGTTGGGTGTTAGGGCGGCATACAAGTGGGAAAGCAGTATAGGGTACCTTTATCGATGTAATTTCCAATATATTATATTTCTTGAATTGCATTATTTATTTATAATATACCGGTGAGACTGGGTTTGGTTTGTATACATGTATAGGTTTTGTTTGGTTCTGTTTTTTTCTCCCATGTGCATTAGTATGCTTCTTTCACATGTTCATGAAAGAATTTGGTTTTCTTAATGAGCATACTTTTATTTTCATCCTACATACATGAAACTATTTTCATGTTTTCAGGAGGATTACATGGACCATGATATACATTACTAGCTCCGAACATTGGATAATTATTGTGTTGATACTTTATATTTACTTTTGGGTATTTACCATGGATACTTTTATTGTATCATTTATATTTATACATGCATTCTAGGATGGTTTTGTTTTATTTTCATATTATTTCATGGATATTATTGAGATTGATTCATCATATCTTCTGATATAGTTTTCTAATAGGGGGAAATTCTGCTCATATTGTGGTGTTTTTATACCATGAGTGCTAGTCACAATCACAGTGCCTACTAGAGGAGAGACTTGAGGGTCGTTATCTATCCCCCTTCATTATGTTACCTTTAGTGGGAGGTTTTCATGATAGAGTGGTATCATAAGTGATGGTTGAGATAATGGGTGGATTTCAGAGTTAGGCATTGTGAGGAATGGATGGGGTGTTATGGAAGCAGTTTTAGTTGACTATGGTGCATGAAATAGGATAGGGAGACTAGTTAGGACATGGTATTTTAGGCCCCCCATGATCTGGTGCATGGAATCTAATATTATTGAATATCTATGTGAGTATGACCTTTTGGTAGGGTAGAGTCCTAGCAGAGATACATACATCATGATGAATTTTGTCCTTATTTGAATTGGGTTGTTTTGGGATGTTTAAAATGAATAAAGTGAATTAAAATGAATCTTAATAAAACCACATGCTACTAATATGAGGAATTTCTTTATTATCCATTCATATATAGCTCATGTTCATCATTCCAATGTTGCTAAAGAATTTATGGTTCAGTATGATTATTTGTTTGATCATTGTAGAGTCGATCGGGTTAAGGGGGATGATGAGTGGATGAGGATGGTGTGTTCTTTACCACATTAGGATTTAAGGAAGTATGAGGGAAGTATTTCATATGTAGAGATATAGAATTGGCTGGAATAGATCAATATCAATTTTAGTTTTTTTTAGCCCTCAAGGAGTAATGGGTCCCTTTGGTAGTCAGTCATATGTGGGGAGTTTTGTATTAGTGGTGGATGTTGTACCTTGGTGAGCAGAATGAGGCATATGTTTTTTGGGTCAACTTCCAGAAGTAATTTTGGGTCTTTTTCATTTTATCGACCATGAAGGAAGTAAAGAGGTATTATTTTCTTTCTCTTCATCTAGAGAGCATGTCAGCATGGTAAACAATAACTATGTTCAAGGATCTTCTATATTTTTTCCCAAATCATTTTCTAGATGAGGAGTCTCATGTGATATGTCTTGAAGAGGAACGTATTCCTTTTATCCAGTATGTGGTTACTCCTTTTATGTCTTCAATTTATCTAGATGTTCATAAGAAGGCATAAGAGATCAAGAAAATGCACTTTTTAGTAGGATTACTATGAGAGGGGAACTGGTAGGGTTCCTCAAGAAGAAGATTTTTCTATGGTAAGTCTCAAACACTAGGACCTTCAAGGTTTTGATCGATAGGAAGTCGGCCTTGGCAGCTTACTTTTCCACTTTTAGGGGGCAGTGATTTTTGTGCTTTTGTTGTGAGCTTTTTCCCAATGTGTTTTAGTTGTGAGATTCATGGCCATAATCATAACTAGTTCCTATAATTTCCTTGAGATTAGTTTTGTGGAGGTGAACAGGTTCTTCTCTAGCCTCAGCAGTAGTTTCAAGTGAGACTATTTCCACAGTGGGTGGAGCATGTTTTTTTATCTAACAAGGGTATATGAAGAAGGTAGAGGCTGATCTCATAATGTTAATCATGTTCAAATACCATGACCCAAGCATGTTCATTGAGGTGTTCATCAGCAGAGTAGTAAAGAATCATGTAATGGATAGTTTCTCGTAGTAGAGGTGGTAGTTCCAGAGGGACCAACGATAATCATAGGTATGATAAGTTTTTTTAGTGCTCTTGTTTGTGATTTTTTTTGAATTAGGATCTTCACACTCCCTTTTTCACCTTCTATAGTCTATTCTCTTTAAATATATGTTGAGTGGATTTCTATTCGTCTAGTATGTACTACACTAATTGGAGTCCAGACTGGCTTGTTTGATTTGTTCTAGGGATGTAGACTGATTATGGGGACACATCAGTCTCATGGGGATCATTTCTTACTATAGATGAGGTAAAATTTGGATAGCTACGATGTGGTTTTCATTGGTGATAGGAGTTCTCATGTTGAAATTCATTATGTGGATCACCTTATTTCTTTGTTGGCTGAGTTTTTTATGGAATCATTAGATGCTGGATGGTAGAGGTTCATAAGTTTGTTAGGGATTTCCTTGATGATTTTCCTGATGAGGTTGTGATGTTATCCCCTCAATGTGATGTTGATTTTATGATAGAAATACAACCCGGTGCTTTTCTGATTTTGATGACTCCTTATTGGATAACACCTTATAATTTGTGAGAGTTGAGGATTCAAATAAATGATCTGATATACAAGGGTTTTATATAACCTTTTTGTCACCATAGGGTTCTCCAGTGTTCTTCGTAAAGAAGGTGAACACTATTATAAGGTTGTGCATAGACTATTGAAGGTTGGATCAGGTGAGGTAAAAAACTATTACCCTCTTCCAAGGATATATGGTCATTTTGACCATCTGAGAGGGGAGATTTCGTTTTCTAAAATCTATCTGTGGTCTGGATATACCCAATTGAGGGTGAAGGGTCGATACCCCGAATATTACTTTTCAGATGCCGGCCTGGCCACTTAAATTTTCTTGTCATTTCATTCAAGGTTTTGAACACACTAACTATGTTCATGGGATATATGAACTCCATGTTCCATATGTTATTGGAAAAATTTTCATCCTATTCATTAATGATATATTGATCTACTCAAAGTCATATTAGGATCATGTCAAGCATCTCAAAACGTTATTACATGTTCTTCGATGACACTGCATCTATGGAATGTGGTTCAAGTTTAATTTCTAGACATGAGAGGTATATTTCATTTGGAATGTGGTTTCTAATTAGGGTGTGGTAGTATATCCATTAAAGTTAAAAGTAATTGTTTCTTTGGAATAACCTAAAAATGTGATAGTGGTTTGTAGTTTCCTTCGTCTTGCCAACTATTATTGGAGGTTTGTATGAAATTTATTTTGACTCACAACCCCTTTGATAGCTCTGACTATGAAGAACTGTGCTTTTGTGTGGAATTATTAGTTCTAGGTAGAGTTTGGTTACATAAGTTGATGTTGTTCGGTTCTCCAGTGTTTCAGCTACCAGAGGATGATGTATTGTTTGAGGTGTTTTTAAAGGCTTCCCATCTAAGATTAGGGTGGGTATTGATGTAGTAGAATGTAGTTATATATTATGGTTCAATAAAATTACTCCCTCAAAGATGTAACTATTCTACCCATGATCTATATCTAGAGGTAGTTGTGTTTGCACTGATGTTTTAGAAAAATTACCTCATCGTGGAGTGATTTGTGGTCTCATGGATCAAAAGAGTTTGAGTTGTATATTTTTTCATCATGATCTTCATTTTTTTAAGCATTGGTGGTTGGAGTTTTTTCTAGACTATGATTTTGAAATATATTACACCTTATAAAAGTGGAATGTTGTTACTGATTATTTGAGTATGATTTTTTTAGGGGTGTTGTTCAGAATTATGGGGATGCGTGGAGAGTAATGGAGGTGTTATAATCCTTTAACATAGATGAAATAGTTGATGGCGAGAGAGGATGATTATTTTAGATGATGGTGTAGTGATATATAATGCATGTGGTTGAAAAGTCTCAGTGGTGAGACTCATCGGTAGAGGTGATGTGTGATCGTGTTGTCTATGATGATTCTCTAGATGGATGGTTAGAGTACGGTCAAAACTAGGTGTTTTTTTGTGGGAGGTTGTTTATTCTATTAGAGATGCATGGGTAAGTCCTTAGGCAGTTTCATAGCTCACATTTGGTGGTAAACCAAGGAGTTTCCAGAATTTACTATGTCTTAAAGACTAAGTTCTGGTGGGCTAGGATGAAAATGGTAATGAAAGAGTTTTGGGATCAATGTTTTTGTTTCTAAAAGATAAAGGTTGAGAACCATGTTCTAGGAGGTTTGTTAAAGCCTTGTATTTTCTTGAGTGTAAATGGGATGTCATATTGATGGATTTTTTCATAGGTTTACCCAGAACTTGGGGTGGTTGTGATGTTATCTGGGTGATCATGGATCAGTTAACGAGATAGGAAAACTTATTAGCGATGAAGGATTCAGGTGTAGTGGATTCAGTGGATAAGAGGTATATGGATGAAGTGGTGTAATTATATAGAGTTATTAGGTTCATTATCTTATATAGGGATGCTTGTTTTACCTCAAGATTATAGAGGGGATTTCATCATGCTTTTGGCATTCAATTACACCTCATCACTACTATCATTCCCCATAAGTATGGGTAGATGGAATAGACTATGTAGACATTGGAGGAGATCTTGTGAGCATGTGTCTTGGGAATTTGTTGATCTTGGGTATGACCGCATAATTTGGTATATAGTTTTTATAATAATACCTATCACTCTTCAATTGTAATTCACCCATTTGAAGGATTTTTATGGGATACCTTGTTGTTCATCTCTGTGCTGGTTAGAGGTTGGGGAGATAACCGTTCTTTGTCCTCATGTGGTGCAGAGCACAATAGAGAATTTTCAGCTTGTTCACGAGAGGATGAAAGTCGTGCAGGACTGGTATAATCCTTATTTTGATTATAGGAGGAGGTTTTTATTGTTCAATGTTGGGGACCATTTTTTTTTAATTTTTTCCCTCCACATGGGAAGGGGAGGTTTTCCAAAGGTAGTATGATTTATCCTACATTTTTTGTCTCTTTGAGGTATTGGGGAGAGTTGGAAATGAGGCATATTTGTTGGAATTTCTACCACGATTGAAAAGGTTATGTGTGGTCTTCAATGTCTCCCAACTTCTTCGATAACTTCACGATGACTCCCATTTTATTGACTAGGGAGAGTTAGATGTTGATAATTTTGTGATGTTTGTGGAGAATCCAGTAGAGATCCAGGACCATCAAGAGAATACACTACGTGGATGGACCATTTGTTTGGTTCATGTGTTATAGAGCAATGTTGGCCTAGAGGAGAGTACATGGGAGTGAGAAACACATATTCATTCCTAGTACCCAGATTTGTTTTATTTTTTCCATACTCTTTTTTCCTTGTAATGTGACGTTTGGATACATTTTTTTATGAGATGATTTTTCCCCTGGTTTTCTATGTGTGTGGTGTGATGTGTGTTAAATTCCTGATATATTAAAAGGGGAGGACCAGTTTCCTAATCGATATGAAATAAACGTGATATAATTAACCCAATGTGGGAAAGGCAGTACCACCTAGAAGAGCTAGTATCTTGACATGGAAGATGGAATTCCTCTTTCCATGTGTCTAGTACAATGTGATTCATTGGTTGTAGTATTTTTTGGTTTGTATTTCAGGAAGAATGATATGGTTTTTTAGTGGTTGTATGGTAGTGTGGTTATGTGATAAGATACGGTCTTTAGTATTTGTTTCGTGGTGATGAATTTTTAGGAGATAGTTTTGTTTGTTTGGTTTGGCATGTTTAGCTGGTGGTAGAGTTTGAGGTATGATGATGACCATGAGAGGTATCCTACTGAGTGGTTGTTTGGACCCCTTTTTCATCTAGGTTTGGTTTTGGAATCTTAAGGGAGATAATAAATTGATTGGTATTTTATGTAATGGTCCATTCCCTCTTGGTATTCTAATTTTCTACTTTTATTTGTTGAAGGTGTTCAGTGGAGGTTCTGGGAGTCTCCATGGGAGTTGGATGTGTAGCAGATATGCTACAAGAAATACACACTGTGTAAGTGCATTATACAACATAAAATTTGGTTTCAGGTCTTGTATACAGCTAGTTCATGATGTGTATATTTTTAGGGAAAATTAATAGAAATAATATGTGTTTCATAGGAAACTAAAATCCAAGGATTACACTTCATGAAAGGGAGTTATATATTTTGTAAATCCCTTATGTTGTGTAGTTTTAAATGTTATTTCTGGAAGAATTTTTTTTCATTTGATATGATATTTTTTATCCTCTTGTTTTGGGAGATCCTTAGTATTTCTAAATATTTATTCCTTCTCTTTGCATCCCTCTTGGATTTTTTGCTCTTGGTGGTTGTTCGTTTGTAATCCTTAGTAATCCCTTCCTTCTTCTTGGTAGGTTTTTATCCATTCATCTCCCATGAATTCACTTCAGTATTGTTATTATGGTATGTAATGTGTGTTGTGGTGAATTTTTATGGTATTTGGTTATGGTGTAGGTTGATCCGTGGTTTTCTATAGTGCGATTGTGGTTTGCAGGCATTCTCATTCACCCTACAGTGCATAGGAAGTTGTAAATCTTCCATGAAGAAGGAATTCCCCTCATTTATCTTTATGTTTGTCATGTATGAGAGGTTTTATTTTGTTAACAATGGGTTGTGGCTATGTTGCCTTAATCAAATAAAATAACTGGTAAACGTTAATTGAATAGATTAAATGTTGTTTTATTTGCATGATTTTATATATTTGATGTTATTTTTCATATTAGGGATTATATGAGCTTGATGCCCCAATTCAAATTGAGGGCATTGGGGGATTTTTTTTCAATGGATATATGTGTTCCGATTTATTCATTGGTTTTTATTATTTTGATATCACAATAAATTTAAATTTTATTAACCACTTATCTTTGATTAAGTAAATGGTATCTCTAATATTATGGCTTGTGTGATAATGCCCCTAAAATAAATCGAAATGTGATAAAACCCCATGTAAATATATAAATTTATATTTTTGTGACATGATGTGTGGTCATGCTTATGGGACAGTAGTGTGTGGTTGTGGTATGTGGGGAAAGGAATTTTGGTGTCTATGATTTTTGGTTAGTGAGGTAGTCTATGTGGTTGTGTTATTGGGGAAGGGAGTTGGTTTTTATTGTCATGCTTTTGGGGAGACAAGGTGGTTTGTGTGGCTGTGATTTTTATGTGGTGACGTGGTGGTTGATTTTTGATGCATGCCTGAGTAGTGACAGAGTAAATAAATAATTTTTTAATAATTATTAGAATGGATTGGGTTGGTTTGGTTAATGGTATATAGATAGTTAATGGAAAAATAAATGATTGTTTGTGTGGTTAAATGTGTTTGATGATAAATAATTAAATGAATGAGGTGATTAAATGAAATTGTTTGGAAATGTTAAATGGGGATTCTAGCTTGATGTATTGTGTAACATCCCAGGTAAATAAATAATATGACATTTTCATATTTATTAATATTTGTAAATTAATTAATAATTTTACTTTAAAGGGTATTCTATGTTTGATGGCTTACTTGAACCACAACAATAGGTTTCTTTGAACTCTTACGTTGCACACAACTTTGAGTTGTACTGAAAAATAATATATTATTATTATTATTTTAAATGGTAGTTAACGCCTAGACATTGTATTAGCATGAATGCACAGAACTAACCAAAATATGATTGTACATGTTTTTCAAATGTTTTTCCATTTATCCAATAAAAGTTGGAGTCTTAAAATGTGAATGAGTCAAATTTTAAGCATAATTTACTTTAAAAGGTGGATTTACCGCCTTTTAATGGAGAACCCTATTTAAATCCAGTTTTGGTCACTTTTATATGTTCTATTTATATTGTTAGATTATCTTTTTAATTGATTTTAATGTTTTATTAGATTAATTGTTTTACCATTTAATCCAATTTTAGTCATTGGAAGTAATTTTACTCTAAAATTGGACATAAATAAGTGTCAATCTTTTGATGATTATTATTTCATAAAAACATGTTTTTTGTTTTGAGAGTGGAAATTAATTTTAAATTAATTTCTTCCAATTATTTGTTATGAATTTTTTAAAATTTATTCCATATTTGGAAACATGAATTCCAAATTTTTTAAATATATAACTTTTATTTTTTGACAATATGAATATTTACATCAGTATAAGTTTTATTTACCATGGTTAAAGGGTAAATCTGATAAATAAGGGTAACAAAATATTATTATAATAAAATAAAATTAACCTAACATGTGTTTTAATCTTATTTTTTAATACATTTATGACCATGTTCATCCTTGGTTTGATTTTGGGACCCCATGGAGCCACTTAAGAGTGATAATGACACTTTATATTAATTTATTTAAAGTAAATACAAAAATGACATAAACATATATCTTTTTGTAAATACTTTTTTATATGGGGTTATATAAGATATCATTTAAACTAATAATATTAATTGAAAATATAAAAATATTTAATACATCTTCGTATTTTTTTTATAATTTTTAGACATCAAATAAATTAAATTATCTATGACACAATAATGAAGCAGTGTTTACCTCGTTAATAAATGATTTAAATAAATAAGATTACAAAAATTAAAATATTATCCAAAACCTACCCAATTCTAATTGGATAAATTTATTTCTATCATGAGTAATCTTATCTTAGACTTTAAAGAGTTTTGGATCTTTAGAAACCGAAAATCATTATATAATAAAATAATATTTTCACACATTCTTAAAGAGCCCCTCCTTGCCCTTATAAAAGACCCCACATCTAACCCATTCCTCACACCTCTCAAGCCTCTAGGATCATCCATAACCTACCAAAATAATCTCTCACAATCCCTATCTTATACCTAGAAGACTTACCTTATTCATGTGTCACTTCAAGTAAACCTTTTTTCAATCCAATGAGAGATACCCAATTTAAAGGTAACGTCTTCTCTTAAGTCCGTTTGTTTTATTTTACTTATACAACCGCCTAAAATCTTTTTATTCCTTTATTTTATAACAAAACAGTATCCTAAATATACTAGGTTTTTTTTTAAGAGAACTATTTGAACTAAACTTACACACAACTCCATCTAATGGGTAAAGAACATACTGTTTCTGTGGACGACGAACTACTGCCTCACGAAATAATGATTGTTCAGATATCTCCTACCGCCTCTCATGGTGGCCATTATTATGGAACATTATTTATATATGATATATATATATATATTATGTTTAATTTTTTTATTCTTATGTATTTTTTAATTTATATCATACCTTTATGGTTTCCATTATGGGTAAACGTGATAATTTCATTTGAGGAAGTGCGGACTATCGCTCCCTCAAAGTGATATGAATTGTTCATGCCATACGTGGGACGTATAAAGGATGGAAATAAATAAATTATATAATATATTATATTAGGATTATAATATAACTATGTATCATTATTTTTCCATTCAATTAAAATACAGAATAGAAATTGAAGGAGTGTTCATGCATACGTACGTCTTACCGTCTCCATTAACAGTGCATTTCATTTCTTATCTCCAAATGTTATGTATTGTTATAAATACATATATATATATATATATATATTATATATATATGATATATATTATATCTAAATAAGATAATGTACTCTTGACAACATGGATAACTTGTAATTATTTGGTGTTCATTTTTGACTCAAGTACCAAATATCGAAAAAATGACAATTATTATCATAAATGATTACATAATGTTTAAAACATGGTAAAAAGTAATATAAAAGAAAAAATAAACTTGAAAAAATGTTCTTAATCAATTATAAATTAATTTAAGTTTATTATTCATGAAGATCAATGAACAATTAAGTCAAGTCGGACACAATGTAAGGGGTTTCTTATCTCACTTTTAATTACATGAGATTTCCATTGTTTTCCACTAATTTATTGCATGTGGTGTATTATGTAATTCCATTTGATATATATTATCATGATTATTTTTATATTCATGTTATTCTGTGAATCATTTGTTGGTTATTAACTTTTTTCATACGAATTGATTGATTACAATGTGGTAAAGGATTTTTATCTCACTTTTTATTTCTGTGAGATTCATGCTATATTTGCCAATATTTTCTTTGTGTGTTCTGTAGGTACTGCCCAAGATTGTATTCATTGGTTAATATACTTAAATTTATTGGTATTTACATCTTCATTTTTTTATCCTTCTTTCATGGGTTTTTTGTTTCGTAAGTCACCAAATCGGTAAGGGAACCTTTTAACCCAATTTCCATTCCTTGGGTTAATCTTCTAATCCTTAATTATGTCTTGCGATGATTATGTATGGAATCATTATTTATTTATTTATGTTTTAATTTCCACACCCTTTTTTGTGTATATACTTTTGATACACATAATCACTCCATTGATAAATTCTCATGTCCTCGATATAAACTTGATAAGAGTAATTTTACCTCAATTTCCATTCATTGAGTTAAACATCCAAGTCATTGGTTTGGTATTAAAAAAACATGTGTGAATGTCCTATGATTGATTTACACTGAATAACCAATCATATTGAGTGTATTTATATTTTTCACACACTATTATGTAATTTATTTATCCTTAAACTAAGGGTACCATTTTTTATAATGGATTTTTCTCAATTTACATTCCATTGAGACTTCATTGTCGTTATGCACAAATTCAATCTTATATGGTGTATATATTGCCCTTTGACATAATACATCACAAACCTTTTTATTCTCATGATATTATAAAGTATTGATTCAATGTTATTCCTCAATTTTTTGTATTCAAGAGGCTCTGATTTTGTTAAAAAACTATTTAACTAAAATATCATTTTAAATGTTTTAAAGAATTATTCTTCTAAATATTTATTTTTAATGTCCATGTTTTAAATATGGATTTAAGGATTTATTTATATGGTCATTAATGTTTTCAAATGATAATTTATTTAAATGTTTCAAATTTGTATGGTACACTTTGATTTAAAAATCTCTTTATTAAATTTTATATATGGTTTTGAAATTGGTTTGGTAAAGCATTGATTAAGTCTTTATATTGAAATGATATGTTGTGATGGAAATGAGAAAGTGTTATATTTTTCTATTCTTGTTTTATGTGTTATTAATATGTTATGTTTTTTGGGCATTATTTAAGTATATGGGTGGTTCCCTGATAAACCAAGGGTGGGTGAGCCTGAGATAGCCCTCCAATACAATGGGTAACATGACTTAAGTAAACATTAATGTTTCTCCTAAGAGATTTAGGGAATTTACTATGATGGTTTTTCCAAATATGAATGCCTGTGTAGCTGTGATAGCTAAAATGTGAGTATGTTATGAATTTCATAAGTTACATTTATAATTTATGATTTCTATGAGTCATTCATAAATCTTATGATTTCATGATGTATGTTATGATCAAAATATATGGTTTCATTTATTTGTTTTTATTGATGGGTTAATGTTTCCTTTCATTATTTCATAACAATTACTGGGATTTTTATGCTCATCCCATGTTTTTGAAATTTTTTCCATAGGACATAAAGATGAATAGGGTCAAGGATGGAATCAAGGAACATTCATTCTATCTAAAACATAGAACAAGACATGTTTCTTTTTAAGAGTTTATTTATTTTACGAAAAAAATGGATACTGAGTAGTAGTGTGTGCATGTAATTTTCCAGTTGATATGTAATAGTTATGGACTAATTATCTAAAACACAAAACCCGAAAATATTTTCAATGTGAATTATTTATTTACTTCAAGATTATGTAATGTTTAAGGCTGAGTCCTTATAGTTGGTATTAAAGGTCGGTTTAGATAACATTAGATGTTAGGGTGTTCTTTAAGCATAAGTGACATTACCATAATGGTTAGATTTTAGAAAGATTCCTAGTTATTTTAGATAAAGTGAATCAGTTTAAGATAACATGAATAAGTATATATTAGTATTTACCCTCCTCATAAGATATTATATGATGATTTTACTGATATACTCATACATACCTTTTTGGTTTTTGTAAATGGATAGATCTAGCAGGAACCAAAGTAACAGTGGATGTGAAGAAAACTATGATGGTTTTTTGAGTGAGAAACTGAATGAAATGGGAGTTGTAATGAGAACTCGTGTGGTTATTCTCAACCAACTATCTAGAGTCATGATTGACCACCTTAACCTTGCTGATTTTTATAAGGAATCTTATATGTGAGAAACAAATCCCTATAGATGTTCAGGTAATAATAAAAATGGTAAGTATGTTCATAAACCTATGTGTCACCGATGTGGAAAGAAACACATAGGAAAATGTTTCAAAGGGACGAGAAGATGCTATAGATGTGGAAGTGAAGGTCATAAAGAAAGAACCTTCCATGGAAAAAGGAAGTATCCATTTGACTCTATAAAAGGGAAGAATTTCTTTCTAAGGGATCAATTGAATGTTTCAAATGTTGTCTGCATGGTCATTATACAAAAATATTTATTATAAAGATGGTTCGATAATGGGATCACCAGTATCATACAAATATATGTTTATAAATACCTAATTCCCATCCAATTGAGGATGAGAAAACATACAAAGACCAATGAAAGGTATGGATTATTTCTTAACTGATGTTTAGACATTATGGAATCTTAGGACATGATTCGTGATTTTGTTTGTTGGAAATAATTATTTAAGAATATGTTGGAAAGGAATGGTTAATGGAACGTGAATAATGTTGAATGAGTAAGAACTCAACATATAAGGGATTCAGGTGTTATAGAAGATTTTAGGATAGAGGATGGTGAAATTCTTAAAATTATTAAGGCTCTTTTGATAATGGGATTACATTAGAAGACTTTTTATATTATGTGTTACCCTGAATTTTGATATATGATAATTTTATTCAAGAAACAATGATCTGTTATTTTGTGCATATAGTTATAAATAACCATTTGGGTTTATATGATCCTTGAATTTGAGGCAATTACATGTTAATACATTTTGGGCTGCAAAATGATAGTTATTAGATAACCTTTGTAGTTAGAATATGTTATGGTTATTTTTTATGAATTTATCTCTTTTTGGGGATGTTATAAAATTATATAGTTTTTGGAAAAGGACAACACGCAGACTGTATGACGACTCGCCGCGTCAAACAAAGCTGTGGGAATCGAACCCACAACCAAAGTGCGACTTGAATTAATCGCATACCACTAGACTACGTCAAGTCCTTAGTTATTATGAATATTTTTTTAGATTATTTTATGAATCAAGTATAAGTTGATTTTTTGTTATCTATGGAAATGATTAACCTATCATATATAATATGTGTTTCGGTTAATTACACATCAGTATTATACTTTAAGAGTAGTCGATTTTTTTAGAGATACATGTTACGATTTTTGTGGAAGCCTATGTGATCGAATCCTTTTGAATATTGGGTTTCAATCTTACTTTGGATTACATTGTAAGATTTTAAGGACAGTTTTGTATTGAATGTTCTTTGTTAAACTTTTGGTATTGTTTGAAAAATTTTGGAGATAAAGAGTTGTTTTTTTGTAAAAGATTTTCTTTTTTAGGGATTATCTGATCTTATACTAACCATTTTGGTTTTAGTTAATGTATAAATACATGAGGAAAATATAGTTCATCTTTTGTGGATTATCTGATTCTCTATAAGATGATTATAGTGCTTTCATTGTGAACAAGTCGTCTTGAATACTCGTTGTTTGACAAAAAAATGAGTTTATGGTAAATGTTTAGTAAAGGATGTAAGTATACATGACAAGTAAGTATGATTCCATATATTTTTAGTTAATATCATAAATAAATTCTTCAAATTTATGAAAAGTAAGTTAAAAAAAATGTTTTCTGTTAACTTTTCCTACTGGGGAATCAAAGACCGTTTAACCCATCACAAGTTTGTGAATTTCTGTTAGTTAACTTTTTCCTAATGATGTTTTCTATCACTCTCCATTAAAACATGATGGTTTGTTTCTCCTAAATATTCATTTTTTCATGGCATCCTAGTATCATTTTTCTTGGGTGACCTTTTTACTTCTCATCCTTTATTTTAAAGTGATAGATTTATTGATTCTTTTTCTGATGTAGGACTTTCAATGATATATCTGAGCCCAATTTTAAAATTGCGAGGATGCAATTCTAAAAAGGGGGGAAGGATGTAACATCACAGGTAAATAAATAATATAACATTTTCATATTTATTAATATTTGAAAATTTATTAATAATTTTTCTTTAAAGGGGATGTTATGTTCAATGCTGTACCTGATACACAACAATGAATTTCTTTGAAATCCTACCTTACACACAACGTTGAGTTGTACTAAAAAATAATATAACATTGTTATTATTTTAAATAGTAGTTAACGCCTAGACATTGTATTGGAGGGAATAAATAGAACTAAATACAATATAATTATACTTTTTTGTTAAATTTTTTTTACATTTATCCAATAAAAGGTAGACGCTTAAAATGTGAATGAATCTAATTTTAAGCATAATTTACTTTAGAAGGTTTATTTACCACATTTTTATGGAGAAACCTTGTAAAATATAGTTTTAGTCACTTTTATATGTTCTATTTAAAAAATTAAGTTCTTCTTTATAATCGGGACATCAAAATTCACTTTGGGTAAAACTTTGGTATTTTTCTAATAAAATTCATTTTTTGATGAATAGTTAAAATATCTATATTTTAATTCAAAACTTCCTTTTAATATAATTTAAGCATATGGTTATATTATCATTTTAATTTTTTTTAATGTTTAATTAGATTATGTTCTTACCATTTAATACAATTTTGGTCATTGGAAGTAATTTCATCTTGAAATTGGACATAAATATGTGTCAATATTTTGATAATTATTATTTCTTAAAAATAGGCTTTTTGTTTTGACATCAAAAATTAATTTTAAATTAATTTCTACCACTTATATGTCTTGAATATGTAAAAATGGATTTTATATTTGGAATTATGAGGTCCAAATTGGGTATATAGGTAGAGTTTTTTTGACAATATATATATTTACTTCAATAAATATTTTATTTACCATGGTTAAAGGGTAAATCTGGTAAATGAGGGTAACAAAATATTATTATAATAATATAAAATTACCCTAAAATCTATCATAATACTATTGGTTAATACATTTCTGAAAATGGGCATCCTTGGTTCGATTTTGGGAACCCATGGAGCCACATAAGAGTGATAATGACACTTTATATTAATTTATTTAATGTAAAGACAAAAATGACATAAACATATATCTTTTAGTAAATCATTTTTTTAAATAGCATTATATAAGTTATATTTTTGACTATAAATATTAATTGGAAATATAAAACGATTTTATATATCATTTTATTTTTTTAAAATACTTAAACATCAAATAAATTAATTATTTATGACACAATAATGATGCAGTGTTTACCTCATTAATAAAGGAGTTAAATAAATAAAATTATAAAGATTAAAATAATATCCAAAACCTATCCAATTCTTATTGAATGATTTTATTTTGACCATGAGTTATCTTATCTTTGAAATTAATGATTTTTTGATATTTAGAAACCGAATATAATTATATAATAAAGTAATATTTTCACAATTTCCTAAAGATCCCCCCTCCCCCTTATAAAAGGACACCGCTTTTAACCCATTCCTCACACCTCTCAAGCCCCATGTATCATTAAAAACCTACCCAAATAAGCTCTAAGGATCCCTCTATTCCACCTAGAAGCCTTAATAGAGGCATAAGGCACTTAAAGTAAACCTTTTGTATCAATCAAAAGGGAGATACCCAATTTAAAGGTAATGTATTCTCTTAAGTCCTTTTGTTTATTTTACTTATCCAACCCCCTAAATTCGTTTTTTCTTTTCTTTTATAATAACTACGGTATAATAAATATACTAGATTGTTTTTATGAGAAGTATTTGAACTAAACTTACACACACCTCCATTTACTGGGTAAAGAACATACTATTTTTGTGGATGGTGAACTACTGCTTCACAAAACGATGATTGTTCAAATATATCCTACAACCTCCCATGGTGGCCATTATGATGGAACTATATTTATATATGATATATATATATATATATATATTTTTTATTTTTATTTTTTCATTATGATTTTTTTTTCTTCATTTATAGCATACCTTTATGGTTTCTATTATGGGTAAACACGGTAATTTCATTTGAGAAAGTGCGAACTACCACCCCTCAAAGTGATATGACTCTTCATGCCAAACATGGGACACATAAAGGATGGAGTTAATAAAATTATATAATATATTATATATTAATTATAATATAACTATGTATCATTATGTTTTCATTCAATTAAAATACAAAATATAAATGAAAGTGGCGTTCATGTGTATGTACGGCTTACTGTCTCCATGAACGGTGCATTTCATTTCTTATCACCAAATGTTATGTACTGTTATAAAAACATATATATACTAGATATATGTGATATATGTGATATCTAAATCATGAATATATTTCTGATGATAATGGACTCTTGACCACATGGACAACTTGTAATTATAATTTGTTTGTTTTTTACTCAAATACCAAATATCGACAAAACGACCATTGTTAACATAAATGATTACATAAGGTTTTTACATGGTAATAAGTGATATAAAAGGAATAATAAACTTGAAAAGGTTTCTTAGTAAAGAATATATTAACTTAATTTTTTTATTCAGGAATAACAAGGAATAAACAAGTCATGTCAGATACGAGGTAAGGGGTTTCTTATCTCACTTTTAATTCCGTGGTATTACCATTGTTCACCACTAATTTATTGCATGTTGTGTATTGTGCACAGACATTTGATATATGTTATCATGATTATTTTTATATTTATGTTATTGTATGAATAATTTGGTGGGTATTAACGTTTTATCATACGAATCGATTGATTACAACGTGGTAAGGGATTTTCATCTCACTTTTCATTCCTGGGAGATTCATGCTATATTTGCCACTATTTTCGTTTGTGTGGTGTATGTAATGTCCAAGATTGTATTAATTGTGTAAAATAATTATATTTATTTGTATTTAAATCTTCATTTTATGATTCTTTTATCATGGTTTGTATGTTTCGTAATTTACAAAATCGGTAAGGGAACCATTTAACCCAATTTCCATTCCTTGGGTTAATATTCTAATTCTTAATTATGCCAATCTATGATTATGTGTGGATTCCCTATTTATTTATTTATGTTGTAATTTCAACTCCCATTTTGGGGGAAATACTTTTGATACACATAATCACACCATTGATAAATTCTCAAGTCAACGATTTGAAATTGATAAGAGAAAATTTAACTCAATTTCCATTCAATGATTAAAACATCCAAGTAATTGTTTTTGTCTTAGAAAGAACATGTGTGAATGTCCTATGATTGATTTACACTAAATATCCAATCATATTGAGTGTATTTATATTTTTCATACATTATTATGGAATTTATTTATCCTTAATCTATGGATACTATTTTTTTTATAAGTAATTTTGTCTCAATTTACATTTTATTGAGACTTCATTGTCATTCTGCACCTATTCACTTATATATGGTGTATATGCTGCCCTTTGATAGATTTCATCAAGAAATTATTTATTCTAATTATATTATAAATTTCTAATTCAATTTTATTCTTCAATTATATGTATTAAAGAGACTCTCATTTTGTTTTAATTACTTTATCTAAAATATCATTTTAAATGTTTTAAAGATTTATTATTAAAAATATTTACCATTAATGTATAATTTTTAAAAACAGTATTAATGACATAATTATGTGAAATTTAATGATTTCACATTATAATTTATTTAAATGTTTCAATGTGTTATGGGACACTTTGATTCAAAAATCTCTTTGTAAATGTTTTAATGGTTTTGAAAATTTTTTGATAAAGAATTTATTATGTCTATATCTTGAAATGATATGTTGTTATTGAAATGTGGAAATGTTATATTTCCTTTATTCTTGTTTTAAGTGTTATGAATATTATATGGTTCTTGGGCATTGTTTACTTATATGGGTGGTTCCATGATAGACCTATGGAGGGTGAGCATGGGATAACTCTCTAATGCATTGGGAAATGTGATGGAGGTAAATGTTGATGTTTCTCCTAAGAGATTTAGGGAATATACTATGATGGGTATTCTAAATGTGACTCCCTATGTAGCTATGATTTCTACAATGTATGTATGTTATGAATTCCATAAGATACCTTTATTATTTATGATTTCTATTAGTTATTCATAAATCTTATGATTTAATTAGGTATGTTGTGATTGAAAAGTATGGTTTCATTTATTTGTATTTATTGATGGGTTAATTTTTCCTTTCCTTATCTTGTAACCCTTATTGAGATTTTTATTCTCATCCCAGTTTTTTGAGATTTTTTTCATAGGACTTATGGATTAATAGGGTCAATTATGGGATCAAGGAAAATTCATGATTTCTAATACTTGGAACTTGACATTTTTATTTTTAAAAGTTTTTTTATTTTATGAAAAAAAAATCGATACTAAGTAGTAGCGTATGCATGTAAGTTTCAAGTTGATATGTAATAGTTATGGACTAATTCTCTAAAAATCTAATCCTGAAAATATTCTCAATGTGAATTATTCATTTAATTAACGATTATGTAATGTTTAAGGTTAGGTCCTTATATCTGGTGCTATTCATTTAGAGGTGGCAAAAAAAGTGATTGTGTTGTGAGTGGGTTTGTTTTTTTGTGAACCCATAGGTTGGGATTGAGTGTTTCATACTACATATATATACTTTTATATTATTTTGATTTCTATAATCACTACACTAATGTTGAATACTATGTACCAACACCTACATAGTCACACAGGGGATTTTTTTTCTGACATTTGGTGAGGAGTACGAATGAATAGGTACCTTCTCATAGTCGCTCTCTCTTCCCAGAAAGGTAGGTATTGCACAAAAAATGTTGTAAAAAGGTCTTTTAGTTTATTAGATGGTGGTTTTTATAGCCCTGGTGTCTTTGTGTGGGGTTTGAATGACCAGATTATTTCCAAGAGTGACGTGACCATGCTTGTGTGGTGGTATCCCATGTGTTTTTGGGTGAGTATGTGTTGTAGTCATGCTTGTGGGGTTGCGAGTCCAAGTGTTTTCGGGTGATATGTTTTGTGACCATGCTTGTCGGGTGTTGTGGTATATAGAATATATGGGAGATCTAGAACAAAAAACAAATGTGTGAGAGTGACATACCATTGGGAAAGTGGTGTGGGGTACCCTTGTTGATGTGAATACTATTATATTATAATACTTATCTTGTGTTATTTGGGGACCGTTCCTTAGTGAGACTGAGATTGGTTTGAATAACTGTGTAGGAACTATTTGGTTTTATTATTTTCTCATAGGTGGATTATTACTCTTCTTTCACATGATCCCAAGAGGATTTTGTTTTCTTACTGAGTATATTTTTATGCCCACTGTATGTATATAAACCTATTTTCTAATTTCTAGGTGGATTATGTGGATCGTAATTGACATTACTAGCTCGGGCCTTTGGATAGTTTGTGTGTCCCTACATTAGATTTATTTAGGGGTATTTATGTTTGTCAAATTTATTGTATCAGTTCTATCTATACATTCATTGTGGGATGGTTGTCGTTTATTTTTATATTATTTCATGCAGTCAATTGTGCTTGATTCATCCTATCCCCCAATCATGTTTTCATATAGAGGTAAATGCCTCCCATATTGTTATAGTTTTTACCCCTTGTGCTAGTCCCTAACCCGAGGCCTACTAGAGGCAGGACTCAAGTGTCATTATCTCTCTCCCTTTATTATTATATCATTGCTGGAAGGGGTTCGTGACAATTATAATATATGAATTATTAAAAAAAATATTTAAATATTAAACTTATATACATTATTAAATTAATATTTATATATTATTAAATTTAAAATGCATTTCTAAATATTTACAAAAATAAAAATCTTATTTTATATGATAATTTACAAAACACAATATTACCAAAAAATTAATGTTATAGTAAAAAATATATATTTAAAAAACAATTTTTCAAATTTATTACAAAAATAATTCGTATTAAGTACTAAAGTAAATATTTTCATAAAAATATGTAAACCCCTCAAATAATAAAAATAAATATAATTTTATGGTTTTTCACTGATATCCATACAAAAAACATAATGATAACATGAAAATTTTCAATAAATCTGACTAATCAAAAAACCCAAAACATAAATCATGTTGTTCTGCAGGCACCCACTAAAGACTATTTGTGATAGTTAATTCATGTAATCACCCTAGATAGTTAGCTCTTATATTTTCTTTTTCTTTTATTCATGGATTTTTTTTACACAATTTTTTATATACTCTTTTTTTTACAAAGACATTTCCCTAATCATATATGAAAATATCTTACTGAGTTTTTTAATTTCAACATTTCACTCTAAGAAATTACAGTTTCAATTATATTTTAAACTAATATTTTAAAATTTATTCACTATAAAAAAAAATAATCAAATCACACTAGTTTAGATTTCATAATCCAATCCATTATGAAAATTTAATAACTCATAAATTTCTATTTTGTTTTAGGATTCAAAATGAATATGACTTCAAAACCCAATCATTAAAGATAATACTATGTAACTTTTCTCCAAAGTCATTAAAAATAACATGGTTTAAGTGTGTACCCATATTACCAATTACCCCCATGAAATTCCTAAATTATATAACAAATTAATTAATCAAATTGAGTTAGATAAGGAATTAATCAAAATAAAAATCAGGAAAAGAAAATTATATGAGATAAATAAGAAAAAAAGTGAGCTCTTAAATTTGTAGTCTGTCTCATTGTCGAGTATTGGGTGTGGTCCTCCTCTTATATAGGCTTCATGAAAATCTAAGGTCCTATAAAATAATGTAGGAGCTTATAAATATGTTTTTTATTAAAAAGTAAAATGACAAACTAAATTTAAAAAATAAAAATGAAATAAGAAAGTAAAATAAAATCCCTCTTTATTATGCCTCTAATGATCGCATCAATTTAAATACCTTCAACCAATATATCTTCAAAGGTTAATTTTTAGTTAAACGGGGGATGTGATTTCTCAAATTAAAACCACAACATTTTAGTTTCTTATTTTATTTTTAAAATGATAACATTAACTTTCTCCACAAAAGGATCATTAGTAGGAACATCAAGAAGGAATAATTCATTTATCCCTTGGGTCTGCCTCTATCTTGGGAAATTCAATGGACATTTCACCACATCCTTGATATTTCAAATATAGTTTTCTACAGATAGTGTGGAAATGTAAAGTGATGATCCTTCTTGACATTTTCAAGTACTCCATAGATTTTAAACACCTCTAATGTGTTTTTTACTTCCTCTTATACATCATTTCCATTATTTTTGACATTAGTATTATTTATATTCTCATTCACTATAGTCTCTTATTGTGGGGGTTTCCTCATCTTTTCCTAAAATAGATGTCCAAAATGATTAAAATTGTTTCATATGTTCTCCAAAAAATCCTTCCTCCCTAAAATTATTATATCTACCAAAATAATATATTATATTGTGAAATAAATTTTATTCAAAGGAATTATATTGAATATAATACAGTAACCAATGAATTATATAAAAGATGATATTAATGAATTTATATAAGAAAACAACAATGAAATCTATATTTTTGAAATTTTCTACATTCTAGTTTTTTTTATGATTCGTATTTTCCAATTAATTTCTTCCCAAAATGACTTGAAACATTTTTTCCCATACAATAGCATTAAATGTTTATAGCATTATATAAGGGATAAAAATAAATAAATAAAACTAATTTTATATTTTTATGTGTTTTTTAATGTTTTTTTTAATTTTATTCCAAAAAAACACATGTGATCTCAAGATCATATCCTCAGAAATGATAGAAATTATGTTTTATATAAATGTGTAGTGAAACTAGTTAGTGTTGATTCCCATGAACCAACTACATTATATGTTTGGATTAAATGTGTATTCATATGTTTGAATATTTAAAAATATCTTATCACATGATGATTTTTCTTCTTCATAATATTAATTGGATAATGTCCTTAGAAAATTTGATATAATACCCAATATTATATTATAGTTAAAAAAACATTTCATCGTAAAAAATTGGTACAATGAATATTATATAATTTCATCATAATAGTATAATACATTATAATACAATAAAAATTACGAGATTTCATTTGAAGTAAAATCTAAATCCAATACCATTAAATCATTTGGTTAAAATATAATTAATGGTAAATAATATATATATATATATATGAATACTAATATAATTACATACATGTGGCTCAAAATAAATATCAGAAGGTTTTTGAATTTTAGGCACCTAATTATTGATTTTTTTAATTTCCCAAATGGTGTTATTAAATATATAAATTTTACATGTGTAGTGAATTATTTTCATATAAACGAAATTTAAATTTCAATCGACTCAATAAAATTAGTCAAAGGTGAATTTTTTAGAATTTTTTGAGACAGTTGATTTTTTGGGTAAAAAATAAATTATGGTTTGAATATATGATAAATATTATCGCATCATAATGAATTAAAAATGAATTAATGAGTATTATAAATGATTTATCAAAAAAATGAGATTATTGAATAAAATTAATATATTTTAAATTATTAAAATTAATTTTACAAACTTATAGATAATCTTCCAAAACCTAACGTATATTTTGAAATTTTGAAAAACAAAATTATGAATAACAATATTTTCCACATTAAAAATAAAATATCTTAAGGGATTTTGGTTCTTAAACAATTGAAATACGAAATCAATCCCTAAATGTCAAATAACATCATTTAAAACCATGATATGTCCAGTGGTTTTATTTTTTTTCTATATGATATGTTGTTCTTCATCATTAGTTTGAAATAATTTCATATTGTCAATGATATATCATCATTAAATCTCTTTATACTACCTTCATAAGATTTTTCTACACTCAAAAATCAGTTTAAAACTAATGAATAAATAAAAATCATTCAATAATTTCTATAATGTAAATTGTTTTTGGTTTCCTTACAACAGCATCCCTATTTGGATATTATAAGTGGATGGAGGCTCGTTCACAAATTAACCTAGTGGTAGTCACCCAAAAACATTTATTGGGAATTAACTGAATCTTTAATTGATGAAAAAAAAACATAGTCCTAAATGTACACCTAGTTTGATACTCCTATGTAATATTCTTCTTTTAACACCCCCACTATTTTTAGGAAGTATTTTTTGATTAAATTTAATTTCTTTAATAGCTAGAATTACATGCAACACTATGTTTTTAAGGAACAATGATGTATTATTAATATTATTATATAAAAAGGCCTCTATAACCAATAAATTAAACTTGATATTATGAATATGAATATACACTTTTAAAATATTATATGTAATGGTTTATAAATAAAATTTATTAATAAAAGGATCTTATTTTCTATTAAAATCAATATATGTTTTGAAAATACTATTTTCTCAAAAAAATTGTTTTTATTAAATTTCATGAAAAAAAAGTAATTTTATTCCCTTTCATAATAATAACTTGTAAAAATAATATTCATTTTTTAAATCTACATTGAAAAATTATATTTCAGATAATTGTTTGGAATTTTTTGAAAATATTAATTTTTTGACAAATAATGACAAATATGGGTTTTATTGAAAAATTTCTTTTCATTTAAGAATTTATAAGAATATATTTGGTTTTAAAATAGTATAAATAGTAAAATTATGTCAATTATGTTATAACTAATCAAATAAATTTTTTTTAATAAATTATATATTTAATTTCTATATTAAAACTTTTAAAACATTCAAAAACTCTAATTTTGGAAAATATGTTTTTCACCGTGTCTTGTAGTTTATTTTTAAATTAAAATTTTCTACTAATGTTAATGGAATATCAAAAAAGTTGTTTGAATATTTAAAATAATAATAACTAATATTATCTAATAAGGTCCACTTATATTGTGACCATAATTAATTGTAAAAAATATAGAAATTAACTAGCAGAGTTAAGGATAAAATGGGTTTACAAAGGGGTTAAACTAAAAAGATAATGAAGTAAAATGAACTAGAAACTTCATAAAGTCCCATTTTTATGACATATTGGAATATTATAACCAATATTATTCTATAATGAATAATTTTGGAACATTTCTTCATGTGAAAAATGTGGATACACATAATTATTTTCAAAAATTACATGTGTGTCCTCTCCACCATTAATAAAAACCACCACACTCTCCTCTCCACTTTATACTTCCAAAAACATTTAGATAATTGAATACATGCACAAATATATTTTTTAATTCCCACCCACATCCAAAAGTTATTATTTGTATTATTAAAACCTCTTAATAATGATTTAGGTATAATCATAAATAGGTTCTCTGAAGTCGAGGTAAAATTCGTAAACTTATATTTTTGTTTCATTTCTTCTTCCACATACTTAATATATTATCTCAACATGATAATATAATTACTCTAGTATCTTTTATATACTAAGATTTTATTATTTTTATTTCATAACCTTAGTTTATATCCCCATTAATCAAATCTTAAATTAAACTATTTATCGTGTATGCGACAGAATACCACCTCATGAACCAATGTTATTCATTTTCCATCACCACCTATCACTGCTAGATATAATTATGGATTTAACAATTATATGTTATATCTATGATAAAATAATACTTATATAATTATAATATTATATACACCATCTTAATTTCTATGATATGGAAATATGATAACGTCACTTCTATGTATGAAGGATTACTACCTCGTGAAGGGATGCTATATGTTTTTCAGTTACATGTTGCATATAAGGTAATAAGGGAAAATTTAATGAATATATGTGATATATATGAATTGTAAATTATTATTTAAAGATAATATATTGTTTCATTTTTCATTTCATCCATCTGGAAAATGGAAATAGTGATCATGTATATGTATTTCTTACTGTCTCTATAAACGATGTAAAACATTTTATGTCTCTAACTTTAATGTATTACCCAAAATACTTATATAATGAATATATATTATATTTATATAATGTTTAATATTATTTAGATGATTTAAACATGATAATTATTAATGTAATGATATACTAAACCAAAACATACATGAAAAATGAAGCAGTTATCACCATAAATATAATTTTAACATGGAATAGATAACAAAAAGATAATAAAAGGTTTTATGTGAATCATATATAGTGTGATAAATATTTGTATTTTTATTTAATGTATTTATTAAAAACTATATTTTTATTCATGACGTTTGAATGTGCATGAGATAATGTCCATACTTAAGGTAAGATATTTTTGTCCTAAATTGTCTTCAATAGGACATACATTATATTGTGCACTTATACTCCATTTTGAGGTGTATATAAAGAACCTTTTACATGTACTATCGTAAATTAATTTATTATAATTATATTTTAAGTTTCATTTAATGTTATTCTTTCATGAGGATTATGATTCAAAATATATCAATGTGGTAAAAGTTTAATGTTACAATCTCATTATTTATCAGGATTGTTTATGATTTAGTTTCCCATTGTGAAATAGTATGAACTATACCTCAAAAAAATCATGAATTTTTTTATCCTATTTTTATTTCATGAAAATATATGTGTTCATTTAATTTTCCTATTTTTATGTACTCTTGACTTTAAAATAATATTTTTAATAAAACTTGACATTATTTCCATCTTCGATTGGAAAACTATTTTCTTCCAAATATATGTTTTTATAGAATTATATATAAATTACGTTTTTACAATGCTCAAATGATTGTTTAGAGTTATTTTTAACCATTTTTACATTTTAAAAAATTG
Source organism: Viscum album (assembly GCA_963277665.1). Classification (NCBI taxonomy): domain Eukaryota; kingdom Viridiplantae; phylum Streptophyta; class Magnoliopsida; order Santalales; family Viscaceae; genus Viscum; species Viscum album. Next base: position 2,044,559,477 of record OY728136.1, read on the forward strand.
TTTAAAAAGAATCTTCTCGTTTTTTTTCGAATGAGGTTCTTTTGACTTCTACCAACAATGAGAAAGAAATATATTTTTTTAAACATCTATGACATGAATAAATTGTTTACCATCATTATCGAAAAATGATTAAAATATCCTTTATATGTTATAAAAGTTATTTTCTTTTAATAAGATATTTATTTTTTTATGAATTTTTTTTCTTGAAAAATTATTTTAAAAGTGGAAAGGCTACTTTCCTCCAGAAATGTTCCAAGAGATCTTTTAAGATTATTTTCCATCTAAGATGACATATTTTTTTTGTTAATTATTATTTATTGAGTATATGATAAAATGATTCTATTCTTATTCATTTTTTAATGATTTATTTTTGTTATTTAGAATCTTGTTTCTCTTCCTTGGGTTTTACCATGATAAATTGTTTATAAAACCCAATTTCTTTTCCAATCGTTGTGCTATAATGAACTGATGAAATATTAAGAAAACCTATTTTTTTCCGAGTTTGTGCTACAAGAAAATATTTATTAAACACTTCTCTTTACATTAATTCATATATTGTGACTATTTTATGATCTTTTGGTGAATTCATGTATGATTTTCATTATTTGATGGGTAGGACCAACATATGCATTCAATGCATTAGGTAAATTTGATATCTCATGAGAAAAACTGGACTAGAATTGGAATGAACATAGTTTGATAGGGGACTTTTTCCACAATGATAGTCTTGGGAGTGAACCTTGACTACTACAATGGTTTGAGGAGTAAACCCATTCCACTATAATAGTTATTGAAATTATCTTTGAAAACTAAGTAAATAATTTTTGATACTTATGTGTATGCCAAAAATCTATGTATTATAATAATTTTATGTCCTCATTGCTCGTGTTCTTAGATACCATTATGATTTATGTCTTATGAACTACCATGATTTATTCTATGACTCGATATTGTGATCGAAAATATTCAGGGTGTGGATTTTAAAAAGTTATATTCATGTTCTCATATGCTTAGGCTCGTGTTATGTTGATATCCCCATTTTTTATACTTAATGATCATTTTAGATCCACCTTATTTATGTTTCATGTACCCTAGTTATGATCAATGATATTATATATTATGTGGCTAAGAAGTTTTCTTATTCTGAAGAACATAGTGGGATATGATATAGCTGACTTATTCAGCACCTGTTTGTGTTTCCATGTTTCTAAATACACTAGAACTAAATGAATTTGGGGTGGATAATTATTTTATGTAATGAATATTCATCTATTAAGATGTAATATTTATGCATGAGATGTTTGTGTTTCTATAGTTATACTCATATAAATGTTTAGTTAAACCTTTGGAATCTAGTATTAGAAAACATTAGTGATAACCCTTAGGATAATCCAAAATAATGAAGAATATCCTATGTTATAGTAAATAAATGAGTATCATTTTCTTTGAAATAAATCCATCTATGGAAACTTCAAGTTGACATGGTTCTAGAATAGATGTACCTAAGGGTAATTACTCTAAAAATGGAATTTTGAGAATGACTTGAACATTACCTGGTACACAAAAACAGGCCTTATTATACAACTAGTTTGTCACTCCCAATGTATATGATTTGGTTAATACACATTAAAATTATGAACCATCCAAAATGATTTGAATAATTACAAATAATTCCCTAGTTTAATAATAATTTTCCATATATTTAAAATAATGTTTTATGATTTAGGCATATTATAATTTATTTTTCAGGATTATGTGGTTCCCTACTGTAATTATTGTGGCTTACAATATCCCTTTTGGTTTTAGTCAATTTATGTAACCTAGAAGGGTAATTTTAATACTGAGTGAAATATATAAGATAATTATTGTCCTCCCTGGAAAAAAATGTTATGGGTGAAGAAATATAAAATATCATTTATATGTTCACAAAAAATTATCATGTTATGAATCATACTTAACTTCCAAATGATCAAAGAATGAAACACTATTTTCTTGAATTCATCATACGACAACATCCACCTTCTTTTGGTGGTTAGACTTATACATTGTCATCTTAATAATGGATCAGTACCATTGAAAATATATTTTCCATTCTCTAGTGTTTGGATCATGAAAAATTATTTTTAGATGTCTATAGTTTACAAGGTAAATTAAATCAATGGTGAACTCTTATTAAGAATATGATTCAACAAGAAGAAATTGACTCAATTGAATGGGATGAGTTTGAAAAATTGTTTTTCAATAAGTTCATTCCACATATTATTCATATGAAAATGGAGAATTAATTCCTCGAGTTAAATTAGATGTATAATGAATATGTTGGTACATATGAGGTGAATTTTACCAGACCTGTGAGGTATAATATTTTTATTATCATCCAACCTGGAAGAAAGGTTGATTTATTATTTAGTGGGTTAAAACCAAGTCTCCAAAGGATGTTGGCCATAAGTTACTTCATTACCTATAGAGAAATCATTCATTGTTCTATCAAGTTATAAATAGAGATCTGGGCTACCCATGAATTGCATGGTTTTGATAGGAATTGAAATATGTAATTCAAAGGAAACTATAAGAACCATAAAGAAAATAAGATGATATTTTTTTATTCATAATGTGTGGAAGGAAACATGGAGGAAATTTTCCTAAGTTTACTAGTAAATGTTATAATTGTGAGAAAATTGTTCATTGAGTGATTGATTTCCAAATTGATCAGAATAAGTTGTCTAATGAGGTGAATTGATAGAAAGATCCAAATAATGAAACACTTAAGATTAATTATTTCAAATCCAATGAGTACAAGGATTATGATAACTAGTTACAAAATCTGAAATGATCAATATTAGTACCATCTTAATCCAAAATAAAAAGTTAAATCTCATGTGATAATTATTTTATATGAGGGGTGTAACAATTATATGGTGAAAGGTATACTTATCATCCACTCTAGAACTGCAAATGTATTATTAGACTCTATATCTACCAACTCTTTTATATTTGAAAAAATTTCTAAGGGTTTAAAAATTCCACAATAATTATTTAATTTTGAATTAGAAGTGAAAACCCTTAATGTTATAATGTTTGCATAAAAAATATATGATTCTTCTCTAGCGGATGTTTTTTGGAATCTGCTTCTTACAAATCTTGTTATTCTCCCTTTGTTTGAATTTGAGGTTATTTTTAAAATGGATTTTTTTCACTGCATTAATCCCAAATAAATTATCAAGTAAGGGAATTCATGTTTAATATTCCAAACCAACATATTCTCTTTTATATATGCAATTTAAAATATGAACTTACAATGGAAATAAAATCCATTATATGTGTTTTGATTCCTTCTAAACAAGGGTGTTTATCTCAGATGGTTGCGGAAAACATGACAGGGTTGATTTTCATATTATATCGGAGTTTGTTGATTTTTTCTTGAATTGTTTCATATTTTTTCACTGAAACATGAATTTGAGTTGTCAATAGAACTCATACCTAGTGTGACACCTAATTTAAATAGTCTCGATAGAATGGACTTGATTGAGTTCTATGAATTAAGATGAAACTCCAAGTGAAACCTAACAAGGTATTCATTCAGCCAAGTATTTCCCCTGAGAGTGAACCAATTCTATATGTTAAAAAGAAATTTGAATCAATGAGACTCTACATTGATTATCAAGAGATAAAAAATATCAATATCAAGAACTAGTATCTTATACCTCGTATTGATGACATATTTGATCAACTAGGTGGACCTCAATACATTTCCAATATTGACATTCATTCTAGATATCATATATTGAGAGTCTAGAAGGAGTATAAACCCAATACAATAATCTATACAACATATAGACACTAGGAATATATTGTGATGTCATTTTGTCTTACTAATTCCCTCTCTATCTTCCTGGATTTAATTAATGGAGTCTTTTGATGTTATATTGATTAGTTTGGGGTAGTATTTATAGATAATAATCTTATTTATTAAAAGATAATGGAATAGAATTATGAACACTTTATAATTGTACTAAATAACCTATGGAAGGGGAAAATATACACAAAATTTACAAAATATGAATTTTTTTTAAAAATGGTCCATTTTTTGTGTTATATAATCTCAATAAATGATATATTGATAGATCGATCAAAGAAGGAAGATATTGAAAATTCTCCTCGAACAACCATGGTGATGAAGATATATTTTTTTCTTGTATTAGATGGAAATTATTGGTGTTTTGGAGATAAGTTATATTAACTATCTAATCCACTCATCAAGTTAACTCAGAAGGGATCCATGTTCTTCTAGAAAAAAAGGTGAGGGTGATTTCAAGGATCTAAAGAGAAGATTAGTCAGTGCACCTATTCTTAAATTTCTCGGTATTAGATATGGGTGTTTAATATTTAGTGATTCATCCAAGAAGAAATTAGGATGTGTTATCATGTATAATGACTTGATTATAGATAATGTATCATGAAGATTAATGGTACGTGAGAAAGATTACCCAAGTCCTGATTTGAAGAAGCCATGGTGATTTTTTGCATTAAATATGTGGAGGCATAATATTAATGGATGAAATATTGATATATATATATATATACTCATCATAATATTTAAAATTATATATTAATATAGAAGGAGTTGAATATTATCCATAGAATATGGTGGGAGATGATTAATGATTACAACTTCTTAATACATTACCACCGTGGGAATGAAAACAAGGTGATCAATGATTTGAGTCTAGAGGATCATACTAGATTATCTATGATGAGGATCAAAAAATATCCAATATTTATGGATTTGAAAAGGATATATCATGAAATATTTAAGGAAGGGTGAAAATAATAGCTTTATCAAATTAGTTTTCAACCATTTATCCATGTGAACATAAAAGATGTAAAGAAGAGTAATATACAGTTTCAAAATAATGTAAAAAATGTTCTTATATTTAAAATTGATCATGATATAATGACAAGGTTCAAGAATCATGAATGTGTTCCATCCATACTATATTTGAAGAAATAGATGTTATGGGAATCTCATATTTCATCATTCTCTATTCATCTTGGATGTACAAATATGTATTGAGATCTGAAAGAGTATATCTAGTGGAATGGAATGAAGATAAATATTGTAGAGATTGTATCTTGGTGATTTTTATGTCAACAAGTTAATGATGGGGGAAATAAGTATAATGAAATGTTGAAAAAATTACCCATACTAGAATATAAATGGGAATACATCACCATGGATATTGTCATTGAACTCCCCAAAACATCTAACGGGAATAATTTTATATGGTTTGTAGTTGGTCTCCTTACAAATTTGGCACCTTTCATTATTGTTAGAGAATATTTCTCTCTAGATCAGATTTCCAAAATACTTATTAAGGAAGTGGTGAGTTTTAATATAGTACCAACTTCAATAGTATCTGATTAGGATATGAGGATTACCACAAAGTTATAGTGAAGTCTTACACAATATCTTGATATAAAAATGAGTTTCAGAACAATGTATCATCCTCAGGCATATGGTCAATATGAGATAATAATTCTAACCCTAATGGATATGATGATAGTTTTTCTAAGGATTTCAAATGTGGTAGGTACTAACACCTCCCCCTCATTAATTTTTCTTACAACAATAACCATCACTCAAGAATCCATATGGCTCATTATAAATCCTTAAATGGAAATAAGTGCAGAAATCAAATGTACTGGGATGAAGTTTGGGAAAGAAATATACTAGGACCTAAGATAACATAAGGAATTATAAAAAAAGGTTAGATTCATTTAGAAACACTTCAAAATGATCAAAAGTTGGTAAAAATTTATGTTGATTATCACTATCATGATATATAATTTGAATTCAATGAAAATTTGTTTCTAATAATTTCTCTATGGATGAAGGTTATTATATTCGGGATGTAATTGAAACTAATACCTAGTTGTAATGGTTCTTTTTAAATTATTGATTATATTGGGATGATATCTTATCAATTTGAACTTCCACCAAACCTCTCCTAGGTTCATGACATTTTCCATGTATCTATACTAATTATATAACTTATAATTTAGATGTAATGAAATTATATTTGATACCACTAGATCATGAAATTTTTTTGTGGAACAAATAGTGGAGATTTTGGATCACATAGATAATTTTCTACGAAAAAATACCACTCAACTTATTAATATTTTGTGGAGAAACCATCAGTTTAAGGATGCTATATGGGATCCTTAGGATATAATGAGGTGGAATTATCCTCGTTTTTTATACCAAATGGAAAAAAAATTGAGGTTAATTTTAATTTTAAGTGGAATAAAATGTAACACCCCTATAACATTCTAGTATTTTATAAAGGTAAAATTATATTAAATTCAGTTAGTCCTTTGTTTAGTTGGTCTTTTGGATTTGACCAAGTAACTGTGTTTTTAGGTGGTTTGGATGACATTAAATAAAAATGTTGTTCTTGGTGGAGTCTGGTTATATAAAAAAATCATGACATGAATTCCTCTACCCCAGACCCATTATTTTTTACAAAAAAAAAGAATTTAAAACACTATGTGATCCTAGTTCATGATGTAAATTGTCCTGGAATGACCCATCTGATGACATGTATTTGTTTTTCTATGATGGGGAAAACTCAAGAATTTTATAGCATGAAAAATACTCATGTCATTAATATAGTGTAATTTATTCTTTTAAAAGGGGTAGAACCCTTTATTTTCTCATTTTTCCTCCCATACATCACACTTTCTTATGTGGGGGATCTCGAACACCTAATATTGGTTCTCTTGTTTCATCCTCATTCAGAATCTAATTGAGCCCAAATTTGTCTCAATGGATCCATATTAGAAAGAGATTCAATATTATTCTTCCATTTCTTGGTTTATTCTTTCATCTTCATCGCTATATTTTTGTGATCTAAAATTCCCTATTTTCATGTCATTTTTAGGTCATTTTTCTCCCATTCTAACTCAATTCAAAGGATAAAAATGGATGAAGGTTCATCTACCAATCAAAGGTAGGTGATCTATATATTTTCCTTAATGTTTTTTTATTATTTATCATTCCTCTTTATGTCATTCTTGAAACTCCTCCAGTGATGCCTCATAAATGTTTAATAAATTAAATTAAATTTTTTTCCATGGTTAACATAGTCTTAGATACTTTTGAATTAACATTGTTGGGTGACCACCCCAAAGTGAGCCACCCCTAAGGTTGTTAATTTTTTAAAATTATAAGATCCCGATGCCTTGATTTTTTTGATCCATTGATAGAGGTGTGTGAATTTCCCCTTATAATGATTATTGTACTCATCTTAAATGGTATGAGTTTTTATGCTAGATAAAACCATACCCTTTCTTCAAGACAAGGATGAGACAAGGGTCCTAGCATAAGTAAAAAAATGTATGGGATCATTGAATTAATAAATTTAATTTATTAATTTATCTCAATACACTATGAGTGATAAATTGTTCCATTTTATAGAATACTTTGGATGGGCTCACCAGGACAATGCCTTATGTACATTACCCATGAGAAATACCAGGTTTCCTACTGAATTACCTTGGATGGGTTTGATGGTAAATGTTGTTATATGATTCTATGATCAATACCTGGATTCTTGTGTGGAATAATATGTATGGGATTAGATGGTTATACCTTTATACTATACTGAGAGTGATACTTTGGTTTAACTAATGGATCTCCTAGGATGAACTCTTATGGTGATGGATATTTATAGTGCTCTAGGAGCGATACATGGGTTCTTCCTTATAAATTTCCTTGGATGGGATCATGCCTTTTTTTAATTAAATATACTTGTTTTTTTAGTTTATGGAATCATACTCCATGCCAACTAACAATCTTGGGTTTGGTCCTTGTTTACACCTGACTTTTTGACAACCTAGTTACGTTTTCCATACATGTATCCAAAACTGAACTCTAATTTATAAACATATATATTTTTAAAAATTCAAATATCTATTACATCTATACATGATAAACTCTGTTAAAAGATATCAGGATTTGTCAGAAGATGGTAGTATCAGTCGGGTATGCCATGATGAATTTGGATAGAAGTGTTTTATTTATTTATTTATAAACCCTTAGATTTACCTATGCAATGCTCATTTTATATGTACAGAATGAGTTTTTATAGACACCATTGGTGGTGGCCTACTAAGTATATCTCTCACCATGTTTGGGACACCAACAGTACCTAGATATAAATTATGATTGAAGGGATAGAAAAAAGGAAGTTCCCAAGTTATCATGTTTTAATTCTAGTACTATGATGGAGTACAGAAGCAGAGGATTGAGCCTCTTCTTGTGATGCTAGTGGATGCATCTTTTGTTCTCTTTGTATACTTTTTAACATGTTGTTTATAAATGTTTCCATGAATCCCATGAACTTCCCTTTATATATAAAATCATGATATGATCATCATTTTTGTATTAGAAGTTCATTTAGCTCTTCCTATTTATTATATGGATGATTTATTATTCCATTGTTTGTTATTTATTAATGTTTCTATTACTTACCATTAATATTTACCATTTTGGAATACATTGATAACGATGACATTGTCTTCCAACCATAAAGTCGTAGACCCTCACTATAAGTCGGTAGCCACTAGAATATAGTGAGGTGTGATTGAGGTCATGTGGTCGACCTTTTCAAGACACTAATTGGTGGCTTCTAGGTTGTGATTCTACAAAAGTTGTATAATATGAATCTTTTAATATTAACTTATTGTTTTTGTATTATTCAGTAGACTAAGAACGTATCACAATTTTGTAATGGGCATTTCCTCAGAGTAGCTAACCCACGTACATGGGAAACACAAATTACCTAGGTTTGTTTATTTTGGTTATTGTTTTTCACCCATTATTGTTGTAATAATTTCACAATTGGGTGACACATATGTTTTGTGGCATTGATATTGATATTATTTTTATAGAATTCATTTTCCTTATCCTAGTACCACACGGTGGTATCATCTCAAGCATTATTATAGGAACCTGAGGACTCACATGTTAGGAATTATTTCATGACCTATAAACATATCATGTTGTTAAATTTCCTTTGTTTCTTATGATTGTTAAGATTTCCCTGAATATTATATATGGAAATGTGTGAATGTTTCTTGTAGGGAAAAAATAATAGAATTGTATAAAGTGTCATCATCAATATAAATAGTTTTTCATTTATTGATTGATGATGAAACCTTAATTAACCAATTAATATATGTGTGAGTCATGAACCACTATTTGAATAGGCTCAAAAGTTCGATGATTTTGATTACATGAATTCCAATTGTATTTTATGAATCATGTACACATATAAATTTTGAATGGTAATTCAATCAATAAAATCATTTTACATTTCCTATTACACCCTGATACTTGATGTAAGGGTCTGGTCACAGTTAAATGATGTACTAATATAAATTTATTAAGAGTATGGGCCTTTATTATTGGTAATGGTGACACATCTAATATGACCATAATATATATATATATATAAAGGAGTGAGAACATAAATAAATTTTAAATTTTGAATGAATGTGTTACCATTAAATGGGGATGAAAATTTTAATTTAAAGGGTGTTTTCCACTATACCTCAAAATTGAGACTCCATATAGGGGAACTCATGTAGTGTTATATGAGAACTTAACCCTACCTCGAACCTAGTAGTGGGATGTAGGAAATATATCATGTGACCCATTGTGATCTTTCTTATCACCTAGGTATGGGATTAAAAGTACATATAGAGGTGTCACTTATTTATAAGAAGGCTATAAAACTATCATTTCATGTTATCATTTATTTTATATTTTGTTAAATATTATTGGTTAGAGTGAGCATCTCAAGACAGGGGTCAATTGAGTACCCAATAAATTTTTTTTATTAAAATATAATTAAATAAAATCCCCCAAATAATTGTTATATCATAGCTAATCAAAATAGTAGATCGGAATAAGTTCTAATCTTTTAAAATATTTCTCAAATTGTAACTAGGTCTCATCTAAAGTAATATATGAATATTACATGAACTTTTGATATAAATTTACTTAATCAAATACTTATATAAACACTCATTAAGACTAACTATCTTAGTAGTGGATTTTTTTATAGTTTAAAACAAATTATTTTTAAAACATGGAAATAAAAAAAAACCAAACACAAAAACGAAAAAATACAATAGGTTGATTTTCATGTCGAGATCTAATCCTCTCCATTTTCCAATCACCTAATTCCCAACAGATTATATTAAATAATCTTGATTCATAACCTAGATCGGGTATACCACAGACAAGCTATCATGTCCATGTAGGGACCTCTTATATCGTACTAGTTAGAATAAAATAAACACATGAAACATAGGTACCTCTTCCACAAAATCTTCTGAAACATGTATAAAGATATTTGAGAAGATATCGAGTATCTTTTAGTTAAATAATCAAAGACTGTTTTTATGTTTAAATTAATGAGTAAATATACACTGCTCATAATTTAAAGATAATAAATAAACATAGAAAATAAAATACGTAACAAAAATATTGTTTCTTAGTTAGATGTGCTCTGAAGCTTATGACTCCTCGGATGTGGCTTGAACTAGAGATATATTTGTGTTTCTGAAAAATGTAGTAAAATAATGTGTCATGAAATAATTTTTAGATTTTAGCCAAAAATATAATGTTTGATGCACTCCACTTACTCATAGTCATGTGTAAGAAAGATGCAACATGTAATCTCTTAGAAAGTGTAACCCTCCAAGTTCTTTCAATTTGATTTCAACTCACATTAAATGTATGTGAATATATTGGTGTATTTTTTGTCTCTAAAAAATATCCCCTAACAAGGGAGTATGTTGCTTTATTTAACATCAGCATGAAAAAATAAGAATCATAATCCTCTGCTCCGCATACTAGTCTACTGGCATAAACATTAATATATCCCTGTAATAGTTTTATAATAATCATTAAAATAATTGTCATAAATAAATTTGATAATATATTCTTTAGAATCAAATAAATCGAATTCATAGAAAAAGTGATGGTGACTCTTCTGAATGGTGTGATAACTATGGAAGTGGGTCATCATAGTAGTGACTTGATCTAAAACTGAGTCAGTCCAACGGTGAGTTAGGATAATGGTAGGTCATGTTCAATGGTGGATCATCTCATTAGTTGGTCGTTCCAACACATTGAAAAAATTCTATCATGATGTTAGGTAAATATTGTTGTTGGGTCATTCTCTAGTGGTAGGTCATCTCAACACTTTGAAAATTTTGGAGGTGAATAAGTTCTAAGGGTTAGTCACCCTCTGTTGGTGAGTCATTTCCATACTTCCAAATTCTCATCCTAACATTGAATCATCCAAGATGGTGGTTGTTTTCAATACTTAGCCAAATTTCATATCCTAGTGGTGAGTCATCTCTAGTGGTGCCTTATCATCAATGGTGAGTCATGTCTGGTGGTGAGTCTCGCCCATACATAGCCAAAATTATTCCAATCTTCCTTATATTATAAAATTATATCATAACACATAAATATCATTTATTTTATAAGAAAAATGATTTTTTGTTCCTTAAAACTAGGGTTCCAACAGTTCCACCCTTTTTTTATGATCACAAATCATGGAATTTTATAAACCATGTAATGAATAAATGGTGGTGTTAGAATAGATCTGCATACAACCTTAACCAGATATAGTGAGAGATTAATCATAAATTAAATACACATGGTATCAAGGGTAATTATATATAAAAAATTATGAAAGCGAATATAGTATAAGAGTAAAGAAGTAAATAGATATTATTTCAAAAGGAATATTATTAATAAAGGTGTCAAAGAAGAACTACTATAAAATAAATATATTCCATAGAGTCTTCTCCCCCTTTTGGGATTATCAAAAATTAAAAATAAAATAAGAAATCCAGTGGAATCGAATATGAATAAAAAGATAATTTTCATTAAGTTTATCCAAAAAATATACAAAAAAATAAGATAAATATTCTCATCAAAGAATGAAAGTGTAATGTCAATGTATTTCAAGATGGATACAAGGAACAAGAGGTTCCTTACCCTCCCCCTTAAGATAAGTAGACTGTTCAGTTGTAGATCTTGAGGTAACTGTGTTGATGGCCATAAGAACATTAGAAAGAGAAGGATTCTGTAGAATAATGATAGTCCTGATATGTTGGACAGATTCTCTTAGAGTTAGGTGAAAGGGCATTAAATGAGTAGGCTAGGGTGAATTTGGATATTTTGTGACACCTAGTCAAACAAACACAGGATCAGAATAAGGAGGGTGAAATAAGAAGTAACTGGAATAGAATCTAGAGCTACCACAGTGGTTCTAGAAACATAAATAAAGGGCTTCATCAAATTTATAAAGTCAATAATATTACCTCCCTTTTAAATATCCCTGATAAATTCCATTTTATCCTCTATAAAATCATTAGAACTGGGGTTATCACCTTCAACTGATTGAATTTATGTTTAAGAAATTGAGTGGGAAGAGGCATCCTTAGGTCCTCGGTCAAGAATTTGAAGTGGGCGTTGAGTTGATTCTTAGTAAAAATTTGAGACAGATAATACTTGATAGCCTTTGTAATTATATCTCGATCATCCTTCATACATTCTCTGACCATAATATTCACATGATCACTATTATTTATGATTTTCCTTAAGCATTTTCGATGTGGGTTTGGTACATCACTTGAAGCATCATGAAGCACCTCTCTAAATACTAACCCGATCAACTCACCATCAAAAGGAGGGGGTTTAAAAGTTGATGAACAAGCCAGGGAATAAATATTTTCTATACTCTCATGAAAATAATCCATGGAGACTTCAATGGAAGACCACATATCATCCTCTATAGATCTCAAAATCTCCTTCTCATTTTCTAACAATCTATTTTACACTTCCACTTATCAAATGTCAAGCATCATTTTAGGCTATATTTAATGAATTACATGCCCTAAAAATGTATTTTATACTTATCACTAATATTGGTAACCAAGGTAGCTTTATCATTCAACAAAAAACGAAAATTAGATGGAAGCCTATCTCTAAATAATTCTATGTGACCTCTTGTGACAACATCTACTATAACTTGTCGAATGGTAGGGAAAGGTAAGGATGTAGCAAATCTCTCAACGGTAGGTACCAATGTAGTCAAAAATCTAGTTGGAATATCATAAAAAAATATTCCAACTCTCCTACAGCATGTATATGGTCTACAAATGATCCATTATGATCCCTTTATTCTTGAATAACAGGTCCACCATGCTATGGGGGACATCCATCCTCATCTGAATCATATTATTCTAGACCATGTCTGACATAGGCAAGAATCTTATCCCATTACTCAAGAATTGGGTCCAGAAAAATAATATAATAATTATTATTATATTTAACAATAGTAGAGTTAGAAATTGCAGACTCGACCATGGAAAGTACAACACCCAACTTCTCATCGGATCTATGCACATCAGTTGTTTTCTCTATAAATAAAAACCCAGTAACAATAGGATTAATCTCTATTTTCTCATCAAATTACTGATCAGAAACTATCTACTCATCAACCATCCACATATTGGATGAAATCACACTACGGTCTTCATAAATAGTATGATCAATCTGGTGATAGTCCGAACATTGGGATTCATTTTTTCATTACATATAATTAATTTTCTCTTCTAGATATTAAATAAACATCTTCAAATAAGTTAATTCTATCTTGACATATTTTTAAAACTAAAAAACATGGAGAATAGATAATTTCCTAAGGCATCTCAACAAACTCAGCACCAATGTATCCACTAGGACCATCATGGTCAGAACATCCATCACATTCACCTCCATATCCTTTTTTTATTTTCTTTCTCTTTCTTCTTCATCGTATTTTTCACTATTATCACCATTTCCATTTTCACCAAAGGATTTGGAAGTACTTTTAAATTGTGCTTAACTAGAAACTTTTGATTCTTCTTCCCCACATCCTTCTTTCATGAAAGTTTCTCAGATAGTTAGAGACTAAGGTAAACTAAAAGAACCAAAATATATGGATGGAACACTCTAATACAAGTCTGGATAACTACCTTAATCCACTAAAAATATCTCCTCATAATCTCTTGAAGAAGAAGCTTCCTAATATGAATATTCACCCACCTCATCTGGCACCAATCCAGGATCCACAATATTTTTCAGTCTTAAAATGTGATCAATTGGGTGGAAATACTCATATAGACTATCACAATAATAATTCAATTGTTTCTTCTAGCATTTATAACTTATCTTCATCCTTTTCCAAATGACCCTTGAAATGAAAAAAACTACACATTTAACTATTGTTTCTTCACCTTCATCAATAATTCCTTCGACCTCCAGCATGGCTGATATAATCTTAGGTTAAATTATGGAATTTTATCAAGAAGATTCATTACACATCTTTATCATGTGAACCACCATGTATCTAAAAATATTGATCTATTCTCATATTTTCATATGACATAAAAGCTAAAAATATCTTTACCTCATTGTATATAAATCATGTTTTCTCAAACACATCATATGTTGGATAAAAATGAAATTAAAGTGACATTCACCATAAATATTCGAAGAAACTGTAATTCTTAGTAACCCATATTCAGTCAACTCATCCAAGGATTATTTATAAAAAAAGGTATCACTATCAATCGGAAATGTTTTTTAATAGTTATTTGTGACTCTTTCATGATGAACTCTCAAACATCTATCCCATTTATTTAAAGAGAAGATAAATTTTTATCTATTTATCCTTATTATAACCTATTATTCATTTTACTCAAAACTAATCTCAAAAAACTAATATAATTGCTCCACTAATCTAGGATAAAAATTTCTCTCATTGGAAGAAACTCGTTATACTAATCCATAGTCTTGCATAAGTATATGTAAAAAGGCTTGATAGAAATTAACTATTCATAATGAGATTCCTTTTCTAGTGCCACTATATTCTTATCAAGTTCTGAGTTCACTGGATAAATAAACAATGGTTGATCAACACTCATTTTTTTTATTTGAAGGACATGACTCGTCTAGAGAATAAATTCTATCTCTCTTCACTCTAACCATGGTGATCAGCTTGAAGGGTTTGGGTGAAGGTGACAGAAGGTTGATGGTTGGGATAGAAAGTGTTACAACATGGCTCAAGATGATGGAATGGGGGATAATACATTGATATTAGATGAATATATATTTTATATCATTTTGGGATTTAGGTATTTCTAAAAAAATAAAATTGAATCAACAATTGTGGTGAATTAAAAAATTTAAATAAATAAATAACTCTTAAATATAAATTAGCAACAATGGATTAAAAAATTGTGAGAAAATTGACAATGGAGAGTAAATACCAACAGTGGGTGAAACTCAATTATAGGCAAAACACAAATGGTCGATAAAACAAAAACTCTAGGTAAAACACCAATGGTGGGTAAGAACTCCAACTTTGGGTAAAACACCAATGGTTGGAAAAACACCAATGGTGGGTAAAACACCTACAGTGTGAAAAACATAATGGTTGGTAAAAACCCAATGGTGGGTCCTATATAATTAAGTTAAACCAAAATGTATCATTCCCAGTATATATTTATTGCATTTCATTCTCTCATAATTCAAGGGACTTGGGAAAATATTAGTATGTTGATTTTTGATTCTAATGTATTTAAGTGTTATATCACCCTATTGAAAATGATCTATAAAAATGTGATTTCTTATATCAATGTGTATTTTTATAGAGTGAGATACTCGGTTTTAGTAAATGTTTATATAACTTTTATTGTCCTAATTTGTAATTACCTCTCGTAATTGATATATATAGTCTATAAATGTGCTTTCACTCAAAATATATTTTGTACAACAGCTACCAACAGTTATGTATTTAGCTTGAGTAGTAGACCAGCCAACATAATTTTGTTTCTTACTACACCAACATACTAGATAATTTACCAAAATGGGACATGTTTATGATATATATTTTTCTATATAACTTTCAACCACCAAAACCAGCTTCTAAATTACTAACTAGGTCAAATTATTTTCCTCTATGGTATATGAATCCTAAATTGGTTTTATATTTGAGGTATTCAAAAATATTTTTTACAGCAACGAAGTGTGACACTTTTGGGTTTTCCTGAAAATGGGATGAAATACACACACTAAACATAATGTCAAATTCACTAGAATTTATGTAGAGAATACTTCCAATCATACCTCTATAATAGTATTGATCTACTAATTTTACAACTTCATCAACATCCAATTTATAGGTTCTACTAATAGGATTTACACTTCTCTTAGTTATATCCAAAATAAAACTTTTTAAAAGGAATTTATTATATTTACTTCTATTTCACATAATTTCTTCTTTTTTGAAAATTATGAAAACCAAGAAAAAAATTCAGTTCACCCATTAAACTCATTCCAAATTATTTTGGCATCCTTTTTGAAAAAATAGCACCTTAATAATTTTTAGAAGATACAAAAATAATATCATCTACATATATTTGAAGAAAAAAACATCTTTGAAATTATTATTATTAATTGAGTATTACCAGTTATACCTTTTAAAAAACATTTTTAAATAATTTAATATTTTAACCTATCATACCAAGATCTAAGAGGTTATTTTAAACCATATAAATCTTTTGTTAATTGGAAATTAATATTAGGAAAATATGGATTTTTAAATTCATTGGGTTTTTAATAAAAACATCATCAACTACATGCACATTCAAGAATACAATTTTGAAATCCATTTGATATAGTTTGAAATTTATATGTGTTTCAAATGAAAGGAGTGTTCTAATATCTTCATGTATGGCCCCAATAAAAAATATTTCATCATATTTTATACCCTTTTCATAATTATACCCTTGTACAACTAGTCTATCCTTATTCTTCACAATTATTCTAGATTCATCAACCTTGTTTCTGAACACCCATTTAGTGTCAATAGTCAACGTTTATTTGGGCCTACCAATAAATTCCCAAACATTTTTTATTTCAAATTTATTATGTTATTATTACATATCCATTATGAATAATTCATCATTAATTTTATCATTGATGTTATTAATTTCAAGTTTAGATAATAAATCTTGAGGTTTAACCTGGTTTTTTAGAGATGTTTTTATTTGTGTACCTCTATATAAGTCATCAAAAACATATTATAAATGATGTTATTTAATCATCCTAACATCTCCAGAAATAAAGGATTATTCACATCATGGTCCTATATAGTTGTAGGTACTTGAGATTCCTCAGAACTGGATTATTTTTATTAATTTTTCATATCAGAATCAGATGGTTTTGAAATTATTTTCAAAGTCGATATATTGTCTTCACGGTTCTATAAAGGGGTCTTAGGTTCTTGTGGATATATCTCATCAAACATGACAGTAATAGACTCTTCTATATACTTGGTTATCTTTTTAAAAACACTATAGAGTTTTCTCCAAGTTAACTAAGAAGGTTAAATTCTTTCATTATTTTTAAAGGAAAACATTTCTAAATTATCATTAGTGTTAAAAAAAGAACATAAAAAACACTAAATAAATTAACCATAAGAATCCTAATATTCCTAATTTAATAAGTTATTTTCTTTATGATAGGATTAATTAAAACCCTATTAATTATATAAATGGTTGTTTTGACAGCCTATTTCCAAAATTAGATAGGTAGTTCATATCAATTATGTATTTTCTAGGATATATCTTAAAGAATTTTATTTTTTCTTTATATAACTCCATTCTGTGCAGGGGTCCAAGGAGCATAGAAGTTATAGTTATAACCATTTTGTAAGAAAAAAGGATTCAAAGTATTGATTTTCAAACTCCCAACCATTGTCATTTCTTAAGGATGTTACTCTAATTCCACTTATGTTATCTATAGATTTAGTATACTTGGTAGAATAAAATAAATCTTCACTTTTATGAGATAAAACTAAAACCCAAGTATATATTGAAAATTCATCTATAAGTACACAAACATAATGATTCCAATTTATAATAGAAACTCTAGATGGTTCAAAAAATTCCATGTGAACCAACTTAAAAGGTTAAGAAGTTTAAAATTCATTCTTGAATTTAAAATATATCTTGTGTTGTTTCCCTTTTTTACAATGGTTACATAATTTTTCATTTGGGAATTAAATTTTGTGTAGATCCCTAAATAAACCTTTCCTAGTAATATTTATATGTGATTGAATATTATATTTTTCTTTATCTCTTATGTCAATGATAACATTATCCATCAAATTTGTTTAAGCAAGAAACATTTTTTGAAATTAAATAATGAAGATTATAAGTATACACATTCTCATTTCCAAAAGTAGTTAATAAATAAATTATAATTAAAAAAATTTCAAGAATTTTTTTAAAACATCACATGAAAACCATCCTTTTGTATCTGTGAGATACTAACTAGGGTGTATTTTAAACAATCCTAAAAAAGTACTTCAGAAATTAAAACTCTGTTGGTGTTACCAATTTTTCTAAGGACAATGATATTTAATTTAGTATTTTCACTAAAGGTAACATAACCACCAAAAACCTTTATCATTTTCTTGAAGATTAAGTAATATCATGTCATATTTCTAGAACACCCACTATCCATGTAACCCATACTTCTAATAGATCTATTTAAGCACATTTCCTACAAAAATATTATACTAAGAATGATTTTGGTAGACCTATTTTTTGGGTCTAGACGTGTTAGTCATTAGTGACTTTGGAACCCATAATTTATTAATTGGTTTCATATAATCATATTGTAAACTTCCTGAAATAAAAACATTATTAGGTCCACTTGAATAAAAACATGCAGTTAAATATTTATAAGTAGATTTAAGAATAATTGTACTCTTACCAATTCATCTATGTCCAGGTTGATAACATAGACCGATAATTTACAAATGAACAATTTTGTACCTATAGTTTTAGTGATAGAATTGTCCTATTTTTAAATCTCTTTAATTATTCCTTTAATTTCTCATTTGATAACTTTATTTTAGTATTTTCTCTTAATAATTGATAGTTTTTCACTTTTTTTACTTTGAGATTAGTTTTAACACTAGTATATAAAACATGTTGTTTCTTAAAAATTTTGTATTTTTCATTAATATCATTAAAGGTATCTTTAATAATATTTAAATGCTCAAAAAATTCCCATTTTTTCATATCATCATCATTTTTGTAACTTCAGAATGATCCAAATTAAGTACAGGATATACAGTTGGGACCTCAGATATATTTTTCATGATGAACATATTTCTTTTATAATGTTTATTATCATGAGTTTAGTTTGAGTCACTAGAGCGAAACATAGAGGCCTCCATGTATATTTCATGGATTTATTGTACTTTATATCCCAATCTTCATACTTTTTTTTATTTCAACATTGAATAGTCTGGATTAACTTTTCCTTTTCTTTTATACTCATAAAAATGTAATTTCATTTGAATTTTCATCTCTTTTCTTATCCTTTATCCAATTTATTCTACTATCATACATTCACTTATAGCTCGGCTTCCTAAATAATTTTTCTTCATATAAAATATTTTAAAACTTATGGCTATATGGGTCGTTTCCTTATCACTATTGGCTGGTGATTCGTTATCACTGGAGCATTCAAATTTAACTTTTTCATTCGGTTTTTATACATAACTCTTGAAGGAAATAGACTAGATATTTTCATTATCACCATATAAACAAATAATCTTAATCAATTTATAGTACAAAATTATATTCCCAAAAATATTTCATGACAGGTATCTTACTGATGTCATAATGTTCCCTTATTGAAATAGATATCCCCTTATGTCTCTCTGGGAGACATCTCAACAATCAAATAATTTCATCATTTTCTAACACAGGATTTCCCAAGGAACTCATTTTGTTCACTATCTCATTAAACATGGGATAACTATTAGAAATCCTCTCATTAGGTTTCATTTTAAATGTATCATATTTTATTTTATAAGTATTCACTTTAATTTGTTTCACGAAAGTAGTTCCTTCATGAGAAATAGATAATGTCTCCCAAATTTCAAAAGTAGTTTTACTAGAAGATATCATATTAAATTATTCATTTTTTAAAGAACAATAAATTACATTCATGAATTTTTAGTAGTTACAATAATAATTGGAGTAGCATCATCCCATGTATCTCTAGCAGTTGTAGGTAATTCATACTTATCCTCTATATAAGACCAAATTTCAAACCCCATGCTTTCTATATAAATTTTAAAATTTATTTTCCATTGAGAATAGTTATTACCATTAAAGATAGAAGGTTTTTTGGTAGTATAACCTTCTAGTCTTTTATCTATTTAAAGAACTAAATTTATAATTGATATATATTTATGATCATTGAAACACAACTAAAAAACACGGTCAAATAGATTTCGAAAACACTTTTGATACCCAATGTTGGTTGTGGTGAGTATCTAAAAAGATGGGTGAATTAGATACCTGATAAAAATTTCTAATAATACATATTTAAATAAAATCTCCCAATTAATTAAAATAGTCAAGTTAATAAAAATAGCATATTGATATTAGTTTAGATCAATTATAATATTTCCCAAAGAGTGATTAGATCTTAGGGAAAATAATATAGGAATATTATTTTAGCTTTTGAAATAAATTCACATATTAAAAACATTATATAAACACTAAATAGGATATTTGTCAATCTAATGATTTCTTAGGCTGGTGACTCCTTGGATGTATCTTGAATATGATTTTGAGTCATTTTTCTGAAATCGTTTGTAAAATAGAGTGTCATGAACTCTATTTTTCAAATTTTACTATGGAAGTGAATGTTAGATGTACTTCACCTTCTCATAGTCATGTATAATTCAGATGCAGTGTGTATACTATCATCATGTGTTACTCTTCAGGATCTTGCAATATGGTTTTAGTTCACTTCATGTGTACATAAATATCTTTAACTTTTTTGTGTCTCCAAAAACATATCCCCACATGAGGGAGTCATATAATACATTTAATAATAGCATTCAAGAAGAATCATTCGTATCATATGATCCTCATACTGTTTGAATGAAACAAACTTTAATAAATCCATGCAATAGTTTAAGAATGATCATTAAAATAATTCTCTGTATTAAATTTGATAATATATCCATTAGAATCAATTAATTAAAATTAATAGAAACAGTGATGGTTTCTCTTCTAAATTGTCAGGCAACTATGGTGGTGTGTCATCCTATCAGTGACCTGATCTTGTGGTGAGTTAGTCCAATGGTGTTTTAAGCTCATGGTAGGTCATTTTCAATAGTGAATCATCTAAAATATAACTCATTCCAACACTTTCCCAAATTTACATCCTGATGGTAGGTAAATTCTAAAGGTGGGTCATTCTTTAGTGCTTAGTCAACTCAACACTTTTCAAAAAATTTAGGTGACTATGTTCTGACATTGAGTAATCCTCAAGAGGTGATCCTTTTCCATAGAATCCAAAATTCCCATCATGACAGTGACTCATCCCTGATGGTCATTATTTTTAATATATAGCCAAATTTCTTATGTTGGGGGAGATTCATTCATGGTAGTGACTTGTCTTCAATGGTGAGTCATGTCTGTTGTTGAATCTTTCCCATACATGGCCAAAATTATTCCAATATTCCTAATATTATAAAATGATTTCATGACACAAAAAACTCCTTAATTTCATAAAAAACATTCCTTTTATCATTAAAACAGGGGTTCCAACAAGTCATATCTTAGGTGTGCATTTGAAAATTCTAGAGTCATTCCTCCACGACATCATCATGTTATGTTCCATGAGAGTGGAGGAAACCATACTCTAAAGATGGTGGGACCTAATCCACTAGTATTACCTATTTTTGTTCCACCAAAGGCACCTAATGTTGTTCTTTCATTGGGTTATGATTCTCTGTTTTGAGAGAGCTTCATGTGCTTCCTATAGTATGTACAGGGGGATCTAAAACTATCACCTACTATGTAAGTGTTGACATGATAATTTCAGTATGATAATCCTCCCACCATCTAGGGGATTCAAATCCTTAGACTATAAAATCTTGGGTAAAGTTCATTCAATCCATATTCACTCATTTAGAAATTCTTATAGTGCGTAGCGTCAATCTCTCCACTAATTTTCTTCATATATCTTCTAAACTTTGGTGGGATTTCAAATATCAGGTTGATCATCATAAGATTATGGTACGGGTGGACTTCCATATATTCTTCTATGAGTACTTATTTCTAAATACACTGAAATCAGACTCCACTAGAGATTATATAAACTTATAATAGGATTCTATTTTCTTTATAGAGAATTCAGTTCATTTTACCAAGATTTAGTATTTTGTGATGACACTGATAGGTGGTGAGTTGACAAATGTAGGATGGTTTGAGGATGAAATTATGTCTGGAATCTGATCATAAGTGAATGTATTTTTGTTGAAAATAGTTTTAGAGATAGTGAAACAGGCCCTCATCACAAAAAAAACATGTGGTTGGATGGAAGTGTGAGATATGAATGTTCATATTTGAGATAGTGAGATGGTTTATCAAGGGGATAGGAATTTCATTTCGAGTCTTTTCATGGTGGCAGTTCCATCAAGATAAAATGCATTGACATTTCTGTGGTGTGTCACAATTGTGGTGGGGTAGGCCATTAAATACCCAAGTGTACTTGGGACCCAATTGAGTTATGATCTTATAGTACGATGGGTCACCATTAGCATTTTTACCAACCCTTCCCTCCAATTCCATGTGAGAATAGGTCTTCACTGACTCCAAATTCAGATTTAAGATTAATAGATCTAAACTAAGAACTGATTTGGACTAATTATAGTCCATCATACTGAGAAGGTGGTAGTTTCCAAAGTAGACAAACATCATATGTACAGTTCCAATAGAGTGGACCAGTCAAGAGTATTTAGGTTGCTTCTTAGGTCTGTGGAGTTGTCCATTTATACAATGCAAAATACCCCTGAGGAACAGTGTCTATATCCTTATATAGATGGAGGTATTATTAATGTATCCTCCACATTAGTTTCTTACTTGTTTGATAAAATCTATTCACAATACTTTTTACTTATGGAAATTGTGGATATCCTTGGGATGAAAATGGAGTAATTTAGTGGTGTTATAACCTTTGATACTCCTAAAAAAGCATAATATGAGAGTATACATCAATGTATGAATTTCCCATTTGAGGTGTGTAGATATCTCTTCCTCTAGAATTTTTTTCCCTCATGATGATAGGATTCGATTTCATTCTCAAGATGAACTAGTTAGTTTCATTCCACTCTTGTTCATTTATATCACCATATGGTGTCTTTTACTTTACTCTATGTAAGTAAATATGTGCATAAGGTAGAATAGGATGTCAAAGAAATTTTAGATATAAAGCAGCATCGTGGGATGAGTGGAGTGACATCCAAGATTCCTAGTCTCTTCATAAGTAATCAGGTAATGAAACATATGAAATTACCACATATGATTCTTCATTTTATGGATTTTTTCTCAGATTAATTCTCTGTATTGCTATATAGGATAGAGGAGGATTTCACCATCGAGCTAGTTCCAGGAGTGGAACCAGTGTCCACTCTTCATTGTAGTATTTCCCCTATAGATTGATACTAACTTAAGAATAATTTATAGAAATTCAAGGTTATGTTTTTTATATGAACCAGTACTTATTATGGGGTTCACTTGTCCTTTCCACCAAGAAGGAAGATGTTAACCTCAATTTTTGCATGGATAACGATCTATTTAATCAGTTTACAGTAAATAAATAGTATCTACTACCTCTTATAGGAAACCGCTTCAAAAATCCCCCATGAGGGATGGTTTTCTCTATGATCTATTAGAGTTTGAGTAATAATTTGGTGCATGTGAGACTATAAGACATACCATGTATAGAATTCTGGAGTAGATACAGCTTGTATGGGTATATGGTTATGCCATTCTGTCTTATTATTGCACCAACTATTTTCATGTCTCTAATGAATTTGGTTTTCCCTCCACATCTATATTTTTTATAGTTTTTTGGATGATATATAAGTGTATTATCATACCCTAAAATACTATTCGAAATATCTTGAGATCAGGATGAATACACTGAGAGAGAATCATCTATATGCTAAGCTCACAAAATGATAATTTTTGAACATAAGTTTTGATTATTTGGTCATATAATCTTATTGGTAGAAGTTCCCATTGGCATGGAGAAGGTGATCATAGTTGTTTTTAGGGAATATCCTAGGAACATATTTTATATACCCAATTTTCTGTAGTTATCTTAGTATTACATAATTTGTATTCTAGACTTTTCACTCCTAGTAGCACCTCTCACGGGATTGACTAAAATAGGTGTTAAGTTTATATGGCAAGACTCATGTTATATAGCCATTAAAAAGTTGAAGGGGATATTGGTTTAGTGCTGATCATGATTCCTTTAGTGTCAGGATGAAACTATATAGTTTATTGTGATGCTTTAGAAATCAAGGTAGGGGTATTTCTTATGAAAGGAGGTCGAGTTGTGGCATACATGTCCCGCCAACTGAGACCTCATGAGTATAATTAAACACATTCACAACCTCAAACTATCATGTGTTGTCTATACATTATCTAGATGGAGGCACTATCTATTGGGAGAATGGTTCGTTATTTAAATGGACCATAAAATTCTAAAGTAGGTTTCCACACGACATGACTTTAAACACAATAAGTGTAGGTGGGTAGAGTAACTTCAGTCATTAAACTTTGATATCACTTATACACCCAAAAAGGGAAATTAAGTAGCTTGTTCCCTAATCAGAAGACTCAAACGCAAGATATCCAAGAGGCCATTAGTGATTGTCAGTTGACGGCCTTATTTTCTGAGATGATCCTACAGGTCCCCGAACATCATGGTCAGCTTCTATTTTAATATTTGTTAGTGAAATCATCCCTTCTAGAATGGGTAAGGATGAGACAAATTTTAGATCATAAGGGCTTAGTTCGGTGGGATAATTTCTGAGGTGAGGAACCACTTCCTAGTAGGGTTATTGATGAGAATGAGATCCATATTTTTCATAGATGTGTTTGGGTTCTTAATTATATATGGGAATAATTAATAAGGGAATCTCACACCTTCATTTGGGAAGTACACGCTATAATTACTGAGATGTACTGAGATATACATTGATATTATTGTTAAATGAGTATAAAGAGAAAAATATTAGGTTTTATCCCTCGGTGTTCCACTTATCAGCTGGTGAAGGAGGAGCACTGGTGAATTTCTAGACAATTACAAACTCTTTCTATTCTGAAATAGAAATGGGAAGATGTCACCATGGATTTTTTTACGGGTTTTTCCATAACCTATTGAAGTTGTGATACAGTATGGGTGATCATTTATAGGTTTACCACGGTCACACACTTCTTACCTATCCTAGAGAAATTCACAATTGATGATCTCAAAATGAATTATATTTGGGATATTGTACACCTTCATGGTGATCCTCATTCTATAATATTAGATATGGATTATTATTTTATATCATGATTCTATCAATGGTTGAAAAAATAACATGGCTCATGGGTTCTTGTGAGTATATCATATTATCATCATATTGACAGCCAATATGAGCATACAATATGAGTGTTAGAGGACATTATTCAGAAATGTGTTTATGATTTTGGAGGTTCTTGGTAGAATCACTTACCTCTCATCGATTTTTTTTAATAATAATATCTTTTAGTAATCTATTGAGATGGATCCCAATCAGGACCTATATTGTAAGTCATGGCATTCACCCATGTGCTGGTTAGATGTGTGTGAGGTAGTGCGACTGGGACCTCATCTCATCCAGGGGACTTTGAAGCAAGTGAACCATATTCTAAATTGTATGAATACAAATCAATATCGATATAAATTATATAAATACTTTCACCATAGAGATCAAGAGTTCGAGGTGGGGCAAATGGTCTTTCTATGAATTTCTCCTAGATCGAGTCATAAAAAAATTCGATGATACGGAATGCTATCACCTCATTACATTGGATATTTTAGGATATCAAATAAAATCTAACTAGTAGCCTATTAGTTAGATTTACCTCAAGGGTATCCATCCATGTATGATGTCTTCCACGTATCGTAGCTTCACTATTATTACTATAACCAATATCATTCTACAGATCCCGAGTATATAGATCTAGATAAATATTCTTCCGTTGTGGATAATCCATTACACATCATTTATTATAGCATAAAGTCTCTCTATGGAAGGTTTGTTCCTCTTGTATGGCTATTATGGTAGCACAATCGTGTACAGGATGACACCTGGGAGAAACTGGCCAATGTATGTCCTCCATGGTCGAAACATTTCTCAAAAGATATTTTACCACCCTCATAAGAGAAACTTAGGGATGATTTATTTTAATTCAGTTAGTTTGTAACATCTCGAAGTTTTAGAGAGGTAAGGATTACAATAAATTTTGACTAAAACCTTTTTATGTGTTTCTATTAGATCTGACCAAGTAACCATGCCTTTAGGATAGTCGGATTTCTTTAGTGAATAATGTAGTAGGGTTGGGGGTTGGATATAGATCAATTTCACAATGTGAAATAAATTCATGGTGATAATTGATCTGGATAGAACCCATTATATTTTACAGGGTGGGAATTCAATACACATTTTTAACCTAGTTTATGGAATGAATTGGAATATAAAGACCTAGATGATGATGTGTATTAGTTTTTCCCTGAGAGGTAAAACTATAAAATTTCATGAAATGAAAAATATTCACATTGTGAATATAGAATGGGTTATTATTTAAAAGGGGTAATAACTCTTTGCTTTCTCATTTCTCCTCCCTCACAGTTCATGTTATTCTATTAGAGCTCTCCAACATCTATGTTATGTTGTTTTGAATTTTCCTCATCTAAAATTCAATCGATCCACTATTTGTCTAATTGGATCCCTCTTGGTAAGAGATTTTATTCACTCCCTCCTTTTCTCAGTTTATTTTTCCATCTTCCACACTATTTTAGTAGGAGTTAATGTTTCATATTTTAAGTCATTTTTTATTCATTAGTTCGCTTCAATTTTAGCCTAATTAAAAAACTAAAAACATATGAGAGGTCATATTCCATCATATGGTAGGTGTTCTTGTAATTTTCCAAAGTTTATTTTTGTATTTTATCATGAATTTTTGTGCCATGCACTGGAGTCCACTAGTGATAACTCTTAAATTTTTAATGAGTTAAATTAAATGGTAAACAAAGTCCTTGAAACTCGTGAATTAACTTTGTATGGTGAACACCCCAAAGAAATACAACAATAAGGGTGCCCTTTTTTAAAATTACCAATATCCTCATGCCTTGAATTTTCTAAACTACAAATAGATGTGTGTTAATTTTCCTTTATAATGATTATACTACTCTGCTTAAATGGTATGGATATTTAAGATATCTAAAACCAACCCCTTTCTTATAGTTGAGAGTGATACAAGGGTCTCAACTTAAGTAATCCTTGGATGGTCTATTAAATATTCATAGGATAAATTTTTTAAATGAATCTCAATATTACATGAGTGATACATGGTTTCTTTTATAAAATACATTGGATAGGCTCACTGGGTGGATGGCTTTTGTACTTTACCCATGTGTGATACCGAGTTTCCTAGAAGATTACCTTGAATGGAATTTTTAGGAAATGATTTTATACCATGAAACAAGTGATACATGGTTCCTAATGTGTAATACCATACATGTGTTTGGAGGGTTATGAATTTTGACGATGTCGAGGTTGATACGTGGGTTCCACTTATAGTTCGCCTTAGGCAGACTCTTACACAAATAGTTACGTATTGTGCTCCAAGAGATATATGTGGGTCCCTATATGTGGATCACCTAGTATGGGCATAGGATACCTCTTTATTATGAACTAAGGATTTTTTACCTAGGTTATGGATGGGTCTTCCAAGCCAAGTAACATGCTTCGATTGAGTCCTTGGTTGAAGTTGATTTAATGAAATCCTAGTTATGTTTTCTATAAAGTATGAAATCAAACATATATTGTGTCAAACTATATATATTTATATATATTAAAATATATACTATATTTTTATTGGTTATTATTGGTTCAGAGTTATTCATCTTAGCCCGAAGTTGGTGGTATCAGTCGAGTATCCCATGAGTAACCCAAACAGATGTGTTTTATTTTTTTATTTATTTACCATTTGTTTTACCTATACACTTCTCATTTTATATTAACATACTAGATATTTCTTTAAATAATTGGTGAAATCCTACTAATTATATCTCACACCCTATTTGGGTCGCCTATGTTACTTGAATATACATAATGATGTCAAGGATAGATAAATAGAAGCACCCACCTTCCAATGTTTGATTTCAATTAGTATGAGTATTGGATTATAGGCCTGAGCTAATAAACATGATACTAGAGGAAGAATATTTTGGTCTCTATGAATTTGTTTCACATGTTTCATATGCATGTTCCCTTGTATACCACATACTACCCTTTTTGTATTACATCGTGACACGATCATCATTTTTCTATGTGATACTGATTTAGCTCCATTGATTTATTATCAGGAGGATTTATTTTTCTACCAGTGATTATATAATACTATTTCCACTACATAAAATTATTATTTACTATTGTAGAATACATTGATCATGAGGGTATAGCCTCCCCTCCATAGCATCATAGACCATGTTTGTCAGTCCGAAGCCTCTAGTGTATGGGGAGAAGCACTTAAGGTCAAGTGGAATAACGGATTGGGTAAATAATTAGAGGATTTTAGTTCCGGACACTCAAATGCTGATATTTTTATGAAATTTAATTTATTCGATAGCTTACGTTACACACAACTTTGAGATTTAATTAACTGTGATATATTATTGTTAGAAAAAAATCCCTCAAGGCATCATTGAAGTATTTTTGAGGTGATTGTGTTTGTTGACAAAGTAAACATTTGTGTTGTGATTGTTAACAATGGAAACCATGACATACAAATTTTTTGACAAAGGGGATTTCATGGTGGCATGTAGAGTTCAAGAGATATGACTAAAGATCAATGTTTGATTTAAGAACTTCGACAAAGGAATGGATGATCTGGAGGCGGTACAAAAAGAACAGATACAAGGTGGCGTCATTTTCCAGTGTTTGTCAAATGTTTGGGCCTGAAAACCGACAAATGAAGAAAAGTGGTTTTTGGAAAAGGGACTTACACATCGTGTACATGAAGGCTTGGAGACTTGCGTGCCATATGTTTTTCAATATCATATCATCAAAATATGGCAAAGGGATAAGTGTCGCGCCAGTCTTGGTCGTGTCACGCAAGTGACTTGCGCACCGTGAAAAAGACTTGTGCGATGATGCCTTGGAAGCATGAGAACATGCGCGCCTATGGTTTTTCAAGATCAGAATACCAAAATATGGAAAAGGAAAGAGGTTCGCGCAAGTTTGGAAGAGGGTTGTGCAAGTGACTTGCAGGGGAAGAAACCTACGTGCCGAGACTTGCGCACCGATGGTTGACTTGCGTGTCGTCGCGCAGGGTGGTAAAATTGCGTATAAATACTGGACCACCCCTCCTCATTTCTTACCGGAGTTCAACACTTTTAATAATCAGAGCTCCCGTCATGCAGTTGATGTGGTTGTGCAAGTGGGGGTGTTTCATGCAAGTGGGACTTGTGAGCCAGTATAGGAAGGTGCGCGCCATGTGTGGGTTGCGCTCCTGAGGTGGTTTAGGCGAGGAAGGAAGTGAGTTGTGCAACTGTGGAGTTCGAGAAGCCTGTGTCGTGCAGGTGCATGCTGAGGACTTGTGTGCCATTTGTGACTTGTGCACCAATACTTGCGTGCTGAGGTAGACTTTCTCTCCATGTAAGGTTGATTTCCTGGTCGTACTTTCAGGCCGCGTGGAAGCTGGAAGATTGTCTGATACCTTCGGTACAAAGAGAGATTCATCTACGGGTGAAAGTTGGACTTAAACAGAGCATCCATATACAACAGAGGATGAATTCCTTCATGAAAGTGAAGAGACCTATAGGTCTATAAACTGTGTGTGGATCCTTTCCGGAGTAGTGATCAAAGGAAGAGGAAGAAGGTGATCCTCTCCATCGGCAGTGAGCCAGAGAGAGAGACAAGGAGTGACCTTTAGGAAATCAGTGAGATGACCCTAAACATTGTAAAGGCAGTGAGCCTGGGAATAGAATTTATCTATCCCGAAACATTGTATCCACATCTAGTGAATAATAGTGCAATTTTCTATGACCGGAAACTTTTCGGCATATGCTCCTTGTACGTAGCCCAATGAGGGTGAACCAAGTAAAAATCTATGTGTATGTCTGGTTACATCCCTGAATTGCATTTAAAGAATCTTCATCAGATAAAGAAGAAAATAAGTGATCATAATAAACACACAAGTGCAAACAAAGTGACCCCTGTAATAAAGAGGTCATGATCTAGTGGGGCAGGAAGAACTTTGAAAATGAATATTCATACCCTGATTCACCCCCCCCCCCTCTCAGGGTATATAGGCCCATATTTGTCCTAACAATTATTTATATTATTATTTAAACAAGATTGTCATAACCTTATTATAAAACATGATGGTATAAATATGAATAAATAATTTTAAAATTTTAAGTAAAATGGTTTTATATAAAGAAACCCTATTGATATAAAATATATTAATTTTTATTAATGTCTTTATATTTTTTGGAAATTCTATTTTCTTAGAAAAAGTATTTTATTTAATTTTAAATGAAAAAAATTAATTTTTATACATTGAGAAAATTTATTTGAAAAAAAACTCTTTTTTGATATCTAAATGTAATAATTTTCTTAGATTTAACTTTTTTAAAATTCTCTAAAAATACTAATTTTTCGATTAATAGTTAAAAATACTTGTTTTTTTATAACAGACATTTCATTTTAAGTATTTATAATGATACATTTTTATTTAAATTTATTTAAAATGAAAAAACAGCTCAATTATATTATAATTAATCCAATATAGGTCCTTGGAATCAATTTAATATTAAATTTTTACATAAATTTTGTATAACTTTTGAAAACGTTCTCTTTGTAAAATTGTTCTTTCGTCACATCTACAGGTTTAATTTTAAATTAAAATATTCCACTTATATGAATGGATTTTGATCAAATGAATTCTATATTTTCATTCATCATAACTAATATTATATTAAAATTTAAACATAAATTATTACCATAATTAATAGTAATAATAGGAAAAATTAATTATCACGGTTAAGGTTAAAACGGATTTAACCGGGGTTAAAATAAAAAGATAAGGGCTAAAATGAGCTAGAAACATGTCCAAAAACTATTTTATGGATATATTTATAACTTATAATTTATAATATTCAAGATTTATCCTTTTTTGAGACTTTTAGAATGTTAAAAACATGAGTACACTTTAGTCTTTTCTAAAATTTCATGTGCATCCTCTCCCCTACATATAAAAGGCCACCCCTCTTTTATCCTCTTCACACATTAACAACCATTTGTTTTGGAGAATCCCTACCTAAATATCTTCATTAATTTTATCTATGAATTAAATAAGACTTATTTTAATTATAATACCCTACTAATAATGATTTAGGTATAAGTCTAAAAACCTTCACTCAAGAAGAGGTAAAATTATTAAAGTTGTGTTTTTGTTTTATATATTGTTCAAAATCCTTCAAATAATCTCAAAATATGATAATATAATAACACAATTACATAATATATACTTATATATTATTATGTTAATTTCGTAGTCTAAATCTTTCTCCCCTTCCATCAAATGATACAACAAACTTTTGATTGTGTATACGAGAGAGTACAGCCTCACGAACTAATATTATTCGTTTCCATAACCACCTCTCATTGAAATATATAACGATTTATTTAATGATTATATAATATATTTATGAAATTATCATACTTATTTAATGACAATATCATATATACCTACTTATATTCATTTCTGTGCGAATACGATAACATCACTCCTATATATGGAGGCATACCGCCTTATGAAGCGATGGGGTTCATTTTTCTCTCACACTTTACATAGAAGGTAATAAGGGTAAAATTAATGAATATTTGTGATATATATGTCCCGAAAATTATTCTTGGAAGATAATATATTATTCACCTTTTTTTATTTTCATCATTATAGAAAATAGAAATAGTGTTTATATGTACATATGGTCTACACTCTCTATAAATGGTGTAATTTATTTTATATATCTAATTTTAATGGATTACATTGAAATTTTTTATATTTAATATATATAATATTTATGTAATATTTAAAATTATTTGTATGATTCAACCATGATTAAAATTAAATGACTAAAGATACCAAACCAAAACATAATTGAAAAATGAAGTAGTTATTACCTGAAACATTATTTAAACAAGGAATTTGTTAATATATGGGTAATAAAGAGTCATAATTAAATCATATATGGTGTGATAATTATGAGTATGGTTATTTAATATATATATAATAAATATATATTTATTATATAATAGGATATAATTTGTATGAAGGAATTCAAGACTTACGGTAAAGGATTTTTGTCTCAATTTGTTACCTTTAGGACATACATTATCTTACGCACCTGTCTTATTTTATGAGGTGTATATACGGACCATTGAAATTTAAAGTATCAAATTTTTTTATTCTCATTATATTTTTTGTTTTATTTTATTTTATTATTTCATTGATCTTATGATTCAAATGATAACAAAGTGGTAAATTATTTATGTTACAATATCATTGTTTATCAGGTTTCATTATGATTAAGTTTCTAATTATGAAATTATATGAACTATATCTCAAGAAACACATTTATATTTTTCTTATATGGTTATGTTATTAAAGTATATTTTTTCAATTCAATTTCTTATTTTTATATACTCAAGTGTTCAAAATAATATTTTTAATAAGAAATGACTTTATTTATCTTTTCTGTCAAAAAACATTTTTCATCTATATTCATGTCTTTCAAAATAAAGTAAATGTGTTTTACTAATCTCAAATGATATTTTTGAAATAAATTTTTACACATTTTTACTTTTTCAAAATTGTTTTAAATGGAATCTTATTATCATTTTTTGAAGGATGTGATTTTGACTTCAACCAAAAATATAAAAGGAATGTTTGTATCTAAACATGCATGACATGAACATAATTTACTTACATAATTAAGGATTAATGATTTATATTTTCCCTTATAAGTTTCCAAAGTTATTCTAAAATTTAAATAATTTAGAAAAAAAAATTATTTGTTAAAAAATATTTTCAAAGTGGAAAGGCTATTTTCCTCAAGAAATTGTCCAAGTGATCTTTAAAAATAATTTTCCATATAATATGGAATACTTTGATGTTACTTATTATTTAATGGGGATATGATCCAACGATGACATTAATACTATTTCAATGAATGGTTTACATTTATTTTTATGTAACCCATTTCCCTTCCATGGGTTATACAATGACAAAATTCTTATGAAACACTCTTTCATTTCCATAGGTTAAGCTAAGATGAAATAATGAAATGAATATGAAACAAATTTATTCTATATAGGTTATCCTATTATGAAATGTTTACAAACCCAATTTATTTTTACGGGTAATAATATAAGCATTTTTTATGATATTATATCACACGTATGTATTATTTTTATTATGTGACAATGATACCTACGTCTCCCTTCCCAACATTAGATAAAGATTGAAATATAATGAGATAAACATGACTATAATGGGGAGTGAACCAAATTTAGTAAGATACTTTTTCCTCCATGATAGTGTTGGGAGTAAACATTTACTATTATAATGGTTTGGGGAGTGATCCACTTCAACTATGATAGTTTTATCAATGAGCCTTGACTAATGAGGAAATTATTATTTATGCATATGTGTATGAAAAAAAACTTATGTCTTATTCCATTGTTATATTTGTTTCGTTAGGAAATATGGTTTGCAATGGGTTCCACTCACCACATTACCATTATTATTTTTTCCTAAAACTCCCAATGGTTCCCCCATACGTAGCTAGGTACATACCTTCTTTCCAAACTCCGGTGGTCATCTGGGTTTTTAGGCCTAGTGACCCGTAGAGACTCACATTAGTCGAGAATATGGGAGTTCGGGTTCATCGCACCCTTTTGGGTAGAATTGTAACCTACTTCGAGACTCTATTATAGATTTAAGATATGTTCGTGAAATACTTATCAGACCCTGATATGGGACTAGTTACCCTTGTGTAAATGGCTTAATTACGAAGAAATATCGATAGGGATTTGTGTGGATATATCATGGGTTATTTACAGACCTCTTAATTAATAATGACGCTTTAGAGCATGGTCATGCTCAAGCACTCTAGCATTTATTGTTTCCTAGGGAGATGAATGGTGTCTTTTAAATTGTATTGAACTTCTACGAGGCTTCCAATGTGTCCACTGAGAATAGGAATCAACACCAACGAATTTCATTTGACATAGATTAAGGTCATATGACTGGACTCATCCCTGCTGTTTAACGTCATACAGTAAGGATGTGAATATCATGATCGAACCTTGATGAGGCGTCCAACATATCATATTTAATTCATGAATTATAGTCTATGTAGTTCTTGATAGAGGCTTATGTGTCCTGATATATATGAAAATAGAGGCCCTAGGAGAGCCCTATGCATATTAGACTTTTCTAGATTGATTCTTTAGCAATATTACACTTTAATCTATGATGGGATGTGATCATACATACATCCTAATGGTAAAGGTCCCGTATTTTGTGAGTTATCATTATACTATTAGCACAATCACCATTGATCCCTAATCCCACATGAGTTATGATCAATGTGAGAAACAAGATACAATGATGTATTGGACACATTACATGAGAGAATATTCATACTGGTCTTACACAATAAACTTTACCTTTGAGTGGAACGATCACCCATCTCGTGGCCGATAAGGTGTGGAGCTCAGGACTTATAAAGGCTTCATATGTATCCTAATTACAACGGGAATCAGATTTATCTTAGTTCATTTCATCAAAAACCTGTTGATGGATTTGAGGCACTTAGGAGGATGATCAGGGCGTATACATAGAATGATGCTCGTACATGCGTCATATTCTTTCCCGCTGATGGATAAACAAGAATGGAAACCCTCTGGGAGGATTTAATCTCATAAGCTATGAATAATTATAATGGTAAGGGACTTATACCGAAGGGGGTTCCTATTGAAGCTCGGGCCATAGGAAGGCTTCCTACATATCCTGGTTATGACGGGAATCAGAGTCTTTATAGTTCATTTTGCTCCTCAAATCACGGATGGGTTAAAGTGGATGATCATGCTTGGAGACATTATGGTCATCCTCAAAGTTTCAGGATTGTTAAGGGGATATAACAAGATGGATTTCCTATCGATCGGGGACATACTATACAATGTTGACAATTGGGAATTACACTCTGAGGTAGTATGTTTGGTCCACTCATTCTTTATCCTCTAGTGTATTAAAGAGAGGTGGTGAAGACCATAATGTTCTATCTTAGAGAATGATATCTAGAGGGTCACATGTTGTCATTAACATATCTCATCAAGGACACTTACCTTATAAGAGGAAGATGTGGCTGAGCATTCATTGCCCGGTCCGCAAGGCAGGAGTCCAAGTAGGCTTGTCAGACAATGAGGGCATGTTATAAGGAATTTTCCAAACAAGACTTGGTCATCTACTAGGATGGTCTTGACTATTTTTCCAATATGTTTGGAAACCAATATGATGTGGAAAACAAATCCAATGGTGTATTTCTAATCAATTGTCATGCCTTAGATGTCTATGTATGGGTGAAGTAGACATGTCAAAGATGCTTTACATGACTATAGACAGTATGTCTGGGGACTCGCGCATGATCAACCATATTTTTTCAGATACCATTGCCTGACCAAAAAAGACATGTAGAAATTCTTACACATGATCAATTAGACTACCTCATGTTTATTTGTTTGATTAAGGTGGACGTATCCTGAGTTGTCTCCCATGACCAAAGAAGGCATGTTAGGGGTTTCCTGCATGATCATCTAACTTGTCAGGATGTCTTCACCATATCAAATCAAACATGTCAATGGGATGTCTATTGATCAAAGTGGTATTGTACAGGGTCTTGTGCATGATCAAAAAAAGATGTTTGGATGACTTTTCAGGAGTTCATGTAGGGTCACGTTGCGAACTCCCTAGGTGCACCGCATGTCTCCCAATGACCGTGAGTACCTCTCACCTCCTCCCCTTCGATATCCTTTATTTTATTTTTCAAAGGTCAGTGGTTATGTGTGTTTTTATGGGAAATATATATGATTTTTACATGATTTTTCGACTATTGATTGCCTAACTAATATGGGTCATGTGGAGGGTACATAAGAATGTCATGGGAAAATCCATTTGTCTTCCCTTAGAGCGATACAGAGTTGTCTGGATGCACTTGGGGGTCCCATGCGGTGAGGAATACATGTATTGGCTCATGTGCATGATCAAAATATTCATGAATATATGTTGTTTTATGATCAAACTAACTTTTACTTAGGTTATCGCATGTCAATGGAAAATATCATGATCCTTTAAACTCATCAATGACTTCTTCGTAAAGTCATCCTAACTTGTCCAGTTCTTGTCTTGTGACATTGCAGATATGATAAGGGGGTGTCGCCTGATCATCTTGCCATGCCCTACGGGTCATCGGATGACTGTGGTGACGTATCAAAGGGATGTCGCAGGACCTGACCATTTTTTATGGGGCATGTCTAGTGATCAAAATGATCTGTCCAAGATTTACTAAGGACATTTTGAAATCATCGAAGGGTCTTGCGATCACATTTCCTTGAACTATTAACACTACAGGGTATTTCGAATATTCTTAAGGTCTGTCATCCATTTATGTTCTTCAAATATTCATCTAAAGGGGATTATTCTCTATGTTTCATGTGAGGAATATGTACTTGAGTGTACATATTAGAGGTATATCATGTCCACATGTTCATACGCACATGAATGGGATTGCTGCATGATTCTCTTTTATTCATGAGATTTGAAAGGGTGAGGATCCATGATACATGCAGACAAGGTTTTTCCCACTAGGAAACTATATGCTATGTAGTTTCTCCATGATGTCTCATGATGCCCACATCCTTGCGATCTGCATGACCTTAATGTAGTCTCTCAAAGAGATATGCACTCATGTGCAGGGATGACTCATATCAAAACTTGCATAAGTGAAGATGATTACATGGATATAAGTGTAAAACCTGTAGGATGAATGTCTATCATTCATGACGAAGGCATCCGTAGGGATCCTCTGTGTACGGGAAGCCACTTCTAAGGGTGCGTGGCGACATTGTGGGTCACGAGGGTTTCTCGTATGATAGCAGATGGGGTCATGTGATAGGCCATGTGGTCATGTGTGGGGGATTTTGTGTTGAGTCCTTCACGTTCATGAACATACACTAAATGGAAAGAGACTAAGAGTCATGCATGAGGGGCTTTGTGCGAGCGTCGCGAGACAAAAGGTTAGTGAAGTCTCATAAGGGATTAAATTGCTAATGCATGACCACAGCCACGAGCATGGGAACCCTTTATGCCTGATGTTCTTCTCTGAATGACCACATAGAGATATCACGTGACCTAGAATATCTTTCTGCATGGCACATGATCTCCCAAGGATCACACGAGAGGCCCTGTAGGCATATATGATGACTGTGCCTTGGTGCATAGGAATGATGCATGAATGAGGGTTCCTATTGGAGCCACATATCATAGGGCCTTATCAATAAATAATAGGGCATTCTTATGATTTTGCATTCCCATCATAAGGTCACTACTTGAAAAAAAATGTGTCGGCGGCTGCTCTCATGAAAACTTAGAATGACAGGGATTTTCGCGTGATGTTCAACTCATCATGCTATTTCATGACTCGAAGAGAAGGGTCATGTGATGGTATTTGTTATCGTTTTGGGGATCTATGGGAGGTGTTTTCCAATGGAGTAAAAAAAATTTAGGGTCGTATTGGATCATTGAAAGGTAAGGATGCTCTCAATATTTACGAGACCTGAGGTTTGTCATGGGCGTCGCCCCCAAAGGATCTCCTTGAAAAAGTCATGAACCCATTAGAGTATCACATGGTCAGATGAACATCACATATGGTTCAAGAGTCACATGAAACTCTATTTTTCATGTGATCCTCTCACCCTCAAAATATCATGAGTTCGGCCTTTGGGATTACATAAGGAGATTCCCAGTGGGCAGTGATCAGCTTCTGTTGCTTTTTTAGAGCTCATTTTTCCTTACCCCTTGCCAATGTTTTCTCTATAGTATCTCAGTATATATAATCCGAGGGAGGACGAATATGGCATCACCTTGTGCGGGATTGAGGTCATGTGCACCAGCGAGGCTGTGAAGATCTACGTTTTATCTCAATTCACAGTGTGACATGATCATTTCCTCTGATCATGTGATTCTTTTGTATAATTCATGATTTAAGTTTCATTTATATTGGTCTTATACATCATATTTTATAGGCTTTCAAAGGCACATACATAAAACATTTTTAACTTTTAAGTAGGTTTCCTCGAATGCTTATAAATTATTTTCCATCAACAGTTTTAAAAAAAATTCAACTATTTTTTATATGTTTAATCCATGTTTTATGTTTTATTTGTGTTGGTATTATAATTTATATTTTATAGAATTTCAAAGTCACATACATGAACCATTTTTAAGGATCAAGTAGGTGTCTTTGAAAACTTATAAATTATTTTCCATCAACATATTTTATGAAATTATTATTATTTTCAACTATCTTTTATATTTTTCAATACATGTTTTAGGTTTAATTAATGTTTGTCTTATAGTTTATATTTTATTTTCTTTCAAAGTCCCGTACTTGAAACAGTTTTATGTTTTCATTAGGTGTATTTAAAACCTTATAATTTATTTTACATCAACATTTTTTATGGAATTATTTTTGTATTAAAATATATATTATATTTTTAATCTATGTTTTAAGTTTCATCTATATTTGTCTTATAGTTTATATTTTATAGTCCTTTAATTCCACATACTAGAAATAGAATCCCACATCAGAAATGGGTAATTTTCTATGTAGGAAAGGAAGAACCAGAATCCCGCATTGGAAATGCAGAATGGTTTTTAGGGTAAACTCTCTTATATAAAGGAGCCCTGGGTGAGATCTTCTGTCAGAATCCAGACTATTGTAATGGCAGTACTGCTGGATTTTAAATAGTATATAAATTCTACAGAAAATTTTATTTTATTTTTATTTTTGCCTTTTTTTATTTATATATATATATAACAATAAAAATTAAAATTAAAATATTAAAAAAAAAATATTTTTTTATGTTTTTAGGGGAAAGGTGGAATCATTGATGCCTCCTTTGGGGTGTATTTTTTAAAATATTTTTAACCCAACTGTTTTTAAAAAATATACAAAAAAATATTAAAAAAATCATCACAGCCGTAAAAAAACATGTGGTGCCCCTTATTTTTTCTTTTGTTCGATCTCATGATCAAAGAATGATAATGTGACATATTCGATCACTGGAGGTGTATGGGAATAGCAGAGGTGTGTGGAAACACAAATCACACAAGATGTAAGGGAAATGGAATAACACTCAAATTTTCATTGTTTGTTCAGATGACCTACGTCCACATGATAAATAGGGGAGAATTTTATTCCTCTATTTAGATCTCATCAGATTCTAACAATATACACATATTCTCTTATAATTACAGGATAGTTTATTATATTTTATAGATGTTTAAACTCAACATTACAGGGTGGTTCATCTACCTTTGAAAACCATCATCGCGCGCTCTTCCATGTTTTCTGCATCCACTATAGTTGGTTGCCTACCAAAGAAGAAATCTCCCGCAGCCGCTTGGTTTGATTTCCACCTAGTAAAGACTACTACTGACAGACGAAGACTCACATGCAAAAATATCTCTTCCAATCACTCCAAAATTGGGAGTGGCCCCCACAAATCTCTCTCCCTCAAAACCAATTTAGTGCAGAAGCTAGATCTGCAGTCTCATTGTAGTCATGGAAAAAATCATCAGCAAAATGAACACACATCTTCATGCCATATGACATGGCACTTCCACTATCTTCAATCGATCTTGAGATTACTACAGTCCCCATAAAATGATACCACATTTTAGACTCATTCCCAGTAAGCATCACTATGTCCCCACGTGTGACATCCAACGCTCCACCTACTATGTAAATATTGAACCCTTTCACATTGACCCTAATTAAAGATAAAAAGTTCCGTCTCATCCTCAAAACGAATTTCATGTTAGCCAATTTTTGTTCTCCTGCATTAGGTTTCTTCAATTTCACCATCCCAACTCCTCAAACCTCACATGTTGACCCTTCACCAAGTCTCACCAAATCCTGTACCTGTTGAAAAGTGTGGAACGCACCTTTCTTTGTACATATGTGTGTCAATATCCTTGAATCCAAAACATATCCATATTCCTTTGGATTTTGAACCCTCTCATTCTTCCTTTGTAAAATCAAAATCTCCACTTCATGTGCCCAAATATTTTTCAATAATGAAACTACAGTTCTACTTATTCAATATTATTATCTGATTCCAAGCATCCATTTTCCATGTATACATCATCATTTGCTGATAATTCTATGATGTTCTCAACCTTCTCTTCATCGTTCCCATTCCTAGGAATGTACCATTTTCACTCTCCACAATCACTTTTATATTTAACGTTTTTCTCACACAAAAAATTGGGATTTCTCTAGGATCACATGGCCAAGGTTTTGGATGCCATTATTTACCTCTTGACTTTTGATATCGGATCCTCCCTCATTAATCATCTCTCTTCACCAT
Organism: Viscum album; assembly: GCA_963277665.1. Classification (NCBI taxonomy): domain Eukaryota; kingdom Viridiplantae; phylum Streptophyta; class Magnoliopsida; order Santalales; family Viscaceae; genus Viscum; species Viscum album. The sequence continues at coordinate 2,044,600,483 of OY728136.1, forward strand.
GATTTGCTCACATGAATGGGTCATAGGTCTTTATAATACCTCAAAATCTTGAAGTGATTCCATCACCTCATCCAACTTCAATGTTTTCTTCCCAACAAGCAATGTAATCATAAGTCCATCAATTGAACTTAGTAGAGATGAAACAAGAAAAAGTGAGTTTTCTTCCTCTCCAACCTTCTCACCAAGACCCAAAAATTCTGTCCGGATCATGTTGAAGTCATTGGTGTAATACAAAAAATTTCTTCCTTTATCCATCCATAAGTGGTACAATTTATTCTTTAGGAATTATTTGTTGGAGGGTGACTTCACCATATATCGTTTCTTTAACTTCTTCCAGATCTCCTTTGTTGAGGTCTCATCCAACACTAAGTATTTTACGTCATTCGTCACACACAGTCGAATTGTGCTGATGGCTCACATCTCAATAAATTCTTAATCATTGTCACTGGTTGTATCGGGCTAATCTCCATTCAACAGTTTTATCATGCCCTACTACATAAGAATATATTTTACCATGCTTTTCCACAAACCTAAACTGATCCTACATTCAAACTTCTCGATCTGAAATTTTGGTAGTGCTCCGCCACCAGCCATCATCGTTGTCGCAAAACGTGATCACCATTGTCGATGTCACACCACTTTTAAATCACCTTATGGAGTGTGAATTTTGAAAACCTAACTATACGGATGCATCTATAACGGTTGAAATAGTTGGAATCGACTCCTAGATCACTGGAAATGGAGTCTGATTGCTCGAGATATCACCAAAACAAATTTAACAGGTCAAATCATCTGCTGACGTGGCGATGTTGTGGCACTGATGTGGAATTCTAGAGAAGCTACAGGAATATTGTTGGAAAATTTTCCGGTGGAGTGAATAGTATCATCTTCTCCAATACAGGGGTACTGTTCACACGCACATTGATCGGAACTTGGACTGGCTCTATAGGACTCGTTTCAACTCTGTTTTCAACATCGCTTGCGCCGTTGGAATTATCTTTTCATCCTCTTCAGGTATATAGTCTAAAAAAATTTCTTACCAACTTCAATTTTTTGGTCACCAGAAAATTCATCATAGCTTCACCATTTCGAACTCCCTCACTTCAGCACCCTATGTTTCCACTTGTAAGGGCATAGTAGAGGTGTGTGGCAACGCAAATCACACTAGACAAATGGTAAATGGAACAACACTCAAATTTACGTGATTTTTCTGGATGAAATACTTCCACGGAATAAACAGAGGCCAATTTTATTCCTCCCTCTGGATCTCATCATAGGATTACAATGTACACCTCTTCTCTTACAATTACAAGAGAGTTTATTATATTTTTATATATGATTAAACTCAACATTCAAGGGTGGTTCATCTACCCTTGAAAACCATCATTGGTTGCACGTCCATGTTTGTTGTGTCCACTATGATTGGTTTTTTATCAAAGGAGAAATATCCCATAGTCTCTTGGATTGATTTCCACTTGATGAAGAATACTGCCGACAAAAAATGACTCTCCTGCCAAAATATCTCTTCCAATTAGTCCCAAATTAAGAGTGTCCCCCATAGGTTGGGACTCTTGTAGAAGGGAACTAGTGGCTTTGTATGATTACCTCAAAGTTGAACGGAAGTCCAGTGGAGCTCGCGGCTTGGATCTCTTGATGGCTCGTGGTGGTCGTCTCGGACTTTCTTAGATGTCATAAAAATACCATAGATATGGGAGTGACAACGGGTGAGCATTAGGTGTGCTTCAAGATGTCAAACCAGGGAATCATGAGGAGGATATAAGATGGGCATGAGTTTGAAGATGATGGTAATGCGGTGTGCAAGAATTCATGTTTCGATCTAGGGAGGTGTTGGATTGGGCGGCCGGCTCAGATCAACGGGAGGTGAGATAGGACTGCACGGATCATCGGGTGGCATGATCGGACATCCTAGGATTGATACCTATGAAAATACCGCATCCAAAATCGAACACCCATGCCTCCTCCCCTTTGGTATTAAATCCATTCTATGGGTGTCGTTTGTACGAACTGGCAGCGAAGTTGGCACTTGTACCAACTGCATCGCCTCCTCTTAGTGGTCTTGAGCCCACCAATTCACATTCACCTACAAGCTTGTGCACCTGAAGCCTTATACATGGGCCTTTATTATCTCTCATGGGATCTATGCTCCACTGCTTGTCCGCTAGTCGACCTTGATTGACTCCCATGGGCATGACCGACCTGTGGTCCAACATGAACCTTTGTTGAATTTCCCTAGCTAGTTGATGTCTGGTCATATTTATTTTCTAACAGTTGTAATGAAAACCCTTAACTATATAATAATAAAATTCTTAGTAGTTTTTCAGGTCCATGGTGCATGTTTTTAAACCACATGACTCTATGTGTTACCTCCTCCATGTATTACTCTATCATTTGGCATGGTTCATAGATCTTTGGAGGCAAAGTGGAAAATGCACAAATATTGGTGCCAACAAATTCCCCCCACCCCCTTAGAATTAGATTCATTTGGCACAAAATTAATCTGGTTCTAAGGTTACTGTAGATAATTTTTCCTTATATCTAAATGTCTGGTGATCCATGAAACTAAATTCCCTAATAAGATATTTGTTGAATATGTTTGAGAAGCTCCCAATTTTTATGAAGATGGTACATCTGGTCACAACTAACCTTCTAAATCTAATATATGAATTTTCTTTGACTCAAGGAATGAATAACCTGAAATTGGAATTTATATGAATTCCAAAATGGAATAGGGATTGGGTAATATGAAAACATGTTGTTGGATTCGATGTAAAGTACTTGGATGTCCCTATGTATCCCATGAGGGTGGGAATAAAGTCGCACATGGTTATGAAACATATCACTATGTGGATCCCAATTATGCATAGGGGAAATAGGTTCATGGATAATGGACTCTATGATGAATGTTCTTATGAAGATCTAACTCATAAATATGAGGTGGGATATCACTATTTTTTACAATGAAATCCTAGGTGAAGATCCATGTTTTGGTTATGTTGTTTATAAAATCATCCAAAATGCCTATCCTTTGTGTGCAATACCAATCCAATCCAAATCACTAGACTTGGTTTCTTAACATCCAACAGGCTTCTCTTTGGGGGAAGTTCATGAATTCCAAATGACATGAAACCCATCATTGATGAACCTACTCTAGTAGTCTTGAGATCGTCTAATTTACAAGGACGGTTTGGGCATAGTATCCTTCATGATTGCTCTAACGGTTTCCTAATTCATGGGACTTAGAAAGCATAGCTTGATTTTTTATAAGGCCATATGATATCCCAAAAAGCTTTTTATCTCTTTATTTACTTTTCTCTAATCTTTTCATGTGCTTCATATAGAGGTAGACTTAGCATGCATGGACTTGGCTATTGCTCAGGCTGCCTTTTTACATGTTTTCATCATGAAAATTCTCTATACCTCTTCAATTTTATATACGCTCAATATTTCCTAGATAACAAAAAGTGTATTCCTTGCCAGAATATACCCATCCTTTGCTCAAGATTCCCCTTTTGGGTTTTCATCTTAGCGAGTATCCTGTCTCTTTTTGTTTTATGGTCCTCCAAGATAGACCATCGTTGTGTTGTAGTTTGGGGTCTTTGAGCTCAGTCCTTCGTTGTACTATAGTTTAAGGTCTTATAGCTCAGAACATTGGTATTCTATGTAGTTTTAAGCCTTACTACGAGAATGTTTATGGAATATGGGCTCATAGGCCAGGTATGACTCAAAAAACTATAGGGTGCTGAGTTCTATCATAGTATTACTAGGGATCATGAGGGTTAGAGTTCCTTTCTCACAAGGAGTAGATTCCTTTAACTAGTAGGTTAAATCCCTTATGCATCAATAAAATGGATAGTAAAGGATAGTCTCTACTCTTTTCCAAGAGTTATGGTAGGCTTATGGGTTGAATGTTGTTGAGGTTTAAATTCTTTGAAAGCTAGGGCCGCATGGATAGTTGGGATGTAAGTGATGTAAATCACATCTCAGAAATTTGATCTGATTAATATGGATTGGGGTAGACATTTCAGGTATATCCCTTAACATCATGAGGTTTTAGGTTCTTCCATGGTACCATTGAGGCTCGCAAATATTATTAATCCCTTTATACTGGGCCAAGATGTCTCTGATTTGTGGGTCTGAGCCTCTCTGTGTTGGTAGCATGGCCGAACTGAGATATATCTTTTCCTTTCTTAGGGATATGAAATATTTTAGGACTCAAACATCTTGATGGTAAAGTTGGGTAAAGAATAATGGATATCCATTATAGGTTCTGGAATCCTACAATAGCTTAACTCTAAGATAACTTCTCTATACCAACACCTTATTGTTTTGAATCATGAGGTTTGGGCCACTAAAATGATAAAGAATGAATGGTCGCATTCCAGCCTTGAGAAATGGTACAAAACATAGTGATGAAACATCGAGGATATCAGATCCACTTGAATAGTCTGATGCAGAAATTGTAAATCATGTTCCAAAGTGATCAGTTCATGAAGAAGGTATGGGAGAGTCATAGTGAGGATATCTCAAAACACAATGGGAAGCTATGTTCTGTCGTGATGATTCTAGGATCACAAGAAACAGAAATCCCTTTATGTCAGTGCAGCATGATTCTTGTCAGTGGGTTTGAGCCGTTCTTCCTCAATATTACGAACGATATAAGAGATATCTTTTCTTCTTCAGGGTAAATGAATGGTTTTAGATGTCCTGGGATTCTTTAGATAATGAAGTGCGATTTATGGGAAATGGAAGATCCAAGAAGGGTTCGAACACCCTAAAAGTTCTGCAACCAGCTTTCAAACATATTCTCACGAAGAAGAGATATGAAAAATAAATGCTTTGATTTTTTTCCTAGATCAGGGGGTCCAATGAGACTTGCTTGGATTTTACTTGGGATATAGAGTAGTACCTATGATTTTCATACCATATTTATGTGTTCTTTACTTTTTTTGCCTAATATTTAGGGATTAAGAGTTTAGAAGAAAGAGAATCGACTTTTGCTCAGGTTTCCCTTTGTGGGATTTCAACCTATCATGTTATGCGTCTCTTTACTTGTAGTTTAAGGTCTAGAAATTTAGATAATTATAGTCTATAACTTAAGGTCAAAGATCATTGACCAAGGTATGAATAGTTTAATCTCATGACTCAAATGGACATAATATGGTAGATGTTACACAAGTGGATATTTAGAATACCCAGGGTCAACACTACTCTAACATCCTTCTGATCAGGAGGAGGAAATATTGTAAATCATAAATTGAGTTCCTCGGATCATGAGAAATTTTATGGGACACTCATTTTGGGGATAACATAAAACAAAATGGGGTGTTAAGTTCTGCCGTTGTGACGTCAAGCTCATAAGATTTTGGATACCATTTACATTGGACTAAGATGCCTCCGGTCGGTGGGTCTAATGTTGTTATGCATAAGTTGCATGGCCAACCAAGAGACTAATATTATCCTTTTTGAGGTAAATGAAAGTATTCTAGCAATATGAGGCATAAAAGACGTGAATTGTGGCACATTGATTGAGGTGCTTTTAAAATATGGTATAAGCACTTGTAATCTAGTTGATGGGGGTTATTATTTTGTGGTCCTTTGATAAGGAATAAAAAATGGTAGATGGTCTACATAGTTTATCATCATGTAGTGTGGAAGTTTATCATGTAGTTTTAATATCATGAAACGAAGTTGTTTTCCATGAATTTTAACATCATTCGGTAAGCCCATATTTCCATGAAATGTAACATCATGTGGGAAGGACATATAGGAACCGACATGAAAAGTTGAAATGTAGCATCTGGGACTAAATATGGGAGCTTGGGAATCACTATTATCCCATGAAAATGAGAATCAAGACACACATAGTTCTGGAAGGTTGTGCAGTTTAATGTCTTCTAGTTTCGATGTAGGTTGTGATGCAGTTTATTATCATTTGGCTAGGATGATGCATCACAGTTTAATGTCATGTTGCAGGGACATATGATAATATTTCAGGGTCTTTTAGGATGGACTATAATATGAATTTCCTAATTCAGAGATTCATAGTCTAGTTCCATAAATCAACCTACCAGGAATGACAAACAAATAAGTCTCATCCACACCATGCACCATTCCATGAAAATTCGGTCCAAAGGGCCAAAAAATATTATACATGTGGTTGGGTCTAAAGACGAAATGTATGGGAATCACTATGTATCTCATGGGGATGATAATCAAGTCAAACATAGTTCTTAGGAAAGAACATACACTATGCATTTTTCCCCATATATAAGGGTGAGAATTATCTCCATTGACATTTTCAATTAGGCCTAGCTCTAGATATCCCGGCATCAATGTGTATCCTATATGGGAAAAAAACAGGCTACATGTAGTTCTTATAATACCATACAATTTAACATCATGTGGTAAGGATGATGGTGGATCGATGTGAATTGATGGGAGCATTGTGGTTGGGACCAGGTGCGGAACTATGGGAATCACTACGTATCTCATGAGGATGAAAATCAAACCACACATAGTTCTTGGGGAACCGTGTAGCTTAACATCATGCGGTAAGAAAATGGACTATGAAATCTAACATCATGCAGTGAGGACTTATGATATTTTGTTTATGGTCTTTCATTCAAGACTATAATGGAACTGTTATGCACCCATATTCCATTCCTTTGAGGGAAAGTCTTTTCCATAATTTCTAAGCTCACATGAACTATGCTCAATGTGAGAAACAAGGAGTGCACAGGTTTTCCAACAGTTTTGAGACAAGAGAGGGATATATTAGGGGAATTTTATATGATGCAATGGCTAGACCAAGATATATGGTCATGGAATTCTTATTTATCTCATTGAAAATGAGAATCAATCCATATGTAGTTCTTAGGGAATCGTTTAGTTTAACGTCATGTTGTAAGGATGATGGATTACCCATCATGAAGGGGAATGGGCATTTCGGATCTTTGTAGTTTTATTTCATGTGGTAAAGACATTGGTCATGCAGGTTAATGTATTGTGGTAAGCATGCATTCTGTACAGTTTAACATAATGTGGTTAAGAAAAAACTCCATACAATTTAATGTCATGTGGTTAGGATGGTGACCATGAATTTTAAAGTCTTGTGCTAAGGACATTGGTCATGCATTTTGACGTTAGGTGTTAAGGATGAAAATGTTACTTGACGTGAATAAGGCCCATGAAGGCCCATTCCATGTTATACATTACCAATAAAGGCATGTGGATAAGCCTAAAGATGAATTGTTTGGGAAACAATGTGTATCCCATAAGGATGGGAATCAATCCATATGTAGTTATGGAATGTTGGTGCAGTAGGAGACCAACACCAGCAACGATGTTCCTCTCCGATGAGGTCTATAAGAACGTATAGTTTTATGTCATGTAAGGGAAATTAATAGTGATGGTTAATGTCATGTATATAAGACTATTTAGGAATAAAAATGGGCTTATCTCATGCTTTCATACCTCATTTTGTGTGGTGAAACCCTTACTAGAATTCCTAAGCTCGTGTGAGATTTTCTAAATGCAAGAAACAGAGAATTAAAAGGGTTCCTTTTACCATTCAAAGGAAATGGAGGACCGGATAGGATAATTTTAAGTTGTGTGGTGGTTGGACCAAGATATATGATCAAGTAATACATACATATCTCATTGAGAATTAGAATAAGTTATACATTATTCTAGGTGAACCATATAGTTTAACGACATGTGGAAAAGATGTGATACATGCAATTTAACACCTTTATGTAAGGAAATATTCCATTTAGTTTAAAGTATTGTGGTAAAGACCTGATCCATTCAGTTTAATGTCTTGCAGTAAGGATAATATTTGTACATTTTAACGTCATGTGGTGAGGATTATGGCCATGTATTTTAACGTCTTGTGGTTAGGATGTTAGCCATTAAGTTTAACATCTTGCGATATGGAATTTGGCCATGCAGTTTCATGTATTGTGGTAAGGATATATTTATAAGTAACCTATCGAGAGAGTATCTCATCTAAAGGATCATGGAAAAATTTGATTCATATTTGATATGTTTTTTGATCTTTCAACTCCATCAAGCCTACAGACCCATGTTCTTATGACCGATATTTGATGAAAAATCAGCCTTTTATGGTGTTCTCAAGATGTCGATGGTAGGGGAAATAGTTTTCGTGGCCTATAAACCCTGCATCATGCGATGTTATCATTGTTGTGGCTTCCATAAAAATATTTTCCATGGTGCAGTCAAGATATTTAGACACAAGATTTGTTTAGAAATAATAGGTTTTATTCAATATTAATTTGAATGACGGACGCTTATCCTTGAGAGTCGGGCATATCATAATTCACTACACAATTATTGAATCCTCTTTAGAGTGATCAGGTGATTGGAGTGGGGATTTTGGGGTTTCTGGTTCCATCATTCCCATGTCCATCTGCACTTGAAGCCAGTCTTTAAAGGAAAAGAAACCTCTTATGAGATGCCCGAGATGTCGATGGTAAGGGAAATAGTTTTCACGACCTACCAAATCCACCTCACTCATCTTTATTTCCATCAATTTCTCTATAAAACCATTCACCATGTCATAGCTGAAATATCATGAAACATGTTAGTATTGGAAGAAATATACTTTTCACTGCCCTTCTTTAAGAGATGGGTAACCAGACTGCTTCTCTCGCATTCTATTTATGCCATCGTTGGCACTGGTGTGTGATTGAATCTGAAGTTTGGGGTACATAATCTTATTCTTTATTGGTTTGGGGGATTGTTCTAGAGCATTGGGGGTCTTGGATGAAATGGATGTTTCTCATTGATTAAAATTTCATAACTCTCTTGAAGGTTTTATAGTGACATCTAAGAACAGATTGTTTCCATAATATTCCCGATGAAGGGATGAAAAATATGTAAATGCCACCAGCCATGCAGTTTGGGGTTATGTGGAACAATGTTTGGATAAATCCTGATTAGGGGATTCCAAATATAAAAATACCTCCATCCTAGTGGGCTGGGGCACTTCCCTGAAAGGAGGGAATTCATAAGTAGACACGGGCACATTATCCCTAGGTGGAGATCTAAAGATTATTCCCATAATAATAACTTGAATATCCTTGTTCTCTTATCTAATTTGAGTGATATATTCTTCTAAAGAATCGTCCATGTCATCCTCAAGGGGTAACATGTCATGATTATAGCATCCCGTCTTTTTATAACATAACTTTTCATTCCATTACATGGAACTGAGGATCTTTAAGGTTTAGTGTCTTGGAAACAAGGAACATAAAACATGAAACAAAAAAAACATTCTTCTTAAACACTTGAAAGGCTTCTCCTCATGTTCACCCTAGGCTCATTACTGCATCTCATAACCTGGGGACATACATCAAAAGGAAGGGTGAGCATAAGGCCCAGCAAGGGAAACAAGTGAAACATTTTACATATGAACTTGAGATACATCAATAAAGTCATGAAAAGAACTTTAATGCATGAAAATGAAATCATGAGGCATATCAAAATAAAAATAAAACATTTTCATAACATGAAGATGTGGCTGCAACATTTAATATTGACAATCATTTCGTTTCACCAAGGTCCATCCCCAAGGTGTCGTTAAAAATTACCAAGGTTATTCACCAAGGCGTCGTTAAAATGGTCATCTCTAGAGATTAAGTCTTTACCCAATGCATTGGAGCGCTATCAGGGCGCACCCTTAAATTTGCCTTTATTATCATGTGAGACACATATATCATCATCAAACATTTCATAAATAACCCATATAGAATAAAATAAATGGGTTTCATTTCATAATCATAACGTTTTAAAAACTGCTTTAAAGACATGATCTTTACGTCACTTTAAAACCCACAGAAAAGGAAGGTGGGTCTCATGTATGTAAATCCCAGAATTTAAAATAGAACATTTTGGTATATATGTGAATACCCCTTTAGAAGAAAGAGCTTTGAGTATTCACTTAATAAAATAAAAGGATTTTAGAAAAAGAGATAGACATTTTGAGACAGAAATTCTGCAACATAACGGCAATGTTCCGAGGTTTTAGAAGACATTAAAAGAGAGGTAAAATGGGTCAAACATTCATAAATGACCCATAAAATAGTACATGGACAGAATAAGAAGGATACATGATCATGGTAATGATATTTCAATGACATACCATTTGAAATGAAAAACATGGAAGGAAGAAAAAAAATTAGATTTCTCTTATGAAAGTTCGGCAGCCTAACGACGTTACTTAAACCTCAACAAACAATGGTTTGAAAAGATCAAATAGAATCTCTCATCATGTGAACATAAGAGTTCAGTATGATTGATATAGAGGTAATTCCCCAACATAACAAAAAGGAACTTGAAAGAATTGACAAGAACGTAGAACTTCAAAACGAGAAGGGTGAAGAACCACTTAAAAATTCGGCAACCTAACGGCGCCACTTAAAACATCAAAATACTGAATTGAAGAGATAAAATGGGGTCTCTCATCATATGAACATAAGAGTCCAGTATGATATATATAGATATCATACCCCAATATAACAAAAAGGAACTTGAAATAATTGACATGAAAGTAGAACTTCAAAACGAGAAGGGTGAAGAACCACTTAAACATTCGGCAGCCTAACGGTGCCACTTAAAACATCAAAATACTGAATTGAAGAGATCAAATGGGGTCTCTCATAATATGAACATAAGAGTCCAGTATGATATATATAGAGATCATACCCCAATATAACAAAAAGGAACATTAAAGACTTGAATGAAAATAGAACTTGAAAACGAGGAAGGTGAAAGAATCCCTTAAAAATTCGGCAGCCTAACGGCGCCACTTAAACATTCTTAAAACGAATTGATGAGAGCAAGGGGGGTCTCTCATCCTATGAACATGAAATAGGCTGTAGGATGAATATAAAATAACATCCTCCAACATAAGAACATGGAGTATAAAAGAAAATACATAAAAGAGATTACTTGAAAAGAAAGAGAGAGGTCGGATCCCTTACCTTAAAATGTAACTCTTAAACCTCAAAGGGTGGGACCTTGAGGGCTTGGGGGAACCTTGGGAGGACTCCTTGGGAGGTAATGAGACCATAAATTCGTTGGGAATGAGTGGGGAGTCGAATGGATGAGAGGAGGGCTTGGTATTTATAGGGAAAGTGAGGGGACAAGGCATTAATGGCCAAGGGACACTTCACATGTGCTTTTCTCAAACCCATGTGCTCTCCCTTGTCATTTATCATGGAGTTAGGCCACATGGGGCCCCCAAAACCATAATTCATCACCCTTGGCCGGCCAACCCTCAAAAGATCTCATGACATCATCATGACACCGTTATGATGTCATTAAACATACCGAAACCCTAAAACTGTATTTTTACTATTCACTGAAAATTCAACTTTCTCAGAAAAATCCCAAAATTTAACATTAACCAAATATCAATGCTCTGATTTCAAAAATGAAATCCATTTTATAAAAATAATTTTCTAAATATTTTTAATTTAATTTTTAAATAAAAACACTATTCATCGAAAATTCATTTTTTTCAGAAAAAAACCCCAAAAATTACCATAACATAATATCGATGCTCTGAGTTCAAAAATAAAGTCATTTTGATAAAAATAATTTTCTAATTATTTTTAATTAAATTTTTAACTAAAAAACACTATTCACCCGAAAAAACTAATACTTGAATAATAATTAATGAAACCGTTATTTAACTATTTTATGAATCACATTACTTAATCAAGGTGCCTAGATTATTTTAAAACTTTCTTTAAGTGAGATTACTAATCCATTTGGTCATATTACTAATCCTAATCATAAAATCACTATTCATAATTTACTATTCATCAAAAATCAAGTTGATCTTATTAGACTCTAAATTTAGTACTGAACATAATTGCAGAAGACCATTTTTTGAAAATCATTACACATTTTTAATTATTTAGGGTTTACATAAACATATTTAAAATATCCTTTTTCTAAAATTCATCAAAAATATGCATACTATATTTATCCGGTCATTTCAAAATTCATAAACTTCTCATAAGAAGAAATCCCAATTTTTATTTAAAACAAGGATTACACAAGGTAGTTATGGTCTCGTTATATAACCCCTTATAATACCAGCATAGGACCTAAGAGTAAGGTGTGCTAGGGTGAAAGAAGCTTGGGGCGGCTCAGTCAACATTGCCCGAGTAGTAATTTCTATCAGTTTGAACTTCTCACGAAGGCGATTTCGTTCCAGCTTCACATGATGAAGTTCGGCTTGGATTTGATCCAGAGCAAAGCCCAGTGGTGCTACCTCCTTCCCAAGCTCTGTTAGATGGGCTTCGATCGGTCCAAGACTACTAGGTGAGGCCATCGAATCTTCTTTCTATAATAATTAACCAAGATTACTTATATTTAGAGACAATAATCAAAACATTTTGTTCACAGCGGTCATGTTGACCGATGGTTATATAATAGTCAAAACCCACTGATCTCATTTTAATTATAATCATGTTTATTAAATAAATCATTTTTGTTGAGTATAACAATAACACATAAAATTAGGAAACAAAATTTATTTAAAAATTTTGGGTCGTTACAATCTTCCCCCCTTAAGAAATTGCGTCCTCGCAATTTTAAAACTGGGTTTTGAAATTTCATTGAAAGTCCCACATCGGAAAAGGAGTCAGTAAAACTATTACTTTAAAATAAAGAAAGGGAAGTACAATGGTCACCTGAGTTAACCCACACTAGGGTTCCATGTAGGAAAACATGGACATGGAGGAAAAAACAAAGGGTCAAGTTCTGAGGGAGAGTGATAGAGAACATGATTAGGAGAAAGTTAACCATGAGAAAATCCCAAACTTATGATGTGTGTAAACGGTCTTTGATTACCTAGTAGGAAACGTAAACCAACAACATTTTTGTTTTACGTTTCTTTTCATAATTTTGAGGATTTCATTTACTACATAGAACAAAAACATAATAAAATATACCTACCTTCAAGTAGATTTTCATCCTTTAACAAGTCCCTACCAACACTAATCTTTTCTCCAAATGATGAGAATTCAAAAACACTAGGTCTCATAAAAGCACAAGAATCATCTTCTATAGAATCACATAATCTAAAAAAGATTAACTATATATTTCTTCTATCTTTAAACATTATCCCAAAAATAGAAAGGTTAAGGTAAAACAACTCTTCAAAAAGAAAGAATCCCATAGGAATGGAAACTACTTTTAAATCATCAAAGTTCCATGGTACTACCCAAAGTTCATCATAGACCATTCCATAAATAACGGTCCTTAAAATTCCTCAAAACAAACCAAACTAAGATTGAAACCCAAATACAATAAGGATTTGATAACATAGTCTTCCAAAACAACTTCATTGTTCATCTCTAGACAACATCAACCACTCCTAACATCTTATAAAAAAGTAGCTAACCTAAACATATTTTTCCCAATATAGGTTAGTCATTCCCATAAGTAACCTAAATTACTATAAGTTCACCTTAAATTCATCGATTCTTCAAAATATAAGTCAACCTTACTCCTCAATGAAAATACCGTAGTAATCTATTTACCTCGATCAAATATGGTTCCCAAAATAATGAACGTCTTCCAAAATAATAATCATATTTTAATCCCCTAATCATCCATGTCATATTAATACGAAAATCGTCGCATTTCCTATCACATTGGTTGTCGGAACATGTTCTTCCATTTCCCACCATTAACTAAGAAGAGAAAGCATAATTAGGGGCTTAAGTACTTAGCTAATAATCATGAAAAGGAACTGAAAGCATATAAGGATAACTTGTATATGAAAGGTATACCCTAAGTTGTGATCTCCTAGGTTCCCATCTAGGTTATGAATGATCATATATTATTATGTGAACCTTTATTTTATTTTATCTTTGTTCCTTTAACAATGGTTCATACCAAGCTTATGAATTTACCAAAGCATATCCCCCGGGAGTGTCGTAACCAAGAGTGCAGCAAGGCCCGTTGTCGTGTACCAGTTCCCATTCGAGTCTAGCTCAAAGCGGTGTTTTCGGATTTTACCCCTATGTACATCTGTGCCAGAGCCACCTCTACCTGCTCGTATCCAGACAGGGATGTATTTTCTTGGCAACCCCTTACTCAATACTCACCAAAATACCAGGAAGATTTCCTATATTAAACTTTTCTATAGGGTTCCTCCTAGAGTTTTCATATCCTAATTTCCACAAATAACTAAACCATCCTTTGATACCAACTATAGCATCTCGTCTTTTTATAACATAACTTTTCATTCCATTACATGGAACTGAGGATCTTTAAGGTTTAGTGTCTTGGAAACAAGGAACATAAAACATGAAACAAAAAGAAAAACATTCTTCTTAAACACTTGAAAGGCTTCTCCTCATGTTCACCCTAGGCTCATTACTGCATCTCATAACCTGGGGACATACATCAAAAGGAAGGGTGAGCATAAGGCCCAGCAAGGGAAACAAGTGAAACATTTTACATATGAACTTGAGATACATCAATAAAGTCATGAAAAGAACTTTAATGCATGAAAATGAAATCATGAGGCATATCATAATAAAAATAAAACTTTTTCATAACATGAAGATGTGGCTGCAACATTTAATATTGACAATCGTTTCGTTTCACCAAGGTCCATCCCCAAGGTGTCGTTAAAAATTACCAAGGTTATTCACCAAGGCGTCGTTAAAATGGTCATCTCTAGAGATTAAGTCTTTACCCAATGCATTGGAGCGCTATCAGGGCGCACCCTTAAATTTGCCTTTATTATCATGTGAGCCACATATATCATCATCAAAAATTTCATAAATAACCCATATAGAATAAAATAAATGGGTTTCATTTCATAATCATAACGTTTTAAAAACTGCTTCAAAGACATGATCTTTACGTCACTTTAAAACCCACAGAAAAGGAAGGTGGGTCTCATGTATGTAAATCCCAGAATTTAAAATAGAACATTTTGGTATATATGTGAATACCCCTTTAGAAGAAAGAGCTTTGAGTATTCACTTAATAAAATAAAAGGATTTTAGAAAAAGAGATAGACATTTTGAGACAGAAATTCTGCAGCATAACGGCAATGTTCCGAGGTTTTAGAAGACATTAAAAGAGAGGTAAAATGGGTCAAACATTCATAAATGACCCATAAAATAGTACATGGACAGAATACGAAGGATACATGATCATGGTAATGAGATTTCAAGGACATACCATTTGAAATGAAAAACATGGAAGGAAGAAAAAAAATTAGATTTCTCTTATGAAAGTTCGGCAGCCTAACGGCGTTACTTAAACCTCAACAAACAATGGTTTGAAAAGATCAAATAGGATCTCTCATCATGTGAACATAAGAGTTCAGTATGATTGATATAGAGGTAATTACCCAACATAACAAAAAGGAACTTGAAAGAATTGACATGAAAGTAGATCTTCAAAACGAGAAGGGTGAAGAACCACTTAAAAATTCGGCAGCCTAACGGCGCCACTTAAAACATCAAAATACTGAATTGAAGAGATCAAATGGGGTCTCTCATCATATGAACATAAGAGTCCAGTATGATATATATAGAGATCATACCCCAATATAACAAAAAGGAACTTGAAATAATTGACATGAAAGTAGAACTTCAAAACGAGAAGGGTGAAGAACCACTTAAAAATTCGGCAGCCTAACGGCGCCACTTAAAACATCAAAATACTGAATTGAAGAGATCAAATGGGGTCTCTCATCATATGAACATAAGATTCCAGTATGATATATATAGAGATCATACCCCAATATAACAAAAAGGAACATTAAAGACTTGAATGAAAATAGAACTTGAAAACGAGGAAGGTGAAAGAATCCCTTAAAAATTCTGCAGCCTAATGGCGCCACTTAAACATTCTTAAAACGAATTGATGAGAGAAAGGGGGGGTCTCTCATCATATGAACATGAAATATGAAGTAGGATGAATATAAAATAACATCCTCCAACATAAGAACATGGAGTATAAAAGAAAAGACATAAAAGAGATTACTTGAAAAGAAAGAGAGAGGTCGGATCCCTTACCTTAAAATGTAACTCTTAAACCTCAAAGGGTGGGACCTTGAGGGCTTGGGGGAACCTTGGGAGGACTACTTGGGAGGTAGTGAGACCATAAATTCGTTGTGAATGAGTGGGGAGTCGAATGGATGAGAGGAGGGCTTGGTATTTATAGGGAAAGTGAGGGGACAAGGCATTAATGGCCAAGGGACACCTCACATGTGCTTTTCTCAAACCCATGTGCTCTCCCTTGTCATTTATCATGGAGTTAGGCCACATGGGGCCCCCAAAACAATAATTCATCACCCTTGGCCGGCCAACCCTCAAAAGATCTCATGAAATCATCATGACACCGTTATGATGTCATTAAACATACCGAAACCCTAAAACTGTATTTTTACTATTCACTGAAAATTCAACTTTCTCAGAAAAATCCCAAAATTTAACATTAACCAAATATCAATGCTCTGATTTCAAAAATGAAATCCATTTTATAAAAATAATTTTCTAAATATTTTTAATTTAATTTTTAAATAAAAACACTATTCATCGAAAATTCATTTTTTTCAGAAAAAACCCCAAAAATTACCATAACATAATATCGATGCTCTGAGTTCAAAAATAAAGTCATTTTGATAAAAATAATTTTCTAATTATTTATAATTAAATTTTTAATTAAAAAACACTATTCAACCGAAAAAACTAATACTTGAATAATAATTAATGAAACCGTTATTTAACTATTTTATTGAATCACATTACTTAATCAAGGTGCCTAGATTATTTTAAAACTTTCTTTAAGTGAGATTACTAATCCATTTGGTCATATTACTAATCCTAATCATAAAATCACTATTCATAATTTACTATTCATCAAAAATCAAGTTGATCTTATTAGACTCTAAATTTAGTACTGAACATAATTGCAGAAGACCATTTTTTGAAAATCATTACACATTTTTAATTATTTAGGGTTTACATAAACATATTTAAAATATCCTTTTTCTAAAATTTATCAAAAATATGCATACTATATTTATCCGGTCATTTAAAAATTCATAAACTTCATCATAAGAAGAAATCCCAATTTTTATTTAAAACAAGGATTACACAAGGTAGTTATGGTCTCGTTACATAACCCCTTATAATACCAGCATAGGACCTAAGAGTAAGGTGTGCTAGGGTGATAGAAGCTTGGGGCGGCTCAGTCAACATTGCCCGAGTAGTAATTTCTATCAGTTTGAACTTCTCACGAAGGCGATTTCATTCCAGCTTCACATGATGAAGTTCGGCTTGGATTTGATCCAGAGCAAAGCCCAGTGGTGCTACCTTCTTCCCAAGCTCTGTTAGATGGGCTTCGATTGGTCCAAGACTACTAGGTGAGGCCATCGAATCTTCTTTCTATAATAATTAACCAAGATTACTTATATTTAGAGACAATAATCAAAACATTTTGTTCACAGCGGTCATGTTGACCGATGGTTATATAATAGTCAAAACCCACTGATCTCATTTTAATTATAATCATGTTTATCAAATAAATCATTTTTGTTGAGTATAACAATAACACATAAAATTAGGAAACAAAATTTATTTAAAAATTTTGGGTCGTTACAATGATCCATGGAAACACCCCTTTCTCTAATGGTGGATGGAATGTAGATGATGATGGGGGATCAGATTTGGATTCCAAAGACCGAATCAATTTGTTCCACTACCTATATGATCCATTTTCCTGACCCCCTATAAAACCAATATGATTGGTAACATCTTTTGTAGATTCATGGTGGATGACGCAAAGACTTTTTTCTCTTATTACAGAAATAAGTGATAGGCCAAACTGTCGTGACTCAGATGGCTATAGGAGGGTTTCATTGTACCCTTCAAGAGAATGTATAACTCAATCTGATAAAGAGTCTCTAGATCTAGTTGATGTCATATTGAATGAGACACAAGTAGGTTGGTGCTTCTCATTAATGGAGTGTCCTATTTGACAGGTCAGTGCTTGATATATTGTTTGGGGGACGGTTCCCATAACAATGTTTGAGGGGTCCATTCCCATTACACCATTTGAGGGGTCTGCTCCCATGATTCCATTTGAGGGGTCAGTGCCCATGATTCCATTTAATGGGTCAGTTCCCATGAGAGTGTTTGAGGTTTCGATGCCCATGATACCGTTTGGGGGTTTTGTTCCCATGATTATGTTTCTGGGGTCGGTGCCCATGATTCTATTTGAGGGTTCAGTTCCCAGGACACCATTTTAGGTATTGATTCACATGATACTGTTTTAGGGATCGGTTCCCATGATGGAGATGATACTATGGTAAAATATGGTATAAATTACTTAGCCACGTGGGCTAGGGTGTTCCCTAGGACTCCACACTCACTACGGCTAGTTAAGATGAATCTAGAGACACCTAACTAGTAGTGTTCTAGGACTGATCTTGACCCACCATTGGGACACATTGGTGGACCTCATAAATATTGGAAGTAGAAGGTATATGAGCCTAATTTGGAGCTGGTCTATTTGGATATCCTAGACAGGCTCTCTTATTGGGTGTCTCGTCCAAGATAGTTGGTATAGGTACAACCTCATCCACATCTTCTTTTGGGTTTATGGTTGCATATCATTGATGATGATATAAATGGATGAGAACCCTCCAAGGAAGCTCCTAGATGATTCATTTTTCACCTTGTACATCCTCATATGCCCCCCCCCCCCAATATAGGTATGGTGTACGTTGATTTATTCCAATGATAGGTTCCTGAAGCTGTTGAATGTGATGATAAAGGTTACTTCTTCTCCCACAACTTTTCATGGGAAAGAAGGTCAGTGGGAACACATCCTTTGATGGATTTCATGATCTAATTCCAAAGTCATGATGGAGATATTGATGTGGTACTCCTTGACCAATAATTTCACCAAATGATGATGGAAGCAGTGTGTTGGTTATATTGTACGTCGGGGCTCAAGGCCCAAGAATCTTGTCCAGTGATCTCAGGATTTGTCAGCATGTTTTAGGGCATCATTCTGATTACAATGGATCTTGAGAAGTCCTAGGGAAGGAAAACAAGACACCATATAAGTGCAACATAATTTATAAGATTACATTTTTAATCAATTACTTTCACATTTCATGGATAAAGAAGTCATACCTTCATTTTACGTGATGTCTAGTGTGATTGAAAGAAACATGTTGGGTCCACTATTTTATTGTGCAAAGAGCACAATATAACCTGGCCTAATGGGTGCTAGATAAATCTATCTTTTTTCACCAATGAAAGGGATGAAATTTTTAAATTAATTCATGTCGGGTTCACTATTTTTTATTTTGGAAATATAGTGTGGAATGGGTTTTTCTCTTTATGTTACCACTGTCACTTTTCCCTAAAACTCTAAATGGTTCCCCCATCCGTATCATGGTACAGACCTACATTCCAATGTCTAGAGGTCCTCTGGGTTTTCCAGCCCAATGACTCTTAGGGGCTCTCATTGGTCGAGAGGATGGAAGTTCAGTCTCATCACACCCTTTTGGGGAGAATTGTTACGTACTCCGAGACTCTCTTATAGATTTATGATATGTTCGTTAAATCCTTCACATACCCCTATAAGATTTTGGTTACTCGTGTTTCCATGACGTGATTATAAACATGTATTGATAGGTATTTTTTGTGTATATCAAGGGTCCTCTATCACTCTCTTTTTTAATTATGATGCTTTGGACCATTTTTAGGCTCGATAACTATCGGGTTTATTGCTTCCCCAAGAGATGGTTAGTGTCTTGCAAATGTGATTGAACCTCTATGGGGCATCTTATATATCTTATGGGAACAAGAATCAAACCCCACATAGTTTATTTTTCATATTTTAATGTCATATGACTGAACCCATCCATGACGTTTAATGTCATACGGTATGGACATGAATATCAAGATCAAAAGTTGATGTGGCGTCCTACATATCATATTTAATAAAGGAATCAGATTCTACATAGTTATTTAATGAGGCGCCTATTTCATGATACATATGATTATAGTAGCTCTATGTGGGACTTATGCATATGAGACTGCCCTACATTGATTCTTCAAGGATATATCCTTTGATCTGTGAAGCGATGTGATCGGACTAACATCCTAATGGTGAAAGTCTCCTCTTTGGGGAGTTATCATCATGATATTACCAAATTATCACTGATCCATAAGCCACCATGAGACACACTCTGTGTGAGAAATAATAGAAAATGATGAATTGGATACATTACATGAGATCATATCCGTACGGGGCTTACACATTAAAGTTGGCCTTTGAGAGGAATGATCACTCATCTCGTGGTGGATATGGTATAGATCTCGTTCCTTATGAAGGCTTCATTTATATCGCGATTATGGAGGGAATCATAGTTCTCATATTTTAGTTCATCCCAAACCCGCTAATAGATTTGAGGCACTTGGGAGCATGACCGGGGCTTATACATAGAATGATGCTCATGGATGAGTCCTCTTCTAGTCTGTTGAGGGATGAACGATGATGAAAACCCTATGGGAATATTTAATCCCATTATATATGAATAATTGGAATGGTAAGGGACTCACACCATGTTAGATTTTTATTAGAGCTCAAGACTTAAGGAGGATTCTTACATATACTAGTTATAGTGGGAATTAGAGTCTTCGTAGTTCATTTGGCCCCTCAACTCACTGATGGGTTAAGGTGGATGATCTCTCTTGGAGGCATTATGGTCATCCTAATGGTTTTGGGAATATTATGAGTTATTATACCTAGATGGATGCCCTGTTGATTAGTTACATACTGTACAAAGTCAATAATTGGGGATTACACTCTGATGCTTCCCATTTGGTCCACTCATTCTTTATCCTCTAGTGGATTAAAGAGATTTGGTGATGACCATGTTGGTATATCTGAGAGAATTATATCAAAAGGGTTTCATGTGGGAAGGAACTTATCTCATAAAGGACACATCCCTTGTAGTAGGGGGATGTGGCTGAAAATTCTTATCTCGGGTCCACGTGGCATGAATCCAAGTAGGCATGTCGGGCAAAGATGGCATATTAAAATGAATTTTCATGACAAGACTTGGTTGTATACTATGCAGGTCATAATTGTTTTCCCGATATCACCACCACAAAATAGGCATCTATAAGCACTAAAAAAGGAATTTATCATCCCTAAAAAGTGCTGATAAAAGATCTACTATTAAATGGGGTCCCTTTATCAGCACTTCGAAAAGTGATGATAAAGGGGGGCCTTAATCTGCACTAATTGAAGAACTAATAAAGAATTTCATTCTTGGATTTTCTGTTTATATATATTCACACCCAAAAACCTTTTAAAAATTAACAGCATACCAAAATAACCAAACCATCAAAAATAACCTGCACGAATAAAAAAACCTTCTAAAAATAACCACCCATAGTATATACAAAAGAACCACACACATAGTGGAAATGATGAAAAAACATGAATAAAACATAGAGCTTTGGAAAAAATGATATATAAATTTAATTAACATCATGAATATAGAAATATTCACTAATGTTATATACCAAAAAACACTTCTATATGCATTTTACACAATATTTTATAAAATTACATTTAGAATTATACAACAAATAGTAAAAAACATCAATGTTTTCTCTTTTGAAGTATGTTTTCCCCTGTAAAAAATGTCTTCTATTGGTAATAGTAAATGAAAAAATCATCCCAACTCAAAAAAAATGTTCCACCTATATAAGGCCCCAACTATAAACATTACTTAATCGTGAGATAAGTCAATAATTTGAATTTTAATTTACATTGAGGATCCTTTCAATTTTAGAGATATAGATAATTAGGTCATAAATTATACATAAAAACATGAATATTAAAAGTAGACACTTCTACTCACTATCCATTTCGTTCATAAAAAACTTCTTAAAACTAAACATGACATCGTTTCATGTTTTAACAGCATAAATTTTCTTTGATCCCATCCTTGACACTATTATTTTTTATTTTCCTGTGAAAAAACATTTGAAAACTTGGGATGAGCATAAAAATCTCAATAAGGTATACATAAATAAATAAAAACTATTATTTTGGAGATAATAATAAAACCATGAATCCTTTATTATAAACTAATAATTTTCACCTTTATAAAAGTGGTAAATATACATCACTAAATATAAGCTCATTACATACCCAATCTATATCCAAAATATTACCACAAGCACCTAAAAAGAAACATATAACATATAAAGGTAACTTGGGACATTAACATACATAAATGGAATAACCATACAGACAACTTTCACACATATCATTAAATGGAATAGTCATTAGGCCAGCATTCATACCCAATGCACTGGTGTTTATAATGTAACCACATGTCCTTGGTTTATCATGGAACCACCCATCATTTGGTTTATCATGTAACTACGTGTCATTGGTTTATCATGTAACCACCCATCAAATTTCATAGTGCCATTATATAATCATAACAGATAAAATAGTGAAAATGTAAGCATTTCACTAATAACATTTCATTTGAAATCACAAGAAATAATTTCTTGATATTGAAATACTCGATCCTTTTCAAAAACTATTTTTAATACCAAAATACATAAAAATGGTATATGGTATTTATTTTCCTGTTATAAAAACATTATGTCTTGTTATGAAAGCTGAATATCAGATAATGCTCGCAGTGGCGGAAAGGACGTCATCACCGAATAAGTTAAATACATTCCATTTTCATTTAGTAAAATGATTCAAAGAAGAAATATTTTTTTTTGAATTTAAGTAAAATTCAAATGGTTTTATTATAAACTATATAAAATAATGAGGTGTATATTATCAAATCATGCCTCAATGAAAGGAGATTGAGATGAAGTCACATACCTAGAGTTTGATCTGTCACATATGTTCTTTATTATTCCTAAATAATAAACATAAGTTATTTTATACATGATTAATAACCTATTCAAGTTTATTATTCATTTTATATCACTTATTACCAGGTTAAAAAATTACATTATTATTTAAGTTAATATCGGTTGTTTTATCGATATTGGGTACTTGAGTCTAAAATGATCTTCTTATGATTACAAATTCTCTATGTGGTCAAAAGAAAATTATCACCATAATATTATTCATAATTTAAATATCATATATATCCACTATATATGTATTTATAATAGTCCATAACATTTGGATATAAGAAATTAAATGCCCCGTTCATAGAGACGGAAAGTCATACATACGCAGGAACGCTAATTTTATTTATTTTTAATAATAAAGAAATAAAAAATAAGTGATAAATAGGTATATTATAATTCCATTATAATAACATATGATATATATGTTACATAATTTCATTAACTAAATATTTCATACATTCCATGTATGGTATGAACGAGTCATATCATTTTGATGTGGCGGTTTTCTGCAATTCCTCAAATGAAATTATTGTATTTACACATCATGAAAAGAATAAATGTATGTTTTTAAATTAAAATTATAGAATCATAGAGACAATATAAATATAATATATACCATATATAAATACAGTTACATAATAATGGCCACCATGAGAGGTGGTAGGGGAAAATCGAACAGTCATCGTTTAATGAGGTAGCAGTTCGACGTACAAAGAAATTGTATGTTCATATCCATTAGATGGAGGTGTGTGTAAGTGTAGATTGAATCATTCCAATAAAAAATACTAATATATTGAGTATATTGTTTTTTTTATTTAATAAAATAAGAATAATAATATAATAGGGAGTGGAGAAGTAAAATAATGGAAAGAAACTTTAGAGAAGGCGTTAGCTCTTAAAACGTGATACTCCCTTTGATTTGAGCCAAATGAATTTCATGAATTTCTTTATTCCTAGGTTAAGGATTCTATAATTAATAGAGGGATTTTGGGAGATTATTTTGGTAGATTTTGGATGATACAAGGGGCGTGAAAGGTGTGATTAATTGGGAAGAGGTGATTCCCTTTTATAAGAGGGAGGAGGGGCACATTAAGAAGGTATTGAAATATTATTTTATTATAAAACGATTCTCGGTCTCAAACGGTGAAAAAGTCATTTATTTAAAATAAACAATTTTATTGGGTTTCAAAACTATCAACCAATAGGTTTAAGACAAGTCTAGATGAAAAAACTAACCTTTTCTTTTAGATTTAACCCTTGGTTAACTAATTTGACTCTTACCATGTCTTCTTGTATATTCAAAATATGTGGTTAATATAGTCACTATAAAATAAAAATCTAACCATTAGTGGTTAATTTATAACATTTTAAACATTATATAAGTCATTTGGATAAATATTATATTTTTAGGACTATTATATCATTTAATAAAATATTATTTGTTTTGAAAACTCATTTATGTCAATTTTTATAATATTCATTTCATGACTTTTTTTAAAAAATCCCTGAAAACTTTATTCATTAGAAAAAACTATATTATTTCTAATATAACAAGTCATAATCATCCCTAAAAACTTTTTATGGCATAAAAAGTTTCAAAATAAATTTATGTCAATATTTATAATCTCATTTATTTAAATCATTCATTAATAAGGTAATCACTACATCATCATTGTGTCATTAATAAATTTATTTATTTGATGTTTAAAATTTATAAATAAAATACCATGATGTAGGAAATATTATTATCTTTCTGATGACTATTTATAGTCGAAATGATCACATATATAACCCCATTTAAAAATCGTTTTACTTGGAGATACATGTTTATGTTACATTTTTCTTTAATTTAAATTAATTTTATAAAATGTCATTTTTTATATCCATGTGGCTCCGTGGGGTCCCAAAATCAATTTAAGGATGACCAGGGTCTGAAATATCTCATAAAATAGTATTAGAACACTTTTTATATTAGTTTATTATTATTATAATATTAATTTTTACCCTTCTACCATATTTAACCTTTAACCATGGTAAATAAAATAATTATTGAAGTTACTATTCATAATGTCTAGAAAACTAAAAGGTACCTATTTACACAATTTAAACCTCTTAATTCCAAATATGGAATCCATTTTTCAAAAATACAAACACATAATTGGAATAAAGTAATTTTAAATTAATTCATGTTGTCAAAACCAAAAAGTGGGTTTTTAAGAAGTAATAACTATCAAAAGATTAACATTTGTTTCTGTCCAATTTAAAAGTGAAATTACATCCAATGACAAAAATTGGATTAAATGATAAAAATAAAAAATAATTATACTTTAAAACCAATTAAAAGTACAACATAACTATATAAATAAATTATATTAAAAGACAGTTTATAATTAAAATGCAGTATTTTTCACTATTCATAAAAAATATGGATTTCATCAGAAAAATACAAAAAAATCATCCAAAGTAAATTTTTATGCTATGATTATACATAAGAAATTTATTTTTTAAATTTAACATATAAAAGTGACAAAAAAATATATTTAAAAAGGCTTCGCCATCAAAAGGCGGTAAACCAACCTTTTCAAAAATATTAGAGTATTTCAGGCTTAAAATTGGGTTCATTCTCATTTTAAGCCTCTAAAATTTATTGGGTAAATATAAAACATTTAACAGACTTGTATAATAATATTTTAGTTAGTTCCATTTATTTCCACCATTACAATGGCTAGAAGCTAACTACCATTTAAAATAATAATATTATTACCCTATTTTTCGGTATAACTCAACATTGTGTGCAACGTAAGATTTCAAAGAAACCCAATGTTGCGTGTGGAGTACGATATCAGACCAAATTTCCTCTTTAATGTAAAATTAATATTTTATTCATAAATAACAATAGATATGATAAATTATTATTCTACAAACACCTTAGATGTTACATCATTCCCCCCTTTTGCAAATTGCATCCCCACAATTTTATTTACTTATCAAATAAGTGAGGGTATTTCTCCCTTATAGAATTTTCAAATTCCCACATTTCATCTTCAACCATATGGTTTTTCTCACAAAACCTTTACCTGATGAATCGCCTTATTCGGTAATACTTTCTCTCTGCGGTCAAAAATCTGTACTGGTTGTTCCTCATAAGAAATATTCTCTTCCAACTTAACTACATGTGGAATCAAAATGTGAAATGGATTCGGTATATACTTTCTCAACATTGAAACATGATAAACATTGTGTTTTTGGGATAAACATAGAGGTAAATCAACCATATAGGCAACTGATCCAATTTTCTCTAGGATTTCATATGCCTCAATGAACCTTGGACTCAGCTTTTCCTTTTTACCAAAATGCATCACACATTTCCAGAGAGAAACTTTGAGAAATACATGATCACATAACTCAAAATAAAGATCCTTCCTTCGGTTATCCACATATCTTTTCTGACTCATTTTTTATATCCTCAGGTTCTTCTAAATCAACTGAACGTTTTCTTCCATCTCTTCTACAAATTCTGGACCCATATACTTTTGTTCACCTACTTTATCCAATAAAGAAATATTTTGACACTATTTTCTATATAATGCATCAAATGGGGCCATCTATATCATAGAATGAAAATTGTTATTATAAGAAAACTCAACCAAAAAATATGGTGATCCCAACTTCCATGGTAATCTAGTGAACAATCATGTAGCATATCCTCCAAGGTCTGAATTGGTTGTTCTAGCTTTCCATTTGATTGAGGATAAAATGTTTTAATAAAATTTAATTTAGTTCTTAATGAATTCTGATGGTCTTTCCTAATGTTAGAAGTGAATATGAGATCATGATTAGATATAAAATAGAGGGTAACTCCATGTAACATGACTATCTCTTGAATATAAATTAGAGAAAGTTGCCCTAGAGACGGAGTATCTCGAATAAGAAAAAAATGAGCAGATTTAATCAATTGATCAAAAATAACTGAGATTGTATTATTACCTTAAGATGAATTTGGTAATTCCAATAAGAAATACATTGACACATTTTCCCATTGCCACTATAGAATAGGAAAAGGTTGAAGTATCCCTTTTGGTAATTGCCACTCTTCTTTAACATGATGACAAATCAAACACTTCACAGTAATGCTAGTAATATATCTTTTCATTCCATCCCACCAAAAATACTCTCAAAGATATTTGTATATCTTAGTTCTGCTAGGATGAACTCAAAATGGAGAACTATGAGCTTCACATACCAACTATTTCTTTAACAGTTAATCACAAGGAACACACAATCTCTTTCCAAATGTAACATCCCAGATCCGGGTGCCACTCAACGGGTGCCCCGAACCTAGTTGGTCACATGACCTCAAGCGCATTTCCCCAAACACCAAAGACTACCGACTAGCAGCAAGGTCCTATGTCTGATAGTGGGGAAACTATTCCCTCATATATAAAAGTGTAACGCAGTAGAACAAAATAAAAGCATAAAAAGCAGAAGCAGTAACAATATAGAACTAAAGTACAAAAAAAGAACTAAAGAAAAAGATAATCAACAGTCATATATATAATGATGCGACATGCCTCTAATATAAGAAATAATCCAAAACAGGATATGGTACAATCTAATGTAATACAACACAAGGTACAAAGTACAACAAAACAAGCGAAAGAAGTGAAATAGGAACTCAGTAGCATCGCAAGCCTAAGCTCGGTCCCCTGCTCTCCTACTCCTCTACAACAATCATATACCTGTATAGGGACTCTTTCCCTTATCTACAACTGTAGCAATATAATCTGTTTGGGTCCAAGACATGACAAAAACATGGTGTGAGAAATAAATCCCAGTATGCAACCACCAAAGGCGCGTTCCCAATAATCAGTGAATTTGTGCAACAACAGTGTAGTAATGAAAATGCAGTAAACTAGGAATTTCCCAAAAGCAGCTACTCCTACCAGTTCCATTTTCATTTATTTATTATTTAGCCATTCATTTTACTTGAATTATATGTTCTTGAGACTTAGCCTCATCCGAGAATCTCCTAAACAATGCTGCAGAAAAACTACAACAAGCTATATAACAAGTACAAGGTAAAATAATACCAAGCCTGTGATTTATCTTGGTAGGTATAAAAACCACCACAGTGAATATTCAAATGTACACATCCCTCAAGCTAAATAGTACCATGCCCTCAGGCTAATCAGATTCTTTCCCTCACTCTAAACTGAAATGAAACCCTCAAGTATCTACCCTCAGGAATAACAAGTATTCCCCTTAGGCGAAATAGATCCTTGCCCTCAGGCCTTTCCGTCAGGAAAAATTGATCATTTCCCTCAGGCCTTTCCCTTAGGAAAAGTAGATCCTTACCCTCAGGCCTTTCCCTCGGGCGAAAATAGAACCCAGCCCTCAGGGGAATCAATACCTTACCCTTATGAGAATCAATACTTTTCCCTATTGCTAAATAAAACATTTCCCTCGGGCTAAGCATGCAATTGGGACAATCCCAACAAATAAGAACGAAATTTGTATAAATTTTCTCTCAAGAAAACTCAAAGCATGCTAAAATCACGGCATACCCTCAGGTATCCTGGTCAAATGGCTAAACAAGGGAAACACACCCACAGGATGGCCCTGGATCCAAGCAATGATCCCAAACAGCAATTTAAACATAATCATTAAATTACCTATAAAATTATAGGCATTTAATTACTCAAGGCCTCAGTTATATGACACCCCAAACATGAGCGCATAGCACAACAGTACACAAAAACAACTTGACAATTGGAAGTAACCATCATACCACCTACCTCGATCTCCACTGATCAATATACGCGAACAGAGCCTCCAAAAACATCGAAGAACAACATAGATCTGGGAAAGATGATAACATATTCAAACCCAAATAACATCCCCTCAGAAAAAAATTGGAAAGAAGCCTTTAATGAGAGGTAATAACTCACCTGCATAGTTCAAAGAAGATTTACGACATAGGAACCGGATTCTCGGTGTGCGGTCAAAAGATCCTCAAAGGTCAGGTTGTCTCTCCCGTGCTCGAAATGAACCCACTACCTCCTTTTCCAAAAGAGGAGACTACTCTCCATTTTAAATGAAAAAAACAGACTACACTGAATGTACTCTCAAGTATACGGCGTGTACTTTCCAAATTTTTATTTGTTCCTCTGGCGGGTTCTTTTAACTGTGGAACTATTCATCCATCGACATGATTACACCGTGTGTATTTTTTATTTCACGGCAAGTATTGTTTCTCCGTTGGCGACTGCTTCCACCACCTTACTATTCACCTTCCGACTGAGTACACGGCGTGTAAATACTAAGTACACGGCGTGTAGTCAGTTTTTACACCATTCATCACCGACAGGCCTACACGCCCTGTGTACTCATCCCACATGGCTAAAGTACACGGTATTTGGAAAAGTACACAGCGTGTACCCACAAAATTTGGGACTTTTCCCCATTTTACTTTTTTCTCAAAAACTCTTAAGGAAAGAAGAAAAGAAGAAACCCTTACCTCAATAATAAGTACCGGGTTCTTACACCAAACATAAAAACACAATCATTAACAATGTTAAATTCAGGTAACATACCCTTTTAAAATAGTTCTACCTTTTTCTGAAACTCACTATCTTCATTCTGCACTTTCTTAATCCTGTCTAATAGAGATGATTTCACTGCCACCTAAAAAAATAGAGCAATTCTCTTCACCAACAACTTTTAATCAAAAATTTATCATATCAGAAACCAAAGGATCTCAATCCAAACGTATCAGGGTTAATGTAGCATTATTCTATCAAGTCAAATAATCATCCACTTTATTTTCATTTCTGGGATGGAAATGGATCGTGCATTCATAATCCTTGATTAATTTTAGTCATCTCTTTCATAACAATTTTATTTCTTTCTGGGTGAATATATACTTCAAATGTTTGTGATCAGTATATATTTTACACTTAACACCATACAAATGATGTGTCCAATTTTTTCATGTAAAAACAACAGTATCTAATTACAAATCATGTGTAGGTTAATTTAACTCATGAAGTTTCAACTGATGTGAAGCATAATAAATTACTTGATTCTTATATATAAGGAAACAACCAAGTTCTTTTAAGAAAACATCACTATAGGTATAAAATTCACCATTTTAGGAAGGAAGTGCCAAAACTGGAGCATTTACCAGCATTTTTTTTAGTTCTTAAAAACAATCATCACATTCTTTTTTTCTAGATGAACATAACCCCTTTATATGTTAACATAATTAGGGGGATAGATAACCGAGGAAATATTTCAGAAAACCTTCGGTAATAACCCACTAAACCAATAAATCTACTAATCTATATGATATTGGTAGGTATTGGCCACTCTTAAACAAATTTTGTTTTAGAAGGTTTAATAGTTGAGCAATATTTAAAAAACAATATGATCAAGGAAATAAATTTTTTTCCAAACCAAATTCACTCTTACTAATCTTTCCATATAATTTAGTTTCATTAATGTTTTGAAAAAAAATCCTGAAGTGACTTTCATGTTCCTCTCAACATTTAGAATATACCAAGATATTATCTATAAAGACTACCAAAAACTGATCCAAAAACTGATGAAAGACTCCATTCATGAGATTTATAAATATTTTAGGTGAATTAGATAACCCAAAGGGCATAAATAAAAACTCATAATGCCCATATATCATTTGAAATGTTGTCTTAGGAGTATCATCCTCCTTCACCTTCAAATGATGGTAACCGGACCTCAAATTAATCTTCAAAAAATACTGAGCTCCCTGGAGCTGATCAAAAAACCATCAAAATGAGGGAATGGATACTTGTTCTTAATGGTGATGTTATAAAAGGCTTTTTAATCAATACATAGTATCATATAACCATATTTATTTCTCACAAATAATACTATAGCACTCCATACTAAAGTTCTTGGTCAAATGAAACATTTATCAAGTAATTATTGAAACTGATTTTTCAGTTCCACAAGTTCTACTTGAGCCATTCGTGAGGAAAACATCTGTGAATTCATTCACTAATAAAATGTCACCAATAAAAATTGTTTCTTTATTTTCAGCAATAAGATCTAGATAGCTTTTACTACCATATTTAATCATTCTTTCAGCTTCTTGATATGTTATCAAAGGTATGAAATCATTGAATAAAACTTTCTTGGCTTTAAAATATATTTTAGAATGATAACTTGAAATCCAATCCATACCCAAAATGATATCAAATTCCACTATAGAAATTTCAAAATAAAAATTGAAGAAAGGCTACCCAACTAATGAT
Source organism: Viscum album (assembly GCA_963277665.1). Lineage (NCBI taxonomy): Eukaryota > Viridiplantae > Streptophyta > Magnoliopsida > Santalales > Viscaceae > Viscum > Viscum album. Next base: position 2,044,631,786 of record OY728136.1, read on the forward strand.
AATAAGAAAATTCATATAAATCATTGTTCCTATAATACTTCCACCCAGAGTTTTTACCAAAAGTTCTATATCACATTCATGAGGTTCTATATCCAATTTAATTACAATGCACTCATAAATGAAATGATGTAATGATCCAGAGTAAAATAGAGTATTGGCATATTTTAAAGAAATCAGTAACATACCGATCACCACTTCATTTGACAGTCCCACATCAATCATAGTAGTTTAAAATGATTTCTCCATTACCTCATTTCGATCTTGTTGGTTTTCACTCTAGGTATTAATCTTTAGACTAACATCGGTATAATGTTCTAACTCATTGCGACTAAAGCATCTTACCACTAGTTTTTCATTTCCTATATGATCATCTTCATTATAGTTACGAACAATATGACCAGTATTACCACATATGAATCACTTTTTAGACCTTGAGAGAGATTCTCCATGATGCTTTTTACCACACTTCTCACAAGTTAGAAATTTGGTTTTCTTACCTCAGGGCCTCTATGATGAATTATTTCCCATTTTCTGCCAACTTGATCGCTTCTTTTGTTTGTTCTCATGGGATACATTCTCATCAAAAAACTCCATTAATACCTTCTCATCACATTAGGAAAGTTACTCATATCTTTTGAACTCACTAGAAGCAAACTCCATTCAATATTTCATCTGCAATCTTAATTAAAATTGATTTATCCTACTATAAATATGTCGAATAAAATTTGGGACGTACATTGACAAACAAGCGAAATTTTATTCATATGAAGCCACCAAATAATCCTTTTTTCTCAATTCCAAAAATTTATTTTCCATCCTATGTCAAACATCCTGAGGAAAGTATTTCTCAAGAAATATATTCTTAAATTCATCTCATTCCATGGCATCAATCTCTTCACTTCCTTCGAAATTTTTATTTATTGACCACCACTTATCTACGTCACCTTCAAAATGATAAATAGTAAGACTAAAATTTTGACTTCCTGAACAACCCATTACATAAAAAATCTTTTCCAATGCATTAATCCACCCATTATCTTTCACATGGTCAGATGATTCTCTAAATGCTGGGAGACTTTTACTCATGAAATGATCCACAATTGACATATGCCTCTACAGTTGGCCTAGTTGATTTTGTACATGAACACCACCACCATTTATCGCCAAAGTCAACTGAGCCATTATTGAGACAAACAACTCAGTTCTGATTCTAACCATCTCAAAAAAGTTGATTTAGAAGGTTATTTCTCTCTGTATTCCCTCCCAGTACAACAACCCTATTTCCTTTGAGAATAACCATTCTGAACAAACATATCTTAGATGAAGAAACATGGTAATATTAAAATGTTATATCATTTAAATTTTACCATAAATTATAAATATTTTATGGATATTATATTAATAAAATTCTAACTCTGAACGTTATCTAAACAGACCACTAATACCATCTATAAGGCCCCATCCTTAAACATTACTTAATCTTTAGATAAGTCAATAGTTCGACTTTTAATTCACATCGAGGATCTTTTTAGGTTTAGATCTTTATAAAATTATGTCATAACATATACATAACAACTTGAATATTACAAGTAGATACTTCTACTCACTATCTATTTTTTCATAAAATAGAAACTCTTTAAAAAAACATGACATCATTTTATGTTTTAATAGCATAAATTTTCAAAGTTCCTATCCTTGACTCTATTCATCCTTATTGTTTTGTGACAACATTTCAAAATTAGGGATAAGAATAAAAAACTTAGTAAGGGATACATAAATAATTAAAAACTGTTAGTCTTGGGATAACATGAAAACCATTAATACTATATTATAAAATAATACTTTTCACCTTTAAAAAAGTGGTAAATATACTTCCCTCGATATAAGCTCATTGAATACCCCAGCTATTACTAAACGATTACCACAAGACCATAGAAAGAAACATATAACATATAAAGGTAACTTGGGACATAAAAATACTTAAATGAATAATCATATGGTCAACTTTCACACATATCACTAAATAGAATAGTTATACTGCTGACTTCAATACCCAATGCAGTGGCAGTTATAACATAACAACCCATCCTTGATTTATCAGAGAACCACCTTCCATTTGGTTTATCACCTAACCAACCATCATTGGTTTATCACGTAACCACCCTTCATGTAATTCTCCAACCCTAGTTTCCCATAGTTAGTGCATTATTACATAACATTATCATGATCACAATAGATTATGTCTCAAAAGACCGATTAGTTTAATATCTTTATAAGTACTAGATTCATAAATAAGATTTACATTACATCCTTAAATAAAAAAACAAAAACATTATGTCCCATTTGAACACACTCATATCCCTTATCCAATCCCTGCAGGTCAATCATAATATTCTTCATCACATCTTGGGAAAAAGAAAACGTAAGAAAATGGTGAAATCAGATGCTCAGTAAGGATAAAAATATAGCAAAAACTATCATAAATAAGCATAAACATTTAAATAAATATATAATACTAAAACACATGCCTTTTAAACTTAAACATGATGATAATATGGAAATGATAAATTATATAATTCTATTTACTTATTAACATGGATATTCTACTAGTCGAATAATCACATCTAATATCAATAGCTAATTTTATAATGGTGGAATGAAAAATACCAAAAATTATAACCACATTCTCAAGGCCTCGTGACAAGAATAAAAATAAATATTTTGTCACGGCCATGTGCCAAGACACTAGTTTGTCTCATAAGACCTACTACTGCATCATGGATATATAATAGGCTCCATCTGTCACTTACTAAGTCCCATGCATTCCTCATATGAAAAAGTAGAAACATAACCTAAATATTCATATTAAAAATAGAATACGAAATGTTAATAATCTCACCATAAACCATGAATGGTATAAAAATAGCACATACATAGTCAAACACATCAAAAAACATTCAATACAATATGGAATATTGTATCATAATAACTCACCTTTAAACAAGTGTAAAATCCATCATAGGATGTTGACATAGATGAAATCAAAACTATTTGAGATAAATATCTCTTTCTATTTTGAAATTATTTCAATGTCACAGAATTATAAAAGAAAACATTAATTTTGAAAATATTCTTACAATCTTGTAAGAGAAGCTTCAAAGGTGTTATATAGTTAGAAAATAGTTCCACACTCTTTATAAGTTAAAAAACATTCTTACTTTAATTTTTAGAAAAGATCATAAAGTACGATGAAAAGATTCCTTTCAAATCATTTTATAAAAATTCAAAAAAGGGTATAAAATAGATTAACCCATATTATAAGAAATAGTGAAAATGTTTTGAAATACATTTTTAAGGAACATGGATGTGGATGATAAAAAAATTCCCATTAGACACTTACATATAAACAACCTCCAATAAATAAAGAGATTTTAAAATTAACCCTTACATAGTACTTTTACTTGGTCAAGGGTATGTTAACCTCTTGTATAATAGTTAAATCGTTGTTATTAAATTATAAAATAATCACATACATAAATATGATATGATATATGATCTTCTAATATTTATTTGTTAATAATACTTCAGTAGTATCATTATTTCGGGAGTTAAGTGATTCATTTTCCTTTATATGTTTTATTACGTAAGTCATGTTTGTTATGGATAGGATGTATTTGATTCATATCTATAATGATATTAAATTTTTAAAAATTGTTTTTAATCATAAAATTAAAATTATTCCTGAATGGTTATGATGGGGATTGAAAATGAATTTTCTCAGTTTTCAGTTTTTCATTTGTATTTTTTGGCTTGATTTAGTGTCAATTTTAAATAACAAGACACACTTAGAGTCATACTAGTGACGCTATATGTATTATTGTGGTTTTTTTATTCATAAACATCAAAAATGACTAATATATCATTGTTCTAAAGTATCAAAACAATAGGAATTCAATTTCCTCGATCTTCAGTTTGTCAGTTGTGTTTTTTACTTGAATTACTGTCAATTTTAAATAAATATACATTTGGAGTCATGCATGTGACATTGTGTGTCAGGTTGAGGTGAAATTGATTCCTACACGTCACAAATGACTCATGGATCATTTTCTTAAAGTAAAAAAAATTATGTACATTTCTCTTCCTGTAAATCAATGTACCACTGCCTAGGAAACCTAAAAAAATACCTGACCTACTCAATATGCTCAATCTACCCAGTTTAGAAGGATAATGGAAAAACCATTGATCCCTGTATGGTTGACACAGAATAATATCATCCTTCTGTAGAATATCTTTATTCAACCCAATGATGAACCAACTTGCATATATTCAGGATCTCTGAATGAATATATGATAGTTGGTTCCTCACTAGGTTGACTAAAGAGGGGAACTACCATTGATGCATATTGAATCGATTTTTTTTTAAGATAAAGCCTTCTCATTTCTAAAAACAAGAGGATTGGAGTAATATCATATTCCTTTTATGTCTAAAAACGTCACAAAAACTCAAGGGATGGGGAAACCCCTTTTGGATACTTGTTATATTTTTAGTTCTATCAATAACACACATACCTTATAAATGAGGACCACCTATTTCTATCCAAAAACTAACCAACATGAAATTAATTTATTTCACAAACAAGTACCACCAATGACCATGATTTTTAGTAGGGCGTTTAGCTTGTACAAATAAAAACATTACCATCAAACAAAGAGAAACATAAAGCAGAAAATATTATTAAATTCAAAATTATTTTTGAAGATTACCATCTTCATGCTATTTTTGTATATTCTTCCATTAGGTATGTTTCCCATTCCTTTCTATGCATATCTTTATCGCCTTGTGAATATGACTATTTTTAGCAGTCATGGTAGTACTGAAAAAATCTAACTACACTAAAAACTAATAAATATTTTAAATGAAAAATAAATTATATTTTTAAATACCACTTCATGGATGCTAATTTTTTCATGGAATATGATATCTCTCATAAATTTACAAAATTAATTACCACATTCTTTCCCAATTTCTCGTTTCTTACACTGTAGAAACATTGATAAAAATATTTAATTTCTTTATATGTGTTTGGATATTGAAATATTATTATATATCCTTATACGTATCCATTCGTAGTACTTGTGAGGTTGGTTGTCCTTTTCCCCTAGCCTCATTCCATGATGTAGACGATATTGATGCACCACTTTATCATAATAAAATACCCATTAAAAGATAAAATAAATTATATAACTAGATGTTTAGTTTTATAATGTTCTATTTAGTGTATTAAAAATTGATAAAATCCATCATGTGTGGTCGTTTTGTTGGATATCCATGAATTGAATCCAAAAAATAAATCTTTAGAGTATCCAAATTGGCTGCTATGAGCATCCAATAATGCCTAAAAACAAAAAAGGAATAAGTTATAAAATAAATTAAAATATATTTGATATTATTAAATTGTACAGTTTTACCTCTGTGTCGTTGATATTAAAAAGAGTCTTTCATCCATAATTTTTCTATTAAATGATTTTAGTAGGATTGCCATTATTTCACCATCTGTTTTGGAAGTTATTTCATTTTTCTCTGTAAAAGTGATATGAGGACTAACGAGTTCCAATCGTTGTTCATGGGGAAGTCCCTTAAATTTTTTTCATATATATTCTTATGAAAAATATGAAATGTATTTAGTCATAATTAACATAATATATCAGCTTTTGGAAAATAAAATCATGAAAAATTACCTCATGTATTCATTTACAATTGAGCTTCCTAACCATTCATCATTGAGGATTTAAACTTCACTCTCAACACCAATGATGTCTGGATCTACCCCTCCATACATATTTTATTTAAAATCAATTATGTGAGTATGACAATATTTATATTTCATATCCATATGAGCCTTTAATGATAATATATATTGATATATAATGAGGGAATTAAGGTGCTTTGGGGAGATCTTTTTGATCGTTTGGTTGATCCTTGATATGGTTTTGAACCGGTCTTTAATTTTACCCCCCTTCACTTTATTCGCCAATAATAACATGCATTGGTTCAGACATTTTTTCATTAAATTTTTCAGGTTTAGCTTGAAAATTAAATTGTAAATTAATACCTCATTGTCGAAATCTTTGTTATAAGACGTGATGGCCATGGGATGAATGTTCCAAGATCTTGCTCGACTGTATGAATATCTGCATCATCAATTGGAATGGTATCTCGGAGCTCAGGTTTATGGCTACAATAATTGAAACTCTGACATGACCTGTCATAAGACGTTTGTTGTGTATCAGGTCATTCTAGATATTGAACAATGTAGCTGTTGCTATAAGGTGATGGGTGGGTGTTGAGAGATATAAATCACAGTCATTTTTACCTTGAATAATATCAATATAGGAAAGGTATCAGTGTAGAGTGTCTATATGATTCACATTTCATAGAAACAATTATTAGAAAATTGACTAACTAATTTAAGAATTATTTTTGAGGGGAATGGCTCGCCTCAAAATTGGTGGGGGTGGGGTGGGATCTTCACGCATGAGTTTTTCTTGAGTTATTCCTTCTATTTCCCTCCCCCCATAAAACATTCTATCATCTAACTCTATCATTGTAATTATTATTCAAACATATATAATCTTTCTCTCATCTTTTTCATTTCCTCAGTTTAATCCTCCTCTTTTTTTTCTAAAAATATGTTCGGGGTGTCACCCTAAAACCCACACCTCTAACACGGCCATACCTTTCTGGCTTCTTCAAGGCCACTGAAAGTATGTCTACATCGGGTGTGGGTGTTTTTTATTCTTGTGACTATGTAAAATAGAAAATATAGAAAAATAGGTAACAATTGTTATGTAATAGCGATTTAAAGAAAAACATATTTTTATTATGTCATACTTACACATGTTTCCCACAGATTTTGTGTGTTTTCATCTATTAGTTTCCCATTTTTAGTTACACACACCTCCTTCCATAGCACTTGGCATGGGATGAAAGTGGATTTGGATTTGGACTCTTCAAGCTACATATAAACAACAAAACAATGTTATTGTGTTGTTTTATATCATATAAAATAATTATGGTAGATTAAAAATATGCACCAAATTTTTTTCAAGTGATATGTACCCCATCCTTGCTTTACGGTAGAGGTACACTGGTTTTGATGCCTATTGTTTATTTTTATCACTCAATTTCTATCCCATAAATAAAAAACTATCAATAGAAGTGATGAATACATGTACCATCAAACAATTTACTAGTAGACACAATGCACCTGAAAAGGCTGCTTCACATGACGGCCAGTAAACACGTCCCATGATTATTGGGTTATCACGGGTTCATAAATAAGTGGTGGGTTTGGTTTTATTTTCCCTTCAACATCTTTAATATTATATTTTATTAAAAGTGTGCGAAAACCCCTGTGAATCCTTCCAAGAACCCTTAAAACATAGTCTTTGTGTGATTAATCTACTATAAATGCACTCTGAAAGAGATGATAAAGTGTATGTTAATGATTCATTATTTAATTTTTAGTAAATTAGAAAAATGATATCATAATGATACCATAATATCTCCCCACATCAGTGTCATAATCTAATCCACAACATAGTGAAATAAAGTTACATCAATCACCATGCATTGTCGAGTGATGATTCCAATGTAAATACTAAACAAGGCCTTATTGGGTTTAACATGATGGCCCTATTTATTCTATCCAATATTGTATTTTATTCCTTTATCTTTAGCCTTAATGATTTTTTCTAAACCCATAAAACTATGGAGATTCTATTTTTTTGCACCTATGGTGTTTCATCACCTTTCATTCCCTCAGATCCACCATCTTCAATATGCTCCTCTAGTTTCAGAGGGCAAACATAAGCATGTAAAGATGGTGGTTGTACCTCTACACTGGGAACAACAACAGGTTGAGAAAACAATTATTTGTCTGCACTGCATGTACCGTCATGTTGAGAAACCTGTTGTGCCTGGGGATTGGGAGCATCATCATGTGCAGAATTTATTATCTGTGAAAGTAGTTTAACATTTAATTTAGATAACACAAAAGAAGTAGTGAATAGATATTAATATAAGGCAATAGGTTGAAAAACATATTTTTTGTTTGCACTGTGAGCAACATCATGTTGAGAAACCTGTTGTGCCTGGGAATTGGGAGCATCATAATGTATAGAATTAATTATCTATAAATGTATTTTAATGTTTAATTTAGATAACATAATATCATCAGTGAACAAATATTTACATAAAGTAACACAATTTATATTAGAAATAATATATAACATGAATATTGAACCCTCTTGTTTTTAAAGGTTGAAGGAATTTGACCCCTCTATCGACTATCCAAATATATTGATTGTGGTCTTCTCTAACATACAAAACGCTATCTACATTGGCACCACTGTGAAATGATTGCGACATCTAAATGAAAGGGTCATCCTCTATTGATTTTTCATTAGACTCTTCTTTGGTTTTGGTCGATAATAGAATAATTGACTAGTTTTGGTTTGTGGGATCTGGAACATAAAATACTTGTACTCCTTGTGATTCCATTATTAAAAGTTTTTATTTATACACTTCCTTACTAATATAAACTTCCACAAATCCCAATTTATCTATTTTAACAGCACTTCTGTTATCAAGCCATTTTTATTGAAAAATCGCACTTAGAATGTTCTATAATCCAACTCCCATATTTTTTGATGATGCCAAAGTATGACATATTTCGGTAAATTGGATTTTTTTCCTTAGCACCAGAAACACGCATCACTTCATCCACAATTGTAACTCCACTATTCTGTTTGGTACTATCTTCATCATGTTCATTATTATATAATGTATAACCATTACATACATAATCATTGTAAGATAATAAGTACAGACTTGGTCCTATGACTAGCCATTGAAGTCGTTTTGAAATTGAGTCAAGATTTTCATCAGACTCCTTAAAAATATGGTCCAGAAACCATCCTATAAATTATTGAGTATGTTTATTTGATATCCATTTTTCAACCCTTAATGGATTCTAATACATAATAATTTTTTTGGGGTTTCAATATATGGGTCGAAGTCCAAACTATTATAAAAAATATAAAGTTGGGCCTTCTCTTGATATGTAATATTGATTGTGACAACCTCTATTCTATGAATTCCTTCACCCTCAAGTCACCAAGTGTGATGAGATTTTTTTAGACCAATGATTTTTACACTAGAAAAGTATTCATTATATAATTCAATGGCTTCCACAAAAATATATCTCTCTTCAATACAACCCTATGGACGACTTTAATTTTTGACATACCCTTTCAAAATATTTATATACTATTAAATGGGGCACATCTATCTATTGTGCACTAGACCACATATTCTAATCTCTCTCACCCAATGAACAATCAAATGAACCATCAAAACAAACAATATCGGCAGGAAAAACATTTCCAATTCGTATAATATGACGAAAACTTCTCTTTCCATAGTCACAAATTTTTTCAGGTCTGTAACTTTGGTACATATAGCTTTCATGAAGATTCAGAGATTTGTTAATGAATGATAGACATTCTTGGGAAAAATTCAATGTAAAACTATAGTAATTATATCTTTCATCAAATCATGGTAGCCATGTAATTTCATACCTTTTAACTTTAAATAGTACATTGAAACAATGTTCTTGATATTCGATGAATACCCCTCTAGAACTTTTATATCATTCAATAAGTTTCAAAATTGATATATATATTTCCTGGAAAGAGTGTAAGCATTAGGAGGAAGAAATGTTCAATTTCACCCTTCACTGGTGCCAACTCTTCTCGTATTCCCATGTCAACCATGTCTAACCTAACCTTAATTACATCGTTATTTTGTCGGGTGAATTTTTTAACATGTCGATGACACTATCACATACATTTTTTTCAACATGAATATCATGAAAAAAATGTATAATTTATAGAAAATTTCAGTATGGTAATTAGAAAAACTGATTTCTTTTTCCAACTGATTTTCATAAGTTTTTTCAAAAATGGTTTAACAAAATCAGTGTCCATGTATATAACTTTCTCAAATAATTGATCACGTATTATTAGAGACAATGTTGTACGTTCTTCAGAACATCCGTCGAATGATGTCATCCAAGATCGATACTTATGTCTTCGAGGTATAAATCTGTGATGTCCTAGAAACACATTTTTTGATTAATGTTTCAACCAAATTGATGGTGTACCTTGTTCACAGATGGGATACCCATGAGTCCCTTTAATGATATATCCTTAAAATATTACATAAATAGGAAAGTCATTTATCATCTCATACAACATGGATCTCAATGTGAAATCTTCATTTCTATAAGCATCATACATCATAACACCTAAATCACACAATAATTTCAAATCCTTGATCAATTAAGACAAATAAACATCAATATCCTAATTCGGTTGTTTTGGTAATGATATAAGCATAGATAACATGATGTGTTTTAGTTTCATGCATAATCATAGTGGCAGGTTAAAATTTACCAACATAACCATCCATGTACTCAGAGTACTACTATGAAAACCAAAATAATCCACTCCATCTATAGATAACACAAGATGAAGGTTTCTCGACCTATTTCTGAATTCAGGATATTCGTGATCAATTATCCTACACTGAGGAGATTCTACATGGTGTCTTAGTTTATATCTATATTTCTTCTGTTTATGAGCCACATCAATTTCCCTACAATCTCTTCACATCCATATAGTCTCCTAAACCTTGTAATGATTGGAATGTAACATGAAACTTTATTAGGAATGGATTCATCATTCGTGTATCGAGAATCACTATAATTTGGGAATTATTGAAGTGATTTTTGGTCCTTGAAAAATATTATACAGTCATTCTGGTAGGCGTGTATTCATTCAAGGATTATACCCATAGAGCGTAGCATTCATTTGGTATCGTATGTTCAGCTCGGGAGCTCATTATCTTCTAGGAGTATGTCATTCAAGAGAAAAAAAATTCCATAAAATCGGTGTCACTCCATCCATTGCCTACATTAAAATTACATAGCTCTAGTATGGTTGAAAATACTGTATATTTAGTGTAACCATCATACAATGGCATCTTTACACAACTATTTAACCACATATATATTTTTGGGTAATCAAGAAGTTCATCTTCAACTATTTTAGTCATTTCCTTAATACCATCTTCATCATCATTCACATTTGTAATCATGTCCTTGATATGGCCTTTTTCATTGTTTCCAATTGTAATCATATAAAATGATCCATAAAATACAGTGTTTTTTAGTCACTAGCTACGTTTTCTTTTTCCCCTTGTTTATTCCAACATTTATAGCTTTGGTCTATTTCATGATAGATAAAATGTTCTTCCAACTCCTCTAGACTATTGTTTCTTGAAAAAAACTGTTTAAACACACACAAAGGATTTGATATGGATTGTATGCATGATCTTTCACAAAATTGATGAACTCTTTCACTCCATCTTGAAACTCTTTTGTCAAACAATTGGCATCCATCCATTATTTATTCATATCCATATTATTTGATTCAGTGATATTAAAATTTAACAAAATAAATACACAAAATGTTGACATAAAAATTAACCAAGGAAAAAATAACACACTCTTTTTAACACTATTTACAAAATAACAATGGGCTAATTTAGTGAAAAAATTTACACAGTTAAAATCCCATTAAAAACTATTTATAAAAAATCACACTCATTGAAAATATAATTTAAAATACCATTAAAAATCACATTGGAAATCCCCTTAAAGAACCAATAATTTCCACATATTCCTCTTTAAAATAAAACAATCTATTTAAAATAAACCAATTAGTTCCAAACTTCCGTTCTCAAAACCCCAATTCTTTTTTACACCATTTTTAATCTATTTAAAACTAAAAAGGGTATGTTGAACATGTATAATTTTTTAAGAAACATTTCAAAACACCGGATTCATTTTAAAACAACCACTTGGGCATTTTCCCAAAGACATAAATCCTAAGAGGGACACTTTATACATTCTATTAAACTATAAAAACTTCATCCCTAACTTCACAACTGTACTTGATACATTGTGTTAGATCCCCCTTTATTAGGTTACCTATGCATAATTTACACTCTCACAATGATCCTCACAAAATTTGTAACCCTCAGTTATTCTAAAATTCCAAATGATGTTCTCAATTCATGGTGGTGTCATTTTACCACTCTCTTTTATTCTAAAAGAATTCAAATTCCCTCACCCTTACCCCCTCAAGTAACTATATATAATAGTAAATCATGTCATTCTTATAGGGTACTTCACTAACCAAACTCCTAATTTTTTGGGATTCCTCTATCGGCCAATATTTTATTCCAACCCCAACACATTTGATCCTTTTTTTCACTCATGTATAACATATGTAGTGTTCATAAACTACCAATTTCTTACAAAAAGAATGGATAATGTGGGATTAAATTTTATTACTAGACTATTTCCAAACATAATTATGGCATCCCACATTTATGAGAGGGTTTCTTTTACAACTCCTTATAATTCATATGTAGACCCTAGGTACCCTTACAAAACTCCAATTAAACCCTTACGCATCATGTTTTATTCATAGGTAACCCATATGAAGTATTTATAATTAGAGTGTACCCTTGTGTAGTTCCTACCATATCCTTATGCAGTGAATATAACCATGGGTCACAAAATTGAAGGAAATGGGTGATCTAGGAAATCACATCATGAGAGAACCATCTCATGGTGAACCCTAAAAGATAAAAAACAATGATTCATAAAACACTAAATAATATTCACAACCACTATAAAGAAACCATCACATAATAGGAACCAAAAATAACAAGGAATACATAAAATAAAATTTACCTTAAATCCTTAAAGACATTCCAACTCAATAAGCACAGATTCCAAAACAAACAACCACCCTAGACCACTTTGGGTAATTCAACTCAAGGGATTCTAGAAAATAATCTAACCACTTCACAACCTTAGGAGGACCTTAATCACCAAGGAATAAAGTATGTAAATTTAATAAACTCTAAAGATAATGATGATCTAGATTCATCACCCCATCTAAATTTTGGGTAAATCCCACAACCTAAATAGATCTACCTATTCCTAAAAATAATTCACCTTAGGGGATGATTCTTCACATCTTATCAATACCTTTCTGAGAGGAGAAAATACCACATATTAAATATGAATTTATCACATTCATGTTTCACAAGATAAAACAAAGAATCATAATGCACACCATGTAAATAAATCAAATACACAAAATTTATTGATCCCAAAACATACAAAAAGGTCTTTAAATATGTTCACTCTTCTTTAAACCACACCCTTTCTATAAAATTTCCATGTTAATTTTTATTAATGAAATTCACTCTTTGAAAAAAATCCAACCCATATTATAAATGCTTCAATAAAATTTTCACACTCACAAAAATTATTTTTCTTTAAGATTGCCACATTTAAAAGGAGTGTAAAGAATCTTTTCACCCAAAAAACACACATGATTTGAAAATATTTCATTTTAAATAAAAATGAAAATCCACTTTAACTTTTAGTTATTTTAAAAAAAATTAATCATTTCAAAAACATTTCTATCAATTCAAATTTCTTTTTAAATTTTCATAATGAAATCAAACACTTTTTCTAAACTTTAAGATAATCAAAATTTCTCATACAAAGAAACCATTATTCCTAGTTTTAAAAACCAAGACACATTAATAAAACTCTATTCAAAAAAATACCTAATTCAAAATGAAGAAGAAGACTACCATTTCAAAACACTTTATGAACATCAAAATCAACTTTTTCATCCAAAAAATAATATTTTCTACAACATAAAACCAACTTTTCAAAACCGAAAACCACACAAAAATTCTTGAATAATTAATTTAAAATTCACCCAACAATGTAAAACCACCATAAAACTCCCTTAATCAACCACACACCAGGGGTAGGAACCATTGAGATTAATGAAAAATTCAAGGAATCCAAAACTAAAAATCTAGTTGGAAGAATAATTGTGCATGGGTTGACCACATGGGTTATATAACCAATCACTAACCATGAAAAAACAATATCATCATGGTTATAGAACCAACAACATAGGGTCAATATTATTTACTAGACCATGCATGTTAACCCTACGACTTTGGATCTTTTCTTTTTTTCACCCCAAAAGATCAAAGTGACCCCAAAACCACCTATACACTCAATATGGATCAAAATACCATAATATCATATCACAAAACATTGAGAATAAATATGAAAAAAATATATAACAACGACTATTATTACATCAAGAAGAATAAGAAGAAGAAGAAGAAGAAATGAAGTTACTCTAGAAGGGAGATTACCCTTATTGGAAGCAATAGCAGCAGAGAAGGCAACAGGGTCAGCGTCAAAGGCAGTGACGATGGCAGTAGCAGTGAAGAAGGAGGAGTAAGAGGAGGTGGTTGCAGTAGAGGAGGAGGAGGAGTTAGCAAAGGCAGTGGAGGAGTAGGAGGACGTGTTCATAATAGTAGTGACAGAGGAGGTGGAGGAGGAGGATGAGTACGATGGAGGAGGAGGAGGATGATGAAGAGTCGACAGCTGCAGCGACGATGGAGGAGGAAGAGGAGGAAGCATCATAGAATGAGGATAGGGTGGCATATGTTTAGGCTTCCATGAGACCTTGTGGGGTGTCAAAGGAAGGGGATGCAGTTTGGGTTCATTTATAAAATCGATGAAAACATTTATCAGCGGTAGTAAAAAGTGCTAATAAATGTATGTTTTATCAATGCTAAATTGAAAAGCAATGATAAAACATACATTTATTTGTGATTTTTAATTAGCACTGATAAAATATACCGTTTATTCATAATTATATAATTATAACCAATATATTTAATACATTTATAATTTTAAAAATATATAATTAATATATTTATTATAATTTAATAATTTGTTAAATAAATCCGTATTAATTATATTTTCTTATAATTTTAGGATATATTTAAATAAATATATATTTATATTTAAATAATTATAAATTTATAATTATATATGTATATATATTTAAATACGGCTGAAACTATAATAAATTGATATATTAATTTTAATTTTAATTTCATAAGTATTTATATATATATATATATTTCTATGTCTGTGTATATATTCATTAAAGACATATATTTATATATAAATATATTCAAAAGGTATTCATAAATATATATTTATCATTTAAAAAAATATTTTGTAATTTTAAAATTATTTAAACATATTTATATTTAACTTTTTATATAATTATAATTATATATAATATATTTAAAAAGTATATAATTATATATAAATAAATATTGATATTTTTAAATATAATGAATATATTTATTTTTTATTAAAATATATTTATCATGATTTTAAGTATTTATGAGAAAATAAAGCTTCATATATATTTGAAATGAAGGAATACACAAAGTATGGTACTATAATATATCTGACCAATATTAGGGTAAACAATGAACATATTTATGAGATGAATATTAATGTCCATTACGCGTCAATTAACACATTCATTTGGAAACATAAATTTATATATATATATATATATATGATAAGTATTTATATATATATATTAAAAAGTATTTATATATAATATTATAAACATTTAGTATAATAAATATATAATAAATATATAAATAAAATTAATAGACTTAGTAAACATAAATAAAACACAAACATAATAAACATTCGCTTTTTTTAATGTATAAATATAAACATTTTTTTTGAATATAATTAAAATATTTTTATATAAATTAATAATATTTTCTATTAAAAACTTTTAGAAGGGCTATTATTATTATAGATAAATTACCCTTTTATAAGCATTTTTTGTTAGCACTAACAAAGGGGGTCCATTGTCATCGCTAATAGTAGGGTGGATAAAGGGTAGATTTATCAGTGCTTTTTTCTAGCACTGATAAAAGATCCCCGTTTTTTTGGCTCTTTCTAATTAGCGTTGTTAAAACCCAAGTTCTTCCCTTTCCTGCATTTGTGGTAGTGTATGATGGGACACCAATCTAATGTGGTAGACACATCCAAGGGTATCTTCCTGATCAATTATCATGCCTTGGATGTCTCGATATGGGTAGAGGATACATGTCGAAGATGTTTTTCATTACCAAAGCTGGAATGTCTGGGGACTCGTGCCTAATCAACCATCTTGTATCGGATTCCTTCACATGATCAGATCAATCATGTACAGAGTCTTTTGAATTGTCAATTGACTTATCTCAAGTTTCTTTTCTTGATCAAGGAAGACTTGTCCTGAGGTGCCTCACATGACTAGAGTAGGAATGTCAGGGGTTTCGTGCATGATTATCTAACTTTTTAAGATTTTTTCGCTTGATCAAATTAGGCATGTCAACGATTGGTTGCCTGATCAAAGTGGTCATGTACAGGGTCTTATTCATGATCAATACAGGAGGTGTGGCTGAATTTTCAAGAGGTCTCGCGAGGTCACGTTGCAGACACCCTAGGAGAACTATATGTCTCTCAATGACTGTGAGTGCCTCTCACCTCCTTCCCTTCGATCTCCTTTTTTTATTCTTCAAGAGTCAGGGGTTATATAGAATTTTTATGAGTAAAATATATGATATTTATAAAAATTTTGGATGAAGCTTCACGGGCCCTGATATGGATTATGTGGTGGGTACGCATGCTTGTCATGGGAAAATCCATATGTCTGCCCCTATAGAGCCACATCATTGTCTGGATTCACTCGGGGGGGTCCCGTACTAGGAGGTTGATATGTATGGGGACCTGCACACGATCAAAATATTCATGACTATATTTTCTATATGATCATATTGACTTTTCCTTGGGCTGTCACATGCCAAAGGACAATCACATGCTCCTTCCAACACATCAAAAACATCCTCCCAAGGTCATCCTAACTTGTCTAGTGCTTGTCTTGTGACAATGAAGATGTAAAATGGGGTGTCACCTGATCAAATTTGCTTTCCCTATGGGTCGTTGAATAACAATGGTGATGTGTCAAAGGGATATTACGAGACCTTCCCATTCTGCATGAGGTTTGTCTTTCGATCAACATTATATGTCCATGATTTCTTAAGGACATCGCGAGACCATAGAAGGGTCTTGTGATGACATTTCCTTGAATTATTCATTCAACAGGGTCTTGTGGATATTCATAAGGTTTGTCGTCCTTTTAATTTCCACAAGTATTTATCCAAAGTGGATTATGCCCTAAGTTGAATGGGAGGCACATGTATCAGAGTGTACATGTTGGAGTCAGATCCGGTCTGTAATCTCGTGATCACATGAATGCGATTGTCAAATGATACTCTTTTTTTCATGCGATTCGCGTGGGTTCAGAAGCGACTCTTGAGCCTATAGACATGTGGGTAGGCATCCCCATGACACATCTAGTATGCGTGAGGAAGCATGATGTGTTCGAATATGGGTTAACCCACTGGACAATCATATACTAGGTAGTGTCTTTAAGACGTTGCATAATGCTTGCATCCTTGCAATCCACATGACTTTCATGAGGTATCACAATGAGCTACACACTCATATACGGTGAGGCCGCATATCAAATCATGCATATGTAAGGATGAGGACATAGCTAGGAGTGTGTGACCTGCAGGTCACATGTTTTTCCTTCTTACCAAGAGAGTCTGTAGGGATCCTCCATGTTAGGGTGGCCACCTCTAAGGTTGTATGAAGACGTCATGGGACATGAGGGATTATCACATGATCGTGTATGGGATCTTGTGAAATTGAGAATTTTAATTTCATGTTTTTTTCATATTAAATTTTTTTTTCCCATATGAGTATTTTATCCACCCATCTAATTTTGTTTAAATATATTCATTAGTATATTATTAATTTCTCCCTTAATCCTGGTCTTCCATTGTGGTTGTCGTCCTTTCCATCGAAGTCGTCCACCTTTTTTGATGGTTTTCATCTTCACTGGTGGTTCATGTTGTTTTTCCTCATGGGATTATTTCCATGGCCAAGCGGTTATGCTGGTAGGGTTTCAGAAGGGGACTTTATCACATCTTCTATGCTTTCCTACAACTCACACAAAATAATCAGATATTAGAGAGAAAACAGTGCAGGTCAGATCTGAAAATTAGAGAGAGAGGCTTGGAATCTGTGGTGTGTACTCCCCCGAAGTGCTGGTTTAGTAGTGGAGATAGATATCAAGCTTGATTCCTGCAGCCCGGAGACATTCTTCCATGTTTTTGTGCATCGTAAGTGTGGTTCTTAGTAGAGACTTTATTGACATTCCCTTCTCAAAGAAGTGAGGAAACTCTATTTTGAAGACTGGTACATTGATCCTATGCAGTTTTTTATAGACAGTTCCTATCTGAACAACATCATTGGAATTCTTGGAAGCGTGAAGAGATACGAACGACCAGATTATATCTGCTGTAGTAAGTGTGTTCATCCCATATCACATAGTGTGTGTTTTCAAGGTTCAGGTAATGCCTATTACTTCTATTTTTTGTCTGTTATTGTATCTTGTAATCAGTCTATTCTTTTTGGAGCATTTAATAAAAAGTGTGAGTGCGTGGGTGGTGTTGTTGTTGTGCAGTGGGTCCCCTAAGGGACCAAAGCATGTTACATTCTTACGTCCCTTTGTTATTCTACATTTCTCGATTATGTTTTGAATCTTTCATTTTTGAAATCATAGTTCTAGGTTGGTCCTTGTTTAATTTGTGGTTGTTTGGATTGATTGCACAGGTGTATTTTTGTTATGTTGCCCCAACATACCAAAACAAGTGGTATCAGAGGGTCCATGGCTATTGTGCTCTTTTGATTTTGATATTTGCTTGATCTGCTTTAGGTATTTTTTGCTTTCTGCAAATCTATTATCTCTATTTATTACTTTCTGCCACTGTTTACAGCCTTATTGTATTCGGTTTACATTGTGGTTTAATTTTAGTCTGTGTATAGTTTATTAATTTGGGGTTTCATGAATTTTATTTGCATCTGTATTTTTGTTTAATTATAATTGTTTAAATTGATTTCTATTTGTTAATAGAAACCCTAGTATTCAATGAAATCTTCTGATTTTTGTATCCCACGGTACACGTTTACCCAATGGGATTGGTCAGTTCCTGGGGGCGTACAGCTAACATTGTCCCCAACCACTCTAAATACACACATCTGGATAAACATGAATAGAATGTGATATGAAATTGGGAAAATAGATGGAGACAGTGATTTTAATTTATGGAGAATTAAAATGAGAGTTATTCTCATATAGCAAGGCTTATTTTATTCCCTATGTGGGTTCAAAAACCCCTTTATGACTATTAACCAAACTGGAAAGACCATAGTAGAATACCAAGAAGTTCCCCTTGATGTGCTTGTTAAAGCCCATAGCTCCCTTTTACATTCCCTAGGAGATAAGGTCCGTAGAGAGGTTGCCTTCGATTCTAATATTGCCATCATTTGGTAGAAATTAGAGATGTTTTGTATTAATTCTTCATTAGTTGATATATTCTATAAAAAACATCACATTTTTTTACTTTTAAGATGAATCCTGGTAGTTCTATCAAATCACATCTTAATGAGTTTAATAAAATCATGCTAGGTCTTGCCAAAATAAATGTAGTGGTTGATGACAAGGATTAAGAAATGATTCTCTTTATTTCTCATGACAACAGTTATAGTTCTTTGGTATAGACTATGATGTATGGTAGGGACACTCTGACCTTAGAAGAGGTTACGTCTTCTCTTCTTTCAAAATAATTTTAGTCAAAGAATGGGTTAGGATTAGTCGGAGAGGGGATTAATGCTATGGGTAGAACAAATGATAGGGGAAAAGGGAAGAGTAATGATAAGGGTAAATAGAAAGGTATAGGTCAGTTTAAGACATTGAAGTGCTATCAGTGTGGGAAAAAAGGAAACTTTAAAAGGGATTTTCTGTAAAATAATGGTTTAAGGGGTGATGGGGCTCAATATAATGTTTTTAGCCAGGTTTTGATGATGTTGTCATTCTGTAGTGTGTCTAGTGTGATGAAGGGGGTAGAGTTCTGGGTTCAAATCTGGATTTGTTTCCTTATTTGTGTCCTAGGTGTGTAACGCATCTTGGGAGGTAACCTGGTGTGAGGATAGTAGAGCATTGGGAAGTGGTTAAGAGAAGTAGATCATGGTTGGTGTCTGGATGATCACCAGAACTCATGATGGGGGTGTTGCTGGTATCTCTTTTTCGACAATGGATGGGTACCTAGGAAAAAGGTTCTTGATGTCATAGGTGGTCTAGACAAGGATGGTTTTTCCAAGGTCAGTAGTAGGCTGCCCCCGCTTTTTGGTTGTGTTTCCTCATGGATACGAGTTTTCTCTAGGATCATGGTTGTATGGGTTTTACAACAGTTGAGGTTTGGATGTGTCTTCCCCTATTTCATTGTTCTAGGCAGTGTCTTCTTTTTAGGTGGAGATTCTTCTTGTTCTGTCATAGATCTAGGTGGAGTGAGTTTTTTTATTGCTTTTAGTCATTTCCTTTTATCTTATTTTTTTTTTGAATTCGATGTTTTCTTTGTTGCTACTTATTTCATATAAATTGTTGAGTTTTTTTCTACTTTGGATTGCTGTTATACATTGAGGATTGGTACTAGTGTGTTTTCTGCTTGTGTGCAGGTACTGGTTTGCAGTATGAGACATTCTCGATGACATGACCTCAGAAGTCACCCCAGCTAAGTGTAAGTATGCATTTTGTTTTTGTTTATAGGGTTTATTTCTAAGCATCTTTAAGTAGTAGCTTATACATAATTGATGAGGGAAAATGTATATCTCATTGATACACATGTTGGACATAAGCAGTGAATAATTTGACTAGCACTGTTTATTGTCATTTTTTTTCTTAGGTTGTGTAGCATGATTTCCCCATTCAATTGATAGGTTATGTTTAAGAACATAATAAATTTTATTTGAAAATGGTCTAGATTTTTGAAATTGAGTATTTTAACTTCACGTTTTTCATATTAAATTGTTTTTCTTTCGCATGAGTATTTTATCTGCCCATTTAATTTTATTTAAATCCATTAATTAGATTATTATTATTTTCCCCATTAATCTTGGAAATATATTGTGGATTCCATCCATTTCATCCATGTCGTCCACCTATTTCGATGGTTTTCATCTTTGTTGTCCGTTCAGGTTGTTTTGCCTCATGGGATTCTTTCCATGGCCAAGCGGTTATGTTCGTAGGGTTTTAGAAGGGGTTGTTCATCACATCTATAATGATTTCTTACGTCACACACAAAAAAATAGATATTAAAGAGGAATCAGTGGGGGTCAGATCTGAAATTTTGAGAGAGAGGCTTGGGATCTTCGGCGTGTGCTCCCCAGAAGTGTTGGTTTAGTGGCAGAGACAGATCTAAACCTCGATTCCTTCTACCCAAAAATGTTCTTCCACAGTTTTGCATATCAGAAATGTTGTTCTTGGTGGAAAATACACAGACATTCCATTCCCAAAGAAGTGAAGACACTCAGTTTTTAAGACTGGTACATTGATCATGTGCGGTCCTACCATAGCAAGTTCTTATCTAAACAACATCATCGGCGTTCTTGGAAGCGCGAAGAGATCCGAACGGCTGGATTAGAACCAACGCAGTAATTGTGTTCATCCCATATCTCATAGTGTGTATTTTCCAGGTTCCTTTGGTGTTTGTTACAGATTTTTTTTGTCTGTTATTGTATCTTGTAACTAGTATGTTCTTTTTAAAGCATTTAATAAAAAGCGTGAGTGTGTGAGTGGTGTTCTTGTCGTACAGTAGGTCCCATGAGGGATCTAAGCATGTTAAATACTTTCATCCCTTTACTAGATTTAATTTCTCGACTCTATTTTGAATCTTTCAATTTTGAAATCACTGTTTATGGTCGGTTCTTGTTTAATTTGTGGTTGTTTGGCTTGATTTTACCGTTGTACTTTTGTTATGCTGCCCCAAAATACCGCAACAGATCTTATGATAGGTCATGTGATCATGAGTGGGGTAAAATGCGTCTTGAACTTCATGTGCATGGAAAGTGACTGAGAGTTTTGTGGGGGGATTCGTGTGAGCATCACGAGACTGAAGGTTAGTGGCATTGTGTGAGGAATAAAATTGTCGATGCACACCCACAACCACCGGCATGGGTGCCATTCATGCCCAAAGGTCTTCTCTGGATGGCCACATAAAGATATCATGTGACCCAGAAGATCCTTCTTTATGGTGCATAATCTTCTGATGATCACATGAGAGGCCCTCCAGGCACATTTGAGGACTGTGTCTTGATTGGGTTGTTTTATATATATGGGTTTTGGAAATATTTTTATAAGGAAATGGGATAGGGTTTGAAATATTTTTTAAAATGGGTATTTAGATGCTTGAACCCCTTTCACACATCTTTGGCATGGGGAGATGTGTGAACGGGGTTCACGCATACTACACAGTCGGGATAAAAGATTGTGTAAGCCCGTTCACACATCTACCCTCACCAGGAAGCGTGAACGGGGTTCACGCATCCTACAAAAAGCATTATTTTTTTAATTTTTTTTTTAATTTTTATTTTTTTTTGTTTTGTTTATATATATATATAACAAAAAAATTTCAGTAGAATTTATATAATATTTAATATCCAGAACTTCTACCATTATAGCAGTCTAGATTCTAATAGACACACTCACCCAGGGCTCTCTTTTATAAGAGGGCTAGCCCTGGAAATCGTTCTGCAATTTCGATGTGGGACACAGCTTCTCTCTTTCCTGTGCAGAACATTCTGCATTTCTGATGTGGGATTCAATTTCAAGTACGTCACTTTGAAAGACTAGGAAATACAAACTATAAGACTAATATAAATTAAACTTAAAACATGAATTAAAAATATATGTAATTGTTGAAAATAAAATGAATTTTGTAAAAAATGTTGATAAATAATAATTTATAAGCTTTCAAATCCATCAACCTGAAACATAAAAAAGTTTCAAATACATGTCTTTAAAATACTATAATATAAAAACTATAAGACAAATATTAATGAAACATAAAACATAGATTAAATATATAATAAATATTTGAAAATAAAAATAATTTCGTAAAAAATGTTGATTAAAAAAATTTATATGTTTTCAAAACCACCATCTTGAAACTTAAAAACGTTTCAAGTACGTGACTTTGAAAACCTATAAAATAAAACTATAAGACCAGTATAAATGATAATTAAAACATGGATTAAACATATAAGAACTAGTTAATGATTAATTAGTTAATTAGTAATATAATTATTAATTAGTTAGTAATTAATATAATTATTAATTATTAATTATTAATTATTATTTACTAATATACAATAATTAATTAGTTAATAAGTAATATAATTATATAATAATTATTTAGTTAATTAGTAATATAATTATTAATTTATAATTAATTAGTTAATTAATAATATAACTATTAATAATAATTATTCATTGTAATTATTAATTATTAATTATTAATTATTAATTATTAATTATATAGTAATTAATTAGTTAATTTTTAATATAATTATTAATTATAAATATTATTTATTTATTATATAATAATTAATTAGTTATTTTGGGATATAATTATTAATTTAAAATAAAAAATATAATAATTTGCAATATAATTAGTAATTATAATTATTTATTATAACTATTAATTATAATATATAGTTATTAATTATTAATTATTAATTATTAATTATATAATAATTCATTAGTTAATAACTAATATAAGTATTAATTATACAATAATTAATTAACAATATAATTATTATTTAGAATTATTAATTATAATTATTAATTATAATTATTAATTATTAATTATAAACTAATTAATTATTTAATTAGTAATATAATTGTTAATTATAATTTCTAATATAATTACTAATTATAATTTGTAATTATTAATTATATAATAATTAATTAGTTAATTTGAAATAAAATTTTTCATTATAATTATTCATTATAATTTTTAATTTTTAATTTTTAATTTTTAATTTTTAATTTTTAATTTTTTATTATATAACAATTACTTTTTTAATTAGTAATATAATTATTATTATATAATAAAAAATTAGTTAATTGGTAATGTAATTTTTAATTATAATTAGTAATATAATTATGAATTATAATTACTAATATAATTACTAATTATAATAAGTAATTATTAATTATATAATAATTAATTAGTCAATTACCAATATAATTAATAATTATTAAAAATTAATTATATAATAATTAACTAGTTAAATATTATATAATTAATAATAATAATACTAATTAACTAATTAATTATTATATAATTAATTATAAATAATTAGTAACAAATAATTGTAATGAATAATTATAAGTATTTATTATATTAATAATTTACGAATTAACTAATGAATTATTATATAATTAATAATTATATTACTTACTAAATACTTAATTATTGTATAATTAATAATTATATTAATAATTTAAATATTAATTATTATGTAATTAATAATTATATTAAAAATTAACTAATTAATTATTCTATAATTAATGATGATATTACTAATTAAATAATTATTAACTAATTAATAATTATATTACTAATTAACTGATTAATCATTAACTATTTCTTATATGTTTAGTCCATGTTTTAATTTTCATTTATATTGGTCTTATAGTTTTTATTTCATAGGTTTTCAAAGCAACATACTTGAAACGTTTTTATGTTTCAAGTTGGTGGTTTTGAATGCTTATAAGTTATTTTTCATCAACATTTTTTACGAAATTTTATTTATTTTCAACTATTTCATATATGTTTAATTCATGTTTTATGTTTCATTCATATCGGTCTTATAGTTTTTATTTTATTGTCTTTCAAAGACACGTATTTTATATATTTTTAAGTTTCAAGTTGGCATCTTTGAAAACATATAAATTATTATTCGTCAACATTTTTTAAGAAATTTTTTTTATTTTCAACAATTTATTTTATGTTTAATCCATGTTTTAAGTTTAATTTATATTAGTTTTATAGTTTGTATTTTATAGTCTTTCAAACTCACATACTTGAAACAGAATCACACATGAGAAATGCAGAATGTTCTGCATAGGAAAGAGAGAACTTGAATCCCAATAAAAAATGTTGAAGGATTTCCCGAGCTAGCCCTCTTATAAAAGAAGGCCATGGGTGAGGGTGTCTGTCAGAATTCAATCTGCTGTAATGGCAGTACTGCTGGATATTAAATAGCAGCTAAAATCTACTGAAATATTTTGTTATTATATATATATAAACAAAATAAAACAAAATAATAATAAAAAATTTAAAAATACAAAAAAAATAAAAACTAAAACTTTTTGTAGGATAAGTGAAAGGTGTTCATGCGTCCTTTCTAAAGTTTTCAAAGGATGTGTGAAGCTGGTTCACACTTCTTGGTGAGGGTAGATGCGTTAACGGGCTTCACGCATCTTTTATCCCGACTGTGTAGGATGCGTGAACATCGTACACACATCTCTCCGTGCCTAAGATTTGTGAACGGGGTTCACGCATCTTGAGACCCATTTTTATAAATATCGTTGACCCTACCCTTTTTATATAAAAAAAATTAAAAACCCCCATTTATATAAAAATCATGTTTTGGTCCGTAGGAAAGATGCATGACCGAGGGTTCCTGTTGGATCCACATCTCATAAGGACTTGTTAGTAAATAGGAGGGTACTCTTGCGATTCATTATTCCCGTCAAGAGGTCGATGCTTGAAAAGACATGTGTTGGTGTATGCTCTCCTGAACAGATAATTTTTTTTTTGAGTTTTACAAAAATAAAAATTGGGGAAAGGGGATCATGGTTCTGGTAATTTTGAAAATGGTTATTGGCTGCGTGAACGTAGTTCAGGTATCCTTCTGTGGAGAAGGATGCATGAACGTCGTTCATGCATCCACCCGAGAGGATGGATGTGTGAACAATGTCCACGCATCCCACAGAGAGCTAAAAACATTCCTCTTTTGTCATTTCATCATCCCCACGTTGTCTCCTCCAGGAACCATTCCAACATCATTAGGCTATGACCACTTCCAAATCCACCTTACTTGTATGATAAGACCATCGGGCACATCTGTGTCCCCTATTGAGTTTTCATTCCCATGGTAAGTGAAATCATGTGTGTAACCTCCCCAGAAAGGTGGAACTATGAAATTGTTTTCAATTTTACATTTACATGGTAACATGGGTCCCGACCTTGGGGTGCTCATTTAAACCTCCCCATTCTAGGGATTGAGGGGAACCACTGGCCTTTCACTTAAATGAGGATTGGTGAGGAACATTCCCCCCCCCCCAAATCAATTTTTGGGCACCCCTCCTCAGGTAATCCATTATTATTTCTTGCAGGAGGTCATGTTATTTCTCCTCTTCACCTATTCCTGAGACATATATGGATTTGTCATCTCCTCTGAATATATAGGATATGAAAACAAAATAGAATATATGAACACTCAAATCTCATGCTCTCTCCCTTTGGGATCTATAACCATACAACAGCAGATATGATGGTCACACAATCTTCAGATCCATTTCTTTCTATTGTTTCACACACTGATCATGAATCACGTGAGATTATAGGTCAATGGTGATCATGACATACCCATGATCATGAACCCCTCGAATGGGAAACATCTCTAAATAATCCCCAACATCAAATGAACCATCTCCATTGATGTAAGACCCAACTCTAAAATGGGACTCGTATATTGCGTATACCACCATCATGCCCCCTCAAATGGTCATATTCCATGCATACGTATCGACCATTGAACTATGTGGGATTTTATTCCAAACTAACTAGGATACGTAGGAAGCCTGCATGAGGTCCAAATCCAACATCCAAGTCCTTGATAATGTTATATGAGAAACATTCCTAGTAGGGTCACATCTACCCACGAGACCATATCTATATTGGGTTCCTTAAGATCCTTGTAATATATCCCACACTATACTTTGACGAGGAACCTATATCTTATATTTCCTTGTCACATGAAATACATTATCCATCCACAAAATAATACATTGATGGTGAACCTCGAATACATATAGATTTATCCATTGATGGAGAACCTCAAACACTTTCTAATGATTCCAAACCCATGCATACCAATGATCGGTCATTATGTCAAGGTTATCGTTAATTTATACACATGGGAATGAACCAAGTATTCGTGAACATATCGTAAATCTATAAGAGAGTCTCAGAATAGGAATAGTTATTCCCAAAAGGGTGTGCTGAGCTTGAATTCTCATCCACTCAACCAATGTGATTTGTTAAGTTTCATTGGAAAAGTTACCTACTGAACACTTACCTTTGGATTGTAGGTCTATAAATCGTTGATATATGAGAAATTAGGAATTTTCGGCTCCATGAACTAATCTTTTTGGAGATCATTCGGAAATAGTGGACCTGATATAAATGATTGTAAAAAATCAACCCATGCATTCAACTATCATGAAAAGTTACCTAGTGAACAGTTTATTTTTTTGTTAACAAAGGAAGAGGGATTTAGAAAAACATTACTCTTTTAATAACATGATCTTCATGAACATTCTACAGTAATTATGTTTGATTATAATGAATATACTAATTCTGGCAGTAATTTCATATTTCTTCATTTATCTACCCCTCAAGGGAAACACTCATAAACATCTTTATAATGGTGAATTTTTCCAATAATGGTTTTCAAGATGTTCTAATACAGAGAATACACTAGAATTTATCTTCGGCTTATGAATGTCAAGATTTGAAAACTTATATAACTTCATCAAGGATAATCTTCTTCAATAATTATTTTTCAGGATACCAAAACAAGATCTAACCATGATGATATTTTCTTTATACTTATTGTCTTGGATATGCTAACATATATTCTTAAAATTCATCAATTAGGACCTTCTTCCTTATCAATGGAGTTTGTCCTGTTTCGACAGTATTCATGATTGTACATCTGAACATTTTTTCTAATTTATATTATGTAGAAGAGATCCCTTCTCATTACATTTGGATTGTTGTGTCGATTTGTTTCCCTTATTATTTTTCATGGATGGTGCAATCCTAACCCTCATAAGGGTTGTTTCTTATTCTGGAAGAATATGAATTCAATTTTTTTCATAATATCCATTATTTTATGACATGATGGAGGTATTTTAATTGTATAATCCTCTAGTGAAGATTGCGTACCAGATGAAATTGTTACCTTTTATAAAGTCTGAATATGTATCTTCTCAAAATTGTCTAAATGAACTTATAATTCATATTGTTGTTATTATGATCTTCAATCATAATCATCTACTCTTCACAAATATCCATTAATCATCCAAATTCGTCTTCATGAAATTTAATTTTTTAAAAACAATAATCGTGTTCCATGATATTCTAGGATTTTACATCTAATTTTAAATCATTGAGATAAATAATATTTTTCACGATTTCTTCAAGTTCACACATATTTTCATCCAGAATATATTTGATTTAAAAATAATTAATATAATTAATTTTTATTAATTAATTTAATCATATTATTTATTATAAACATACATATTGGTAGATAATTTGATAACAGTAAGACACTTATTAAAAAAATAATAAAAGTCTATAAATGATATCAATAAGACACCTATAAAATGTATCATAAATCAAATATCAACCCAATCTACACCTCTAGTGTGAATGATCCTCTGTCCCACAGCCAGGTGTAAACTGGATGTGCTCACGCTGTGTCTGTCTATGTCTGTGCTCCGGTATACACTACGCATCCTCATCGACAGCCACCTCCACATCCTTTTATGTGACAGGCGATGGATGTACAGTCTCACTGCTTGTACCCTGGACTGCATCTAAGGATAGTAGAAGCTGGCTGAAACTCTCACCAACATAGGAAGTAAATGGATTCTCTACAACGGATGACTGTAATAAAGCATCGAACTCTATCCAGTCATCGTCGGTAAGTACCTGTGGTTGTGCCTGAGAAGCTAGAAGAGCATCGGACTGATCATGTTGAACACCCTCATCCAGTGGAACAATAGCATGTGGCTGAGAAAGTTGGACACCCTCTTCGTGTGGAACAATAGAATCCATAACAGGTTCGTCACCCCCAGGTATATCTATGTGAGGCTCAGCAGGCTCCACGGCCTCCGCAGTAGGAGGTGGATCAAAGAAAATGCCATGATAAATCTTTTCCATCGACGGAAGCAGATATGCCACAAGGGTGTGAAAATGTGCTGGGTCAGAGGCAGCTCTCTCCACTAGATCGGACATATGAAGTAGATTAAAAATATGAGAATGCTGTGAAAACAAATTCCGTTGTTAACTAATATGAATAAAAAATTTGTCGAATAGTGGAAGGAAGAATGCATACCAACTCAGGAAAGCCACGTTCATGCTGTGTCAGAAATCTGACTGGGGACCTGATGTACCAGCCTGCATAATCCATCTGATTCGTCAAATAAAAAAGTAATATTCCTTCCCCTCACAACTGGGACTCCCGTCGTATGTCCCATAATGCAACATATCTGGCATGGTATCTCCTCCAATCAAAATATATCTTCGCTGACATCTTCATAGAATGCAATGAATCCAACTAACTGGGCGGGTCTGGACTTGGTTGAAGGAATCCAAACTGCCTCATAACCCTATCCATCTGATACCACTCGACGATATGAAAATGATTCAGTGGAACCCTATAGGACTTGATAGCAAGCATCGATGTACAGTACGGCGGCAGACTCTAAAGGAAAGCATATGTCTATGGCATCCATGTAATCTGAATGAAAAAAATGAATAATCAATTAATAAATGAATAGATGTACAGTAAAGAGTAAAGATTTAAAAATATAAATAATAATCACTTATATCATATGGTCGAATGTTGTCTAACATAAGTCTATAGGCGTGAACATCATGTCTGGGAGAATCTGAATGTCAATGCGCCTGACTCCACCTTTAGATAACATTTTTATTTTTACATTTCATAAAAGATTCTTATACAATTAAGTTAGATATTAGAAGGAATTAATAACATACCAATGTCCACATGGAGCCTCTGCTATAATATCAACGGGTAATGGCACACGGGCATGTAGAGCTAAATGAGGGATGTGCTCCCACACCAACATCTGCGGAAGAACCATGCATCCTATGATCTGCATCTTATCGATGCAACATGCACTGCATATAGCCATGTATGTATATGCTAGGTAGGAAGACCCCCATCTATACCGGCCTGCCTAGTACAAATATTCCAAAAAAGATAAATACATCAGGTTCACAAAAGTAGTAGAGTGGTCAACAAAAAGTGTACCACCTATCAGCCTCAAAATATATGCGTGTGCAAATCACAGCATGGTGACATCATCAGCATCATCTGGTAAATGTGTGAAGTGCTAGTCTAACCAAGGAATCTGCAATATACCACCGATGATGGTCCTTCCATCATCCTGGACCTCTATACCGAGTATTCTATGAACAATCTCAGGCAAATCTAATAGAACTCGGCCTGTCAGAGCATGTCTGTCGATAGGGAGGACCAACATAATGGCCACATCCTGTAACGTAATATTCATCTCTCCTCACTGAAATGGAACATATGTAACTCTGGACTCCATATCTCTTCAAGTGCGACAATGAGCCGATGATCAAGAAATGTGAAGACGCACATAGCAACTCTATAGAATCCATCTCGAAGAAGATGGGGGACGATAGCGGGAGGTGGTGTGGTATGATGGGAATGGTGAGATCTGCGTAAACTCAAGGGAGGCATAGGATGTCCCTATAAAAGCAGCCGCGATACATGAGTAGCCTGTGATGTAAGCAATGGAAAACCTTCCACCTGCACACATGATATCATCGTTACTTTTTATTAGTTAATTGAATAAAAATTGTAATATTTTATTTAAAAACAATCTACACCAATATAAATAAGGTAGAAAATAAAGCAGCAGTGATGAAAAAATTTTATTAAAGATGTGGAAGAACGATATATTCATTTTTGTTCAGTTTTTATTTTTTTAATAGTTTTAATATCATAAAATTCATTATGATGAAATCCAAAAATTGAAAACTTTTATTTAAAAAAATCTACAACAAGAAAAATAATGTTGAAAATAAAGCAGTAGGGATGAAAAACCTGTATGAGGTTGTTCATAGGCTACCATATTATTCATTGATGATATCTATAATTACATAATGTCAATGGAGGCGCATGCCTAGAATCTCAAAATATTATTTTAAGTTCATCAACAAAACCATCTCTATGAAAAGTTGTCCAAGTGGATGTTTTGGACAAGATAAGTGCATGTACATGGGAATGTGATTTCCCAATATGGTGTAGCAGTGGACCTATTAAAGGTTGAAGTGATTTTTTCATGGGAATCACCCAAAAATGTTGATGATATTGGACATTTTTTTGATCTAGTAGGATATTACAAGATATTTATACCCGAATTCACTTGATTTTAGGATCCATTGATGGACTTGAACCCATGATTTAGAACCGTTATCCTGGGGATTTGTTTCAACCCATGTTTTCCCCATGTGGATGTTGTATGATGTCTTGATGGATTTCAACACTTCTCTACACAAATTCAAAAATGAGACAAACCAAAATAATTTTTTGTGGATATATGGTAGCCCAAAAGAGACTAATTGGGACCTATAAGCACAAATTCAAAAATGAGACATATTAATGATACGGTTCACAGACTCGATCATGGATGACGAGATGTCGAACTCTGTCCTACCACTTGGGGACATCTGTTACGAGTATGTCCTTATGCGTGACAAATACTGCATCATATTCTCCCTCCTCATTGTCGAGGCCATTCCATCTCATTTCTAATGCGAGTTGACTTCGGTCTTCCTCGGGACTGCAACCTGGTAGCATGAAGCCTATAATTTTAAAAATGATAGAAATCGAAAAAATCATAAATGAAACCAAAACCAACTTATGAAAACTTGGAAATATCAGGGATGATGTTCGGTTGATCAGTAGGCAATGTGATAGAATGGAAGTCACCAAAAGGCATCCAAGCAACACTATAACAGTTAATCAAAGTGCTCATGTGATACATCGGGTCAATATATGGCTCCCATGATATATTTACCAAAGCACAAGCTGCGATAACATGTACACATGGATATCTCAATGCTTGAAATCTGCTACAATCACAATACCTGTTGTCCAACCTCACGAAAAAAACTCCATCAGTAGTGAATGTACCTTTGTCGTAGCACTGTCTTACCCGAAATCTCCTCTTTTCCCTATCAAATCCTATAACATTCTATTGTGAAGCCTCATTCCGTATCCGGTCAATAACACTTTGAAAATGTTGAGTAAAAATCATTCAATTTCCCATCCTATAATAGGCCTTTTGGGACCGATCAACAAAGTAGTGAACACATCTAAAAAATGTCTTTTGCACTAACCCTGTGATTGGGAGTTTGCGCACACCCTTGAGGACCCCATTTATGAAACCCATTATATTAGTGGTCATATGCCCATATCTCATGCCACCATCGTTTGCTAATGACCATTTTTCCTTTCAATTTTGCATCATATATTTATATACCTCCTCATTAACCATTATAATCTCTTCAAGAAGTCAATCAAACCTTTCTTGTTGGAGTTCATATGCTGAAACCATAAGATAATAATGTAATAAAATGGATATTAAATTTTGTTAAAAAAATGAAAGTTTAGAAAACCATACCCAACTTGAGCATTGCCTTCTTTATGGCCTCATCTCTAAAATGCTTATGCACATTACTTGTAATATGTCTAATACAATAATGATGATAAGCATTCTCCTCAGTCCAAGAAACCCCATCACTATTCACGGACTCTATAATCACTCGATGTCGATCAGATATCAGACACATTCCCTGTTTTTGCGTGACATGAACACGCACACATGCCAAAAACCAGCTCCAACATTCAAAATTTTCTTTTTCAACAATAGCAAAAGCAAGTGGTAGAGGAGCACGATTACCATCCTGTGGGGAATCAATGAGTAGAACACCTGTATACTTGCCATATAGAAATGATCCATCTACCTGAATAAACTTTTTACGATAGGGAAAGGCAGCAATGCACGGTCTGAATGCCCAAAAAACCCATTGAACTTCACCTTTGACCGATCAACTCGATGATTCTGGGATACATACTCAACCATGTCCAAATGATAAACAATCTGATTGTTGAGAGACAACAATTCCATAAGCTATGGAAACATCACACAAGACTCATCTCAATCAACATACACTTGTACAATGGCTTTCTGTTTTGTATTCCAAGCTTTGTTGTATGATATCGTGTAGTTATACAACTGTTGAATTATTTCCTGAACAAGGGCAACAGGAACATCCTGACATGTTCGTATCACCTCTCAAATAACAGTAGATATAAACTCTGTATCAAGGGAAGAGTGATCTTGTGCCAATCCGGGATGCAGACAAGTGTGTGGGCCTTCTAATTTGGTTATCTTCCAACATCCATAATATTTATCAAATATTTCTCTTAATTGAAATTTACATTCTGACCCATATTTTTCACAACGAATGAGATATTTGGTCTTCTTTTACTCATCAACCACAAATGTGAAATTCCACTCAATGTGGTATTGCTTTATCACATTTTTCATGGCCGGTTTACTTTCAAACTCTTGCACAAAATATATGGCATTATCATTTTATGTAGACCAATTCCCTATAATGCCAGGGAATTCAGAAGTTGGTGTAATGACATCCCAATCAAAATGTTGTTCATGAGACATTCCTTCAGCTATGGAACTCAAAAATGAAGGTTGATTACCACTAACTGGTGGATGTAGTGGATGTCTATCTCTCAAAGGAACCTCAGAAGGTTCATTCCCGACCACATCATCTCCTGATGACTCTCCAAATTCTTCTTCCTCAGATAAACTTTCATGCACTATATCAGCACAAAAAGGGATTCCATCTACATTTCCTTCCAAATTTTGATCATCTACTTCATAACATTCTCCCACGAGAGTCATATGAGGAGGAGGCAATGAATAAGACTGTTGGGAAGTACCGGCTTCTACAGAGCTCACAAAGCATGGTTCTGTAGTAATTGATCACACCACATCAATATCAGCAATGAAAAAAAACAATTCCATCAAACCATTACTACATTGTTGCTTGAATAATAGAGAAGCCTCCATCCAATCCTTATCATTGACTATAGGGTACTCGCGGTGCCACATATGCTCAGGATATTGAAGATGTCGGTATTTAATTGAAGTGATTTCTTGATCAGCCCTCAGTTTTAACCAACTATGAATCTTATTACGAACTGTATCCAATGTCATACAACCATTGAGATTTATCACTCTGGCAGGTGGCACACTATAGCTAAAACCCTTATCGGTATAAATTACCTCACCGTTGCAATATATTTGCGTAGACATAATTACCTATAGAAAAATAATTTAAAAAATATTATACACTACATTGAAATATTAAATTATTTAATTTCGAATTGAATAATTGATTATCTTGATACTTTTTTTTGTATTGATTTATCACTGCTAAGGTATAGTGATTGTGATATTATCACAAAAGAAAATTTAATATAATGTTTCATAAAGTTTAATTACCTATGAATATATAATCATGACTTGATATTGAGACTTACGACTAGTTTATCATTATCTGATAAACTAACCACAACATATGGGTGGACTCCTGTCTCTATTATCAAATATTTCAGAAACCACCAATCTCCTGTCAAACAAAAATGCCTCCTCTCGAAGGATTTCTCGAATACCTCTTCGTGGTCACCTCTTTAGGGAAGCCTGTTCAGGTACACCTCTTCGGGGTCGTCTGTCTTTTAATTACAAATTTACTTACATGCATGTGAGGGGGTCTAGGGGTATGAAATACATAAATTTTTTTAAGCGGACATGCAGGTCCTTACATTTACTGAGAGATGACTCGCAGGTCATCAATGCGGAAAAAAATGAAATTATTACAAATTGACTAACCACATACACAAAATAAGACATGCAATTTCAATTATGCATGGTCGGTCATCTCAAGATCAGTCATCACTCATACCATGTTTTTGGGATAATTATTATATTATCCATATTATAAAACTTTATCTATTACTAAATGAATTTTATATTAAATACTACACCTCTTTTCCAAAAATTTAACTTCGTGTGTATATATATATAATTATTAATAACATTTAATAAATTTTATTATAACTAATATAATTGAGATTTACATAATAAATATTTTTGTTATTTTAAATTTTATGAAATTGTAATGTTTTTTGGTCATTCTTCTACTTTTCAAAATATAAGTAAATATATTTTCTACTTTATTGATTAAAAATATTATTACTAGTAAATAAAAGTAATATAATTTACACTTACATCAAAACCATTCATTAAAATAAACTTCTATAAGATAAATTACTTTTCCTAAACATTCGACATTTTAGACATAACATAAAACATTCAATATTCATACAACATACATTCAAAAATTTAAATCATAAAAAACATTAAAAATTCAGAAAATTAAATCATACAAAACATTACACATCATGCATAACATATGAAATAAATAAATCATACACACAATTAAACATACAAATGAAATAAATAAACACAATTAAAACAATTAAAATGTTAAATAGAAATTTTACCTCTATAAAAGCAGTAAATATTTGTTGAGAAATAATTCATGCAGGGCTTCGCAACAAAATCCAGAGGAGAAAAATGGTTTTTGAGGGGGGGAACCCCTCCTTTTATATACTCTGTGGAATGCGTGAACGCCGTTCACGCATCCTTCACAGACCAAGTGAAGGATGCCTGAACCCCGTTCATGCATCTTCAGCGGGGGAAACGATGGGTTAACGGCATTCACGCATCCTTCCATGGCAAAGGATGTGTGAACGGCGTTCACGCATCCAAGGCCCATTTTTAAAAATACCGGAACCTTGATCCCCTTTCCCAAATTTTTATTTTTGTAAAACCCAAAAAAAATTATCCCTCTTGGACACTTCGCATGACATGTATCTTCATGTGATGTTCAACTCATCACGCGGCCGCATGAATTGATGAGAAGGGTCCTGCGATGGTCTTTGATCCACATCGGGGATATGTGGTAGGTGTTTTCTGGCTGAGGAAACTATGTCCATGGCCGTATGGTATCATGAAAAGGCAAGGATGCTCGTGATATTCATGATACCCAAGGGTTGCCATGCACGTCTCCCCCGGAGTCTCTCCTTGACAAATTCTCGAACCCATTAGAGTATCACGTGGTCATGTAGAACATCGAATAAGGATCATGCATCTCATTAAACTCTGTTTGTCATGAAATCATATGACCCTCAAAATATACTGCATCCAGCCTTTGCGATTACCTGAGGAGTTTCCCGGCAGGCAGTGATCAGCTTCCCCTGCTTTTTTGGAGATGCTTTATCTGTACCCCATACCAGTGCTTTCTCAAAAGAAGCACAGTATATACAGTTCGAGGGTGGCCAAATATGGCACTACCTTGTGCGGGATTGAGGTTGCGTGCACCAGCAAGGAATTGATCATCTAGTTTTGATCTCCATTCATGGCGTCGCATGATCATTTCATCAGTACATGCAATGATTCAGTTTATCTCTAAGGCGTCGCGTGATCTATAAAAATCAGAATTAAATCAGACAGAAAATACCTTGGAGGCCGAAGGAGTTGACGGTCATAAAACTACTTGCGACGAACGTTCTGGTGTCTTCAGTTTGGTCGCCTGATCAAATAATGATCATTAGATAGATTCAATTGCTGGCGGGGACTCTCGCGGAAGGACATTGTAACTCACTGTGGCTTCGGTTGATTGTCTGGAAATCGTGAGGAGGGTGTGGAGCTTGGGGCTTGGACCTTGCAATGGCTCATGGCAGTGGGTCTCGGACATGATCATAGTGGAAATAAGATGGATAACCACCAAAATGTAGAGAGTAAAAACCGACAATCAAATAGAAGGATCAATACGGAGAAAAACTGGTTACACATGTAACGTCCCGAACCCGGCCAGCCACCCGAACAGTGCTGAACGGGTCGGGTGTTACTACCTTAGGCGCACCTCCCCGAATGCCAAAGGTTGTCGACTAGCAGCGAGGGTCTGTTAGGTATAGTGGGGAGGCTATACCCTCTCGGAGGATCTTAGTAAGGGTACTGGTCCAATTATAACAGTAAAGATGTAGTGGAAAGAAAGACTCAGCAGACTCGAACCGGACCCACAGAGCGGAAGCAAAATCAATATAGATAAACAGCGGAAGCAGTAAATGAAACAACAGAAGCGGAAATAAACACAACAGCATGCTAAGAACATGTAACTACAACTGAACAGTAAAACATGCATCCAGAGCAGGTCATACACAACTGAATATAAATAGGGCGCCAATGGCTAACCAACAGTAGTTACAATAAGCATGCCAAAACAGAAATTAAACAAAACAAAGTAAACCCAGATAGGCATGACCTCATGGTCCATACCATCTCCATGCAACAACTAACACATCCCAGCTCCTAAAGTTGGCCTCTTTCCTGCACATAATTCCATAAATTCTACACGCGTCCCGAAGGGCCTGTGCAGGGTGTGAGACAAATCTCAGTAGGATACCACCCAAGGGTGCGTACCAAATATATGTGTTTAAGCAGTCATGCATTTACAAGTAAAGTAGTAAACAGTACAGTTCATAAGTAAACACAAACTCCACTAGTGCTCAACAGCCACCAAGGAGTGTCACCTGCTTCGGCCAACACCGGAATCTCTGTCGTGTAATCCGACACCACGTGCCACCTGACACATCGTGTCTCAAGTACAGACGTCCCGAAG
The DNA here is from genome assembly GCA_963277665.1 of Viscum album. Classification (NCBI taxonomy): domain Eukaryota; kingdom Viridiplantae; phylum Streptophyta; class Magnoliopsida; order Santalales; family Viscaceae; genus Viscum; species Viscum album. The sequence continues at coordinate 2,044,669,713 of OY728136.1, forward strand.
GAATGCCCAAAAATAGTAACCCGACACCAAGTGCCTCCTGACACCTCGTGTCTCAAGTAAAGACATCCCGAAGGCACGCCCAAAATAGTTACCCGGCACCATGTGCCTCTTGACACCTCGTGTCTCAAGTACCGACGTCCCGAAGGCAGGCCCAAAATAGTAACCTGGCACCATGTGCCTCCTGACACCTCGTGTCTCAAGTACCGACGTCCCGAAGGCACGCCCATTTCCTGAAGGCTCCTCACCTTCCCTATGGCTTTCTACGGCAAGCACCCCCAACCAAAAAACCTAACCGCAACTACGGGGGCCTCTACCCACACGAGTGGTCAAAACCACCTCATCATGGAGTATCTCTGTGTGCACACTACTCAATGTCTCAGTGAACGGTAATCACCCAAAATAGTCCTAATCCACCAATACTTCTGACACCTCGTGTCCCTGCGACAATGTCACTCAATTCCGATGGCCTCGCCATCCAAGTAACCCAGGCCATACCCAACCTGACAATCACACTGCCTCAATCCGACGTCCATGACGCCCAATCCCGTGGTCAAAACCACCCAAAGTAACCCGGGAAAAGCCCCAACTTGTGATCAGCATCACTTAAGCGTAACCGGGCCAAGCCCAAGACAACCCAAGGGGTCCATCAGATGCAATTCAGCAATTGGATAAATAACATATGTAAAAAGAAAACATAACCAGGAAAAACCAACTAAATAGTTGAATTGCACTATGCAGGGTGATGTCCCATACCAGCACCGAGGTCTTAAATGCCTCTAACAATTATAACGGGATTTAATAAATTAAACAATAATGTTTATAATAATCATATTTCAATTTAAACCATTTTGGCGCTCCTCGTCCAAAATGCCCCGATGAGAAACGGCCCCTCACCCGGCCCTACTCACGTAAACTGATAACCGGGCATACCCAAAAGCATCCCAGAGGTCCCATAAGCATTACAGTATGAAAAATCAGATAAAATGGGTCCCGCTCAAAAATACCTGAAATCGCGCCGAATCCGTGTTACCCAAACAACCACGAAAACACAAAATGATGTACGCACCACCTACCTGAGACTCGCAGGATGTTACTCCTCCGGTAACACCCACCAATTCGGTCTAAAACGCAGTAAATCTACAAAAGATTCAAAACCGCTCAAAGGGTTATAACTCGTTCTACAACGAAAATCAAAAAAAACGGCCAAAGAGGAATCAAGGCCTTACCGAGGGGGTTCCAACGCACTAATCAGAGCTCGAAACGGGTTTGGGACGGACGATCGGGAAGAGGAACGGGGTTCGGCTGGCCTGGTTCGCGTATCCGGGTGGAGGAGGGGTGTTCTTCCCCAAAAACGAGGCTACTGCCCGATTTAAGCGAAAAAAAGAAAGTACACAGCATTTACTTTAGGACTACACGCTGTGTATATTTCATTTAAATGTTCAAAAGACGAAAATATTCTTCCGACTTACTTTCTGAACCTACCGACATGAGTACACGGTGTGTACCTCTGTGTACACGGCGCGTACCGGGTTCCTCTTCTCTTCCTCGTCGACGTACTCACACGGCATGTCTTTTCTTTATACATGGATAGACTACACAGCGTGTCCAAGGGGAACACGACGTGTCCTCAGTTCCACCTGGCCAACGGCCTACACGCCATGTATGGCCTCACACGGTCGGGGGTCTACACGGCGTGTTCAAAACTACTTGCTGTGTAGTACGAAACTACAACACGGTCATCACACGACATGTACTCGGCGAGCACACGGTCAGTCACTCGCCTACACATACACGGCGTGTACTCAAATTACACAGCGCGTAGTCTGGAAATTTCCAGAAACTTCCCATTAAATACAGTTTCCTCAGAAACAAGTCAAAAATTTAAACAGAGTCGGGATTTTGACCCGTTCCAAAAACCTGGGTTCTTACAAACTCCCCATCTTAACGTAGCTCATCCCCGAGCTACCCAACAAAACCCGGAGATGGCACTGAACATGGCCATCCCAGTTAATCAACCTGGACTACCCTAGTCCCAAGGTTCTGGATAAATTCCTCAAGGGGCTCCCCACCTTAGGAATTGCCTACTCGGTCTCAACCGACAAAACATAAATAAAACAGGGTTTTACTAACCTGTTTTCCAGACACAAATCCTCCCATGATGCATCGTCACCCCTCCACCTCGTTGGTGCTCCTGTATCGCTACCGACACCCAACGTAACCCGCACCACATCGGTGTCCACCTCCACGAGGTCCTGTTGCCAAGCACCTCAAGTAACCTCCATCCACGATGCCCTGATGCCAACGACACCTCAAGTAACCCACATCCACGATGCGTTGATGCCCACGACACCTCAAGTAACCCACATCCACGATGCCCCGATGCCCACGACACCTCAAGTAACTCGCATCCACGATGCCCCGATGCCCACGGCACCTCATACATACATATATATATATATATCACGAACCCGATATGGTGCCAACCCACTAACTATCATCTAGTCAGTCCACAAAGATCTTGTCCACCTCGTGCACTCAAAATAGACATACCTCTATAGGTCATGCCAAAAAGGAAACATGGAGATCACGGTCACACCGCGGTGTACCTCTAACTGTCACCGGCTCACCGGCCTGCTCAGCCTCTAGCAGCTCCACGGCGTGCACCTGCCCTGAAACACGGCTGCCTGATGCCTGACCTCCCGATGCTGCTCCAGTCACCAGCCACTTACCCCTCAGCTGGGTCCCACCATCTCTGTCACGACCTCCGTGCATAGCTGAACCTCGACTACCCTCTCTGGGTACCAAACCTGAACCAACTCTAGACGCCATAGTCTGTCCTGGTCCCTGCCTACCGGCTATCTGAGAAGGTTGCCTGCAAAACCTCTCCAAATGCCCATCCTGTCCACATGCCCGACACTCCTTCGAAGGACTACTGCACTAAACCTGAACATGCCCCGACTGCCCACACTGGAAGCAAATCACCGAAGAACTACTACGAGGTGGTATAGCTGAATCCCCAGCCTGACTGCCCTGCTGGAACTCATCCCGCCCTCACTTCCTGCTATCCAGACCATCACCTGAAGCTGTCGTCCTGCCCAAGAGAGATTTTTCCCTTTCATTTCCCTCAGCTATGAGTGCCTGATTCACTGCTTCGGTGAAAGAACCCAGCCTGAAGATGCTCACCTGTACCCGAATGGCGTGCCGTAAGCCATCCTCGAAGCGCCTCACCCTAGCTGCGTCATCGCTCACCATGCCCAGTGCAAAATGAGACACCTCTATGAAGGTAGATGCTTAGTCGATAACGGACATGTCTCCCTGTTGAAGACTCAAGAACACCCGACCTCTCTCTGCCCTCAACATCTCTGGGTAGAAGTGCTCAAAGAACCTTACCTCGAAGTCTTTCCAAGACAGTCCCTCGTGCCTACGAGCCAGTACATGTACATCCCACCAATGCTTCGTCGGTCCTCTAAGCATGTATGTCGCCAGCTTGACCTTTCGCCCTGGAGGCGTCTCGAGCTGCTCGAAAATCATCTTCATACTCTCTATCCCGTTCTCAGCCACCAGCGGACCACCCTATCCTTGAAAAAGTGGCGGGTGCTGCGACTGGAACTCCCACGTCAGATAAACCGTAGAAGGCTTTGTACTCTGTGCGCCTCTGTCAATCCCCTGAAAGACACGTACCAGGTTATCTCGAAGCTGCTCGTCAAGCCATGGCCTAAACGATGCCAAACCTGGCTGTAGTCCTGCCTACACTGGATCCTAAACCTGTTCCTGTCCCTGAGCCTGTACCTGCGGCTCGTGCTCAGCCTGTACCGAAGTCTGAACCTGGTCCTGCGGCATTGTATCATCTCTTGCCTGATGCTCCATCAAGCCGTGAAGGATTAACCCACTGAATACCATAAATAGTCAGACATCCCATATATATATATAACAATATATTCTATGTAGATAAGGAAAGCAGTAAAATGCAGTGCATAAAAACTACCCTTACTCCCCCTCACCGCAACCCATGCCCGATGGCATCCCGGCCTCACGGCCTCCTTACCCGCCCTCAACAGAGCCAAGTATCACAAGTAACTCGGGCTATGCCCGTCCCGACAACTCACGTTGCCTCAAACCGACGACCGAGTCGCCCAATCCTGAGAGTTACACTAACTCACCCATAGTACCTGCCTGCTCTCATAAGAGTCAGACCCAATTATCCTGCAGCATGCAATTCTACAAAATATAAAGCATGGAATCCTCATTTACACAACTAGCAGTTCTATTAGGAATTTCACCAACTCACATTTTAATGTATATGAAGCATGGCATTTGATTTTTCATTCACATGGCATTATCACTTCATAAAGAATACGTGCAATTATGAAATTGAAATGCCCTAAAATGTGCCTATAAAAACCCAAGCAACCCAGCCTTTCCATATCGGCCAATGTCCCATTCTCCCTCACCACACCAGGTCAAGGGTCTCATATCACAATCAACAACATCACACATCAAGTGAGCCACCGAGGTAGAAATCATATAAACTGTAATCTGAGCAAAAGAAAACAACAATTCCCACCCACGGCAACTAGGTCCATCCCTCATACCTGGGGCTGCAGGCACCCAAGCACAAGCTAGAAACCCAGTTCTAGTTACAACAACTTATCTCCAGTATACCATATCCCAAATAGTAAAAACAAGCAGAAAGAAATGAGAAGCCTCAAACTCATTAGTATCCAGTAAAAAGATTCTACTAAATCCCTATCAAGAACTCCTCTGATACCACTTTGTAACATCCCGGACCCAGACAGCCACCTGAACAGTGCCGAACGGGTCGGGTGTTACTACCGTAGGCGCACCTCCCCGAAGGCCAAAGGCTGCCGACTAGCAGCGAGGGTGTGTTAGGTATAGTGGGGAGGCTATACCCTCCCGGAGGATCTTAGTAAGGGTACTGGTCCAAGTATAACAGTAAAGATGCAGTGGAAAGAAAGACTCAGCAGACTCGAACCAGACCCGGAGAGCGGAAGAAAAATCAATATAGATAAACAGTGGAAGTAGTAAATGAAACAACAGCAGTGGAAATAAACACAACATCATGCTAAGAACATGTAACTACAACTGAACAGTAAAACATGCATCCAGAGCAGGTCATAAACAACTGAATATAAACAGGGCACCAATGGCTAACCAACAGTAGCTACAATAAGCATGCCAAAATAGAAAGTAAAAAAACAAAGTAAACCCGGCTAGGCATGACCTCAAGGTCCATACCATCTCCATGCAACAACTAACGCAGCCCAGCTCCTGAAGCTGACCTCTTTCCTACATGTAAGTCCATAAAGTCTGCACGCGTGTCGAAGGGCCCGTACAGGGTGTGAGACAAATCTCAGTAGGATACCACCCTACGGTGCGTACCAAATATATGTGTTTAAGTAGTCATTCATTTACAAGGAAAGCAGTAAACAGTACAGTGCATAAGTAAACACAAACTCCACTGGTGCTCAACATCAACCAAGGAGTGTCACCTCCTTCGCCAACGCCGGAATCTCTGTCGTGTAATCTGGCACCAAGTGCCACCTGAAACCTCGTGTCTCAAGTACCGACGTCTCGAAGGAATGCCCATAAATAGTAACCCAGCACCAAGTGCCTCCTGACACCTCGTGTCTCAAGTACCGACGTCTCGAAGGCACGCCCAAAACAGTAACCGGGCACCATGTGCCTCCTGACACCTCATGTCTCAAGTACCAACATCCCGAAGGCACGCCCAAAATAGTAACCGGGCACCATGTGCCTCCTGAAACCTCGTGTCTCAAGTAACGACGTCTCGAAGGCACTCCCATTTCCTGAAGGCTCTTCACCTTCCCCGTGGATTTCTACGGCAAGCACCCCAACCAGAAAAACCTAACCGCAACTACGGGGGCCTCTATCCACAAGAGTGGTCAAAACCACCTCATCACTGAGTATCTATGTGTGCACACTACTCAATGTCCCGATGAGCGGTAATCACCCAAAATATTTCTTAGCCACCCAAACATCTGACACCTCGTGTCCCTGTGACCATGTCGCTCAAGTCCGATGGCCTCGCCATCCAAGTATCTTGGGCCATGCCCAACCTTACAGTCACACTACCTCAATCCGATGTCCATGACGCCCAATCTCGTGGTCAAACCCACCCAAAGTAACTCGGGAAAAGCCCCAACCTGTGATCAGCATCACTCAAGCGTAATCGAGCCAAGCCCAACACAACCCAAGGGGTCCAGCAGATGCAATTCAGCAATTGCATATATAACATATGTAAACAGAAAACATAACCAGGAAAAACCAACTAAACAGTTGAATTGCACTATGCAGGGTGTTGTCCCATACCAGCACCGAGGTCTTAAATGCCTCTAACAATTATAACCAGATTTAATAAATTAAACTAGACATTTTATAACAATCATATTTCAATTTAAACCATTTTGTCACTCCCCGGCCAAAATGCCCCGATGAGAAACGACCCCTCACCCGGCCCTGCTCATGCAAACTGGTAACCGGGCATACCCAAAATCATCCCACAGGTCCCATAAGCATTACAGTATGAAAAAGAAGATAAAATGAGTCCTGCTCAAAAATTCCCGAAAACGCGCTGAAGCCGCGTTACTCAAACAACCACGAAAACACAAAATGAGGTATGCACCACCTACTTGAGACTCGCACGATGTTACTCCTCCAGTAACACCCGCCAATTCGGTCAAAAACATAATAAATATACAAAATATTCAAAACCGCTCAAAGGGTTATAACTCGTTCTACAACGAAAATCAAACAAAATAGACAAAGAGGAATCAGGGCCTTACCGAGGGGGTTCCAACGCACTAATCAGAGCTTGAAATGGGTCTCGGACAGACGATGGGGAAGAGGAAAGGGGTTCGTCCGGCCTGGTTCGCGTATCCGTGCGGAGGAGGGGTGTTCTGCCTAAAAAACGAGGCTACTGCCCGATTTAAGTGAAAAAAAGAAAGTACACGACATGTACTTTAGGACTACACGTCGTGTATATTTCATTTAACTGTTCAAAAGATGGAAATATTCCGCCGACTTACATTCCGAACCTGCCGACAGGAGTACACGACACGTACCTCTGGGTACACGGAGTGTACCGGGTTCCTCTTCTCTTCCTCGTCGACGTACTCACACGCCATGTGTTTTCTTTATACACAGCTAGACTACACAGCGTGTCCAAGGGGAACACGGTGTGTCCTCGGTTCCACCCGGCCAACGGCCTACACACCATGTATGGCCTCACACGGTCGGGGGTCTACACGGCGTGTTCAAAACTACACGCCGTATAGTAAGAAACTACTACACGGTCATCACACGGCATGTACTCGGTGAGCACACGGCCGGTCACTCGCCTACACATACACGGTGTGTACTCAAGGTACACGGCGTGTAGTCTGGAAATTTCCAGAAACATCCCATTAAATCCAGTTTCCTCGAAAACAAGTCAAAATTTTAAACAGTGTTGGGATTTTGACCCGTTCCAAAAACTCGGGTTTTTACAACACACTCTGTCACTTATTAGAAAGAGAAAACTCTCATAATATTCTCTCGTGAATAAAGTGGAAAACTGGCTCACAAAACACCGCAAATAAATGGAGAATTCGAGAACCGGATGAGATGATGTTGTTGAAGTTGATGATGAAACCATTGGGGGAGATCCCCTTTTATAGATTCTCTCTCCCCTCCTAATACTCCTCTCTGCTGGATGATTTTGGTGGGGTTTGGCCACCCACCACCTACCACCACGAGCCCCCTTTTGACCAAGGAGGGGGGCAGACACCATCCTACAAATGGACATCCACCAACACATCTCTCAATTGGAGATTTTATTGAGAACCAATCACATATCCACAAATCCTTTATATCTACAAAACATGCTGCTCATGTCTCTACGAGGCTTCTCGCGGATCTATACCATCTGATCTTATCATAGTCAACTGCCTTCATTAGAAATTTTTCCATATTTTATTTATTGTAAATCTTCAGTATGTCCACACTTCCTTCCTCCACCACATCTCATACAAAGAGATACTACGCCTTAATCTGCTTCATCCTGGAATGAAAAGATGGATTCCTTGCAATATGCAAGGCGCTCTGACTATCACAAAACAATGAAATCTGCTCTTGTTTGTGCCCGATCTCCTCCAACATCTTTCTCATCCATATAACCTCTATGCATGCTTGTGTAGCTTCCATGCACTCTGCATTTGTCATGGATAAATCCACACCTGACTGTAATTGTGAAATCCAGCTTACAACTCCTCCAGCAAGAGTAAACACGTAACTAGTAGAATATTTCCTCCGATCAGAATCTCTTGAGAAATCATAATCAACATATCCTCTGATAGTGAAATCTAATCCTCCATAACATAATTCAGTATTTGAGGTCTCCTTGATGTATCATTGGATCCTCCTCACTTTTTTCTAATACCCCCTCCTGGACTCGTCATGTACCGACTAACTACTCCCACTACATGTGAAATGTCTGGTCTAGTACAAACCATAATGAACATTAGACTATCCACTTTTATTGCATGTAGTAATCGAGACATTTTCATCCTCTCTGCTTCACTGTTAGGACTCATCGTGGAGGTTAAATTGAAATTAACGAGAATATGGTAGATATTTTATTGTAGTCTTGCATGTTCAAGAATTTCTCGACTCTTTGTAAGTAACTATTTTGTGATAGACAAATCTTTACATTATTTATGTTTCGTTAAATCTGCATGCCAAGAATATTGTTTGTTGGTCTCATGTTCTTCTTATCAAACTCTCTAGCCAACTATGCTTTTCTCTCTAGGATCTGATCATTGTTGGGGCCTGCAACAAACATTTCATCCACATACAATGGAAGAATGATGAAAATATTACAATCTGAACCCCTGGAATATGCACAAGGATCTGAATTATGTTATTTGTATCCAAGTCTCATGATATAAGAATCAAATCTCTTGTACCAACACCTCATCACCTTTTTGAGACCCTACAAACATTTTTTCAACCTACAAACCATGTTCTCTTTGCCTTTTTCTGTAGAACATTCTGATTGGAGAATATAGATTTCTTCATCTAGATCACCATGGAGAAAAGAAGTCTTCAAATCCATCTACTCACGATGTAACCTGTATGTAGCACAAATCGTCAAAACTAACCGAACATTCATCTTTTTAACAAAAAGAGAAAATATTTCATTGAAATATATACCTTCCTTTGGAGAAAATCATTTGGCCACCAATCGTGCATGATATCTTTCCACCTGATCCTTTACATCCCACTTGATCTTAAAGACCCATTTGTTTCTGATATCCTTCCTTCCATGTGGTAATGGAACAAGATCCCAAATCTTGTTTCAGTGAAGGGCTTCGAGTTCCTCCTGCATCGCCACCATCCATGAGGATACATCTAGACTCTGGGTTGCCTCCACAAAATAATATGGATCTCCTTCCTCCGTTAATAACAAATACGTAATAATTTTTCTCAGTGACATAGTCTGAGTGCCATACTAATGCACTTTTCTCCCGAGTTGACCGTCATTTTCAAGACTCAACTGGTACTTGATCATCGTGCTCTGGTAATGCCTCAGAAGAAACTAGTTCATCCTTGGACGTGTCCTCTAGTTCAACTATTGTAGTCCATGTATTCTATTTCTCCATGTCTTGTTCAGTTCTCATTTTCACCATTTCTTCTACAAAAATGAAATCTCTACTGATGAAAAATTTGTGGGCAGTGGGGTCCAACAAACGACACCCCTTCACACCATCATCATACCTCAAGAAGATACATTTCCTGGATCTCAAATCCAACTTCGATCTTTCTTGGTCATTAAAAAATTCATATAAACGACATCCAAAAGTATGTAACTGGTAATATTCAGTGGGTTTACCAGTCCACATCCCCATCAGTGTCTTCAGATCAATTTCCATTAAAGGAGATTTATTGACTGCATAACATGTGGTATTCACTTTTTCTACCCAATTTTTTTTGGCAATTCCTACACTCTTCAACATTTCCCTTGTTCTATACAACATGGTTCTGTTCATCCACTATGTCACTCCATTCTATTGAGGAGTGTATGTCACCGTGAAATGTCTCTTGATTATTTCATGTGTTCTCCACCATTATCATTCCCCAAACACTTGATCTTATTTCTATATTTCAGATCCTTCCACACATTGAATGTTTTGAAGACTTCAAAAACATCCGTTTTACTATAAATTAGGTACACCCAACATCTCCCGGAATAATCATCAATGAAAGATACAAAGTACCTTCCTCCTCCAAGGGATATAATTGGTTCTTTCCAAACATTATAATGGATCAATTCCAATATATCTTAACTTCTCATTGTTGATGTACAAAACATTAACCTATGTTTCCTTCTCAAAACACAATGCTCACAAAATGGTAAATATACCTTTGTAAGCCCAATCAGTAACTTATGATCCACAAGAATATTCAATCCTCGTTCTGACATATGGACAAGCTTCTTATGCCATAACATCATCAAGGCTTTCGTCAAGTTAGTAGATGCAACAAATATGTCCACCTCCTTATACATTTAACCAGTAAGCACATAAAATTTCTTTGAGAAATTCTATACCTTCATTAACACAAGCGTTCCCTTCACAATTCTTATCTCTCAATTCTCAGTGCAAGTCTTGCATTTGATATCATCAAATTTTCCCAAATACAATATGTTCTTCTTCAGGCCCTTAACATGACATAATCCTTGTATGGTTCGATCAATAACATCATGTATCTTCAATTGTATTGTACTAACTCCAATGATCTTTAGGGTGTGATCATCCCCCATGTCCACAAGTCCTTCCATGATGGTTTTATATTGGTCAAATAATTCATGTTGCGATTTCATGTTCCATGTCGCTCCTGAGTCGATAATCCATGTATTATTGAGATGTTGACTACTTCCGGCAGTTGTCGCTACTTCACTGACTAGTATATATCCATTTATAGAAGTACTCTCCACATTCCCCAGAGATCTCTTTTCACTGTTATTCTTCTTCTAAAGATTTTTCTTGACGTGCCTCTTCTTTTTACAATTGAAACATGTGAAATTATACTTCTTACCTCTTTATTTGGACCTTCCATGATTTTTCCTCCCACTGGAACCATGTTCCATCATCCTTCCTATCTCTATTGATAGATCCTATTCCTGATGTGAAGTTGTATGTTTGTCCTCCTTGTTATTTCACTGACTTTATTCTTCAAGAACTGCAACTACAACATCATTGAAGGCCAGCATATCCATCCAGATATTATTGGTGAGGTTGATGATGAATTGTTTATACGAATCTGGAAGACTCCGAAGTAGAATCTCTGCATGTTCATTATCCACCATTTTATATCCCAATGTCATGAGCTGAGAGAATAGGGTATTGAGGTTGTTGATGTGGTAAGTCACCGATGATGACTCTACCATTCGATGAGTGTAAATTTTCTATACAAGAAAATTTTATTGTGTAGTGACTTGGCCTCGTATAGCTTCGTTAGAGTATCCCATATTACCTTTGTCGACTATTTCTCTACAATGATCGATATGACCCCATCTGCCAAAGAAAAATTTATGTGGGAAATATAAATCCCCTTCATATCGTTCCATTTCTCCTCTGTCACACCCACCGAATTTTCTCTAATTTCCAGTAGACAGTTATCCTTCCACAGCACTGCTTGTATCTTTATTTTCCTCAATGAAAAATTATTCCCTTTGAATTTATTAATCTATAATTTTTCCACTATCTAGAAATTCCATTAGTCCAGAAACTCATCCATTTCACAAATTTGTATTTAATAATCTCAATAATTTTTTTATGTGAAAGATAAACCGGAGTCACAATTGTAGAGAATATTAAAATTTAAGAGAATTATTAATACTGGAAAACATGAACATAACCAGGCCATAAGCTCCTTCTAATACCACTTGTGGGGAATGTAAAATGATTTTCCCACTGGTTCAGTGATAATTACAAGATAAAATAGAGTGAAAAATGTTGAAATAAAATGGATACCAAATGTAACGTGGAAAAGTCCCCAAAATGGAAGGGGTAAAAAAACACGAGAAAGTAGAAGGATCAAAATGGGGAAAATAGGGTACACACTCCCTCACTTATTACAAATATAAAACCCTCTTAATATTCTCCACTTAATAAAGGGGAAAACTGCCTCACAAAACACTGCAAAAAAATAGAGAATTCGAGAACTGGATGAGATGATATTGCTGAAGCTGTTGATCAAAACATTGGGGGAGATCCCATTTTATAGGATGTTTTTCTCCTCCTAATGCTCCTCTATGATGGATTATTTTGTTGGGGTTTGTACGCCCACCACCTACCACCACCATCCCCCCCTTGATAAAGGATGGGGGCATCCACTGTCCTATAAATGGACATCCGCTAACAAGAGTGACAATAGGATAGCATCGGGTGTTCCTCATGATGAACAGCTAGGGAGTCGCGGAGGAGGATGGAAGAGAGACACAAGATTGAAGATTATGGTCTCACCATGCACGAGATCTCTTGATTTGATCTTACATGGTGCTGGATTGGGAAGGAGAATGGGTTTAGTAGGTGGAGAGATCGGATAGCATCGATTGTTGGGCAATGTGATCGGAAGCTCCAAGTCTGATCCCTATGAAAATATTTCATCCCACATCAAACTCTCATGATGCTCCCCTTCGGTATAAAGGCCATTTCGTGGATGCACTTTATTTTAGCAAGAATTGGGGTTAACACCCATACCATCTGTATCAGCTCCATTCAGTGGGCTTTGATTTCTTATTCGATCCAATTTATTCTTGGTTGACTTGGTTTTACAGGTTGGTGACTAGTGATATTTATTTTTCTAAGGGTGGTAACGAAAACCCTTAAACCCCAATTCTTCATTTATGACATCCTCTTTGTATTACTCCTTGATTTGGCATTGTTCTTAGAACTTTGGCAACAAAGTGGTAATTGCAAAAATATCAGTGCCAAAAATGTTCTCATGACTCATGAATATAGATTCAATTATGATGAATGCCTTGTGAACAACCAATATTTATTCCATGACTCAATTTTATGATCTATGATAGTTAGGGTGTGTTTTTTAAAAATTTATTCTCATGTTCTCGTACCCTTATGCACATGTTATATTGATGTATCCCTTTTTTTCTCATATTGAGCATCTGAACTCATGATTTCATGTATTTATTTTCCCTAGGTTTTGATGAAACGTATTATTTATGATATTTCTAACAATGGTGTTAGTTATCAAGAACATAGTGAGATTTTGTAGCTAACTTATATACTTGTTTTTTATGTGTCCAAGTTTCTAAATGCACTAGACCTAAATAGTTCAGGAATGTATCATTATGTTATGTAATAAATTTTCAACTATTAAGATGTAATATTTATCTATGAGATGTTTGGGTTGTTATAATTTGGATGAATCACAATCTCTTTAAAAACCGTAATAAAATATTTGAATTTATTATTATAGGCTAATTTCTATCGATACGTTGAACCATAAAACTACCCTATTCTATTATTTCATTAACATTTGATTTCTAAATATGTATTCCATTACATTTGAAATATCCAATAGTTTTTACATTGAATGGTGGATATTCACATAGTGAGACTTACTATTCCATTGAATGGGGAAATATTATCATTATGTATATCCTTTATTCTTTGTACAAAAAAAACATTGATTACATAGCCATAATTATGTATGAGGTTCCTTAGGGAAAATTATGATATCCACTGATTTTATCCATTCCATTAATATTATAGATTCATTGGACTCATTATATGAAGGGTGGAGTGAAAAATTACAGTGACCTTCAATGCCTTGGAAAGACTCATGAGCCAAACCCATTAGGTATTCTCAATACTCCTTAACTATTTATTCATATTTTACTGGTGTCTGGAATTGATTATATGTTAATGATGTGTGTGATTATGAATTCCAACACTATGAGATCAATTATTATTATTATAAAATTTAATTATTGTTATGTAATCCATGGATATATTATGATCATAGGTCCATTTGTTGTGGAACATATGTATTCATATCATATTATTGATTGCATGATTTCATATGATAACTTATACTAAATTTTACATATCACACCGACCTTTTTATGCACCAAAACAGTGATAAGGCTGATTTCCTTTGGGCCTTAGGTACGCCTCCCCATATTCTAAATGCTACCGACTAGTAGTGATGGTGTAAAGAGGTGATAGTGGGGAGACTATACCCTCTAGAGGTGATAACATAATGGTCTAATATATATACAATATACAATAGAAAAGAATGTCCAACAGACACTAGACCAATAACCTGACCATGGTGGAAGCATAATAGAGTGAAGAAGAAATAGCAATAAACAATCTCAAAACCATTTGCAAACGTAAAAATCACAACATACCATTTGTTTCTACTGAAGAAAAACATGCATACAAGATTGGTAAATCAAGGAAATATGTAAAAGGATCACTAATGTATGGCCTCAGTACATACATATAAGAATGATGATACAAAAAAAGAAAAAAAAAGGAAAATTTGGATGATGCAGTAACCTCAAGGTCCTCTACCATACATCCCATGCTAAATATCTAAACACTAAACTACATATCCAGAGCCTGAACCCTTACCTAATCACAAACCAATAAAATATACACGTGTCTTCAAGATCCCATGTAGGGTGTGACAAATAATCTCATTTGTCCACCACCAACATGTTTATATCTCATATATGATATTACACATGTGTTTACTAAAATAAATTAAAATAGTGCATCATATAAATAAACATTCTTACCTTGTTCTCAACAATCCCAAGGATGTTATCACCTACTTTTCATATCACTGATATAATGGAAGTGGGGAGTATCCTTATCCTCAACCCATGATATCCTCCCATGTAATTTAAAATAGGTGAAAACTCATGTTACACCATTAATTAATTCACCTGTCACCTCATGCGAAACGAAACCATGTGTCCAACAATATTTGATTTCTTGAAGGGAGACACCAATAAACAAATAACTTTTCCCATAAACCTTAGATCATAATAAACCCCATCAACTGAAATAGATATATCTAAAGCACATAAATTTATACCCTCCAAGTAATATAATAGTCATCTTTACAGCCAATATCTTGAAGAACAATGATGTATGTCCTCCCAAATAGTTCTTAGACTTATGACCTCAAGTATAGAGAGCCTCATCATCCAACTGATAGCCTCAACACTGTCAACTAATGTCTCCTCACCATCCTTATTTATTTCTATATAAATCAATTTGAACCATTTTCTTAGGCCACGTCTAACGAAGGACTCTACCCACAGGAGTAGTAAACACAACCTCATCATATGAGTCCTACTATGTACACATGAATCCAAATGATTAATTATCCAACATTGATAGTAGAAATCACCAAATAAGTCACTAAGAAACACTATTATATAACCTCTTTCCCCAGTGGAAGTGTCACTCATCTGATTTCATCACTATCCAATATCACTTGGGCCTTGCTTACAACCTAACAACCTTACCGCCGAAATCTGATGACCAATTCAAAAAACTTATGATCAACATCACTCATAGAATCTAGGACTTACCCCACCTAACAATCACATCACATCATTCTAGATAGCCAATTCCATCCCAATCCTTTGGCTGAGCCCATCACATTACCATGAAACCATCACAAGCATCACATTTTAATAAAACAACATTTTTTATTAAAAATAACTCCTAGTACTAATTTTACCAAGGTATGTGCCTCTAACTAGGACTCAACCATTTGTTGTATTGAATGAACATTCCCTTTAGAATATCATAGGATAAATTAATTAATTAAAAGTTAAATATTATATTATTTGGGTCTCTCTAAGACTTCCCGATGAAATGCCCAAATTCACACCCCCCAAAAAATCAAAATATCATGAAGAAATATAATCACCACCTACCTCATTTTGGTAGATATATTTTCATCCAATAATAGCCTCAAAATTGAGCCGATTTAGAAAAAAAATCATTGTTTTAGATTAATTCTTTAAAAATAAGGTAATCAGCTCGCACTGATATAGTGCTCCATATGGTGAAATCAAAGAAGAAAGAAAGCAAGATGATTCAAGATATAACCGATGTTGTGCCAACACACCTCACAGATTGAATAATGGAGTCCAGATGCAATGATTGGTTCAAAAATTAGTGGGAGATTATTTTGGGAGGACTCTCAGTTTGTGCATCTCAAATGGGAGGAATGTGGGGAGAAATCTAATTAAGCGAAAAGTGGTAGTTTAGTAATTTCATACTTTTAAAAAGGTTGCATTGGTTTCCCACATGGTTTGGAAAATCGTTCGTAAACTATAAAAATATAATTTATTAAGATCAAGACCACACACATTTGCATCATATTGTTTTTACAAAACATTCTATGATCATGAGTAACCAATGGTTAAGAGGAACTAAGTGTGTGGTTTGTGCATGTTTTTCCTAAACATTGTGAAAGCCATGCAGATCCCAATGATAAAAACTATAAAGGTAATCACATGGCCATTCACCCCATCTAGCACAGTTTTCTAAACCATTCTAAATGAATTTGGAGGACACACGGTTTCTCCTGGAAGGACACACTCTTTTTCCAATCTATTCGCCTTACTTTTCACACAACGAAAACTTGGGTTTCAGCCTCTGACTGACCCAAAACGCAACCTAAATCCTGAGAAATATGTTGAGAATTAATAATAAACTACAAATAAGCTCATTGGTGAAAATAAAACACAAAATTAAGTTATTTTAATCATTATAAGATTTGTTCCACCCACTAAACTCTAAAAATTTTATAACAAGTGGTAAATTCAACCCCCTCCAAATACTTAGGATGTTACAATCTCCCCACATTAACCAATATTTTCCTCTAGCTATAAAGGAAAATATGGATATGGAACTGAACATACCCATATCACTCAAATTAACTGAGAATACTCTAGTAAAAAAGGGCAAATGTCAACTCTTTCAACGGATACCCACTTTGGGAGTTTCCTAATGTGGTCCCATCCCAACCCAAAACATAAAAAAACTCATGGCCCATCAACCACCATTGGACTCAAAAGTCTTCCTGTGATGTATCACCACTTTTGTACCTCATCATGTGTTCACATCATTCACATATCTCATTAGGAACTTCTCAAGTACTGCATATCATCTGATTCCCACCTCGTGCCCATGTCACACATGGAACCCACAATGTTCTACATCTCATATGATTCTCAAATAAATCTCGGTACAACACACCTCAAAAAATTCCTACATCACATCGATGCCCATATTCCAATGAATCTCGAAAGCCACACATCCAATGATGCTCACATCTAAATCTCGGTTCCACATACCTTATTTATATATATATATATATATATATATATATAATGAAACCACGTTTATTTCAACCCACTAACAAGTGTCTAGTTAGTCCATAGATATATCACGTGAACCTCATGCACCCAAAATGGGAATCTGTACATTAAGGCCATGATAAAATTAAACAAAAAGAAAATGGATACTCCCATGGCATACCTATAACCATAATTGGATCAACAACCTTATCGGAACCTGGATGATCCACTTAATTCATTTAAGTTCAATCTCGACCACCTGAAGCATGACCTCCCACAATGTTGCACCAGCCGCTGGCCCCTAACCCCACTGTTGGGTCCCACTGTCACTTAAATGACATTCATGTGCAACTGGCTTTAGGCTTCCAGCTCCTGGTACTGCTCCCAGTTTGATCTCATAACCCCAGGTCTACCTTGGTACCTAACTACTTTTTTTACGATAAGAATTCTTGCAAAACCTTTTGAGACGCTTGACCAGCCCACATGCTCAGCACTCCTCCGGTGCTTGGTCACACAACATCTATACATCACCTGAATTCCCGCACTGAAATCATACCATCTATGATCCACTTCATGCGGTTATTCTTAAGTACATGGCCTAAATTCCCTTTTGAGAATCCTCTTGGCCTCACTTTCTACTATCTAAAATGTCACCACTCTAGTCACCTGATTCCATAATCTAGTTGGAATAATATCGGTCCATAAAATTTTTCTCGGCTATTTTTGATTGATTCACCACTATTGATAATGAGTCTAGACAAAATATGTTTATATGCACCCAAATATAATTTTTTAAACAATCCTTAAAAATCCCCACCCTCTATGTGTTGTTTCCCTCCATAACAAGTGTGAAACAGGAAAAATTAGTGAATGCCACAACAATTTTCATGATGTAAATGTCACCCTAATATAGGCTCAAGAACTATAGAGAACTATCTTCCTTCAACATATTTGGGAATAAGTGTTCAAAAAGTTGTTCCTCAAAATCCTTCAAGGCATGTACCTCATGTTTCTTCCACTAAACCTGCACGTCCCACCAGTGCTTTGACTGTTCTTGAGCATGTACCTAGCCAGATTCACCCTCCCCCCTGAGGATGTCTCAAGCTACTCAAAGATCTTTTGCATCGACTAAATCCAATTCTCATCCACCTATGGTATTATCTCACTTTGAAATAGATTTGGGTGTTGTTAATGAAACTCTTGAGTGAAGTAATCCATAAAAGGGTTGGCTCCCTGAGCTCCCTTATTAATCCACTGGAGGAAAAACACCAAGATCAATCTAAGCTACTCATTAAGCCACATCCCAAACATGGTCAAATATGTTGGCTGCCTCACCTATACTGGAGCATGTACTTGATCATGTACATGCGGATCATGATCTTCCTAACACTCTAAGACTCATTCTAACCCTCAAGGGTCTCAAAATGTTGTCTCTCAAATCTCACCAAACCATCACCCACATAACACTCCATTGGAACCCATCTAGGTGGTAACCCACTGAATACCAATACATTGGTCAAACAACCATAATAATATATATAACGTACATATGGAATTAATTAATAGGTAGCACAATCCAAAAACCCTTACTCTCCCCCAACACAACCATGTCACATAACATCTAAGCTCAAGACCCCTTACCTTCACATATCAGAGCCAGGTATCACATTTTCCATAATTCACGCCCCTCCGGACAAACCATGTTGCCTCAATCTCACAACCTCATCACCTAACCCAATGATCAACATCACCCCATATCATCATCCTTGTTTTCTCCTATAAAAGATAGACCTATATATATTGATGTCACATATCACCAGCCAATTTATCAAAAACACATGCATATATATATATATACATATAACATCCTATGTACCTATCAAAATCATAAACAATCATCCCCGGTCATAAAGGGAAAAGGGTCCAAAAATAAACTCCTTCTAGACCAAGAAAAGGGTACCATGGAATAATAGATAACAAATCATATAAAAGTGCACCACTTTAGGTGGAAATCATATCAATTGTAAATTTAGAAATGCACAATAGCAGTTCCCACCCCCAGAAACTTTTTATGTCCCTCGTTCAAGGGGATGTTGGGATGAAAAACACAAGTTATAAACCCCATTATGATATCATAATAATATAAATTCTAATATATCAAAAATATTAAATCCTATAAAAAGGTCAAATAAACTCATTCGATACCATTTGTATCACCCTGACCCATTTATCCTCCCAAACAGTTCTATGTGCTGAGTGTAACTGGGCCTTAGGAACGCCTCCCTGTATTCCAAAGGATTCTAACTAGAAGTGTAGGTGTAAAAAGGAGAATATGGGGAGAATATACCATCTAATGGTGATTAAATAATGATCATATATATATATAATATGCAGAGGAAAATAAATACGAATTTCCCCTCGAATAGTAATCCACTAATGGAAGAAGCACAATAGACAACATAAGAAATAATAACAAACAAGCTCAATACAATTTGAAAAATTATACATCATAACATACAATTTTTAGCTATTGAAGAAAAAAATGAATACAATACTAGTCATATATGGTAATAAGAATAAGGATCCCCAATGTACGGCCTCAGTACATACATATAATAATGATGATATAAAAAAGAACAAAAGTAAACTCTATCTAATGTAAAAATCTCAAGGCCCCCTTCTATCCATCTAATACTAAACATCATAACACTAAAGTCTAGATACAAATCCCAAACCCTTAACTAATTTCAAATCCATGAAATATACTCACATTCTAAAGGGGCATCTGTAGGATGTGAGAAAGAATATTAGTAGGCCACCACCAACGTGTGCCTATCCTACATATGTGATTACGCATGTGTGTACTAAAATAAATTAAAGTATCACATCATATAAATAATCATGCTACCCTTATGATCAAAAACTATAAAGAAGCTAGAAACTACTTCTTCCATCATCATTATAATGGTATCGAAGAATATCCTGAGCCACATCCCATGGAATCCCCCTATATAAGTGAAACCAAGTGAACCCTTGAGTTTTTCACTTATTCCAACTGACACCTCAAGTCCAACACTATATGAAGCCCTAAAGGTACACCCCAATAATCAAATACCTGGAACCATGGAAATCAACTAATATGAAACCCAATTAACTCAAAGAAAGACATCTAAGGAATAGAAATATATTCTCTCTAAATAATATCACCGTCAGCTCAATAGACAATGTCCCGAAGAATGATGATGTCTATCCTCTCAAAAAATTCCTAGCCCAATGGCCTCAAGTATGGTTAGACTCATCCCCCAATTGAAAATCTCAACACTAACAGTCATTGGATCCTCACCATACATGTGGCTCCCTACAACAAGAACCTCCAGCTATTTCTATAGGCCACATATAACAGAGGCCTCTACCCAATTGATTGGTCAATACAACCTCATCATCTGATTTCTACTATGTGCACATGACTCCAAATGACGCATTTGCCAACACAGGTGAGAAGAAATCACTAAATAAGTCCCTAGTACACACCATTTTGACACCACATTCTCTTATGACCAATTATCTCATCTGTCTTTCATCACCATCAAATATCATGTTTTCCATTCTCACAAACCGGAACCCTCGCCGCCTCAATCCAACAACCAAGTCAAATAAACTATGATCAACATCAATCGTAGATTTTGGGCCTCTCATAAATTGATGATCACATTACCTCATACCAGATGGCCAACTCCTTTTCAATCCTTGGGCTGATCCCATGACATTTCCATGCAACCATCATAAGCCTCACATTTAAATAAAATAATTTAATTTAATAAAAATTACACCTCAACTTAATCTTTCCAATGTATGAGCCTCTAACTAGGCCTTAAAATTTTTTATTCTTTATTGAACATTCCCATTAAAATCTTATAGGTTCAATTCATTAATTAAAATACAACCATTATATTATTTGGTTCTCTCTCAAACTACCCAATGGTGCACTCAATGTTGGGCCCCCAAAAAACCAAAAAATCATGGATAAAGACAAGAACTACCTACCATGTGTTGGTAGACAGCCTCTCATCCCATATTAGCCTTTAAATCATAACTATTTGGAAAAAATAAGCATGTTAGATAATTCTATAAAAATAGGGTAAATCTTCTTTCAAATATTTAGCACTTCGTAAGGCTAGAGAAAGGGAGAAAAGAAGCAATATGATTCAAGATATTACCAATCAGTACTTGAAATTCAATTAATAAAAACATTTTATAATCTTGGATACAACTCCCTAAACTGTGGCTATAGGTTATAGCCACAGTTTAGACAATTGGGACTCCTATTGGCAAGGAAACAGGGCAACAACTGTAGCAACAGTTTCCACTATGGTGGTACACCTATATCCACGGTTTCTATTGCATCAGTATACCTATAGACATGATTTGAAACCATGTCTATATAAATATAAAATGGATTCTATATCCATTTTTTACAACCATGGATATAGCCTTCATTTTCATGAAAAAATAGTTGTTGTACTACACAATTCCTCCCCCCTACACACAATCCCTACACCCACTACACACACCCTGCACACCCACTCTGCACCTTGAACACACCCCCTGCACCTTTCAAACCCCCTCACCCCATGCACCCACCCCCTCACACACTCTACAGGTTATAACCTGTATTTTGAGAAAAAAAATAGTTTTTGAACTACACAATTCCTGGTCACTACAGACACTCCCTCTACCCCCTATAGACACTCTACACACCCCTTGCACACCAATTACACACCCCCTGCACCCTACACCCTAAACAACCCCTCCACACTCCCTGTACCCACCCCCTATATACCCTCTGTAGGCTATAGCCTTCATTTTATGAAAAAAATAGTCGATGCAATGCACACTTCCTGCACCACACTCACACTCCCTCTACCCATTGCACACACCCTGTAGACCCCCTCTACACCCTGAACACACCCCTATCCCCTGATCCCTGCACAACCCCTCCACACCCCTGTCACCCACCCCCTGCACACACCCATACAAGTTATAGCCTATATTTTCAGGGAAAAAAAAGTTTTCATGCACACTTAATTCCCCCTTAACACACTCCATCCACCCCCTACACACACCCTGAACACCCCCTTCACCCCCTGCACACAAACTTTGCCCCATAACCTTGTACAACCCCTCCAAAAACCCTACAACCACCCCCTTCACATCCCCCTTGAAGGCTATAGCCTGATGTTTCTGGAAAAAAATAGTTGTTGTAATGCACACTTCCCCCTGCACACACTCCCTACACATCTTACTTACACCCCGCACACCTCCTCCACACCCCCTTCACCTACCTCTATCACACCCCTCCACCCTTGCACACCCGCTCTACCCCCTACACCCCCTGTACACCCCCTTCGCACCACCTACACACACACCACACCCCTGTACACCCCTTCACCCTCACCACTCCCTACATACACCCAACACAACCCCTGAGAACCCCCCTCCTCAACCTAAAAACACCCACTCCAGCCCCTCCACACCTCCATCACACATGCCACACACCTTGAACACCCTTGCACTGCCTTCACCCTTGAACACCCTACACACACCCCCTGAACACCCCCAGCACAACCCCTGCTCACCCCTCCACCCCTCAACACCCTCCCCCCCCCTCCACCCCCTTCACACCCCTGAACCCATTCCACAGCCCCTAAACACCCTCTCACCCCTACACACCCCTTGTACACCCCCGACACCACCCCTGCACACTCGCTCCACCCCCTCCACACCATGCACAAACACCCTCCACACGCTGCACACCCATCCGCAGTCGAAAATAGTCCACAAACAAAAAACTAAATTCAATTTTAAATAGATCCTAAGGGAAAAATGGTTAAGAACTATAGAGGATTAGTGAATGTGCTAAATGGACCTCTAACCAAACATACCACCAACACGAATACCACAAGGATTTTGAACAAATGGGCACATACCTATCATTCTAGAGATAATAATTTACCTATAATGACTAATGTGTTTCATGTAGATATTCATGTCAACTATAATAATTGATTTACAACACTAGAATAAGATATAGAATACTGATTCCACTTA
This sequence comes from Viscum album, assembly GCA_963277665.1. Lineage (NCBI taxonomy): Eukaryota > Viridiplantae > Streptophyta > Magnoliopsida > Santalales > Viscaceae > Viscum > Viscum album. Next base: position 2,044,693,258 of record OY728136.1, read on the forward strand.
CTACACTTTAAAATTCACAATGTCTTGGATAAACCACATGGGGAAGTGGAAAACAACCACACTAAATGTCACACTATCATGATATTAAATCGCTTTCAACTCTATGAATTGGAATTTTTTTCTATGATCAATGGACAGAGAAAAAAGTGAGAGATTATATAGGGTTTTTGGAATGGATTATCTGATTTTTTTTTTGTTTGAGTATAGAGGTAATGGTTTGAGGGGATATTGTGGGTTTTGTGGTGTTGGTTGGGATATGAGGCAATATATGGTTATGAAGAGATTCAAAGAAGGATATTAATACACTAATGGATTCACCTCACTAGTCATTCTACCTTATTTTATTTGTAAAGTATTGATAGGATGGTTCTAAAAATTGTTTTCCTATGCATGTTTTTTATTCTTTTAATGTTATAATTTTTTGGTACATAAGTAGTTTTATAGTGGTTATAAGGATTTAAAAAGTAAGGAACAAATTCCTACATAAAACATAAAACAAAGGAAATTGTTGTAAAACATTATGTCTTCAAAGTAAGATGGTTTTGAAAGTGTTGTTTTAAAGGTCCTCCCTTTTAATGTAAAGCTATGAAAACCATTTTGTTGAAATTGAATTGTGAAACATTATTATTCTGCAAAAAATTGATTTTTTGATAATTGATTAGGTAGATTATTTTAAAATTAAAATTTGATTTCTCTAAAAATATTTTGACTATGAATCTTTTTAATGAATTTGAAATTTAGAGGAAAGCCAGGTATAGGATACCTTAGGTCACTTTTATAGTAGGGGTAATATAATGGAAGGGGTGGTTCAGTAGTAGTATTTTTGAATGAATGATACATTTGTCGGATGTCCACACTGATAGAAAATAAAAAAAACGAAAAATAGTATAAAGGTAGACAAAAATGAAACACCCTAATCAATCTCTCCATTGTCCTAATCTCCCTCCTTCACAAACAAAACCACATAGTAGCCGGTAGTGCCCTTATGGACCCCTTCACTTGATATAACTACCCTCCATCCATAGAAATCAATAAAAGTCCTAAGTGGATGATGTGATAAATAAAACAAAATAAAAACTAAACAAAAACATACCTGTCTCCTAGGACTATACAATTCACTGCCTAATATATAAGAACCACAATGCCCCATGGGTCAAATCACGATCCTACAAGAAAGAGGGAAAATATTTATCTTTCAAAATGATACTGTCAAATATTACATTCCTATTAGTTAAAAATTACTCTTCCTATTGATGGTATATAATCACTTTGGCATGAGTTTTAACATAGTTTGATATTGTTCAATATAATATTGTTTGGGAAATTTTATTTAGTTTTAGTTTTTCTTGTTTTTGTTTATATTAACTTGGATAATTTCATTCATTTGGGTTTTAATCCATTATTTTTTATTACATTTAGTTTATATTCAGTTTTCTTATAGGGGTGGAGGTGGTGGAACATAATCATATCAATGTCCATCTTTGTCTCTAACAATCAGAGCACTGGATGGTACTTTATTAACGATCCTTTCCTAAGGACCAACCTCTACTAATCTAATAGGTCCCTCAGCATGTTACAATCTGACACATATGTCAAATAGTAGCTTAAATGCCTTTTCGTATATTAGGGTTTAAGGTGTAATTTCCCATATTACTAAATCTTCTATAGTCATGAAAAATCACCTGTGTACCTTCATAACTACTTAAATCATATGATTTTATGGGGAATGTTGGGTTTAATTCATGAGAAATGGATGAATTCACGTTCATGGATTTTTGAGAAGTAATATTGAACAGATATATTTACCCAAAAGATCCATGCATCTCCCAGTGACATGTATAATAAAGAATTATGTGGATAATCCACTATTTGGACATGTCACTTGGGTATTCGTATCATTACGGAAACTCCTCCCTTGTGTCAATATTATGTGAATAAAGGATACTAGAATAATGATTGTGGTGAAAGAAAGGTAAAATACAAATGGTATGAATCATGGAATGGATATATTAGTCTAGTATGAGCTTCCTACCTACATGAGGCTCAGGTGATAGAAATCAGATCTTCATTTCCTAATTATCTTGAAGGTGGGGTATGAAAAATTATATCTATAGAAGCTTTTACATAGTTCATCTAGTAGATGATCATGATTTTAGGACTATTGGGATGAGAGACATTTCCAACTAGATAATAAATAGTATCTAGTAAAACATTCGTGTCATTTGAAACAGATCATGTCTAATAAAGTACCAAATCAGAGTGGGGAAACACAATGTCATATGTTTCCATTCAACATTCATGGATTGAGTGTGGAAGATATCACCCAATTCAAATGGTGAAGAAAAATGAATGAAAAGGTGAGACTTCATACATTACACCCCTGCACACCCTTTACACCCAACCTATAGACCCCTGTACCCTTTCAAACCCATCCACCCCACCCTAAATCATACACACCCCCTTCACCCTTTCACGCCCCTACAACCATGGACACCCCTTGTGTACACTTTCACCCCAACACCATACACACCCTCGCACCCTGCACACCCCCTACACCCCAAACCCCTGCACACCCCTACACCCCTTGCACCGTACACCCAACACCTTATACACCCATCCACCCAACACACCCCTACACCCTACACATCCCCTATAGCATGCACCCCTGAAAACCCCTACACCCCTACAGCCCCTACACCCTGCACAACCCAAAACCCTGCATAGCCCTCTACACCAACCCTACACCCTGCATAACACCCCCTACACTTGTACACCCCTGCACCACTATTTAATTAGAATTGAGGTTCATAGAAATGGTTTTATAAGTGAGTTCCACACTTAATTTCAAGGGAATTGTTATTTTAAAATGATTCATAGCAGGAACGGGATTCCTAAAGGATGTTCATGATATACCATGATACCTATAGTTGTGTTGGTTTTTGGAAGTTATGACAAATTGGATTCATATCCTAATGGTTTTGATAAAAATTTAATATGAGAGGAGACCAATGGAATATTTGAGATATCTACAGTTGTGTTGGACTTATCTCTTGACGTGGTTGAGATGTGCCCATATTTTATGTGTAAGAAAAAATGGATTTTAGTACCATGGTCTGACCAATATGAGCTTGGTCCCTAATAGGTGTTCCTAAGTATTGGATGATCGTGCCTCAAGAGTATAAATGAACATGTGATGAAGGAACTTGTTGGGAGTTCTTCTCAAGGGTTGATGTATGGAATTCTTCATGTGGGGATAACACTATAGATGATTTAAGCGTGTGATTTTTTTGATTGGGTTTTAGAAAATGTTGGAATTGATGTGTTTGGGATCCTAACCCAAAAGTGATTATGATTTTTTGGTGGTTATTGGATGTGAAAAATTGGGTTACTTATAGAAAACAGAATGAAAATTGATATGGGTATTGTATAATGAGATTCATATTGGGTTAGTTTGTTTTGTATCTAGAATATCCAGCATGCATGTATCCTGACTAACAAATATCAAGTATATGTCATACAATCCAGGAATACATCAATAATAATAATATATCCTATCTCTCACTAATCAACAAAGGATAACCCTTACATACTATGCTCTTATATATAATATAAGGGAAGATACTGAGGATTTTGAGGTTTGGGTTGAATATCTTATATTAGTAAGAAGGAATGATGTATTTCGAGATGAAAATATTCTCTCACTTATTGTTAATGAAAGTGAAGAACATGCACCTTCTATTAATAGAACATTATGTTATTTTTATACCAATAAATAGTTTTAGATACAGAGCTAGAAAATAGTAAACATTGAAGGCTTTGAGAAATCATGTAAAACAGGTGAAAATACCATTTTAAAGAGCCAAAACAAATTTCCATACTGTATACATATTATGTAGTAATGAAAAAAAGATTTTAAAACAATCAATAAATTATGGATTTATAATTAATGTTTTAGGAATAGAGAACCTACCTCAACCTCAAGGCGTGATGATTTTAATGATGAAAACTAAAATCATTTTTTCCACTTCCACGCATATGCATATTCACATATATATAACGACACATGACCCCTATGTACAAATATTTATGGCCAAATATACACAAGGGGGTCCTTATATATTTATGTTATACTTGCATATACCCTGTTACACTTACACACATATTCATTTTTCCTATCTATATATAATCACACCTAGCCCGAATATATATTAATACAGCCATGAGTGAATATATATAAAGGGGAACTTATATATGTATATTAATATCTATGATTACCCTTGTAAGTTTCCTTCAATAATGGCTTCTTGAATCAACCTCAACGAGATCCAAAATGCACTTAAAAATATAAGGAACCCAAGAATCACAAAAATCCCTAATTAAAAATGGTCCAAAGGATAAAAATGGAATAAAACGTACCTAAATCTGATGTCGAAATCATTACATTTGATCATGGTGGATTAAACCATCCTCGTCATAAGAAACCACCTTTAATGAAATAATGTGAAAAGAAGTGAGAAATAAGGACTTCTTATATATATATATAGGTTACCTCCTTCAATGATATTTTGAGGGTAGATAAATAGTTTGTTAATAATTATTCATAAAACCTTTTTCTATATTCTGAGAAATAATAATGCCTCTAAAAATATTTTTTGAATACCTTCTCTTCAATTCTATTTGATAATTTTCAAAAAGTTGTGTCGTGTGCAAGAAGATTATGTTCTACCACATGCTACTAAATATTTTAGAATCAGAGCAGAGAGTTAAGGAGAACCAAAACAGAACCTATTATAGACTCCGAATATCAAAGGGTGATAGAAAAATCAATTTTATATGAATAATTGATACTTTTCATTCTGAATAATAATAGAGGATAATCACACCTTTTTCAATAATTGTTATATTCAGGATGATGTTCTTACAAGTATATACTATTTAATTATTCTATATAAACTTAATGATCTTGTGGAAACCCACTTTGATTGCTACTAGTCTAGAAAATGATTGAAAATAATTCATACCTTTCATACTAAGAAAGATTAAAGAGTAGACAATCATACCTTTTTCAATGATTGTTATATTTAGGACGATGTTTTGAGAAGTCTAGCCTCTTGAATTTTGAAAACACAAAGACCATCTATTGCAATTTTAATCAATGTGGTCAATAGAGTGATAAATTATTTTCTAATTCAATTATGTTTGATTAAAATACAAATCAAGAATGAATCCCATAATAGTAAAATAATAAAGGAAACAAGTCTACTTTGAGAAGATATCATATGTATAAATATAAAATCACTTTTCCCAATATGTTTTCCAAAAGGTTTTATGATAAATAATTCGATGACAAGAACTATAATTTTGAAAATTTATATATATTATACTGTATCTATAGACATAAGCATCGCCATAAGTATTTTCACTATAGGGTTGAAAATTATGTATTTAGTTTAGTATTTAAGTAACACAGTTTATTTATAAGCATAAGTTGAAGAAACTATAATTGTTAGGCTATATATATATTATCTGAAATTATGTATGTATTATTGTATTTATATAAGAATAATTGTAAGCATAAACATATTATTAATTATTACCATAAACATATTCACTATCAATTTAGAAATTTTATTATATTTCATTTCATCACATGAACCTAGACATAGGCATAAGCATATGAAAATATGTGAGAAAAGTATATAAAAATAGATATGTGATGAAATTTATATGAAAAAATAGTTGAAAGTGGATATTGAACAAATATAAATCAAAAGTATCAAATATATAATATTTCATGTGGATATTGAATAAATCTTAATAATAAATAAATTCTATATAATAATGGAATACATGTTTATAAATAATTGGTATATCATAAATAAAGATGAATTGATGTCATACCTAGAAGGAAAAATGTTTGTCCATTTTTTTAGACTTTATTTTATTTGTAATGTAAAGGGATGAAAATGAATATTGAATTTCATTTCTTCTTAAGATAGAAAAATCCAAAGTGATGATTGTATTTCCATTTGTAGTGGAAACTTTTTCATTAAAATCTTACAGTAGATTCATCAATAATAAATAACATATTAATAGATGAAAAAATATTCAATATTGTAATTTAATTCATTGAACATAAACTATTATGGAGGAAAATTATTAACCAATGGAGTGTAATGTTTGTAAATTTTGACTTATTGAAGACATGACAACATCAATCATTTCAATCCAAAACTCTATGAAAATGAGTCATTAAGTGATCTAAGAATGGATCATTTTATAAATTATTACACTCAAATGAATGAAAATATAAAATTTAAGACAACTAACTTGTGAATAGTTTTTTGGATATAGGGGTATAAAGTATACTAAGTATATGAAAAAGCTTCAAACTTCATATTACTATTACAGTAACATAATATAACTCCTTTAAAAGTATAGATAATAGTTGATGTTCATGTTCAGTGAAAAGATGTATATTCTAGAATTGGGTTTCCAATCAACCAATAGAAGAGGAAATAGTGAAGAGGGAATCTAATGGAGTTCTTGTATGGGATACACATGTAAAGAGAGGAAAAAAATCAGAGTAGGAAATGGTAGAATGTGGGGGACATGGAAGATGAAAGACATGTTTTGGTATAAGTATACACAACATTATAATTACTAATTAGGGTTTCACAAACACAATATAACTCATTATAGAAGAATAACTAAACATAAATGTAACTTCAATATATAAAAAAATAAATATAGATTTAGAAGTCGGTATTCACACAGTTAATACATAATCATAGTTGATAAAAATCAGTTTATATAAAGATACTTAAATATAACACATATTCAATATTATAAATAATCATTACATATACAAGACACACACACATTGAATATCATACAAAATAAAAATTACATACCATAAATTATGAAATTTCCAATGGAGTTCTCCATTAAAAAATAAATTACGGTTAACAATTTTTGTTCTACACTGTATTACAAATTTGGATTATTCAATACAATAAAAACATATATCTAAAATATATAAATAATAACATACATCATATAAAAATTACATACCATAATTTATTAAATTTCTAGTTGATTTTTCTATTAAAAAAATAAATTACGGCAACCAATTTATGGTATACGTTGCATTACAAATTAGGATTATTCAAAATAACAGAACTCAAATTCCGAATGAACAAAAAAGATATGAAAAATGAAACACAAATCCTTTAGATGGTTTTGTGTGTGTGTATTTTGATATATTTATACAAATATAATATATATATATCAAAATATATATAAATTACAATATAGATTCAAAAAAACATGCAGTGTATTAAGAGATTTTGAAAATGATACATTTATCTTTGTAATACAAATAACATTATACCGATTGATATTAGAAACTTATTAATGAAGAAATGATTATACATTTTTTATAATAAATAGAATTAATTGCACAATTAAAATTAAATCAATCTAAAAATTGAATAAAAATAATAAATAAACAAATAATGAAATTTACAAATAAAATTTTTAAGCTAAGAAAGTTTTTCATACCTAAGTAAAAAATAAGAGTAGTATCAATTACTATGAACACATTGAGAAGTATAAATGGTGTCTCAATTCCTATTTAACTAAAATAGAAATATTATGTTCAAAAAAACATATATAAAAAGTAATCCCATGAGGAACATTATTCAATGCATCATAGCTATTATCCTAATCATACATAGGAGGAAGAGGGTGAATTATCAAGTTTTGTAAGAGTAATGAAGTTTGAAAAACACTAAGTTGTTAATGAGTTTACAACAAGACATATTATGAAAAACTTATAAAACAAAATATTAAAATAATAATAACCAAGAAACCAAGAATTTATAAATCAAAGGGTAGTTCTTAGTAATTATCTCAGGCATTCAATCAAATAAACACATATAAATTTTATAGAAGTTAGTGCAAAAAAGATATCATATACTACCTAATGATGTTTAGAAGGTGTAGTGTCTGATTGAATAACATATTTTTGGACCTAAGTTTGTACTTTCTTCCATGGGAGTGCCATTAACTATAACTGGCCAAAGTCAAAATAAGGGGACTGTATGATGCTGATGAATCAACTGAAGGTGAAAATAATATCTTCAAATGAGTCCAATGAAGACGGGGATGGATGATTTGGAAGTTATTTGAAGTTGATATTCACAAAAATCAGTACAAATATAAGATACTATTGGTGGGGAGTCATTTTGGGAGTTTTTGGGGAGGGTGTTGAGGGTTGTGGGGGAGATCTATTAGGAAATAAGGGAGGAGGTGGGGATGCCACTCGGAGTAGCTTTACTGGGGGAGGAGTAGGATCACTGAGAGGAGGGTCATGGAAAGGAGGCATCAGGGAAGGTTTCCGGGGGGTTAGAGTTTTTGAGGAGGATCCATCGAGGAGGGTGTTGGGGTGTCGACCTCTGTATTGGGGGTGTTGAAAGTTTTTTTAGGGGGAGCTGTCAGGAAGGGGGGAGGAGGTGGGGAGGCCTCTGTGAGGGCCTTCAAGAGAGAAGGATTGTGGGAAGGAGGGTCTTGGGGACTAAGAATCGAAGAAGGAGTTGAGGATTTTGATGGTCTTTTGGGAAGAGAGATCAAGAGGTAGAGAAAAAATGAATGTGGATTGGGCCAACTTTTGTGGAACCGTGGAACTATGTGAGGCTGTACCCATCTGTTTTTTAAACTGTGGAAATTTAAGTGTGGTTATAGACTAGTTTTATAATATTTGATGTGGTTCCAATACACATGATAGAAAAAATATGAATTCCATATGATAATACTGGAACACAGTTTAGTGAGAGAAGATTTTGGGAGGAAACCCTAAGTGTTAATCTCAAAAGGAAGGAAAGGTAGGAGAAATATAATTAAGGGTCATTAGTATATTAGTAATTTCACACTTTTAAATAGCCTTCACGGTTTAGAAATCCATGTAAAAATTGTTCTTCCATTGATGATTAATAGACATACCTCACATGGTTTGCTCACACAGTTTCTATAAACCATGTTGAGCCCATGCACAACCACTCGTTAAGTGCCACTAAGAATGAAACATGTTCAAAGATCTCCAAAAAAATCACAAGCTGTGAGGATCTCGTACAAAAAACTTTATAGGTCCTCACATGGTTGTTTTCTCTATCAATCATGGTTTTATAAACCATACTTAGTGAGTTTATAGGTCAAAAAATTTCTACTTGTAGGCCACACGATCTTTCCAAACCATGTGCCTCAGTCTGCACACATTGAAAACGTGGGTTTTCAACCTCCAATGGACCGAAAACCCAACTTAACACTCTAGAAACATTCCAATCATTATTCCTCTTCTAAAAACATGTTTTTGGATCAAAAGAAAACTTATAATTAAGTTTTTTTGATCAAGAAAAGATTTTATCTACACACCAAAATCTAAAAATTTCAAAACGGGTGAGGAATTCAACCTACTCCACAAACCTATGACATTAAATGTTACACCTTACATAATATTTGATCTATCCCCTTAATATTTCTTCTTCTTTCTCTTATAAAACCAGAATATTACTGCATCTTACTTATATATTTTCTATGATATGTGATTAATGTTTCGAAATTCATTCAATGTACCTTAAGATTTATACATAATTTAATGTTCATTTATATATCTATTTTTTTATATAAATAAACAGAGATATATTTTTTATGATGATCAATTTATTTTGTACCATATCAAAAAAATAAACATCAGATCTCAGTTACTAGAGTTGCGGTGTTACAGTTGGTATAAAAGAAAGTTTAGTAGAAACATTATAAATTTAGAAAAAATAATTAGAGACCATAACTATATGCAAAACCTTTAGGATATTATATAAATATTTCTAGATTTCATGACATAAATATACAATAAATTTATATGAATTACATATTTTGATTTATAATTCATAGTTTTATTTATCAATAAATTACTTATAGGCCATTTTTTATAATTAAAACCTAATGTTTGGAATTGAAACCATGAAAAAAACTATAATAAATATACAGGTTTCCCTATAAATAAATTTCGTGATGGTAGTATTGGAAAGGAGTGAATTATAAGTATATTAGGGTAGTTGATTCATGTTATGACAAATAAACATTCCCATAAGGAATAACCTGTTACTCTACAACATGGTGTAATAATGTCAGATTACTTCATGTGGTAGCAACCACCATCATTAAATTGAACCATGAATCCATTAGTTGTTGAATAGTGGATTAAGTCTTAAGATAATGTATTCCTTGACTTGAGATTTAGTGAAATAGATAAGGTTATCATGTATTTATATTATATAAGAGTATATTTTATTCAATAACGGTCTTATATTAAAAACACTTGGAGGGAAAAGGAGATAGAGAAAAAATAATTTTAGTATTTTAAGGTGTTGTTCTTCTAAAATTACATTCCTTGTGATAAATTATCTTAGAATTAAGGGATGTTCTGGATTTTCAAAAAAAAAATAAAGAGGAGTCATTTTCTAATAATGAATCTAACTTCACAAGGTTATTGTTATGTTGTAAGGATCCAAATTTAAACATTAAATATTCTAGTGATTTTAAACTACATATCACTTTGTCACATTACAGTTTTTTAGTTTAATAGTTTTAGTGAAATCAGTTATAACTCTTACAAAACAGAACCATATTTACAAAGTGGACACTTCTAATCAATATCCATTTTTCCACCAAAAAAACTTTTATAAAACCAATTTCTTCCCATATGTATCTTTAAAATTTTAATCTTGACCTTATCCTTGTCCTGAATCCTTTTTAGCCTATATGAAAAATATTTTGAGATGTGGGATGAGCATAGAATCTTATTAAGGTATAGAAAAAAAATATAAGTCATTAGGGAATGAATACTTATAAAAAATTTATTATTAAAAATAATATTTTGGATCAAAATAAACATTATCTTAACCAATAAATAACCTTCAATTCCAAAATAATTTTTAAAACATATAATTATATGTCATAAATTAAAAATAAAAGGCCTAATTGTTTTTTTGAAATCATGATAAACTCATAGAAACCTTTTCACAATGTTATATCTTTCAAACTTATGAAGTTTCATTTATTTTCAATTACCTTGTGAAATCAGATTATTTATATAAAAAATCATATAAATTTTATACAAACTATATAGGTAAGTTAGGAATCATTTTTAAATCATTCTTACTTACACATGGAATAACCATCCTGGATATACTTGGAGTAATCGTCACAATTACTATTAAAATAACCATCACAGTTATACTTTTAATAACCATTACAGTACATTAACAAAATCAATTAAGAAAAATCTCATTAGTTAACTTCATAACATATTTGGAATAACAATATTAGTATATTCTAAAATTCTCTTATGAGAAATATAATCGATTAACACTATCCCTCTACCCAATGCATTGGATATCTATAAGAGTTTCACCTTCCTTTGGGTTATAACAGAACCACCCATCATCATAAATAATTATCAATAACCATAAGATAAATAAAGTATATAGATATTTAATTTAATCATAATATAGAAGTGAAATCATGTACTTATTTCTTTGATAAATATATACACTATTAAATATCGTTAAAAAATTCATGAGAAAAATAAATTTCCAATTTGAAATCGGTTTTTTAGAAAAAAATTGTGCACATATGAAGGAAAATATTTTCATTGAAAAGAACCATATAAAATTTAAATTAAATATTTAAATTAAAAATTATTCATGATGGTGGGAAAATCCATTCATTTCTTATAAGTTAAAAAACATTCAATTCATATTTTTTCGATGAACAAAAAATGTAACTTGTTTAGAAAATTATAAAAATATTTCTTTAAAACCATTTTTATGATGCCAAAGATGGGTAAAAATAAATTTAAAGAAATGAAAATATGAATTACATCATTAAATGAGTGTTAGAAAACAACCACATTTATAATTATAAAAAAAATAGTTTTAAGGGAACCATTAAAAAATATTTTTAAAAGAAATATCCTTAACATGAGTCTGAATCATCATATAAGTTATTTATTTTCTTAAATAATAGATATATGTTCATTTTTAATTTTTTAAGAACTTTTTTTAAGTATATAATTACTTTTATTTCATCCCATTATTTTCAATATTTATTTACTTAATAAATTAAATTCACACTAGATGTTTTGATTATATTCGGTTTATAAGTCAAAAATGACTTAAGTATGTATCCTATGGTTAAAGAGGTAGTTACTTCATGATATCTAGAATAATAATCATGAAATAATTATCCTTTGTATAAATAAATAATTATTTTGAAGCCAATCATGATATATATTCGTGAAAATGGATTATTTTACAATGATAAAGATGACATGTCATACGTACGCATGAGTAATGTTTCCATTTTTCAACGATCAATGTGGAAAAGAAGTTATGTATTATTTATCTTTAAAAATGATCATAATATAATATATATGAAATTATTTATTTATTTACACACACACACACACACACATATATATATATATCATACATGCAATTTAGTGATGAAAAATAATTCACATCGCACCATGGAGGTGGTAGTCCACACGCACGCACGAATGACGTTATCATTTTCCATAGTATGGAATGATAATAAATAGTTTGTTATATTATATTTAAATTATAATATATATTTCATGAATATTATATATATATATATATATCTTAAATCTATAATTATAATCAATCTTGAGAGATGGTGATGAAAATTGAATTTCATCAGTTCGTGAGGCGGTAATCTGTCGTACACACAAATGATGAATTCCTTTTACATTAGGTAGATGTTGGAGACAAATATTGGTTATTATATAAAATTAATTACATATAAATATATTTATAATACTTTTTTTATTATTTTATCTTATTTTGAGAAGACTATAATGAGGTGGAATAAGAAATAAAATTAAAACATGTTGTTAGAAACTATACCTCTTCTTTGGAAAGCCTCCTTCAATTAGCACCTTAAGACCTATAAGGTTAGAATTATGACTTAACCAAGGATTATATATTGAGAATAGGTATTATATGAATGAATTTTGGAATGTATTAGATGAACCAAAAAGATATTTAACTTTGAAATAAAGGGAATAAGATATTCCATTTTATAATAAAGGGGAGATGAACTCTTGGAATCTCACAAAATATTCAAATATTAAAAATTAATTATCAATTATAAATGTCTCAAAAATAATTTATTTCATAGATAGTATGATTATAGATAAAAAATATCTCATAATATTAAGATTATTTAAGTTTTGATCTAATGTTTACCTGTATCTTTTTTTTTTGAACCCCTCATTAACCCCTTTCATGCTTACTAAGACAACAAGGAATATTACTCTTTGAGGGTAAATATAGTTACTAAAATTAAAAAAATGGCCCATAAATGGACCATTTTTGATATTATAATTCATTTCATAATCAAGTTTTTGAATATAATATTTTTATGAATTTTATATCCTTCAATAAATTATTATTTATTATAATATATCATTAATGATAATTTTTTGAACTATTAATTAAATTTTTGTTAATAACATCAAGATAAAAATTAAAATGCAAACCAAATATTTTATTACATAACTAAAATTTAATTTCCATTTATAAAATTAAAACATAAAATTAGTAATAAAAATTATATTATTTTTAATATTATTAATATTATTTTTCTTATTTTTTCCATTAATTGAATAATTATAGTGTCAATGTTGTGTAAACATTTAATGTAAATATTTCTTCATTACAAATTAAAATAAATTAACATGAAAAAAATAATATTTAATATTTAAAATTTATATTTTTAAAATAACACATCCTCTTATTATCCCAATGTTAATATTATTATTATTATGAAAAAAAGAGTGCCGCATTTTAAAATTTTTAATCGATAAAATATTATAAAAGAGATAATCTTATACAAATGCACACAAAATTTCATTTTACTAAATCTTGGATGTGTATGGATGAAATTGACTCATAAAATGAAATTAAGAAAAATTTAAGGGTCATTTTATAGTTCTTATCATTTTATTTTTTACTTTCATTACTCGATTTTTCCTTTACCCTGGAGACAAAAATTAATAGGTTATCATTTATATTGAACAAAAATTAAATGGATATATTTACCAAATTTAGAAACACTAGTTACAAATATGGAATCAAATTTTAAAAATTCAAAACATATAAGTGTAAGAATATAATTTTATATTAAACTGGAAAAATGCAATGAAAATAGGAGTTTTTTAAAAATGTCTTTTGAAATATAAAATGTTTTTAAAATAAATTCAAGTATAAAATTAAGTTCAAAGTAAATAATTAAATAATATTAAATAATAATAATAAAATATAAATTTTAAAAATAATAAAAAATTGAATTTCAATTTATAAATTATTTAAAATAAAATACAACTTTCAATTAAAAATCATTATTTTTCACTATTCATTGAAATATCAATATTTTTATAAAATTATGAAAAATTCATCCTAAGATAATTTTGAAATGAGAAATTCAAAAAATGAATTCATTTTTTAAAATCAATTTTCTAAAAGTTTCAACAAACAATTATCATTTTCACTTATAAAAATTAAGAATCCCCATTTTTTGAAGAAAATAAATATTTTATGAATAAAATGATTTTGAAAAAAATTGATGTATTATTTAAAAAGAATTAAATAATACATTTTATATTAAAAGGGACATTATATATTTAATAATTTATGTTATATTATTCACTCTATCCAATTTAACAGCTTGTTTATAATAGTCACATTTAGATAATAATAATTTTTTGTTCGTTTAAGCTCAGTGTTGTGTATCTTAAACTTTATGAAACATAGTATACCTTTCTAGAAACTTTTTATATTACATTATCCCCCCAACCATTTAACAAATTTAATCATAAAGATTTTAACATAGGTTTGGAAACCTAAGTTATATTTTTCAACATTCCTTTGTGGAAAACCCACATCATTAAAAGAGTCATTAAAAAATTAACTTGAAAAGATATAAGGAGAAGTATATATGACATCTATAATAATACATAGTAGGTTTGAAAGTAGGATAACATAATTGGTAAGTGAAAACATTGATATAGAAAAAAATAATAACTCCCAAGCACTGATATAGACTGACAGAGAACATGGTGATGAGGAAATTAATCATCACAAAAAGGTAAAGTCGTGATGTGTTTAAAGGTCATTGATTTCCCCATAAAAAAGTAAACAAATAATATTTTTATTTCAAGATACATTTACCTTATATAAATAATTCCTTTATCATCTATTCTAAGATAATAAAGAAGTATACTTACTTCTCAAACGGGATTTCATCTTTTAATCAATTTTAACCACATACTCATCTTTTTTTCTCTAAAGATGAGTATTCAAGATGAAATTTTTTTCATTCCTAAAGAACTAAAATGAAATTATATTGGATCAAAAATTCCATAAATGTTTAATAAGATATTTATACTATATTTATACATTAACCAAAACCTAAATGGTTATGACAAGATAAAATATTTCCCAAAATGAATAGAACATCATATAGATTAAAGCAACTTCTATTTAAGAAATTGAAAAGAAATACCAGAAGACCAAATTCATAATTAAATAAATAATTATCCCTAAAATTAATAATATTATTATTGAATAATATTGAAACCCAAAAATCATAATAATTTTATCACGTAGTCTTTCAAAATTAATTTAGCATTTATTTTCAAATAACATCATTCTCTTTTAATTACTCATTCCAAAATATATATTCCCTAATCATATAATCTCCAAGATATGCTAATAATTTCCATAAGTAATCTAAATCCCCTTAAATACACATTAAAATCATATATTCTTACAAAAGATAATTTAATATTTATTACTCAAACAAAAACCCATAGTATTTTGGTTACCTCAATCCTATAATGGTTCCCAAAATTATAATGATGTACTTAAAAAATAACATTAGTCACTTAATCACCAAATTAATTTTCAATCTCATGGTTATCTATATGATGAATCATTTTTTCCAAAAATGAACTTCTCATTTTTTATTCAGATCATTTAAATAAAGAAAAACAATTTCATACTAACCTGGACATCATCTATGTTAGTGGAAGGTGATGAAACTTTCTTGTCATTCAGTTGTGGGTTTAATCCTTGAGGGCTTTCCATATGTGATGGGTTTTCGCCTAGATGGCAAGTTTTACTTTTTCTGAAACTATATATAATACTTATATCGATCCAATAAATGTGATAAAAATCCTAAAAAATAACATTATCATATTCAATATTAATTTTTTTAACATAAAATGTTATTTCATACCTTTCACCTTGCATCCCAAAAATTGAAGTAACCCATAATTACCTCAAAACAAAAGATCATATAAACCCAAAAGGTTATCCATTTCTTGAAACTTATGTCCATAAGATTAAAAAAGTATTATTCCTCAAATAATGTTTTTTCATGAAAAACGTAAGGGTTATATATACCTCAAGAAAATATCAAACCTAAATTAAAGTCTCCCCACGTACTCCCATCATAAAAAGAGTATTATGTATTTTAATCTTATGGTAATCGATAAAACTGCCCCAAAATCATAAATCTTGAATCTCTTATATTTATGAATCATCCAAATTAAACATTATTCATAATAAATTAACCATTATTTTCCATATTATTCCTTAATATTTCTTTCTTATAAATAAAAAAAATTAATCATGTTCTAATATTTAACAATGTAAAAACATAAGCCAATAAATAATCCATAACTTTCACATGTAATTTGTAGTAATTTCATTTTAAATTGTAATGGAATTATGCATTTATAAATATATATCTACATTATCTTTCTTGTATCATTAATGATCCTTCCCCTTATGACATCAATTTTCATAATGACCATCCTCTCCACATTTAAAACAATAAGTTGATACCTTGGGAAAAGATTCTTTCCCCTTAATATAGTTACATAAATTCTTCTTTTATCCTTGGAATATTATTGATTTATGAACTCATTTACCAAATATAAATCATCTTCCCATTATTTTAATATATTTCCTTGGATTCTTCTTCCCACATTCATGGTACATAATTTGTTGAATCTTAATACCTTTATGATCTTCATCACCCAAAATTCCAGGGATCTTAATTTCTATCATTCTGATGAGTTGGTAAACTCACCTAGGTTCAATTTGTTAATCATAACTCCTAATAAATGTTTAATAATAAATAAAAGTTTTCTCACTATAACTCCCATTCCATTTTTCACATTCATACAACCACTTTATTTTCCTTTGAATCAATTTTTACAATGGTTCTTTCTTGATCCATTAATTTACTAAAAAAATGGTTAGTGTGATAATAATAATAATAAAATCATAGTAAACTATATTATAAGGATAATAAAAACTTATATATCATAAACCATGGTATCCAAAATAACCATGATTTTTCTCTAACATATTATCATTTGCAATTATAGTGGACTTTTAACTTATGTTAAAATAATATCCTAACATTTAAAGTAATCTAAATACTACTCTCATAACATCTGTAAGGACCTGGCCATAAAATTTACATATTATAGTTATTTAAAACTATATTTCACTTTATCACATTCCCAAAGGTCTTTTAGGTTTATGTTTTTTTAAAATAGTTTATAACACTAATATAACAAAACCATATTTTACAGAGTGGACACTTCTTATCAATATCCATTTATCCACCCAAATATAACTTTTAAAAAGAAACATTTTTTCCGTTCATGACATTTCCCCAAAAAATTGATCATGAAATCATCATTATCCCTAATAATCCATCATCCCTCTAAAAACATTTTAAAATTTGGGATGAGAAAAAAATCTCAGTAATGGGTATAAAAAAAACAAATAAGTCATTAGTCCAAGAATAATTCTAAAATTTTTATATTTTCAAAATAAACTTTGGGAAAAAAATAAACATTTTCATGTCCAATAAATCACCTTCTCTACACATATTTTTTTAAAAAACTTTCCACAATAAATAAAAAGGTAAAATAATAGTCATAAAGTTTTCTATTAAATCATGAAAAAATCATATTAAATTTTTCACAAAGTTATATATTTCATCCTTAAAAAGTAGAATATACTTTCCTTTACCTTGGGAAATTAGAATATTTCCGTAAAAACACAAAGAAACTATAGATAAATAAATTAGGTAACATGATTCATCATTTTCATATTATTTTTACTTACACATGAAATAATTGTTAGGGTTATACTTGGAGTAACCATCACAATTTCAAATGAAATAACCATCACAATTATACTTGAAAAAACCATCATAATATATTCCAATAATAACGTAAGAGGTACCTAATCAGTTAACTCCATCCCATGTTTCAAATAACCATTATAGTATATTCTTGTATTCTCTTGTGATAAAACTAATCAGTTAACTTCATCCCTTTACGCAATGAATTGGGAAACTATAATGATCTCACTTGACTTCAGTTTATAAAGGAACCACCCATCCTCATTAGTAATTCCCATGAAACATCACATAAATAAAGTATATATAGAAGTAATTTCATTTTAAAACATAATTGTACTTAATTATTTTTTTTATTTTATGAATAAAAATACATTTAGAAATCATTAAAAAAAAATTTGGAAAATAACCATTCCATATGAAATCATTTATTTTGAAAAAATTACACATATATAAAGAAAAAAAAATATATTTTAGAAGAACCATGTAAACTTATAAATGAATCATCAAATAAAAAATTAAGCAATTAATGTGATAAAATATTTTAATACCATATAAGTTAAAAAACATTCCTTCCATATGTTTTTCAAAAAAGTCAAAAAGTAACTCCTTTGGAAATTGACAAAAAGATTCTATTCAAACCATTTTTAAGAAGTAAGACATGGGTAAAAATGAATTTAAAAATAATATAGAAATAGTAAAAACATTATGTAAATATTTAATAGAAAATTATTAAATGGATATGGAATAAAAATAGGGTTTTACATGAAACATTAAAGAATATTTCTAAAACAAAGTCCCCTACCTTGATTTTGACTCGTCATACAAGTTATTTATCCTCATAAATAATAAATATATATTTATTTATTATTTATTAAAAAAATCATATTGATTATTCATTTTATCTTATCTCTTATATTTCTATTATTTATTTATTAAGTAATTAAATTCACATTGGATGTTTTGACAATATTTAGTTCAAAATTCCAAAATTACTTAGGTACGATTACTATGGTAAATGTATCCATTAATAAATAATATATAGTATAATTATGATTGTATAATTATATTTTTCTTAACATAAATTACAATTTTAATTCCAATAATGAAAAATAATTATGAAAAATTGATTGTGCTACAATCATGGAGACGATAGGATGTGTGTACGCATGAGTAATGTTTCCATTTTTTCAATGATCATCCTAGAAAGACGGTATTTATTATATTAAAATTTCATATTGATAATAAAATAATAAATATGATATCATTTTATTATTTATAATTATATATGCCATCCATGTGATGTGGTGATTAAAGATTAATCACATCGCTTCGTGGAGTTGGTAGTCCACACATATGTATGAATGATGTTATCATTTTATAATGCACATAAATTTATGAAAATATGTGCAATATTATCATTCAAAAATGATAAATATTTCATTAATATCACATATATATAACTTAAATCCATCATTATAACTAGTGTTGAGATATGGTGATGGAAAATGAATTACATCATATCATGAGGAGGTAGTATTCTGTACACATAATGTCATAGCCTGGATCTTGTAATAATATTATTTTATAATTTTATGTGGTTTTGTGATATTTTTCCAAGGTGCAGGCCGATCCCGATTTAATTTTTTTATTTTTTCCGAAACATGAGAATTTTGGGTGTGAAAACATCTGACGCCCAGGCTGGGCATAGTCGAAGCCGTGCGGCTTCACCAGTTCACCATGAGGCCTTCCTGGTGTTCAAAAAATATTAATTAATTAGTTTATCAAATGAATGATTAAGTGAGCATAATAAAAAATTAGAAAATCAAAATGATAATTATAAGTGTAACAATAATAATGGTGATGATATCATTTAAGATTATTAAGATTATTGTTATTAGTAAAATAATAATTATTATTATTTTTAATTCTAAATTATTAAGTATTATTATTATTTTTAAATTATTGATTTTTTATATTATTATTAGGGTTGCATTATTTTTTTGTTTTTTATTTTCTTCTCTCTTTTTACATTCATTATTCTTGCCTCCTCCACCCTCTCATCCCATCATGTCCCTATCTACGTGCTGATTCCTCCACCTTGTCTATTGTAACCCAGTTCGTCCTCCTTTTAGGCAACCCACATGTCATCCGACCTCCCTTGCGTCTCCCAGCCTTCGACAATCGTCCCCACTCACCCTCCCCCCCATCACGACCCCTCCTTTATGATTCACACGACATAGTCACAGCTCCCCTTCGGCACAAACCCCCTCTATCGGTGCGATTTACAGTGCCCTGCTTTTCTTTTTCTGTGAAAATCCCCTCTTACAACCCCCTCCTTGCATATCCCACCCCACCTCAGACACTTGATTCATCTTAGGGTAAGGGTTTTTCTTCCTCTTGGTTAGGGTTTTGGTTTTTACTATGGGTAGGGTTGCATTTTTAGGATGAGGTCTTGATCTTTTGAGTTCAATCTCACTTTGTTAGTGTTCTTTGTTGATATCTTGATGTGCAGTTGCAGTTCAACACCAATTTCTCAATTTTTCTCCACATGAGGTAGGTGGAACTATTACCAAAAATGATTATATGATTTTAATTTGTTTATTTGAATTTATAATTATGTTTAATGATTTAATTATGAGGTGTGAATGTGTTGGAAATGATATTTATAATAAAAAGTGTGTTCCCTTGGCATGTTAAGCTTATTGTGAAACTTTTAATTTGATATGAAATATTTTTTTGTAATTGAAAACATATGTTTTTATGGTTTTATTGTGCGTTTAGTTTTATAGTGGAGTTTTTATATGAAATCAAGTTTGTTTTTGGTATAAACTCTCATATGATAATTTGAAGTGTTTTATAAACTATTTAATTAGATATATTTAATTAAATGTGATGTAAAAAATGTTGGAAAAACCTTGTGTATAAAGTTGTATTTGATTCCAACAATTGTCAATGATGATCTAAATGAAGAAGGATATGTAGGGATTCATGTAATAAAGTGATCAGGAAACATCTCACTGTTCAAAGAGACCATGAAAGAGACTAAATAAGGAGAAATTCTTTATTGCATGAGGGATAATGTGAACATTTTAAGATTTAATAATGATAATACAAATATGATAAAATGATGCCGGTTATATTCAGTGTTGGTTGGAAAGACAGTTTTTGATGGATGAAAAGGGAGTTTGCAATGAATGGGGTCATTCGTTTGAGACTGAAAGTAGTGTTGAAGGTCACTGATCCTCAAGATTTTTGTTACATCAAAACTATCATGAAAGTCTCCAAAAATCATACCAAAAGATCCACCTTCTCAATAGGGTCCAAATGCCACAAACATCTTGTTAATCATACATGTGGTTTGTAAGATACATGTGTTTTTTTAAACTGGGGGCCAGTTACACAGAATGGTATGCACTGACGGAAGATAGTATGGGGAACGGTATGCGTTGAAGGCATGAAGTATGCGGTGAAAGGCATGCCTAAGGTTGTCAAAAATAGTTCTCAGCATGGTACATGGTGAAGCCGTGTGGTACGTGGAACGATGCACAGAACTAAAAATAGTTCACATTGATGGTACGCGGTGAAGGCATACGGTATGAGAAGTGCTTCCAAAAATGGTTAGAAGCGACGGTACGTGGTAAAGAGATGCAGTTTGTGGATAAAAAAAATACAGTACGTGGAAGGTTAATGGAACACGATAAAGGTTCACAGTGTAGTGGAGTGTAGTACGCGGTGGAGGCTAACAGTACACGGTAGATGCTAATAATACTCATATGAAGTTCAGTTTACAAATTGTCTCTCATTGAAAATTTTGGTTATTAGGATTACCAAAATTTTTGGAGATATGTGACTATTTAATGAGAAATAATCCCCTTTATTATGTGAGGATATTGATGATTAAATTATCGGGTAGAAATTTAGTGAAGTCTAAAGTGGTATGAGAATGAGAAGACGATACGTGGAAAGAATCATCCGCGTAAGGAAAAGAGTTTGCGGAAGAGGACGTGGTTCATGCAGGAATTTTGTGCAGTACGTAGCCGAGAAAGTAAGTACGTAGAGTAGGAAGGTATGTGGAGGAGTGGAGAAATACATAGTGGATAAAGGTTGTACGCGGAGTTGGGCAGTTTGTAGATTAGGGCCGTATGCGGATGAGATGTATGCTACGTGGAAGAAGCAGTGGTACACAAAAACAGCAGTGGTATGAAAAATCAATAGTAGTACATGGAAACAGCTGCATGGTATGCGGAAATAGTTACACGGTACATGGAAATATTAGCAGTATGCCGAAACAACTACACAGTACATGGAAACAATAAGTAGTAGGCAGAACACCCAAGGATGCCTAAAAATTGACCAAATCAGTTTGCAAAATTAATTTCCATAACTTATCAGTGTATTAATAAATAAATTAAATCTTGGGGTGATTATGAGACTTCAACAGAGCATACATTTTCAGTTGAGGATGTATGATTTAATTCTAAACAGTTGAAGTAACCTTGATGTTGTTAAACTGAGTGAATATTCTTCCAATATAGTGAGCAAAGGGGGGGTCATCAAAAGTGATCTGAGGGACATAGTGTGATATCCTTAAAACCATGTAAATGTTATTCACCTAGCACTGAAGGATTCTATTAAACTCTTGTAATACACAACCAGTGAAGATTAGTAGAATTTGGTACGACCAGAAACATGTCGGCGTATGCTCCTTGGATGTAGCCCTTAGCAGTGAACCAAGTAAAAAGTGTTGTGTTTTCTTTATTCATGTGAATGATTTAATTACTGCACATATCTATCATATATGTATTAAAAATGGTTCATACCAATGTGGGAACAAGATCGAGGAATGATAAAAAAAATTAACCCCTGATTCACCCCCCCCCCCCCTAGGGTGGTGTAGGGTCCTTCAATTGGTATCAGAGAAAAGGTTTATGTATGTTGGATAATCTTCAGTAATTCTATTTAGAATAGGAATTGAGTTTTATTTCCTGAGTGAAAAATAAAGAGAAATCATGATGAAAGTTCATTTATATCGGAGTAGAAGTCTATACCCAACAAGACCATGATGAATATGAAAAAGAAAAAGAATAAAGAGTTGAATAATTCCCTCTTATCTAACAAAGAGGTAGTATCTAGTTCTCCATGACATTCGGAAAGTGATGATGTTTCTATCCTGTAAAGAAATAAGAAATGAGATCGGGAGGTATGTGTTTCCACCCTTGATCAATCTTCATCCTCAGATGAAATTGATAGACTAAAAAAATACCTTTATGATATCTCTGAATATAGAGTCATCAGTATTTGTAGAGTATTTCAATGTATGCAGAAGGTAATAAACTAGCTAAGAAAAGAAGCAGAACCTATAAAGGAAGTCTTGGTAATGATAATTTTAGAATGTTATAATCTCTCCAGATAGATTAAATCTATTTATGAAACAAGAAGTAAACATGAAATAAATACATCAAAATGGTTTAAAGAAGATAAAAAGGGAGAGAGAGTCAGAAAATATCTTGAAAAAATATCCATGTGGTTGAGAGGAAATTGAAAAATTGCACTAATTTCAGGGGTCTAAAATTAGAAGGGATATCCAAGAAGATCAAGGAAAATTACTCTTTGATTCAGAATAAAATGATGTTTCATGAAGAAGAAGTTGTTAGAATGAATAAGTCATGTGAAGAAAAGATAAATATGATTGAATATTAGAAGGTCATTCTCAATATGAAATGTCTAGAATAGGATGCTCAGTTGACTAATCATGAGAAGACACATATTGAGACTTTACAAAATAATGAAATAGTTGTTACTAGTACCCAATGCTCATTGGAGGATTCTAAAGCTGAAATACCTCCAACATGTGACAAAGAGATTATGAAAAATCTTGATTATCCACATCAAGAAATAGTTTTTGTTTCTACTCTATACTCACATAAAGATTCTACTATCAAAAGACTTCCAACATGTAATAAGAATAACATGAAGTCACTCATTGATCTATCACAAGTAGCTAAGAAAGTGAAGGTACCATCCATACTAAATTTTACAATTGTTTCTAAATAGTTTTCTTCAAAAAAAGTGTAGGATGGAAGAAAAATTATAAATAAGTAGTGATGAGGAAAGGTGAGGAGAAGAAACCTACCACCATGGCAAGGGTGTATAGGAAGAAGAATATAGAAGATGGTTCCTAGATAGAGCCCAACACATTAAGAAAAAGTCCCAACAACCTTATACAGAAGATATCAAGAAGAAAAGATTTTTTGGTCAATTTTGGTGCTGCAATAGATTTGGGCATTGTGCACTGGAATATTAGTACAATCCCTTAAATTATGAAGCACAAAGAAAGCCTACATCCAAGGGATGAAAGATAGAGAAGAATAAGTAACATCCATAGGTGTAGAAGCATCTATTTACTGCAAAAAAATTGGAATTCTTGATAAAATCTATTATATATTCAATGAAAGTGGTCATAAGGTAGGAACATGCCCGTCTCAACATGTAATCATTTTTGATAATAAAAGACAACCTATGATACTGGCTAAGTATGAAGCAGATACCTTGGAAAAAATCAGAAGAAATTTGTAAACACAGATTTCCCCAATATGATCTCATGTAGGGAAGCTAAGAAAACCCTAGATTCTAGATCCATGAAATAGAGGAAAAATTCATCCAAAATAGAAACTAAGAGGGATGAAACTCAGATGAACCCACGTGGAAAATCCAATCATACTAAAACAATTCCTAATGACATGTTGGCCATCTAGCCAAAAATTTTGAAAAAAATAAAGAAAAATGAAGTTGAAAAGGCTAAGGCGGTTGATAAAGTAAAAGGAAAACATTCACATAGGTAAGATAAATTACATGAGAGAATGAAAACCAAAAGAACCAAATGTGATAAAGAAGTTATGCGTGAGAGATGTATAAAATCTGGTCACATTGTAAAAGGTTTCCTAACCTTAATACAAGAGCAAGAAGTAATCCTTAAGAAGAGTAATAATTAATCATCCATGATGAATATTAAGAAGAATAAAAATTCTCCATGCAATGCATAAGTAAATGTGAATATATCCATTCCACATAAACACGGATCAATAAAGATGTTGATATATGCTAGCATGAAGACTGGAGTAAATGGAGAAACATGGTTCAGAAAATCATCTCAACCATGTAGCTCATATTAATGAAGCACAGAGGAACCTCCTTATTCCCTTAATCATTTATTTATTCTATTTGTGTTGATAATATAGGGAATTTAAGGTGATTCTTTCTCTCAAGGGGAGAACCTGAGAAGTAGTGAATGATGTATACTTTTGATAGCTAAGCTGAAGAAGTTTTTATCCTTATAAGATTATTAAATTTATTTTCAAATATTAAAATGATGAAGGAAAAATATTAAAATAATGAAGGATTGTCCTTGATGAAGAAGATGAGGAGTGTTTCCTTTAAGGGGGAGAAAAATGAAGAAGCTTCCATAATCATTATTTCAATCAGTATCAACTTTAGTTGGTATTAAATTCAATTACTATGGAAATTGCTTAATGAATTTGTCATTGGAAATGGTATGTCATTTCTAAATCTCTCATCCTTGGTTACTATGAATTAAGATCATTTTAAAAAGGGGTAGTAATTGAATAAATCAGTGACATAAGAATAATGGAAGATCTCCAAGTCCACTTATCCTGCCAATTGCACTTCATTGTTTTTGAACTATTTGTTTAAGTTAGTGCAGGGGTTTTAGTATGATTATTCCTTATCAAATTCAATTTAAACATCTTGGAATGAAAGTGGAAAACCCTTGAAAACAAATCACATGAGTTATCATATCTTGAGTTATCATGATCAGTGAATAATGGACAACCTTGTTGTCTAAATCAAATCTTCTTATTTTCTACACCGATCATTTCTCAAGTAGACTTAGAGTGAAATGATTGATGTAACATTTTTTACGAAAGGAATGATACCCTTTTCCCATAAAATTTTTATTTCTTGTTAATAAGGGGGATATAAAGTGAAATGAAAGTTCGAAAATTGATTGATAAAGAAAAGAAAAAGGAGAGTGAAAAGATTCTCATTTTGATATTGACACATTCATTTGAGGAGGACATTATGGTATTGAAAAAAATAAAAATGGGATATTTTTGGGACCAATTTGTGTATAAGGTTGTATTTTTCGTTAACAATTTTCAATGAAGATCATAATAAAGAAGGAGATGAAGGTATTCATGATATAAAGTGATCATGAAACATCTCACTGTTCAAAAAGACCATAAAAGAGCCTACGTGAAAAGACATGCCTTATTTCATGATTGATAATGTTGATATTTGATGATTTAAGAATGATAATACAAAATTAAGAAGACTAAACCTGTTATATTCAGTGTGGACTGGAAAGACTAATGTTGATGGATGAAAATGGCATTTGCAAAGAATGTGGTAATTCTTTCGAGACTGAAAGTAGTGTTGAAGGCCACTGTTCCTCAAGATTTTCATCAAATAAAAACATTAATGAAATTATCCACAAATAATACCAAAATCTCAGCCTTCCCAATTGGGTTCCAATGCCAAAATGGCTCATCAATCGGATGTTCAGTTTTCTAGATACATGAATTTTTGAAAACTGCAGGAAGGTTACGCATAACAGTACGCGCTGACGGTAGGCGTTATGCAGAATGGTACATGGTGAAGGCGCGTGGTATGCAGTGAAAGGCATTTGGTACATGGAATGTTTTCAAAAATAGTTCACAGTGATATATGTGGTGAAGGTGTGTGGTACGCGGAACAATGCGCAGAACTGAAAACAGTTCGCAATGATGGTATGCGGTGAAGGCGTGCGGTACACAAAATGCTTCCAAAAATGGTTCGAAGTGATGGTACGTGGTGAAGAGTTATAGTACACGGAATGACAGACATGCAGTACATGTAAGGATAATGGTACGCAATAAAGGTTTGCAATTTGGAGGATTGTAGTACTCAGTAGAGGCTAATAGTACACAGTGGGGTCTAATAGTACACAGATGGAGTTCAGTTGATAGATTATCGGACATTGAAAATTTGAGTAAATCGAAATACCAAAAATTTCCAAGATATGTGACTATTTAATGTGTATTAATCCCCTTTGTTAATTGATTAGATTTAATATTAAATTTTTGGGAAGAAATTTGGTGATGTCTGAAGTGGTACATAGAGGAGAAGATGATACGATGAGAGAATCATTCGTGTAAAGAAAATAGTTCGCAGAAGAGAGAATGGTTCATTCAGGAAGCCTGTGTTGTACGTTTCCAAGCAAGGTAGTGCGTGAAGTAGGATGGTACGCAGGGGAGTAGAGCATTACATGGTGGAGAAAGGCAATACACAGAGTAGGGAAGTTCGTGGATCAAGGAAGTACGCGGAGGAGCTGCACGACACACAGAAAGAGAAGTGGTACGCAAAAACAACAACGGTATACGGAAACATAATCAGTGTACGGAAACAGCTACACAGTATGCGGTAATAGCTGCAGGGTATGCAGAAATAGCAGAAGTATGTAGAAACAGCTACATAGTATGTGGAAATAGCAAGTTTTAAGGAGAACACCCAAGGAAGCCTAAAAAATTGACCAAATCTCGTTGCGAAAATAATTTCTGTAACATATCAGAGTATATGAAAATAAATTAAATATGGGAGTTATTAAGGGACTTAAATAAATAATCCATTTACATTTGAGTATGTATGATTTAATGCTAAATATTGAAGCAACCTTCAAGTCGTTAAACAGAGTGAAGATTCTTCTAACATAGTGAGCAAGGGGGAGTCATCAAAACTGATCTAAGGGATGCAATAAGCTATCCATAAAACATTTTAATTTAGGGTACCTAGCATCGAGTGACTATGAGAAACTCTTATAATCAATAACCAGTGAAGATTAGTTGAATTTGGTATGACTGGCAACCTGTCGGCGTATGCTCCTTGGACGTGATCCTTCGTGGTAAACCAAGTAAAATATGTTGTGTTGTCCTTCATCATGTGAATATCTTAATTAATACACATATCCATCATACATGTCTTTAAAAGGGTTCCAACCAGCGTAGGAACATGATCCATTAAAGAAAAGAAAAATTTGACACCTTGATACACCCCCCTATCAGGGTGCTTTGGGGTCCTTCATGAAAGTGGTGTTTGATATGGTTAAACATGTGTTAACTTTTAAAGTGGAATTTAATGTGACAATTATGCATTTTTAATGTGAAAACCCTTTATTTGCTACTTAGAAATGTTTTATTAAATTATTTAAGTGTTTTGAATCATTAAATGGAGTGGTTTTGGGTGATGTGTGGGTCTCTAACACTATGCTTTGAGTTGTGGGTAAATTTTTCTAGACTGTGTGGGGCTCTGTTGTTGTGGTTTTGGGATGCAGGTATCAAAAACACCTACATGTACATGCATAGGTAAGGTATATATATATATATATATATATATATATATATATTCATTCATTCATTCTTTGTACATATTCCCTCATGGCGTAGAGAATATGCGAATCTAGGGGTACTTATATATATATTTATATATATATCTGTGTGTGTGTGTGTGTGTAAAAGTGCACATGTATGTAAGTGAGAAGGGTTGGTTCAGGTAGTCATCATCAAAGAGAGACATGTTTGATGTAGGTTCTATATGCCAAACCCTTTAATATAAATTTCATAATTTCTTTATTATTGTGAAAATATGTTAATATTTATGTAGTATATGTATAATCCATGAAATCTAGTTGTGACTGTTAGAAAGGAGTCTTCATTTGTTTTTCATAATTTAACTATATTTTCAATGATCATTTTTCATGTTGATATATTCTCTTATCTTTGTATGTAAAATGTAATAAATTTATGTTGCTCAAGTGGTTTTAGATGTTAACTCTTTAAAAGTGTCCTCCTAATTGGTTTTGATAATGTGATAATATTTCTATAAGTAATTAGTGATTTTATAATCATTGTTCAAGGTGGATTGAATGAATATGGGTTAGTGTGAATTCTTAAAACGGGGAAACATTATATTTTGGTTAGTTTGTAGAAGTCCATAGGTATTGGAATGAATTTAAAGTTAATTGGTAATTTTATTTTATTAAAATGAATGATTTGTTTTAATCATGGATTGAATATAGTTTTTAAAAGTGAGGTATCTTGGTTGTTTAATTAGGATTTCAAAGGGTTTTGGAAAGTGTTGAATGTTTATGTTTTTTTAATGGAGATATTTCTTATAATGTAATGGGGCATGTTTGGCACTTCGAGAAATGGTTTTTGAAAGTGGAAAACCCCTTTTGAGGCATCCCCTCTAGTTTAAGAACTGTGATGTAAGTGTTAACATGTGATTTGTGATATGTGCCTAGTGTTGAGGCTTATGAGTTGTGTGATATAAAAGAGAGGGAACTCACTTAAGGTGGGAGAATGGTGGTGAGAGGATGAATGGGTTTTGGATGGAAAAAGTTTTCTGTTCATTTATGTTTTCTTGATAAAACCTCACCACCATTTGAAATAGAGCACATGGGTAACCTGGGGTATCTAATTGGGAGGACTAGTACTAGTATGCTAGATGATTTAGAATTGGTTTTCCCTGTTTCATCTAGTATGATTGTTGTTACAACACTAACTAAATATGTAATGTGATCGGAGACCACTAGGCTTTGGGATGTGATTCCCCCTAGTGGATCTTTCATGAGAACACTAATGATCATGGTTTCTATACCACATTTTTGTGCTATGATTTAGAGACCACTAGGCCTTAGGATGAGATCCCCCCCTAGCGGCTTATTCATGAGAATGTAGTTCATTGTGGTTTTCATACCACGTTTCACTGAGAAATAAGGTATATAGGGTCTCACTTGTTCTAGTTACCTATTGGGATTTCCCATCGTGCTCATTTGCGACATGATGCTTATGAGGTGTTTTTCATTTCATTCATTTCATACTTGAAGTATCATCTTTGAAAAGAAATATTACAATATAAACTTCTTTATTTCCATTTAGAAATGTCAATGCATGCTTGTAATCTATTTTCAAAATATAGTGGAACAAAAACTTGTGACTTGAATTTAAAAATAATGAAAAGTATTACTCAATTACATCTTATTTTTAAACTAGAAATATTGGATTTATTTTTAATGTAACGGGAATAGGTCATTGTTG
Source organism: Viscum album (assembly GCA_963277665.1). Classification (NCBI taxonomy): domain Eukaryota; kingdom Viridiplantae; phylum Streptophyta; class Magnoliopsida; order Santalales; family Viscaceae; genus Viscum; species Viscum album. The sequence goes on from OY728136.1 coordinate 2,044,723,719, forward strand.
TATTTTGGAATTTCTACCGAGAATCTCCGTGCTCACACCTAATTTATCTTTTCGGTTTCATGTTCTAGTTTTGGATTAGTCTTGTAGAAAGTGTGTTTTTGTATTTTTTGGTGACCCATGAGATCATTAAGAGTTATGTCTAGTCACCTAGTTCTATTTATTTTTTGGTTGTTAGTGTTTGTTCATTTGGTTTGGTTTATGTTTATTCATTTCTCTTTCCTTTATGGGCCAAAATCGTTCCCATCTATTTTACTTTGGTGTGAGGCACTAGTTTTCTGCCTGTGGGGATCAGGAAAGCCCTTTGGGTCTTGATGTGGACCGAGTTAGGTTCCAGTTATAATGGAGACCCAGGTTGGTTTGTGATAAAATGGTATTACAGTAGTTCATTCTCTATTGGGTCATGTTCCTTGGGGAAAAGTCTGGGTATACCAGAGCTACGATTTTTGGGACATTGCATTCTGATTATGAGTAGGGTGCCTGGCCAACACACATCATTATGGTACTCAAGTAACCAAGGGAAGTCAGGTTTTATACAAGTCTCTTGGTCCTTATGGTTGTTTATTATTTGGGAAATGAAAATAGGGTTGGATCACTAGTCTGATAGAGCTTGTATGACCTTGAAAGTCATGTGGATACAACGAAATTGTCCAAGAAAACTCTCCAAAATAGTGGTGTGGATGATGTATAGGTGACGACCATATGTATGAGTCACCTGCTGACACTAATTTCCTCTTGCATCATCCCATGTCTTCTTATATTCCTAATAATGTTTTTCTCGGGTGTATTGAGTTTGAAAACCCCTTTGTTTGAATGATGTTTTGGGTTGTGTATCATCAATAAGGTGGTTTGAAATAATGGTTTGTGGTCACTTTCATGATGTTTTCAAGAATCATTTATGGTGGATACCCTCATGTGTTTGGTTCTGGTTTGAGGAATGTTATGGACAACATACCTATTTTATTGGAAACTTGTACTTTATCATCACTGGCTAGTGTACGACCCCATAAGAGATTAACGCGTGTCTGAAGTACGGCCATAGGTGATTCGCCGTAGGCCGATCCTCCAGTTGATCAATGAAAGGTATTTCTTCTTATGTTTTAGAATCAAATCCACATGTCCTTTTTCAGTCAAGTGAAACATCTCATAGTGGAAGATATAATTCAAGTGGTGTTAAATAAATCTCTAATCTCCTCGAGTTGCTTGATCACCAATGGTGAATTTGGGCATCTTTAAGTCTGAGGGTCCTGTATGGAAGCTGTGAAAGGAATTCTAGTGTGGAAAGGTGTAAGTAGTCTGGAGTATTCATTGTGGGTGGCTATTTTAAAATGGAATTTGTATATTTCATTTTTTTCAGCAATTTAATAGGCTGTGTGAAGCCAAATGTGTGGAGAATCTAGTTATAAGAGGTTGTTATAGCTACTTGTAGTAATCTCATATTGTTAGTGACTCATTTCAAGGTCCCTCTACTTATAATATATCTATCAGTTTCAAGGGTCATGTGCGGTGAGACTCTGTAGCTTGACTGAAAGGGTGAAGGTTGTGTAATCTCTGAGAATCTCCATTTTAACAAGAATGTTTTTTTCCTTCAAAAAACATCATATTTCTCAGTTCTGAGTGAAGGTGCCTTCTGTGGGTTATTTCTCATATTGTTTCTTATTTATAGTGAAAGGGATGGTTCATGCACATATTGTAAGCCTCTATATTGGTGAAGGTTCAATGTAGGGTAATCATATTTCAGTATGTGATATTTTTTTGTGTTGTTGAGGTCATGGTGTGTTTTTTTGTGACATCAGTAAGGGAAGTTCCATTCGTGGGTTTTAATGTTTGACTATGTGGATGGAGGTGATTTAATCAACAGAGCTCTAATAATAGGCCCTAGAGTAAACCTGGAACATAGTTAAAAACCCCAAGAGTGTAAGGGATCCTGGTCTAATTTCTATCTTTGGGTTAAAAATGGTGAAAATCTTAGCATTTGATGTGGTATTTGCGTTTCAAGTGGTCATGTTGGGTGGAAAGGAACATGTGGACCCTTCTCCCCATTGTGGTGATCTTTTTAGGGGGAACAGATCCTCCTTGGTTATAAGGAGGTGTAGTTATTTAATTATCTTAAAACATAATGCTTATACCCCTATGGGAGTGAACTTATGTGTAATTTTCCATGTATGAACAACCTTGTATGTCCATTTGGATTTCAGTTTTGTGGGGCTCATCTAAATTTGGTAAGTCCTGTGGAGGTGGAGAGCCATTTAGTGTCTTTTGGGGGTTGGGAATTTCATTAATTAGGTCTCATGTAGTGAGAGATTTTGTGTTTGCGACGTTCTCAAGTAGACCCATGTTGGGCTCCCATGCTAGCCTACACAAGTTAGAAAGATAAGTCGGTTCTAATAGTGGGGAGACCCACCATGGGTCTCGCTATAATTCCTCTAGATTAAAATAATGTTAGATTATACCTCATAGTGGGGAGTCCATTAGGGACTCCCCTATTAATGACTCTGTTTTTTCTTATATACTAATTGGTTTTGTATGGTGGGGAGTCCACTTGGGCCTCCCCGTGTCAGTAATTTAGTTTTATTCTTGGTGATTGGTTTGGTGGGGGGTAATCTCATTCGGATCCATCTAAAACCCAAGCTCTTATCTAGAGTAAACATTGGGATAAGAGAATTCCCAATGTTTTCATTAAATTAATATTATAGGAGTATTATTTGGGATTTGGTTGATTTTTTTGTTGTTTCAGACAAGTGGTGTGGGTTTCGTTGGGTGATTTCTAGGGATGTTTGGGCTCAAGAGGTTGGATTGCACGTTGTGAAAGTTTCCTTTTCTTTGATTGATCAACAGAAGATGTTTGAACTCTTCGAGGAAGTTGTCTCATACTGGGGTGTCCATTTTGGTTTCCCAAGTTTTACTCAGAAACCTATTTTCTTACTAGTTGTGCTCTTGTCATCTTTTCATTTTTTGTTTATTGAGGAATCTCTTTATGTTGTAACGGAGTACCCGTTATTTCTTTAAAATCAACATTGAGATGGATTTCAGGGGGCAAAAAGCATTATGGTGGGGTGAATTGTCACACCCTGATTCTTGATATACTTTTATTTTATTATTTAATCTAGTTTTTGGATCTTTTTTCAATTTCTAGGATGATCCTGATTGAATTTTTTCATTTTTGCTGATACATGACTGTTTTGGGTGTGCTAATCTCTGGCACCCAGGCATGGAACGATCGAAGACATGCGGCTTCACTGGGTCACCGTGTAGCCTACCTTGTACCTTCACATAAGGTTTTCTAGAATCATTTTTCTCATATACCTTCATTTAAGGTTCACTAAATATATTTCACAAAACTACCTTCATGAAACACCTTCACTAATTTGAGTTTTTTTATGTATAGATCATGAAAATATATTCACTCAATATATTTTTCCCAATTATGTCCCACACAACTCTATACCTCTATATTATTCATGTAATAAATTCCATGGAACATCCATATCTGTAATACCTTTATAAAAATTATTTAGCTTGAGAGTTTTTTTAGAACTTATTTCTTTAAATATTCCATTAACACAACTTCCATCAACAAGATATTTTTCCCAAGTATAGTTCATTCAATTATCACTTACATGAAAATAGAGCCCTTAATCCTCTTCTTGATATTTTTTGGATGAAAATAAAGAATTAAGCTAATATTTATATGAAAACCCTATCCTTCATGAAACCCAACCTGATCTATCTTTTGTGGCACATCATTCATGAAACTACACTTATGAACTGACTAATAAGAGAAAATCATCTGGCTTATACAAAACTAGCCAACATAAAACTTCAAACTAGTAAAAATACCCAACTCTCCCAATCTTCCTGTGAATCCACCTGCACACTATGTTTTTTGCAATTTCAGCTTGTGAGAGTTTTATTGACTCACGAGAATGGTAAAAAATATATCCGGAATCACGCCTTGAATAGTTTGAAACAACATCTGATGGTATGCATACTCTTTTACTAGAACGAAACTCCAACCTTTACATAAAAATCAATTTTAACTTCTTTTACTAATATTATATATTCCAATGACTATAGGATATCTCCCCTTATATTCAAATTCCTAAAAAAATATGGGAAATGATTAAATAAAACAAACACATATTTAATCATCAACCTAAATCAAATTGGTTCCAACATCCTCCTTTATTGGGTTTGTTAGAAATATAAAGTTAAATTCAATTCCTCACACATTCTAAATATTTTACAAAAGACTAAAGAAAACCCCATTTATCATTTTAAGTATATGTTATTAGTTTTTAGTGTAGAAAATAAGAGGTCAAGAGAGAATATCATGCCTCACAAAACATCTCATCCTAGAAAATTTCCCTAAATTCAATTCCATGAACTCCCACTTGATGAGACAATCACAACACCCCTCTGATATTAATACAAAGAACACCCCATTAATGAGAGAATTTCAACACTAAAATAACATACTAAAAACAAACATTTTTTTGGAAAAAAATAATTCTCTTACATTTATGTTGAATTTTACCACTATCATTCACCAAATTTCACTAGTATTTCTCCACCCTTGATAATTATTTCAATGAGAAAGAACTTCCTTCTTGAAACTCATCTAAATTTTCTATCCTCAGAACATTACACTCCATGGATATTATCCCATCCTTAATCTCATACCACTTCTAAAATAGTTCAAAACATTTAAATTCATGGGGAGAGAAGTGGATCTAAAATTTCTTAATCTAAGGGAGGTGTTTGAACATTGATGTTAAACCGATGATTCAAAAAAACTAGAGTGGCCATCAAATTTTCCGTGATGAGTCCAACATTTTCATTAGTTCAAACATGATCCACTATGACCATTACACACTCTACATTTTTGTTAACAATGTGACACATAATCTCAATATGATTGGTTTGAGAGTGCTGTTCCATATTTCCATGAGATAAATAATATTCATATTATCATAGAAGATCATCATGGGATATTTTATATCATCACCAATATATTTTATTTGTTTCTTCATCCATAAAAGATGAGTGTGTTCTTTGGTAACTACAATTTACTTTTCCTCCACTAAGTTTAGTGTATTACTTTTCTATTTATATCTTAAGTATCCCACACGTTTATATGAGATGAAAAAATCACCACCAATTTTTTACTCTCAGTATGCCTCATCACCACTCCAATATATATCATGTAATATAGATAAATCATGATTCTTTCCATCATCAAAGAGGAATCCAAAATTTTGTGTACCTCAAAAGTACATATTGATTCATTTAACTGCTATGAAATTATATTTTTTTATATTACACTATAAATGTAACAAAAAACTAGTTTCAATGAAAATATATATTTATATTTTAGTCAAATATTGATATATTTTGTTAATTAATCTATAAAAATTGGGATCTATAAATTTTATATCCTTATGGTTCTGATGTTTTGTTCCAAAAACAATTATAGTTGACATTAGTTTGGAATAATTCCTGTTAAATTTCTTCAATATCTCCCACGCATAGTTAGTTTGAGAGAAAAAAGTGGCTCACTACTTATAAATCACTTTCAGTCTTAGAAAATATATAATATTTCAAATAATATACATATAAAACTATGTACTCACTAGGAAAGAAAACTCCACTGCGGATTTTTTCTTACTTCCAGCAAATATGATATCATCATAAAAGGACAACACCAAATATTTTCACATAAATTTTGTGATCAAAACCACCCATTTATAATTCTAACTTCATTAAATGTGAATCAAGTTGAGTTTATCATGCTCGTAGTGCTTTCTTTAGACCATACATGGCCTTCTTCAACCTGCACACTTTAGTATCACTGTTTATGATCAGTAAAACCACTAAATATTAAATATAAACCCCCTCTTAGAGTAAACCATTAAATAATTTCATTTCAATATTTATCTAATATATCTGGAAACCTCTTAAAATTACCATTTAGAATAATGGAATGATCTAATAATTTTGAGAAACTAGTATAATTTTTTCTTCAACCCCTACACAAATTATATAAGAATAGAATTTTAAAACTATATATGCTTTATTTTGAATCACATTTTCATGTTCAAAATATTTATTCTTTATGATTAACTTTTTCTAAATCACATTGTGATGTTTAATATTCTTTATAACTTCCTATGTCTGATTTTTTGTAATATGATCTGGTTCATCATTCATTAATATGACCAGTTAATCATATTTTACCACCTCTTAAAATGATTTTGGATCCAACATTTATAATATAGAATTATTCTTAAAAATATTCATTTTGAATGCTTTTTTTGCAGTAGTTATTTCATTGATATGGCTAGATAGATAATCTTCAATTATTTTTCTTCTTATCTGAGGTGTTGATTGACTTATGTGAAGTCCTTAGTGAGTGATTAATGCATGATTTTTTAATATTATATTCTATAATTAAATTTCATAATCCCAATAATTTTATATTTTTAGGTTAATTATCATAATTTTAGGTTTTATGGATATTTTGAGATTAATTGTTAAAGGGTCCTAATTTTAGATTTGGACTATTTTAATTTATTTCAATATTTCAATAATAAAATTTTACAAACTAATTGAAATGGTAAAATTTATGTTTTAATGTATTATAGTTTTTTTGGGTTTCATTCCATTAAACTATTATCAAATCTCAATCCAAAATTTTTAGTCCCAAAACTATCCCACAATCGAGGCCATGAAATTTATACATAGATATGTAGAGTTTTTAAGATCATCCCATATCTCACATATTATTGTCCAAATTTCTCTATAATTTAACATGGAGGTATAAAGAATAGAAATTAACAACATTCATAACTTTGTAAATGCAAGATTCAGCCTTGTTAAATGTCATAAATCCATGGGAACATATATATTGTAATTACAAAATTTTGTAGTTTAGAAGATATATTCATATTAAATCTTTCATAACTTAGTCTATACATGGATAATTAATCTCAAATATCACTGGATAATAGAGGGGGAATTTATGAACAAAATAAAGTGAAAACACTTTCTTAGATTCAGAAATTAAGTGTTTTGAAAATAGTCTATCTTTCTGAGTAAATTTTTTAAGGGAAATCGGGCCATAGCTTGTTTATAAATTTTAACCTCCTCACCATTTCAATGGGTTGGAGTATTATGTTAGAAAGTTTCAGTAAAATTAGAGTTTATTATGATGTAGAAATTTTCTCTAGGTTTTATACATTTTAGTTTATCTTCCCCTCTTCTTATTCAGTTTCTATTTTGTGTTCTTCAACCGATATCCTTATAAATGTCATGAAAATAGATTATTAACCCGCATTATTGTTTGGGGGTAGATGCATTTAGTTCATTTTTTATAATATTTATTTTATTCTATGAATATATTAGTTTTCGAAATATTTTTTAGTGATCACCCATATTTCATTGAGATTGATTTATTTTTCCTTTTTTAATTTTATTCTTCTCGTTCAACATCATAATATTGTATACAGGGTAGATTAACATTGTGGTGATGATATGAGGGAGTGTTATCCTGTGTGTAGAGGGTCAGTTTGAGATAATAATAATTCAATGGGAGGGTTTTGAGTGATAGGGTTAATCTTAACATTGATTAGAATATTGAAATTTGAAATTTTAGAGAACAATAATAACATAACCATGATATCCCAAGATTAACAATGATTATTCACTAACATCTCTGTGTTTTTCATTTTTTTTATTTTTTATGTTTATATTTATGCATTTAATGAATTTATAAAACTAGAAGATTATATTATTATATGATTAGTAATAAATTAGTTAGTTTTAAAGAGTTATAATATAAAAAATTTTGTTTCTGAGAGGACTCCTTGAGAGATCAACCCTAGGGTGATCACCATGCTTCATTCTTAAGAGAATAAGAAATTATTGGTGTGGGATTCACAAAAATCCCTCTAATCAGTGGGACTTCTATAAATAATTTATGAAAGCATGGAATATAGAATAGTATTTGAACGAGGTTTTATATCAATGATTTGGGATTATGAGATTCACTATACTTTTTTATGTTTTATAAATTTTGAAAGTAGAAAAGAAGGTTTGGTTTTGGTTTTCAGTTTCCTAAAATAATGAAAATTTTAAACACAACCATAGTCTTTCAAGAAAAAATATGGGCTCTGGTGTTAAATTATAGTGGATCCTGTCATTATTTACTTTTGTTCTAAATGATCTAATTATATGAGAGGATCCAATACCATGGATAATACTCATCCTCAAATGTTATCCTATGTACAAAACAACTAATAAGCTCAAAGAATTCTCAAATATACTAGTAATACCATTTCTTCTTCTTGGTGACTAGGAAAGAGAAGTTCTAAAATGAGTGAATAATCCTACTAACACACCTATAAACAACCATCCACAATCCTCGCTTTCACACCACAAAACTCCATTAGTATAAAGTTTGATCTAATTGGAGGGAGATTTTGATACTAAACTAGTAAAAAATTTAAATAGTGTTAATAGAATAAAGAGTGAAAATATCTTCCACCACACAACACCTTCACTATCACACCATAATTATAGATTAAATAAAGTATGAATCATGTGCATAAATTAAAGAAGACTCACTTAAATTCCTCTTAGATTAACCATGATAGGTTATCCCACCATGACCCTAGATTTCAAGACACTGGAAACATCATATCGTTTTAAAAAACATGATGATAATAAGGAATAATATAAAACAAAACAAAGATGTATAATGAATAGAATTCAAATTAAAATTAGAGAAATTAAAAATACTATACTTAATCTTGTTAACACTGAAGTCCATGTTTTAAAATATTTTATAAAATGGTTGAGAGGAAATATTTGTAGTAGTCATTCATATTATTCAAACTTACATTCAAGGACATAAGAATGAATTCCTTCTTCTTAATAAGGATTAAAAATAGATAGCTTGAGGGTTATGATTTGTCAACTGGTCATCTTGAATATTCCAGCTTTCTTATCATTCTTCCATGATATCTACCTTCTTTGGATGATTTTCATGTGGTTTTTCAATTTTGTCTTACCTCAATTTTTTAGAACAAGTACAAAGGGATTTTGATTTGATTTTATGTCACGTTTTTTTAATTTTAAAATTTTATATTTTAAATCACCACAGTCTATAATTTGGATAATTCCTAGAAAGACTGCTTAAAGGAAATCCATAGTTGATCAACATCAACCTATGGTCGATCGAATGGTACGGTTAGTCATATAGTCACTTGATAGGAACAGTATGTTGATATGCATTTTCATATGATTTTTATTTGTAGTCAACTAAATTCTTATAGTTGATTGATAATTTAAAAAATCTTTTAATAATTATGTGGTAGATTATAATATCTTATTGTGTTTGATCTAGTATTTATGGTCATTCATGTAACAATTAGTCAAAATAAACATATGTTTGAATTATTCTATTAAATAATTTTAACATGATCTATAATTCAGGAACATGAATATGCAGTTCATTGTGATATTATGGTCAATTTTCTTCCATATTTGATTGGGATCCATGATCAATTACCCCTCACATTCAATCTTGGATAAATCATACGTTCCAATTGTAATGCCCCGACCCCAGCTACCCAGAGCCGGTGCATTACTTCGTAACATTGGCATGATCACAAAAGATCAAGTCTCGAAAGACCGATTAGTTTAGTAGCCTTGGAAATACTAGATACATTCATAAGTTTTACATTACATCATAAAATCAAAAACTACTACAACAACATAATGTATCCACAGTCCACACTATTATCCCCTCATAATATCCCTGCAGGTCATTCATAATTTACTTCTTCACTTCCTGGGAAAAAATAAAACATAGAAAAGGGGTGAGCTCAAATTCCCAGTAAGGATAACAATATAGCGGAAACTTTCATAAATAAGAATAAACATTTAAGGCAATGTATAACTAAAACAAAAGCCTTTTAAACTTGAATATCAACATAATATGGCAAAAGTAAAATGAAATAACGCCATTTACTCATTCACATTGATATTCTACTAATAGAATAATCACATGAAAAATCACTAACCACTTTCATAATGTTAGAATGCATAATGCCAGACTATCATAACCACATAGCCAAGGCCTCGTGCCAAGACTACAAATAAGATTTTGTCAAGGCCTTGTGCCAAGACACTATTTTGTCTCATGAGACCTACCGATGCATCGAGGAGCTATAGCGGGCTCCATCCGTCACATATTAAGTCCAATGCATTCCCATATGAAAAGGTTTAAACATAACATAAACATTCGTATTAAAACTAGCATACAAAATGTCAATAATTTCACCATAAACTATGAATGGTATAAAATAGCACATCCACAGTCAAACATATCACAAAAACCTTCAATACAATATAGAAGTTTTGTATTATAATAAATCAACTTCAAAGAAGCGTAAAATCCATCAAAGGATGTTGACATAGATGAAATCAAAACACTTTTTAGAGAAATATCTCTTTCTATTTTTGAAATCATTTAAGAGCCATATAAAACTAAACATTTTCTTGAAAATATTCTTATAAGCTTGTAAGGAAAGCTTTGAAGATTTTATAACGGTGGAAAATAACCGCACCCGCCGTATAAGTTAAAAAAACATTCTTACCTCAATTCTGTCGAAAAGGTTAAAAAGGAACTTGTTTTGAAAACGACGGAAATATTCCTCTTATAAAAAGTCAAAAAGGGTATAAAGGACTTTAACCCATATTCTTGTAAATAATAAAAAAAATTTGAAATACATTTTGAAGAAACATGGATGTGGATGATAACGAGGTCCCAGTAGATAATTATGTATAAACAACCTTGGATAATGAAGAGGCTGTGAAGTAAACCCTTACCTTGTACTTTTCCTTGGTTGGGGTAGGTTAAACTCCTGTATAATGGTGAAATAATTGTTATTAAATTATACGAGAATCATATACATTCATATGATATCATATATGATCTTTTAACATTGCTTTGTTAACAATATCTTAGATTTATCGTTGTTTCGGGTGTTAACTTACTCGTTTTCTTATATGTTTTGTTACGTAAGTCATGTTTTTCATGGATAGGTTGTATCTTATTCATATCCAGAATGATATCATGTCCTTTAAACATTATTTTTAAATTATCAAATGATAATTATACTTGAATGGATACGACGGAGAATGAATCTCATCGCGTTCGTGGAGACGGTAGTCCGTACGTACGCACGAGCGACAATATCATTATTTTGATATTAAAATAATATATAATTGGATAGTATATCATATATACAGAATCATTATCATGTTATATTTATTATTTACATGAATTACATATCATTATTATACCCATCTAAATAATAATATATTGAATAACAATTACACCACGACGTGGAGACGGTAAGCCGTACGTATGCACGTATGGTGACATGTCATTCAAATGATGGGTAGAATACTGAATATGGTTGTTCCATATTTATAATAACATCACAGTATATAGAAGATACTGGAGTTATAATTTTAGAATTTAAATAATAGACAAAGAGGGAGTGGAAGAAGAAAGAAACATGAAAGAGGGTGATGAAAATGTTACCTCTTCTTCGGGTTCTTCCTTTTGATTTGATCAAAAGGACTCCTTAGGACGGATTTCTGACTAAAGTAAAGCTTCTAGGATGAAGGGAGAAATGTTGGGAGATTATTTGGGCATAGGTTGGCCGAAACAAAAGGCTTGAAAGTGTGAATAAGGTGATAGAGGTGGGGGCCTTTTATAAGAGGAGAGAAGGGGCTCTTTTGGAAAGATTGAAATGTTACATTATTATACCATGCTTTTCGGATTCTAAAGGTCCCACACTTATATAATTCGTGGATAAGGTGATAAGGGTTCAAAATATCTTCATCCAATAGGCTTTGGACAAGTGTAATCCTTGGATTTTGCATTATCTTCTCATTTTATTTAAATCGTTAAATAATGAGGTCATCGCCGCATCATAATGATGTCATAAATAATTTAATTTATTTAATGTCTAAAAATTATAAAAAAAATACTATGATGTAGGAAATCATTTTATATTTCTAATTAATATTTATAATCAAAATTTGGACTTGTGTAACCCCACTAAAAAACTGTTTTAGTAAGACAACTCATGTTTGTGTCAATTTACTTTTAACATTAAATAAATATATATTAATGTCATTTTCCAACTAAAGTGGCTCCATGGGGTCCCCAAGTTGACCCATGGGTTGTCTTGGTCGGCCATGACTCATCCAATAGGAGTAGGAAAAGTTTCATGCTCGTCTCATATTATTAAAACATTATTTGTACCTTAAACTACACTAATTACCTCTAATCGCGATTAAGAACTTAAAAGTTACTATTCACCAAAAATTTATTTTAATCTCATTGAACCACATTTTACTTCTTAATGACAACCATGTATGTCGGATTTTTGAAAATCAAATCACAGAAGTGGTAATATTTCATTTAAATGAAAAAACAGTTATTTAACTACCACTTAGTGGTTTCACTATTCATCAAAAATTGAAGTTTTTCAGAACAAAGCCAAAATTTCACCCTAAGCTATAATTGATATTCCGAATTCAAAAATGATGTCTATTTTACAAAATTCCAAACATATAAGTTGCATTAATTAATTTTATAATTAATTCCCGCTGTTACAAAAATGGCGTGTTTCTAAGAAACAATTTATATCAAAAGATTGGCATTTGTTTATGTCCGATTTCATTGTTAAATTAATTATAATGACCACCATTGGATAAAATGGTAAAAATATATTCTAATTATACTTTAAAACCACTAAATAGTATAATTTTTCACTATAAATTATTTTTATTTAAAAAGTTGTTTTTAAGTATTTTTCACTATTCATAAAAAATTCGAAGTTCTCAGAAAAATACCAAAAATTCAACATAGGCTAATTTCGATATTCTGAATCCAAAGATGAAGTCTATTTTGATAAATAAAATTTATAAAATTTCAAAAAGTAGGTATTACTATTCACAATGGCTAGTTTAATTAGTTGTGGTGTGTGTTAGAGCTCGAGGTTGCGTACAACACACGCTATTGCATTATTCGAAGGGAAACGTACCGTGGAAGATTGGGGTGTTACATTCTCCCCTCCTTCAAATAATTGCGTCCTCGCAATTTCTAGGGTATAAAAAGACTCGGGTGGTTCTTCATCATAAGTTCCTCAGGTTCCCACATTGCCTCTTCCATTTTATGATTTCTCCACAACACCTTTACCAGACGAGTCGTCCGGTTTCTCAGCACCTGCTCCCTCACATCAAGAATCCTGACGGGCTCTTCACAATAGGAAAGATCGGGTTCCAGTTCTAATTCCTCATAGGTGAGTACATGCGTTGGGTCAGGCATGTATTTCCTCAACAGAGATACGTGGAAAACATCGTGAACTTTGGAGAGATTTGGCGGCATCGCCAAACGATAAGCTACAGCCCCAATACGATCTAGAATTTCGAAAGGTCCGATGTACCTGGGACTCAACTTACCCTTCTTACCAAAACGTATAACTCCCTTCCATGGAGATACCTTTAGGAAAACATGATCTCCCACCTGAAATTCCAAAACCTTTCTTCTGTTATCGGCATAGCTCTTCTGCCTACTTTGAGCTGATTTGATGTGATTTTGGATTACCTTCACCTTTTCCATTGTTTCTTCCACCAGTTCTGGTCCCACAAGTTTTCTTTCACCAACGTCATCCCAACAGGTTGGTGTACGACATCTCTTTCCGTATAACGCTTCATAAGGTGCCATCTGAATGCTTGAATGGAAGCTATTGTTATAGGAAAATTCTACCAGTGGTAAGTATTGATCCCACATACCCTGAAAGTCAAGAGAGCATGATCTCAACATGTCTTCTAAGGTTTGAATAGTTCGTTCTGATTGTCCATCTGTTTGAGGGTGATAGGCAGTGCTCAAACAAAGTTCAGTATCCAAGGCCTTTTGAAGACTTTTCCAGAATCTTGAAGTAAAACGAGGATCACGATCAGAAACAATCGATAGGGGTACTCCATGAAGTCTTACAACTTCATTAATATATAATCTTGCTAGACGTTCAAGTGGTAGATCCTCCCGTATAGCCAGAAAATGTGCTGACTTAGTAAGACGATCAACAATGACCCATATTTCATCATTCCTTCTAGGAGTCTTTGGTAGTCCCATGACAAAATCAATCGTAATATTATCCCATTTCCACTCAGGTATGGTAAGAGGTTGCAATACTCCACCAGGATGTTTCCTTCTAGCTTTCACTTGTTGACAAACCATACACCTCGACACAAAATCAGCAATCTCCCTCTTCATATTGTCCCGCAAAAAATGTTCCTTCAAATCTCTATACATTTTGGTGCTCCCAGGGTGTATAGAGAAATTGGAACTATGAGCATCATCCAGCAATTCCCTTTTTAGATCAGTTATATCGGGAACACAAAGTCTCTTCCTGAATTTCAAAATTCCATCCTTATACACAAAGTCCCTCAATCTTCCATCATTCACATCTTTAATCTTCTTCTGAAATTCTTCATTATTGGTCTGAGAACTCTTAATCCTTTCTAGTAATGATGGTTTGGAAACCATTTGAAAAATCATTGATGTTTCACCTTCCCTAGTTATTCCCATGTCCATCTTCACTAGATCCATGAAAATTGGATCCCTTTCAATTCTCATCACATTCAAAACTCCATGGTATTTTCTACTCAAAGCATCTGCCACCTTGTTTGCCTTCCCCGGGTGGTAATGTATCGTGCAATCATAATCCTTGAGTAGTTCAAGCCATCGCCTTTGCCTCATGTTGAGTTCTTTTTGTGTGAAAATATACTTCAAACTCTTGTGATCAGTATAAATCTCACATTTTTCACCATAGAGGTAATGTCTCCATATCTTTAAAGCAAAGGTCACAGCTGCTAACTCAAGATCATGAGTAGGATAGTTTTTCTCATGAATTTTTAGCTGTCGTGATGCATAGGCAATGACCTTATCATTCTTCATAAGGACACAACCAAGTCCTTTCTTCGATGCATCACTGTAAATAACAAACCCATCATTCCCCGATGGTAGAGTCAATACAGGGGCATTGACTAATCTTCTCTTTAGTTCTTGAAAACATTCTTCACACTCTTTTGTCCAGACAAATTTAATCCCTTTACGTGTGAGCTTTGTCAATGGGTTAGCCAATCTGGCAAAATTCTGGACGAAACGTCGATAATAACCTGCTAAACCAATAAAACTGCGTACCTCAGTTATACTTGTTGGTGCTGGCCATTCTTGGATTGCCTTGGTTTTAGAAGGATCAACGGAAATTCCATCCTTAGAGACAATATGGCCATGAAATGAAATCTCATGAAGCCAAAATTCACACTTGCTAAATTTCCCATATAATTCATGTCTTCTAAGAGTCTTCAGGATAATGCGTAAGTGATTTTCATGATCTTCGTGGATTTTGGAGTATACCAAGATATCATCAATAAATACCACTACAAAGTCATCAAGATATTCCTTGAAAACTCTATTCATCAGATCCATGAAAATAGAGGGTGCATTAGTCAATCCAAAAGGCATTACTGTAAACTCGTAATGCCCGTACCTTGTTCGAAATGCTGTCTTTGGAACGTCTTCCTTCTTCACACACAACTGATGGTATCCAGACCGAAGGTCAATCTTTGAAAAGTATTGAGCTCCATGCAGTTGGTCAAACAAATCATCAATGCGAGGTAGGGGATACTTGTTCTTTATTGTTATAGCATTGATCTCCCTATAGTCAATGCACAACCTCATAGATCCATCTTTCTTCTTAACAAAAAGAACAGGGGCTCCCCAAGGAGAAACACTAGGGCGAATAAATCCCTTATTACTCAATTCCTCTAGTTGTTTCTTTAGTTCAACTAATTCCACAGTGGCCATTCTATAAGGGGTCTTCGATATGGGCCTTGATCCAGGAATTAAATCAATGGAAAACTCAACTTCTCGTTCTGGAGGATGTCCAGGTAAATCTTCCGGAAACACATCAACATATTCTCTCACAATAGGTACATCCTCTATTTGAATCTTCCTTTCCTCACCCTCAGTAATTTCCTTCTCTTCCTCCCCAATAACTGAATTTAGTTGAGCTACTGGGGGTGGATCTAGATAAGAATTATGTGGCGACGATTCAGCTCTAAAGATAAGGTGTTCCTTATCATCATTATCAAGAATCGTAACCTCTTTCCTCTTACAATAAATTTTTGCATCATGGTCCGAAAGCCAATCCATACCGAGGATTATATCAAATTCAATCATGGGTATGACGATGAGATTAGCAGGTAAAGAACATTTAGGTGCTCTAATGGGAACTAATCGACAAAACTTTGTTGCAATAATACTTCCCTTAGGGGTTTTGACCGACAACTCCCTTGTTAAGTCAAATTGGAAATATCTAATTTTCTTAGCAAACTGGGAAGATATGAAACAATGCGATGATCCAGAATCAAATAATGCATTTGCTAATCTTGAGGAAACCATTAAATTACCTGCTACCACGTCTTTCGGAGCTTCTACCTCAGTAGTAGTGATAGCATAAGCCTGGCCTTGATCCCTTGGCCTTTTCTGAGATAAGTTCTCCTGACGCTTAGGACATTCATTTGCATAATGCCCCATCTCCCTGCAATTGTAGCACCGAACGTTGGTAGCTTCCTTCTTCCCATTGCAATCATGAGCTTGGTGGCCTTTTTCACCACACTTGTAACAGACTCCCATTACCTTCAAGCAAGTACCATGATGTTTCTTCCCGCATTTACCACAAGATGGATATTCAACCTTTCCCTTCTTCCCTTTATTTCCATTCCCAGATTGATCAGCAGGTCTCTTATTCTCTTGCTTCGCTTTAAATTCATAAGACTTAGAGAATTCATTTTCCGTCTTGATAGCGCACGAGACAATACCTTCGTATGAAGAGAAGGTTTGTGATACTAAAGCTCGACGGAGAAATGGTTTCAATCCATCAAAGAAACGATCAGTCTTACTTCTTGGGTTACGTATGTAATCTGCAGCATACCTTGCTAACCTTGTAAAGTTAGCCTCATACTTTGCGACATTCTCATCCTCCTTCTGCCTCAGACTCAGAAATTTCCTTTCCATATCCGCTCGATGGTCTCGGGGAAAGTATTTTTCTAAGAACAGCTCTTTGAACTCCTGCCATTCCATGTTTGTTAATTCATCATCTTCCTTTGTGTTTTGAATTAGTGACCACCATTGATCGGCATCTCCAGTGAGGCGGTAAACTGCCATGACAACCTTCTCCCTTTCACTACTCCCCAAGGCATGGGATATTTTCTCTAAGGAATTTATCCATTGCTCAGCTACTATAGGATTCGTACTCCCATTTAAGGTTGGTGGTTGTTGCCTCATGAAACGTTCTAGAATTGATCCTCCACGTTGTGGATCAGGGTTCTCCATACGAGTAAGGTTATTATTCATAACCTGAGTGAGTTGTCCCAGTATGGTAATAAGTTGATCGGCACCAGTTGCATCACCAGCCCCACTATAATTATCTTGAGTAGGAGGGAAATCCCTACATGGAGTGCGTGCATTGATACGGTTTCCATTTCTTCCACTAGGCGCCATTTCTAAACAATGGCATAAACTAGATCAGTTTATGAATCAAAATACATAATCCTATACTTATAAAACACTTAACATAAATTGAACTATTTATGGATATAATCCATAATCATAAAAATGTTTTCTTTGAGGAAGTATAAACTCATAAACCCTTTATAATGATTTGTAGAGAAAATGAGAGTTATCATAAGCATATCCCCCGGGAGTGTCGTAACCAAGAGTGTCGCAAGGCCCGTTGTCGTGCACCAGTTCCCGTTCGAGTCTAGCTCAAAGCGGTGTTTTCAGGTTTTACCCCTAGGAACATCTGTGCCAGAGCCGCCTCTACCTGCTCGTATCCAGACAGGGATGTATTACTCGGAAAACTCACAAAATCTCTACAATACCAAAATTCTAGGAAGTTCTTCTATACTAATCTTCAAAGTTCATCTTAGGTCTATGTGCTCTAATCAGAGTTTATCTAAATCTGGCTTCCAAGATTTGTACTAAACTTCCTCTGATACCAACTGTAACGCCCCGACCCCAGCTACCCAGAGCCGGTGCATTACTTCGTAACATTGGCATGATCACAAAAGATCAAGTCTCGAAAGACCGATTAGTTTAGTAGCCTTGGAAATACTAGATACATTCATAAGTTTTACATTACATCATAAAATGAAAAACTACTACAACAACATAATGTCTCCACATTCCACACTATTATCCCCTCATAATATCCCTGCAGGTCATTCATAATTTACTTCTTCACTTCCTGGGAAAAAATAAAACATAGAAAAGTGGTGAGCTCAAATGCCCAGTAAGGATAACAATATAGCGGAAACTTTCATAAATAAGAATAAACATTTAAGGAAATGTATAACTAAAACAAAAGCCTTTTAAACTTGAATATCAACATAATATGGAAAAAGTAAAATGAAATAACGCCATTTACTCATTCACATGGATATTCTACTAATTGAATAATCACATGAAAAATCACTAACCACTTTCATAATGTTGGAATGCATAATGCCAGACTATCATAACCACATAGCCAAGGCCTCGTGCCAAGACTACAAATAAGATTTTGTCAAGGCCTTGTGCCAAGACACTAGTTTGTCTCATGAGACCTACCGATGCATCGAGGAGCTATAGCGGGCTCCACCCGTCACATATTAAGTCCAATGCATTCCCATATGAAAAGGTTTAAACATAACATAAACATTCGTATTAAAACTAGCATACGAAATGTCAATAATTTCACCATAAACTATGAATGGTATAAAATAGCACATCCACAGTCAAACATATCACAAAAACCTTCAATACAATATAGAAGTTTTGTATTATAATAAATCAACTTCAAATAAGTGTAAAATCCATCAAAGGATGTTGACATAGATGAAATCAAAACACTTTTTAGAGAAATATCTCATTCTATTTTTGAAATCATTTAAGAGCCATATAAAACAAAACATTTTCTTGAAAATATTCTTATAAGCTTGTAAGGAAAGCTTTGAAGATTTTATAACGGCGGAAAATAACCGCACCCGCCGTATAAGTTAAAAAAACATTCTTACCTCAATTCTGTCGAAAAGGTTAAAAAGGACCTTGTTTTGAAAACGACGGAAAGATTCCTCTTATAAAAAGTCAAAAAGGGTATAAATGACTTTAACCCATATTCTTGTAAATAATAAAAATGTTTTTAAATACATTTTGAAGAAACATGGATGTGGATGATAACGAGGTCCCAGTAGATAATTATGTATAAGCAACCTTGGATAATGAAGAGGTTGTGAAGTAAACCCTTACCTTGTACTTTTCCTTGGTTGAGGTAGGTTAACTGCCTGTATAATGGTGAAATAATTGTTATTAAATTATACGAGAATCATATACATTCATATGATATCATATATGATCTTTTAATATTTCCTTGTTAACAATATCTTAGATTTATCGTTGTTTCGGGTGTTAACTTACTCGTTTTCTTATATGTTTTGTTACGTAAGTCATGTTTTTCATGGATAGGTGGTATCTTATTCATATCCAGAATTATATCATGTCCTTTAAACATTATTTTTAAATTATCAAATGATAATTATACTTGAATGGATACGACGGAGAATGAATCTCATCGCGTTCGTGGAGACGGTAGTCCGTACGTACGCACGAGCGACAATATCATTATTTTGATATTAAAATAATATATAATTGGATAGTATATCATATATAAAGAATAATTATCATGTTATATTTATTATTTACATGAATTACATATCATTATTATACCCATCTAAATAATAATATATTGAATAACAATTACACCACGACGTGGAGACGGTAAGCCGTACGTACGAACGTATGGTGACATGTCATTAAAATGATGGGTAGAATACTGAATATGGTTGTTCCATATTTATAATAACATCACAGTATATAGAATATACTGGGGTTATAATTTTAGAATTAAAATAATAGACAAAGAGGGAGTGGAAGAAGAAATAAACATGAAAGAGGGTGATGAAAATGTTACCTCTTCTTCGGGTTCTTCCTTTTGATTTGATCAAAAGGACTCCTTAGGACGGCTTTATGACTAAAGTAAAGCTTCTAGGATGAAGGTAGAAATGTTGGGAGTGTATTTGGGCAGAGTTTGGCCGAACCAAAAGGCTTGAAAGTGTGAATAAGGTGATAGAGGTGGGGGCCTTTTATAAGAGGAGAGGAGGGGCTCTTTTGGAAAGATTGAAATGTTACATTATTATACCATGCTTTTCGGATTCTAAAGGTCCCACACTTATATAATTCGTGGCTAAGGTGATAAGGGTTCGAAATATCTTCATCCAATAGGATTTGGAAAAGTGTAAGCCTTCGATTTTGCATTATCTTCTCATTTTATTTAAATCGTTAAATAATGAGGTCATCGCCGCACCATAATGATGTCTTAAATAATTTAATTTATTTAATGTCTAAAAATTATAAAAAAAATACTATGATGTAGGAAATCTTTTTAGATTTATAATGAATATTTATAATCAAAATTTGGACTTGTGTAACCCCACTAAAAAACTGTTTTAGTAAGACAACTCATGTTTGTGTCAATTTACTTTAAACATTAAATAAATATATATTAATGTCATTTTCCAACTAAAGTGGCTCCATGGGGTCCCCAAGTTGACCCATGGGTTGTCTTGGTCAGCCATGACTCATCAAATAGGAGTAGTACAAGTGTCATGCTCATCTCATATTATTAAAACATTATTTGTACCTTAAACTACACTAATTACCTCTAATCGCGATTAAGAACTTAAAAGTTACTATTCACCAAAAATTTATTTTAATCTCATTGAACCACATTTTACTTCTTAATGAAAACCATGTATGTCGGATTTTTTAAAATCAAATCACAGAAGTGGTAATATTTCATTTAAATGAAAAATCAGTTATTTAACTACCACTTAGTGGTTTCACTATTCATCAAAAATTGAACTTTTTCAGAACAAAGCCAAAATTTCACCCTAAGCTATAATTGATATTCCGAATTCAAAAATGATGTCTATTTTAAAAAATTCCAAAAATATAAGTTGCATTAATTAATTTTATAATTAATTACCACTGTTACAAAAAATGGCGTGTTTCTAAGAAACAATTTATATCAAAAGATTGGCATTTGTTTATGTCCGATTTCAATGTCAAATTAATTCTAATGACCACCATTGGATATAATGGTAAAAATATATTCTAATTATACTTTAAAACCACTAAATAGTATTATTTTTCACTATAAATTATTTTGATTTAAAAAGTTGTTTTTAAGTATTTTTCACTATTCATAAAAAATTCGAAGTTCTCAGAAAAATACCAAAAATTTAACATAGGCTAATTTCGATATTCCGAATCCAAAGATGAAGTCTATTTTGATAAATAAATTTTATAAAATTTCAAAAAGTAGGTATTACTATTCACAACGGCTAGTTTAATTAGTTGTGGTGTGTGTTAGAGCTCGAGGTTGCGTACAACACACGCTATTGCATTATTCGAAGGGAAACGTACCGTGGAAGCTTGGGGTGTTACACCAATAATAAAATCTCAATTTAAGTGCATGCTTTGTTCTTATTTCCTCCAGAACTGAATAAGATAATTAAAATAATATTTAATAGACTTTAAAAATTTATTTCAAAAATCATTAATTTTTTTCATTTCATTTAAATATAAACAATATATATAATAATAATAAATCATGATTTTATTCATTTATCAAATAATGTATTGATTTACAAAAGTAACAAAAACGAATACGTCATATGGGTTTTAACTAGATTAATTGGTTAATATATAAGGATAGTCAGTTCAATATTAGGGGAAAATTGGATCTCATCACTCCAATATACATAAACAATTGTACCCTCGAGAAATATAATAAATTCTATTTATTTAAAATGAAATGTCCTAAAATATTAATTTCAATACACACAAAATAAATGGTGGAATATCGTTATTCATTCATTAGTAAAAATTTCACGTATCTTTTTTGAATTAATCCTACTATTTCACTTCAATCCTAGTCATGGTCCGATTTACAATAATGAAAAAAATCATATTTTTCATGAATTAGAACTTTAACAAAGTGAACTATCAATTCTCACTCTCCAACATGTATATTATACCTAGGATCCATTTTGAACTTCCTTGATACAACTCAAATGAGATTATTATAAGTAATTTTCCCTTTATTAATGTGGTATTAATATTTACCTCACCTTAATATATTAATTTTTTATAATTAGAAACTTATTTTAATTTTTCCTTGTCAAGTATGTGAAAAGAACTTATTTTATTAATAGAGGGATTTTATTACCCACACACTTGTTTCCTCATAATCTAATAATTTCATTTTTATTCCAGAATTGTAATTTTACTTTTGTTTTAAAGTTCTTATAGGATATCTTTCGATTTGGTTCCATAAGGAGTAAGGATAAGTTACATAAGATTCAATTCAATTATTTTGTTTCTACATTATCTAATTTTAATAAAATAAATTTCTTTTCAATAACACTCATTCTTTTTGTTCAAAAACCATGTTTACATTAAAAAAGAAATCAAAATCACTATAAAATCATGAAAATTGATTAATTTCAAAATAATTGAATCTTTTAAAACCAGAAAGATTCTTTAAAATGGTGAGGAAAATAGTTATAACTAATTTTATTATCCTAAAAACACTCTAAAAAATAAATAAAAAACAAAAATTTATATTGAATTATTTATAGATCTTAATAATTGTATATTAATTACTACTAAAATAGTTGAAATTATTTTCCCTTATACTTATTTTACACTTCCCCATTAAAGGTCTAGTATATGTGTATAAAAATTATATTGAATAAATATTTATCATATGATACAAACATCCTAGATTTTATTTAATCTAATTGAGTTAAGTTAGATCTTCCATGAATCCTTTGGTAGATAGTTGTGAGGTTATATTTTTATTTGTTGTTTTCCACTTTAAAACATGTAATAAAATTATAAAAAAGTGAGAATTTTATTAAAATTATAGAAATTTAAAAAATAAAGAGAATGATAGAAAGGGAATATTGAATTTTTTCCTCCCATGAGGGGATTTATTTTGGTTTTCCATTGCTGTAAAGTCTTATGGTTATCCCCAATAGGCTGGAGGAAGTGGTTTATATGATGAAAATAACCACAATTTTTTATTCAAAGAAACATAACATATAATTTATATAGAGGACAATTTTATAGATTTTTCAGTTACAACCATTGAATAGTATGGTGTAACAGCTAAATAGGTGGTGTAAGGACAATTTATGACATCTCCTTAGACACAACTGTTATGGATTCCTATTTAAATGGTTTTAATATTAATGTTACTTATAAATTTTCAAACAAAATAGAGTCTACAAGTAATTAAAATTGAAAATAGTTAAAATAGGTTGAGTTCAATTCAAAGTTCTCCCATTAAATTATTGTATTATTTCCTCTTATTTCATTATGAGAGACCATTAGGAACTCCTCTAAAGATTATTCCAATATATTATTAAAATAATCCTTAGTAATATACTTTTATTTTATTCCTCCCTCCATATGAAATTTTTGGTGTTATTGAAGAAGATTTTCATTAAAGGTTATCTTACCTTTTTTCATTATCTACCATAACCAAATATCTATATTTTTTCTAGTTCATTATTAACCCAGATGATCAGTTCTACCTCCACATCCTTTCTAGGAATCCACATTTATAGCTGAATCTATGGGTTCGTACAGAGGGAAATCAAAATAATTTATATAGTCTTAATAAAATATTCTTAATATAAATTAATACCCCGCAACTATTTTATATTTTTATTTTTTGTTCATCAAAGTGTGTTTCCTCTTAAAAGTATACTAGTATGATGGTGGATAGTAGTGTACATTCCATATTATATTTAGTATTTTAAACACATGGGAAACCCACTAATGATTCATGGGTTACACTATCTAGAATATAATCATTTATTTTTTATTGAAGGGTTTTCTCAGTGTATAAGTACATGTATGTGACAACTTCCTCTTTAATCTCTAAAGGTAGATATAAAGGTTCTTACATTAATCATTCAAAATTATGTTCATTCATTCCTCCATTATTTATGTCATTAGAGGCCTATAACAATAATTTTGATTTTTCATTTACAACACATGGTGTATCAAAAGTAAGTTGAATTTAAATAAAATTAATAAAATAAAATTTGAAATTAAACAAGGCTCCTTAA
Source organism: Viscum album (assembly GCA_963277665.1). NCBI lineage: Eukaryota > Viridiplantae > Streptophyta > Magnoliopsida > Santalales > Viscaceae > Viscum > Viscum album. The sequence continues at coordinate 2,044,748,106 of OY728136.1, forward strand.
ATAAAATAATACTTTATATTTTCTTAAAATTGTAGGTCCATAGCGAAAATATTTTCTATATTAAATAGTGTAAGATCTTAGTTTCATTAAGGTCACCCTCAAAACTAATTTTTGATATTATGAGGGGACTAACATCAGTTTCATCCACTATCTTATGATGGTATTTTTCATTGGTTGGAGGGGTGGGATCGTTTTTTACCTTGATCGTATATTGATAGAACTCTGAGAAATGATTTAAGATCATGGAAAGATCATTTTACAAAGCTTCTAAAATAGATAGTATGATTCCCTAATTGAGGTTCTTAAAGTGATCCTAGAATTCCTCACTTATTTTTTCATTTTTATCCATCTATACATGTCTATAAAATGTGGAAAAAACTTATTTCTTGGATGTGTGAAAAAAACATATCAACATTTATTAAATTTTAGATTTTAAATTTAAAAATAATAAACACTAATTAAAGTTATTATCAAACATTGAAAATATCAATCTAACTCTCCAATAAGGACTCTGGTGATGAAAAGGTTATCATGATCCTTTCATAGAAAATTTAAGAAAACCTTGAAGTTATTCTAGTGGCTAACTGTTGTCATTTATCAAAGATTTTGGTCTATAATATTTATTTTTTCTAACACTTATAACCATGTTTTGTTTTCTTAATTTAAAATGTAGTAAAAATTTGGTTGATTTTGGTTTCTATTTTTTTGATATAATGGAATGATGAAACACAATCATAGGTTCAAAAGGAACATGTAGGGGTATTTAGGTAAATTACATTGGATTATATCATTATTTAATTTTGTTACAAATCATCTAATTTGATGGTAGAATCCAATTACATGGATATTACCCATATTACATAGTTATATTATGTATGAGACCACTAATCTATACAAATAATATTAAAAAAATACAATTAATACCATTTTTTCATTAGTGAATAGGAAATAACACTCTTATATACTATAATTGATCATTCCCACACACCTAACAACAACTGATCACAATTCTTCTATACAAAACATATAACTCCACTACTACAAAGTATAATATGATTTAAAGGATACATTTATACACAAATAGAAAAGTATTTAAAGAGTTTTAATTGAATATGTAGTGAAAATATCTTCCTCCACACTCCACCTTCACTATTGCACACAAATTATAGTGTTATTAGAGTAGGAATTGTGTGGATAAATTCATGAAGACCCACTATAATCCCCCTCAGATCAACTATAATTGGTTATAAACATATGAACATGTAGTTAGTGATCATTGATTATATCACAGGGGTTAATGAAAATTAAAGAAAATAATGGAGAAGATAATGAAACAACATAGACAAACAATGAATTAAATTAGAATTATAAATATAATTTCATAAATTAAAAATAATAAGCCTAATATAGTCGACTCTAAAATCCAAGGTATGAACCCTTTACAAAATGGGATAGGGGAAATACTTATAGAATTTTTACCTCTTCATCCCTTTTACATTTAGTTTTGTGATCATGAATTCCTTCTTCCCCAGATGGATCACATATGGGTAGATATATGGTCACAATTATTTTTTTTATCATCTTGAATATTTCATCTTAATTGGTGCTCTCCTATGATCTCTTCATCATTATGATGATCACTATGTTGTTAAATAGCTCATGATTATTTAGATTTGGTGAACCATTAGAAATAGATTTTTATTTGAATTTAGTTCATGTTTTTTTAATTTTTTATTTCTATATTTTAAACCACTGTTGTTCCATATTTTCATAAGTCCTAGATCAACCACAAAACAGAAATTCATGGTCAAAATGATTAAATCATTGCTTGAATAGACGGATTGATTAGCTATGTTGTTCATTTATAAGTATGGGTAGTTTAAAGGAATTGTTGTTTGATCTTTATATATAGTCTCTTTAGCTATTTTCAATGCATAAAACTTTTTGATGGAATGGAATGATCATTTGGTCAAACATATTCTCTTTTTGTAGTTGGTCAAATATTTAGAGTTTTTTATTTAAATTCAACATATATTTGATCTAGTCCTTTGCATAATTTTCTATGTGTTCGGTCATGTTGTAGATTCAATATGAAATCAATAATGGTCTCATGATCACTTTTCATTCAAATTCAACATTAATCCTTAGTTTATTGGGATCCATAGTTTATTGATCCTCGCAATTGATCCTAGAAAATTTATACCTTCTAACATGAAAATCACAATTTTATTGTAGGCTTTATTCTATTTCCTTTAATAATCATATAAAAAATTAAAAAATATTAAATAGAATTTATAAAATTTCATTTTTGAATCATTCATTTTATTGTTTTTAATTTAAATTTAAATAATTAATATAACTATTAAAAATAATGATTTTAGATATTTAACAAATAATGACCATATTTATAAATGTATAAATAATTGAATTATTTTCTCATGTTTTATAATGATTAGGGGGTTAATTTACATTGAAAATAAGTTCCATATTTAGGATAAAATTTCTATCATCACTAACATTCAATACTAATCAAATCGTCTTATGAATCATCCTTAAAATATGAATCACTTGGGTAACATTTTATTAACACAAATATTATATCGACTTCATCCTTTTTATCATACATGTTGTCTAAATTTGAACTCTTATAATTTTTTCAACCATTTCCTTCAGTGACTATGAAATCAATACTCTCTATTGTTTTATTCCACCCTTTGTTAAAGAATTTTTAGGCCTTTTTCCTATTGATTAGCCTAAAAATAGTCATTAATCTATTTCTTCATATTACTTTCCCAAATAAAATTATTATTTTTTGAATGTATATCCTAATTCTGAGGAACCAATAATGGTTGAACATGGGAATACTTATGTGTAACATTACATATGTTTTTTTATCTCTTCATGGATAAGAAATACTTGGTTTTTTTTTTACACCACAACCTGTGGTGGTTCCTTCAAATAGTGGTGAGAGATACTAATTTCAATGAGAAATATTTTAGACATATTATTTTCCTACTGATTCATTTATTTGAAAACTCCATTATATTTTAAAATTTATACTTATAATACCTCATTATTAATTCTTTTTTGATTTCAGTAGTTTTTAAATTCAATGGATATGTACTTTTTCCATTATTTCATTACAGGATCTTTATTGTAAATCTAGCCTCATTTTATACTCTTAGCTTGTATATCATCATATATTCCAACACTCCCCCCTTAATCTATTTGAAAAAAAAAACATAATAATTTTTTAAAAATAATTAAATAAATAATGAAATACGTTTCCCCATAGTTTTTTCAATATATTTAATGGGCCACCATCATTAGTGTACTCTATTATGATGAGTTTGGATTCCATTTTATTATTTTTTTAACATAGATTTTGGACCATATTTCCACACATACAAACATAACATGATATTTCATGATCTCATTTTATTTTTCTAATATCTACTCAAGTATTTGTCTTGGATTGATCCTCTATGCTATGTTGGTGAATGTGGTAAAGCATCTAATGTCACTAGAATTTATCCTCTTCAATTATTAGGAAGTAAATTTTCTCTTTACTATACACCTAAAATAGATTTAAATTTATCATACACCCCTTATTAAGTGATTTTTTTGACCTAAATTTTATTACAAAACCATTTTGATAAAATGTAACCTTATGCTTAGAGTCACAATGTGGACTCACACTCAACAGTTTTTGGTTTAATCCATCCACCTAGATAACTTCTTTCATATTTAACTTGTCACATTCTAGATGGTTATTTCCACTATTAATGATTTGAAAGCTTACATCAGTGAAAAAACACAATGCACTTTCAACCCTTTCCTTCAGATATTTTTTGGTGGGTCTGCTGAGTCATGGAGGAAATGCACCGATTATCAAGGATCCATGTTTTTCTATTTCATGTTTCATTTAAAGTGATTTCACATAGATTTATGTTATCTATTTTAATCTATTTATTCAATGAAAATACTTTTTTTTATTCTACATGTGCAACAATGTATCTATTTGTTGAATAGTTATTCTGACTCATGCATAGTGTAATGAAAGTGCATCAGAGTCTTACAGAGTACTATTCATACTATAATAAAATATGGTTGATGGTTTTTGTTTTTTTAATGTATTATATATAATTATAATAATGTAAAATAAGTTTTATTGGTTTCCCCCATAAACATAGGGAAAATTATAATGATAATTAAATCCCCTATGTTCATTTACGGCATAATGTAAATCTATTTAAAGTATCATCTATTCTTAAATTCTCATTGTATTTTTATCTCTAGTGAGGTGTGTGGGACCTGACTTAGTGTGATGGGTATGGAGTTGTGACTTATTACTTATAGTAAACTTATTCTAGGGTAATAAGAAGTTACAAAGGGTTGGTTTTCCTCTATGCTAATCTACGTAGGAATGTTATGTGATCTATCAACTGTACTTCTAGGGGTTTTATGGGCATTACAAGGGCCTTTTTCTAAGTGGTGTTCCATTCTAAGTCATAATATGACATTTCATCTTTATTATAAGTATTAGCATTGAATTAAAACTCTTCTTTCTCGTTCAGTGGTAATTATTTATTTCCCAAAAAAATGAATTTGGGTTTCTTAATTTATGTCGGGGAAAATACTTCAAGGCAACATTGCACCATTTTTGGGTTGATTATGTTTTTGACAAAGCGAGTTTCTAAGGTATTTTTTAGAACCATATATAGATTTTTGAAATGGTATGTTGAAAAAGATCTAGGACAAAGGAATGGATTCCATGGATGTGGTAATATAAATTACATACATAAGTTGATGCTATTTTCCGGTGATTGCCAAATTTTTGGGGTCCAAAATTTAGATTTTGGCTAGCATTATAAAAGTGGGTTTCCATGAAGGGATGATTAAAATATGGAAAATACATGAGTTTATTGAAGATTATATTTTCAAAGAGAATTTCAAGAAGGATAAAATAATGTTGATAGTGATCCATGTGAACAACGATGAGCATCACGAATGGAGAATGTGAGGAGCATCGTGACTAGATCATCGTAGTGAAATAATGTTTTGGTGGTGATCTCCGCAATTACAATAATCATCATGAACATGAAATTTCCATGTAGATTCTCTAAAAAGGCTTCATCATTATGGAAATGAAAGTGATTCATGAAATAGTGATGATGTGGCCTAGACGGTTCTAGAATCGGTGTAATGCCTATAAATAGACATATACCTCCTTCATAAAAGTAGAGAGACATAAATAAAATCATAAGGATCCATAATTGAGAGCGTGTTTTGTGAATGGTGGTTCATGAAGGTTATATGAGAAGAAGTTCATGAAGGCTGTAAAAGCCTGCCGAATTTTTTGAGAATCACAAAATTACAAAAATTCACGAAGGATAAGTAAGATTTATGAAAGGAAGGAGCATTGTGAAGTCTAGTAGAGATTCATGAATAAGGTGTGATTCATGAAGGATAAGTTAGCTTTGTGAAAGGAATGTGTTCTTGGTGAATGTTGTTTGAGATGTACGAAAGAGGATATTCATGAAGGCAGTGAGCATTGCGAAAGTTTTTCAAAAGTCACTGACCAATAAATCTATGGAAAAGTGTTATTCATATAGTAAATGAAAGTGGAACTTTAATAGGTAATATTTTTACAACTAGATGAGTATTCTTTAGAGATAATTTATATAACTAAAATTTTATAAACTATGGTTGGATCCCTTCTAAGAGAAGTTATCGAACGAAGAGGAAAATGGTGATCCTTTTCGTTGGCGGTGAGCCAGAGAAAGAGACATTGGGAGTGGCCCTCAGATATGCTGTGAGAATACCATAAACCTTGTAAAGGTAGTGATCCTAGGTGTAGATGAGATCTATCCCAAACCATCATTATTGGAATTGACCCATAGTGAATTTGGTACTATCAACACATCATTGTTGTATTCTTTTTAGATGTCACCCAGTGAGGGTGAACCAAGTAAAAATCATTATGTCATTGTGCTTGTTTTCCTGCATTACATTCAAAGAATCATCATCAGATAAAGAATAAATGAATAAATTCAACATTAACACATAAGTTCAAAAAAAGTGGCCCTTAAAATAAATAGGTCATGATCTAGTGGGGAAATAATAATTTTGAATAGAATATCCATACCCTGATTCAAGCACTTCTTAGGGTATCTATCCCCCTTTTAGGCCTATCATCTTTCATTTTCCATTGAATTCCCTAGTGGTAATTTTCAATTAATCTTTTTCTATAATTAATATCTATATGACTAAAGTTATTGTAGTACCCCCGGTTTGAGGTATGTGGCCTTTGTTTATGCATTTTTATGTGTTTAAGGTGCATGGGATGAGTTGGGAAGAGGTTGGGAGAGTTTGGAATGGTTTTGAATGAGTTTGGGGGCTTTGCATATGGAGCACGGTTTGAGCACGGTTAGTGGAAACCGTGCAGATTTTCTAGGAAACCGTGTAGGGGGGACAGTAGGCTTCACATAGCCTACGCACGGTTTTCCAAACCATGCGAGGAAACTGTGGAGAACCTTGCTCTCGAGGAAGTAGAGTGCACACGATTAGCGTATGGTTTTCCAAACCTTGCGGACTAACCGTGCGACCACTTAAAAATACGGATTTAAAACCCAGGTTCACTCGGGCTTGCCTCATTCAACTCCAAATATTCTCCCACTCGAGCCTCACTCGGGATTTCCGATTCTCAAGGGTTGGAGGGGATCTCCCACTCATTTTCGAAGTGATTCAAAGGGGTTTCAAGGCGGTTTGAAGGTGTTTTCTCCTGGGTAAGTCTATTCTCTTGGTTTCCTTGTGTTTTCATCTAGATCTACAACCCTCTCCTTCTTGGTTTTTTAGATTTACACTTGTTTTGTGTAGATCTAGGGTTTTTATTGCCTTGGATGTTGATTTTAAGGCTTATGAATGTTATGGGAAGGGATCTAGAGAGGTTTTGGTGGTGCATTTGCCGGATTTGATGTGTGGTTGCTTGTGGGTTGATTTCTGGGGAATCCTAAAGGTAGGTGGATTCTCTCTCAACTCCACTTGGTTCGAGCTAATGGTTTTTTTCATAATTAATTTTTTGTGCTTTGAATTAATTGTGGTGTGATGTGTGAAATTGATTGGATATCACTTGGGTGATGTTTTGGGGGACTTTTTTGGGAAAAGGGGGTTTTATGGTGAAATGCTATTGTCGTGGATTTCAAAATAGTTATTTTAAAATGGGTTGTTGAGATTGATTTAGGAAAATGGTTTATGGAAATTGGTTTTCAAAAAAGATGTTTTTTTATTGAAATGTGGTTTGACGTGGAAATTGGTTTTCAATAAATGGACGATTTATTGTAGTGTATTGGTATGCGATGGAATTGGTTGATTGCATGTTGTTGTAACCTTGGTGGGTCATATGCTTGTTTATGGCTTGATGGGAATGTTGTGTGGAAGTGGAAAGATGTACCACTATAAAAAGGGGATTTATAGTGGATGGAAGGGACACCATCAAAGGATAAGTGGATGGGAATAGCCACTAGTTGTGAATGGTTGAACGGGTTGGACGGAAGCTCCCCCGTTGGTTGTGGTCGGTAAGTACCACTAGGTGTGATTGGGTGAACGGGTTGGACAGAAGCTCCAGCGTTTGGTTGTTTTAGTTGTTTTGGTGTGCAATGTTTTGAAAGTTGTAAATTGTTGTGCTAGTATTTAAATGATTAAATGGCTTGTGGCATGTTTATTTGGCTTTCCCTTGGATTCTTGGTTTGGGAGAGATGGATTTGTAAGGATGTGTTTGGCTTATGGTAATGGTTGCACTTGTGATTATTTTATATAAACTGTTTTATATAAATATGTTAATGGTTTTATCCTAGTAGAGTGTGTAGGGAAGTCATTTGGGGAAATCATACTGAGTAGTTGTACTCACCCACTTATTTGGCACGTTGGTGTCCTTGCTGATGCTGTGTATCGTGGTATGGGAAAATATAAGGCACCACCCTCCTTTAGTGGTGCATCATGATGTCTAGGTGGAGCTTGGAGCATGGAGCATGGAGCTTGGTGTGGAGCCATGGAGTTTTCCTTGGCTTATTTTGGGTCTTTTGTTGAGTCTTCATCATAGTACTATGATATGGTTTTGGTTGTAATGGTTTTGGGTTGTATTGTAGAACAACTTGTTTGTCCTTTGGGAATAAATGCTTGAATGGTTTGGTTAACATGCATCATATAGTGATTGATAGTGGATGGTTTGGTTGGTTTTGTCTTAAGGGAAAATCTTTCCCCAACTTGTTCTTAAAGCCCTCGACATTTATTGGCAACCTTTGGTGCCTTGGGATCATCGCTTAAGGCCAAGTAAATCTCACCACCTCCTCAAGCCAATGAGGTAGGGGCGGGGTGTTACAAGTGGTATCAGTTTTTTCGGTCCTTAGCTTTCAAGTGAGAGCAGTTGTTCGATCATTGATGTTGATAATTGGTTTTTGTGTTGACATTCGTTATGATATATTCCTTGAGTTGGGATGGTAGCAAGGCGTAGAAATGTCAGAACATGGAATGTATAGCATAAGAGGACATAGGTAACCCTCTTATGCTGAACTTCAAGTTACGAAGGAGTTGGGTACATAAGTGTTTTGCAGACACTTATAGGCAATGGATATCTCATTTTCATGGGTGTATCCAATGAGAAGTGCATGGAATTCATGGTAGAAATGACTTCCCGCTAGGATGTATATTTCATTGGGCATAATGATTTATGGACTGAATTTAGAAATGGTTTTGAAAATGTGTGAAATTAAAATGTGAATAAATTGGTATTTTGAAAATGGGTTGGTTTTTAAAATGGTGAAAAATGGAAAATGTGAGCTTGTGGAATGCCATGTGTGATAGTGTTGTGTAATGTGATTAGAAATGGTATTTCTTGAGGTCTACGAAAGTGAGACTCATGGTTTTTTTTTCTGTTGATAGAAATGGAACTGGGTAGGCGTCGTAGAAACCAACCGGAGGAGGCTGCTGAGAATGTGGTAGCACCTGAGCCTCATGTGAACCAGTAGATAGTGCAAAGCATAGTGCAGGCTTTCCAAGCTTTGGAAAGTGGAAACAAAGTGGACAAAACAAGGCATGTGGATCATGCGGTTCAGTTTCAAAAGCATAATCCACCCATATTTAGGGTTGACTCAGACCCAGAGAGGGCAAAAGCATGGTTGAATAGACTGAACAATATCTTTGAGTTCTTTGGAACACTGGTAGAGTTGAAAGTGAAATTGGCCATGTATATGTTGGCATATATTGACCTTTAGTGGTGGGAGTTGGTAGTCCATGTGGGGACAAACTAGGGTGTGACATGGGAAGGATTTGAGGAATTGTTTAATAAACAATTCTACCCAAATACATTCAGAATTCAGTGTATGACTGATTTTTTCAGTTTGAAGAAAGAGATTATATCTATGATAGAGTATGCAACTAAGTTTATGAACTTAGTGAGGTTTTCACCCAAGGTGGCGGGTAGCATGTCGTTGAATGTAAGGATCTTTGAAACGGGGTTAAGGTAAGAAATCTATTCAAAGATAGAAGTTTTGTGTATAAATGATTATACAGAGATGGTGAATAGAGCCTCGGTGGCTAAGAAGGATTTGATGGGAGCTCTGGGCGGAGAAAGCATGGTGGTACCCATGGGGAATAGTGGGAACTCTAAAGCTGCGTTCAAGCGAAAGAGGGACACTTATTCCCATGGTGGGGGAATGACACATAATCTGACAGTAGGATCAATGAATCATCCTTCAAATACCCCGAGCAAGCTGTGATGTTTTTAGTGTGGTTCTACAAGCCACATCATGCGGGATTGTATGAAACAACCTCGAGCATGTCATAATTGTATGTATATGGGGCATCTGCAGTTTTATTGTCGAAATTCTTTGAGTTCAGGTGTGTGTGACTCTCCTTAGGGATCGCAGACGTCATATGCTTTGACGGGATGGAGACAGCAGCACACCCCTCATCATCAGAGTAAAGTGGGTCATGGTGATTCTCAAAATACCACGACACTTTAGCAAAGAAATAAAGAGAAGAGTGTGGCAATAAAGGCATTGTTCAGAGATGAGAAGGTTGTGGTGGATTATCAGTCGGGACCATCCACGGTGCAAGGTACTATTCTTTTAAATTCTACCTTGATGAAAGTGTTGTTTGATATGGGTGCCTCACACTCTTTTATTGCTGCACATATGGTTGAGTTGTTGGGTTTAAGGGTAGAAATGATTCCCTCGATTTTAAAACTTCAAACTCCTCTGGGTCAAAGAGAGTGTCGAGCCTTCTTGTGTAAAGCATGTAGTATTGTTTTGGGTGAGGCTGAGATAACATGGAATTTCTCAGTGCTTGAGATGGGTGGGTATGATGTAATCCTGGTAATGGATTTGTTGGTGGTTTTTAAGGCTCACATTGACTGTGATGTGCAAACAATGGATTTTATGACAGACGACGGTGTTAGACATCTCTTTAGAGGAGAGAGGCATGAAAGGCAGGGTGCAATGGGTTTGTTGGCACCAGTAGTGGGAACATTATCATATCAGTTGTTGGTGTTGTCATTAGAATCAGTAATGAGTGTTGAGCATAGTGTTCTTCTGGCAGTGATGGATTAGTTCATGGATGTTTTTCCTGAAGAATTTTCCAGGTTACCTCCTGTAAGAGAAGTGGATTTTACGATTGATCTTCTTTCAGGGACCAGTCCTATCTCACTTCTGTCTTACCAGATGGCACCAACTGAATTGAGGGAATTGAAAGTCCAGTTGGAAGAGTTAGAAAAAAAAGGATTAATCTAGCCTAGCACGTCCCTGTGGGAAGTTCTGGTGTTGTTTGTGAAAAAGGTGGATGGAACTTTGAGGCACTATGTTGATTATCATCGACTTAACCAAGTTACGATAAAGAACAGATATCCACTTCCACGAATTGATGATTTTTTCAACCAGATGAGGGGAGACCAGTGGTTCTCCAAGATTGATCTGAGGTCGGTATATCATCAATTATGGGAGAGGAAGGAAGATATTCCTAAAATAGCTTTCAGAAGTAGATATGGCCATTATGAATTTGTGGTTATGCCCTTTGGTCTAACGAATGCTCCACCAGTATTCATGGAATTTATTAATAGGATATTTCACAAATATCTAGATTCATTTTTTATGGTGTTTATAGATGATATTCTAGTGTATTAAAAGACAAGGGTGGTGCATGAGAAGCACTTGGCGACAGCGCTAGGGATCTTGAGGGATCATCGTTTGTATGCCAAATTGTCAAAGTCTGACTTTTGGATACAGAAAGTCTGTTTTCTTAGACATGTGATTTATTAAAGATGTGTTTCAGTGGATCTAGAAAATATAAGGTCTGTTATCTCGTGGAAACCACCAAAGAATGTGTTTGAGATTCAGAGTTTCCTTGGTCTAGATGGGTATTATCGGTGTTTTGTTCGTGATTTTTCACGTTTGGCTTCACCAATGACAGATTTGACAATAAAGAATGTTCTATTCTAGTGGAATGAATAGTGTCAGTAGTGTTTTGAAGAGCTAAAGGGTCCCCTTACATCAACACCAATCTTGGTTTTTCCAGAACCAATAAAAGGGTACATGGTGTATTGTGATGCATCGAGATCTGTGTTGGGGTGCGTTCTCATGAATGGGAATCATGTGGTTGTGTATGGCTCATGGAAGTTGAGGGTGAATGAGTTGAACAACCCAAATTGTGATTTGGAATTGGCAGCAGTGTTCCATGCTTTGAAAGTGTGGTTTTATTATCTCTTCGGTGAGAAATTCTCGGTATATATAGATCATAAGAGCTTGAAGCATATTTTCTCACGAAGATATTTGAACATGAGGCAAAGGAGATGGATGGGATATCTCGAGATTTTTAATTTTGACTTGATTTACACACCATGTAATTGAAATTTTGTAGCGGATGCATTAAGTAGGAAATCATATGCTCCGGTGGTGAAACAGGTATCAGACCAGTGGCAGTTGATGTCAGTTATAGCTGACATGTGGTTGGAATGTGAGGACTAGGGCGATAGAGTGGTCTTCTTTCTAGTTTTGTTGATTCCTGACTTAGTTGGTTTGGTTAAAGAGGCACAGATATCTGATTCTGAGTGTGTGACCATGAGGTCTAAACTCAATGGTGGGGAGACCATTGAGGGTTGGAAACTGAATGGAAATTCAGTTTTGTGTTTTTAGAATCGGATGGTTGTACCTGTTACTTTTCAGGAGGATATTCTCGAGGAGTGTTATCATTCCAGGTGGTCTTTTCATCCTGGAATTCAAAAAATGTATAAATCATTAAAAGAGTAGTTCTGGTGGGCTGGAATGAAAAGATGTGTGGCTGAATTTGTTTCGAGATGCTTGACTTGCAGCAGGTCAAGGAAAAGCATCAGAGACCAGCAGGAATGTTGTAGTCTTTACCAATCCCTATTTGGAAGTGGGATCAAATATCGATGGAATTTATTACAGGTCTCCCAATAACGTTCAGAAAGAATGATTCCATTTGGGTGATAGTGGATCGGCTAACTAAGTCGGCCCATTTCATCCCAATTTGTAAATCTCATACGGTGGAGGATCTGTCCAAAATATATATCCGGGAGCTGGTAAAGAGGCATGGTGTACTAGTTTCGATTGTATCTGATAGAGATATGAGGTTTACATCTCGTTTCTAGAGATCCTTAAAGCAAGACCTTGGGACACAGTTGACTATGAGCACAGCGTATCACCCTTAGACAGATGGTCAATCCGAGAGAACGATGCAAACTTTAGAGGATATGTTGCTGGCTTGTGTCATGGATTTTGGTGGCTCGTGGGAGGTTCACTTTCCATTAGTTGATTTTTCATAAAATAACATTTATCAGGAATCCATACATATGGCTTCGTTTGAAGCATTGTATGGGCGGTTGTGTCGTTCTCCACTATGTTGGGTGGAAACATGTGAGCCCTCGATGGTTGGACTGAGTCTTGTCATGATACTAAAGAGAAGATCAAGTTGATTATGAAGAGAATGGAGATGGATCAGAGTCATCAGAAATCATATGAGGATCATCGTCGATGGTCGTTGTCGTTTGAGGTTAGTGATCATGTTTTCTTGAGGATCTCTCCTAGGTTGGGACATCGTCGGTTTGGGAAGCAGGGAAAGTTATCTCCAAGGTATATTGGAACTTTGGATATTCTTGAGCGGGTTGCTAAGGTGGCTTATCATTCTTCTTTTGCACCTAGGTTTTGTACGATGCATAATGTGTTTCATGTGTTGCAATTGAAAAAGTATCCGCTGGATCGTGACAATGTGATTCGATGGGATCATGTTGGGCTAGAATTGGATGCTTCATTGGTGCATGTGCCAGTGCGGGTTGTGGATATACAATAGAAGGTATTGCATGGTAAAATAATCAGTTTAGTTTGTGTTTTGTGGAAACATGGTCAGATTCAAGAGGAGACTTGGGAGCGGGAGAAATAGAAGCTCGAGTAATGGCCCGAGCTCTTTCCGTAAAGGATGGGTTCACTACTTTTCGAGGATGGAAAGACCAATGGTGGGGAGAATGTAGTACCCCCAGTTTGAGGTATGTGGCCTCAGTATATGAATTTTTATGTGTTTAAATTGGATGGGATTAATTGAGAAGAGGTTGGGAGAGTTTGGAATGGTTTCGAATGAGTTTGGAGGCTTTGCATAGGGAGAACGGTTTGAGCACGGTTAGTGGAAACCGTGCGGATTCTCCAGGAAACCGTGTAAGGGGGATAGTAGTTTTCACACAGCCTGTGCACGGTTTTCCAAACTGTGCGAGGCAACCATGTAGACCCTTCCTCTCGAGGCAGTAGCATGCGCACAGTTAGTGCATGGTTTTCCAAACCATGCAGACTAACTATGCGGCCACATAAAAATAGGGTTTTAAAACCAGGGTTCACTCGGGCTTGCCTCATTCATCTCCAAACATTCTCCCACTCGAGCCTCAATCAGGATTTCTAGTTCTCAAGGGTTGTAGGGGCTCTCCCACTCTTTTTTTGAAGTGATTCAAGGAGTTTCAAGGTGGGTTGAAGGTGATTTCTCCCGGGTAAGTCTCTCCTCTTGGTTTCCTGATCTTTTCCTCTAGATCTACATCCCTTTCATTCTTGGTTTTCTAGATCTACACTTTTTGTGTGTAGATCTAGGGTTGTGGTTTCCATGGATGTTTATTTTTAGGCTTATGAATATTAGGGGAAGGGATCTATAGAGGTTTCGGTGGTGTGTTCACCGGATTTGAGGTGCGATTTCTTGTGGGTCGATTTCTCAGGAACCCTAATGGTATGTGGATTCTCTCTCAACTCCACATAGTTAAAGCTAATGGTTTTTGTTACAATTATTTTTTTCGTTGAATTAATTTTGGTTTGATGTGATAAATTGATTGGATATCCCTTGGGTGATGTTTTGAGGGACTTTTTTTGGGAAAAGGGGGGTTTTATGGTGAAATGATTTTGTGGTGGATTCTAAAATAGAGATTTTCAAATAGGTTGTTGAGATTGATTTGGGAAAATGGTTGATGGAAAATGGTTTTAATAATGTTTTTGTTTTTATTGAAATGTGGTTTGATATGGAAATTGGTTTTCAATAAATGGACGATTTATTGAAGTGGTTTGGTATGAAATGGAATTGGTTGATTGCATGTTGTTGTGACCTTGGTGGGTCATATGCTTGTGTATGGATTGATGGGAATGTTGTGTGGAAGTGGCGAGAAGTAACACTATAAAAAGGGTATGGATAGTGGATAAAAGGGCCACCATCAAAGGATTAGTGGTAAAGAAGAGCCACTAGTTTTGAATGGGTGAACGGGTTGGACTGAAGCTCCAATGTTGGTTGTGGTCGGGAAGTACCACTAGATGTGATTGGGTGAATGGGTTGGACAAAAGCTCCACCATTTGTTTGTTTCGGTTGTTTTGTTGTGCATTGTTTTGGAAGTTAGAAATTTTTGTGCTAGTATGTAAATGATGAAATGTCTTATGGAATTTTTATTTGTCTTTCCCTTGGTTGCATTGTTTGGGAGATATGGCTTGGTAATGATGTGTTTGGATTATGGTAATGGTTTCACTTGTGATTATTTTATATAAACTATTTTATATAAATGTGCTAATGGTTTTATCCTAATGGCATGTGCAGGGAAGTCATTTCGAGAAATCCTACTGAGTAGTTTTACTCACCCCCTGCTTTGGCACGTTGGTGTCTTTGCAAATGTTGTGTATCATGGCGTGGGAAAATGTAAGGCATCACCCTCCTTTAGTGGTGCATCGTGATGTCTGGATGGAGCTTGGAACATGGACCATGGAGCTTGGTGTTGATCCATGGAGTTTTCCTTGTCTTATTTTGGGTCTTTAGTTGAGTCTTCTGCATAGTAATCTGATATGGTTTTGGTTGTACTGTTTTTGGGTTGTATTGTGGAACAACTTGGTTGTAATTTGGGAATAAATGATTGAATTTTTTAGTTAAAATGAATCATATATTGATTGATAGTGGATGGTTTGGTTAGTTTTGTCTTAAGGGAAAATCGTTCCCCAACTTGTTCTTGAATCCCTCAACATTTATTTCTAGCATTTGGTGCCTTGGGAACGTCGCTTAAGCCCAAGTAACCCCTACCACCTCCTCAATCCAATGAGGTAGGGGCGGAATGTTACAGTTATGATAGTGAAAACAATACCCATAGAAATAATTCCTTCACTATGAGGAAAGATATAGTATTATTCTTATTTTTCAACGTTGTGGGTTTCCCCATTCAAATAGCTTCTTAACGCTTCTTAGTAGTACATGGCTGTTCTATGATATCCAAATAATTGAGATTTCGTAATATAACATATCTTCTCTCTTTAATTCAAATACATCTCACCGAACTATGACAAACTCTTGTGTTATTAATTAGCCCATAAAGATTAAGGATTATTCTCAAACTCTTGATTTTCGTTGATTGTATCCATCTTTGTATGTAAAATTAGAGTCTTATTTTTGACACTAGTATAACTAATTTTCTTCTTACCTATATTCAAATGTGTATTTTTTACTACATTTATTGTCTTTATATCACATCTGATTCTACTCTTACCCATGAATATAGTTCTTTTTCATTAATAATTTTCTCAATTACTTAAAAGTATCATATTTCTCTTTCCAAACATTATCCATTTGAGAACTCTCCAAAATGGTTCTTCTTATTAGGTTCTCTAGATTTTACTTCTAACACTAGTTTAATTATCAAAGTAACGAAATATTATTCTAGGGATTTAAAATTATTTTTTCTCTCCTCCATAAACGATTTCTGGTCATTAATCACCTTAGGATGTTTCAAAATATATAGCTTGACGTTTTCTATATCTTCTAATTTAAACAGTCTAAACTTTTATATAAAAACTATTTCTCTAGTACGAAAATCTTAACATCCATCTAATCAACATATTCAAAAGATTATATTAGAAATCCACCAATATTTTAGTTTTTATATCTCTGAATATCAAGCTCTTAAAGAGCTCCCACAAGTCCACCTTTATTTTAACTAAATATTTTGGTTTATTATCTTCTTCTTGTTCAGATTATTTTTTTCCAATGTTTTTCATAATATAATTTTCAAAATTAGAGTAAAACTCCTTTTATATCTCTTCTATATATTCCTCGCTATCATCTTCTTCTTTTATCACTTAGGTCTTCATCTAGAATTTCCTTCAATAATAATTTTCTAGTTGGAAATATATTCTTGGAGAGAATATTATTTATGTATTAGGAATGATTTCCTCTTCACCTCCATCATCATTAAATCTCCTTGCGATTATTTTTGTAATTTTTTTTAACCATTCAATATTGGAAACTATCCAAGGGGAGATTACCTTAAAATATTTGTTTAACGCTTTTGAAATTATTTTTCACAATAGTTACACATTAATAATCTATATAATCTTCTTCAATTCCACCTTTGGTGATGTCATGTTTCTACATAGTTTTAAAATACATTTCCTTGATAGAGTTAATTTATGTTCCTTCTGGATTAACATTCATTTCATATTCAAATAGGATGATTTATTGATCATCTAGAAAGTGTTATCCAAAATTTATTTCCTGATAATCTAAAACATTTGGATTATAGAGTGTTCAAAACCTTCTCAAGATATTATTTGAGATTTCAACATTTTTATTTCTTTACCGATTCCTAAAATAACTTCAAAAAACTTAGTGATTCAATTTAAGAATTCATTGACAGTTTTATATGTGTATATATTTATGTCATCAAAATTATTTTGAAAAACATGATATTTTTCTTCCTAAAACTTATTTTCACCTTTATATATATAAAAATATTTTCTATTTTATCATTGATGTATTTGGTGTTGGTTTATCTCATTGTCTTCATATTGATATGATTTTATAGGGCTTTATAGAAATCATTTTCATCATTAGTATCAGTATCGAGAATATTATTATCCCATTTTTAGGGTCAATTATGATACATCACACATATATGTCTCATGTACACTAGTAGAGAAAAAATATATTCTAAAATATTATAGATGTTATATCAACATATTTTTAGAAAATTTATAATGGATCCCATCGAATAGAGCCACTATTTTTGAACTCATTATGATCTTCATTTCTGCATCCAAATTCAATGCATAAAACCTAGTCTCTAATACCACTTGTTTAAACCTAAGATACCCTTAAAAGGGATGATGAATTAGTGTATGAGTTTTTTGTTATTGATATTTTTTATCTTATTCCCAACTTTATAGGAACACATTGAACTTGTCATGATGAATTTCACATCCATGACAAAATAAATATTGAAATGAATACATGGTATATTTATTTTACTTGGTTCACCACTAAGGGATAGCCTAAGAATCATAGAAATGATATTATTTTATTTTACTAGATTCCAATAATATTAACTATTTTAGTAGATAAAATTATTATTCTATGGTCATATTGATTCAATATTACTACCTTTACAAGTTGATTTAGGTATAAGCACATAGCCTCCATTGGATTGCTTATGTCGACTAATCCTTTATCACAACTTCAGATGAATTCTTACTCAACTTATTGACCTGAAGGTCAATTTTATATAATCAATAAAGTGTTATTGTTTACATCATGATTACTTGATTATGATTCTATACTATAATACACTGTCTTAGGAACACCCATCAGTAATAGTTGGAAAAATTATGGCCTCTCACCCTACTACCTTTGCTTAGGGTTAACTAAATTTGTTTCACTCAAAGTATTCACTTAAGGTTCACTAAATAAGATTATATCAAGTACCTTTGTACAACACCTTTTCTATGGTGATTTTTTCAAATTATTTCTCATGAAACACACTTAAATTACGTGATTTCTCATAAGTAGTTATCACAAAAATAATTTACTATAACCTATTAATAGTAATATATTCACAAAACATCCTTCACTGAATAAACTTCTCAAAACCTCATTCACTTAGGTGAGTGTGTGGAACCTCTCTCACACAACAAAGAATTCACAGACTACCTTTGATTTGATATTTCATTCTATTCTAGTTCATGAAAGTAACACTTACACGAAGGGAGATCCCTTAATCATCCTATTTATCTTCATTAGATTCAAATGAGAAAGGGGTAATCTAGAATTTATAGGCAGATCATAAACTTCTCACAACATAGTGACATATGACTTTCATGTTATGTCATTAGTGTAACTCTACATTTCCGGCTTCTGACCAACATGATTCTTTAGTATTCATGAAAGTTAATCCACGTGAAACACCATACTTGAGAGGCACCCCAACTATTAAAATATGTGTGAAAATACACATTTGTTCCACATTCATTCAACTTCCACTTATGTGGTCTTTCCCGACTAGCATGAATGAAAAAACATAGAAAGGATAATGCCCATAATATGCATGAAACTTTTTCCACTAGCATAAATGTAGTTTTACCAGTGCAAAACTCTGGAATTTTCTCCAAAAGATAATCGTTAACATCTTATAATAACCTTAAAACTTCTAATAATTATAGGTAACCTCACTTTATCTTTAAAATATTATATAAACATGTAAAATGATTAACAAAAAACACAACACATCCTTAATAACTATCATGGATCACCTTGGTTCCAACATCTTCCGTAAATTATACGATATGTCATTTTCAAATAACTCATGTTCAGGTTGTTTATAAATTTGGGAAATATTTAGCTTTGAAATTAATTTATCTTTATTATTTCTATATATTCTAAGAATTGTATATAATTAATTATAAAAATATTTATTCTCATAATGAATTACATTCAAAACATGTTGTTATAAAAAATTTGACTAATTTCACAGGTCCCAAGAAATACTATAATTTATAAAATTGTTCTATATTCTAATTCCACCTATATTTATTGTCTTATATGATATTTAAAAGTTATAGGAAGTAATGAAGAGATAATATATTTTACCTGAATACCTAAGAGATATTTTAGAGGTCTATCTCATTAAATTATACCTTTTGTAAAATTATTTTTATTCTTTGGGAAAGTATGTTATAGCTTAAAAATATTTCATGATAGTCAAATAAATGTGGTTTTAACCCGTTAAGAAGAAAAAATTATTTAATGTGACCCTTATAACATAGAAAAGATTTTAGATTATGTTTAATCCATACTGATACCATACCATACTCTATAAGTTCACCGATTTTCTATATTAATTATCCTTTTAATGTAAAATAATTTTATGCAACAAAGTCATATGTAGATAGTACATCACTATATAATAAAATAAATACATCCATTAATGAATTTAAATAAACATTGATATTCTTTATTAGTAGTATATAAATTAATATGGCTAAGTAAATATATTGTTATTTCATCAATATACAAGGTGGTAAGTTATACGGAGTTATGAAAATATACCAATAAGAATATTGACTATTGTAAGCATTAAATTTAGAGAAATTGTCTATAGAATGATGTAAACAAATGTTATTAGGTTTTGAGTCCAACGATGGATGCACCTGAACAATTCATTTCTACGAATCTCTATCATAAGGATTATTTATTCTTATAATTGTAGAAATATTGGATCTATGTAATTTCATTAGTGAAGTTGTATTACACGTAATAAATTGAAACTGTAATATAGGTGTAATAGGAACATCCTTCAACTCTTTAACATGAAAAAATATTGATTTTCTTTGTTGTTCTTTGATTGTCTACAAGATATAAAATTAACCAACAACTCATATTCACCAAAAAATTAGATGAAAATATTTGAACATCCATGTATATTTTAATTTCTCAGTCCCAAATTATATACCAACATATTTATTTAATATAGATAATGTATTTCTATTAGGAAGTAAACATTGAACAAAGGAAAACATTTGATTAAAACAACTATTTTATATTCCAAAATATGATTTCATAGCTATAAATATTGTAACTTATTCTAATTTAAATATATTTAATCTAGGATATGACGCTCCATATTTCAATAATTGAAAAAAATTGGATTCTTTCAACTTAGGATTCAAATTATCATTTTGATTGTCTATGTCGTCAAAAGAACGGCCAACACCTTATATACAAAATTTTAAAAATATGATAAATCTTGAAGCAAAAAAAAATTCAATTTCATCTAAATTATGTTTATCTTGTTGATAACAAAAAAGCATAATATTTTTGAAAAACAAAACACCATATATGACCTTTATCAATATAAGTACTTTAAAATTCTATGGGATCACATTTCTTACATATAAACTTTGTACCTTCTAAAACAAATTATGAATTTGATGATATGAGTGATATAAATGTTTTGACACCCTCAATGTAAAAAGTATTTGTACCAAAACTATATGGATTTTTATAATCATTTATATAGTCGTGATCTCATAATAAAAACTAGTGTTTTTCCTCTATTCAATGTTTTCTTAAATTTAAAAATAATATGTTTATTATATAATTTTTTTAAGAAATTATTATAAAATTTAATTTTAATAAATTTAAAATTAATTGTTTAACATTTATTTATTTTTAGAAAATATATATTATTCTGTAAGAATGATTAGATTAAAATTAATTACAATAATATATTTTCAAATAGTTAGGTATTTCTTGAAACAATATACTATTTTTTTAATAATTAAATTTTTTTCTAATTTTTTTTCTAATAGATAGCTATATTTTATAATATATTATTAGTTATTATTATTTTTTGGTTTTTATTTATTGTTATTTAATTATATATTTTAAAATTCTTTATATTTTATAAAATAAATATTCTAAAATAGTATGAGTTATTGTTAATTAATTTACAATATTTTATTATTTATATTATATAAAATTCAAAATTGTAATTAGTTTTCAAAATTATAATTTATTTAGTTTTAATATTTTATATTTTTTATTAATATTTTATTATCTGTTTATTGTTTACTATTTTTATTATTTTTATGTACCTAATATTATTTCTAATATAAAATTATTTTATTCTGATATACTATTAGTCTTTATAAAATAATAAATTCAATTAAATTCAGTTTTATATATGATTTACTAAAACTTATTTGTTTTCTAATTATTTTTTATAAAATAATTTTTTTATACTATTATAATTCTCAACTTTTGTTAATATTTTATTAATTTTCAATATTGTTTTTATAATCAAATATATTATAAAAATGTGTTTTTTTAGTTTTCATACTACTAGTTTTTTTTAATATATTTTTTAATAGATAATTATTTTCTATAATATATTATTAAATTTTAAAAATTATCAAATGAAATTAAAATAAATTTGACTAATAATTTTTTTTAAAGTTATTAGTTTTGAATTATTTATTATAAAATTAATAATATTTTTATATATATTTAAAATAAAATTATGACCAATAAGATTTTTCCCGACACAATTAGTATTTTTGTGGCATGATTATAAAATTCAATCGAAAATAAGTTTTTCATTATTAAAACAATTTCACACCAACCACGAGCTGGCGTGAATTCCCATAAAAACTATCTATGATGTAATACATTTCATTCACAAAATGTTATTGTTATTTAAGGAATTAGTGGAAAAAAGTAAACTCATCCCAAAATTGTTCTAATTATATTTTCAAATTATTTATTTTTTCACACAAATATTATACATTAAGAATTTATTATTTATTAAATAAAAAAATATAAAAAAATTGAAAATTCTTTACTAAATTTTTTCCTTGTTTACATTTTTTATTTATTAACTATTTCCTTTTAATACATTGCATTAGAATTCTAATAATTTTATAAAAAACTTCATGTTATATATTATTACAATTATAAATAAATCTTTTAAATTTTTTTAAACATACTTTAACAATTTTTATTAATTTATATTATAAATTTTATATTTATTAAATTTTATATCTTTCTATTATTTACATTCATAGTTTTAAGTAATTTTTTTGTTTTAGATTATTTATTATGAATTTAGTTGTTGGTTAAACTGTTATAAATTTTTTATTCCTTTAATACTATAATAATTTCTCTATTCATTATAAATATATGATAATTTTTTAAATTTAAAAGAATATATATTAGTGAATTATATTTTTATATAATAAAAATAAAAAAATTACTAATTTTATCTCAAATAACATAATTTCTAGTAATTTATAATAATATAACTATTTTTATTAAACGGCCATAAAGATAATTAGAAGTTAATTTTTATTAGATTTTATATATTCTGATTCACTAATTAATATTACATTATAATACTATTTTTTTATTTAAGAAATTTAATTTTTTTCATACTAATTTATAATAATTACTCTATTAAATATTTATTATAATTATTTATATTAAATTATTTGTAATTTTATTATTTTGTCTCAATTGAAACTAATATTTATAATTTTTTTTTATTATTTTTATTTTTAAATAAAATTTTTGTAATTTATTATAAATGATAGTTTAGTACAACATTATAATTTATCTAATAATATTTTTTATTTAATAAATTAATTTAATATTTTCTCTTTTTTGAATAAAATTAAAGATAAATAATTTAAAATAATTTAATTATTAATTAACTAGAATATTAATTTAATTATTAGTACTAACAAAATTTTAAATTCTACTAATGTATTATTTTTTATATATATTAATTTAAACAATTGAAGACATAAAAATTAAATAAAAAATAATTAATACCATGACATTGAAAGATAATTAAAGCCTAATAAATTAATTTAACAAATATGTGATTAAAGAAAAAAATAACCAATTATATAATTGCAAATGTAAATAAGTACATGGTGTTAATAAATATTAAAAAATAGGTTTAAAATATATCATTTAATAATTTAAGGTAGATATGGAATCCACAATGTTATAAGAGATTTTAGAGACTTACTTGCGAGAGAGAGTGAGAGAATGTGAGAGAAATTGTGTTTGGGGAAGTGCTAAGAGCTTTCTTATATATTCCACTTTTTTTATAATGAACTTTTTTTGATTGATTTTTCCAACAAATAAAATTCTATCACCTAATTATTTGCAATATACCTTTCTGATGGAAAAGTTTATTAATGGAAATCATTTGCTATAGATGATTAATATGTTGTAAATTTAAGCCTTCATATTTAATTTCCACTCTTATTCAAAATGTATTTATGATGAGCTGAATATGTCACAGATAATATTTTTCTTACTTATTTATGATGGTCATTTATGATGAAAAATGTTATTAGCGATAAGTATTTGTGACGAATAAAGAATCTATTAGAAATAGTAGATGACATATATACTTTTTCCCATGTATCCAAATAGTATTTTAAATAGTGTAAATATGTCATAAAGAATCCACCTTCATCTAAAAATTGACTATACAACAGCTATTTGTTCCGAAATATTTATTCTATTTTAGATAATAAAAATTTGTGATTGATTGAATAATTCCACCACAAAAATCATTTTTTAGGTTATTTGTGATGGAATATTACACTCAATTGAATATGACTACTATGTGTGACAAACTCTATAATCATATTGTAAATAATTATAGTCTACCATAACTGTTTACAATAGAATATTATTTTCACCATTAATAGTTTCTTTTCCTAAATCATGTTGTTTCAAACCAAATTAAATTTTTAAAAACATCATTTTCATCACAAATGTCAGTATCTGATAATATTCTTTTCGATGGAAAAAATTATTGATCATAAAAAAGTATTTCTATTTAACTTTTTTTTATTAAATTCATGTCTCATACAAATGAACTTTCACAAAAAGTAATTTTTTATAATGGAATACATTATTAGAATTAAATAACATACAAATTTAATTAAAAACCATTCCCATAGTTAACTAGAAGAAAAATCTAAGAAAAACCTCATAGTCAAATAATGTTAGGTGATAAAATTCCATAAAATGAATAAGATCCACTAAATAGTGTTTATCATGGTTGATTTTTAGAATAATCATGAAAAAATGAAATTAAAAAAAAAGAAGGTCGAAGAGATTAGTGGTAAATATAAGAGAAAATAACGAATTAAATTGTATTGAAAATTACTAAAGTAATGAACAAAAAATATAACATAATTTCATTGATATTGTCCCAACGTACAGAAAAACAACACCACTATATAAAATATTTATTAATAAAACAAAAAAGTGGGAAGAGATAATTAAAAAATAAAGAAGGAACAAATCAAAGAAGCAATCTAAGAATGGGAAACAAGTCACACTAGGATCCCATAGATAACCCAAGCTCAAGGATGGTAACATAATCCTTTGGAATAGATTGACTCACTCACACAACCTTAGGTAACTAGAAGAAAACAAAGTACAAATCCTAATGAAAAAACATATAGAAGAACACACTTATAAAACCCCATTCCTACACTAATAACCATGAATTGGGATTCAAAATGAGTAATAGTGTTTTCACTGTCATTATTTCCCTCCAAGATCTCAATACTTTAACACCTCATAAGATCTCAAGTAATGAAATGGTGTTTTGAGCTTCTAGGGAATAAACCTACTCCTCTCTCACAAATCACTCTCTGATCTCTCTCTTAAATGAATGAGATCCACGGAAATATATAAATTCTAACTCTAACAGAATAAACCTACTATGTAACTCAAAATGAAGATGACATCATGATTATTCAATGGAAGAAGTGGGGAAGGTACATGTGTACGAATGATAATTCATCATATAATCCACAGTTATAAGAAACATGAACATATGTCCCACATGTATGAATAATCCCATAGTGGTGTCAAAAAATAACTCAAAATCCAGAATCATAACATACGTAATATTAAAAAAAATCCTCATGAGGCCCAACTATGTTATGTGAGATTACCTATTGTGGAGGAATAAACTCCCTCCTGGTGCATTATGTGAGGTATCCTAGTATTATCAATGCATTAGGTGACAATAGCCCCATCCATGTGAGATAAAACAAAAGTCTCACAAGATAATCAAAAATTACCTAATAATTATTAAATGTAATGGTTATATTAAAATATACCATGTATGAATCAACATCCCAGAAAACCCTCATTTTAGTTGAACTGATCATGTTCCTCAAATTAAAAAACACCAAGAAAACACAAATCTAACCAACATATCAAATTTAATTAATAATAAAACTAAATTGAAAATTCATGCATTGAGAAGGAAAAAAATGGAATAAAAAATAACTAAAATTTAATTTGTAACAAATCAACCATTCGAAAAATAAGAAATATAGTAGTAAAGAAATATGAAGAAGGCATAGTGATCTAGGTAATCCACCTAATTTTGGATGCACTAATCATGTATTAATTTTCTATCAGAAATATCTTCACGGGCTTAGATATTTTATTTAATATTTAATTTATTTTTCCCCATCAAATTTCAATGGTTTCCTCTTATACACCTTCTATAAAATTCACTCAAGTTTCCCTTTAACATGATATTCCTATGTGTGTGGTGTATAACATGATTCCACCATTATGAAATGTTATATTATTTTAATTCTAGATTAATCTAAGACCTTGTTCCACCCTTATCAGGATCATTAGCTCAGGATCATTCTATGTAGATTGTGTAGTGTTCCCTTTCATTATTTTTTTTAAAAAAAACTAATATCATAAAATGATTCTTTTTGTATATATATAATAAAAGAAAATGTAATGATATCCATTGTTTATATAACCCTTATTTTTTATTTATCAATTATTCCTAAGTACTCATGATATATTTTGAATCATTTACATGTATATGAGATAATTTATGTCGAGTTATGTTTCCTTTGTAATGCAGTAAAAATGATATATCTCTAAGTTTAATTGAAATTTTATTTAGTTTTGGAAATTATTATTGTTTTCCTCATTTCCATAGTGAATGAAAAGGTTTTATATAGAGTGTATTGAGCATGGGGGAAGAAAAAAGATGTGATCTCACACTATCCATTTTCATTTATCTCTATTGATTATAAAATTCTATAAAATAGGTCCTTGTGATATTATTTATATTAATTTTACTTTTATTTGTGTATTTTTTTCACTCATGCTATGATAAGTTAACTTTGTTTCCATAGTATTATGGCTTGTGTGCTATTAATGAGTTCATTGTTTTTTATGTAAAAACTGATTGTTTTAGGATTCCAATTATGTTGTGTTATTTAATTTCTTAGTTCATCTCATATCATGATCTATTCAATGTGTCTCAAATTTAAAATCCATGCTACCATGTTTAAACAATCAGGTTAATTCACTGGTACTACACATAAGTTTTTTTTAAGAATATGGGTGAGAACTAGAAATCACTCATTACTAAATTGATGAGTCTAATAATCTATAAATTCATATATACATAATTATTTTGATATTATTCCTGTGAAAATGTTTTATTTTATATAATTTTATGGTTCTAAGATAAACTTCAAAAAATTATGAAAATAATGGGATCTCCAATGACTGGTAATTCTAGAAATATAATTAAAACGGAGAAAAAGAAATAATTATTATAAGAATAATAATGTGAATATAGTGATTTATGTGTTTCAAGCATAATCCCTAAATCTATAGTGAAAAAAATCATTAAATTGATGTGAAAATTACAGGCCATTTACACTGAGTGTAGAAACCATTTCTTGAAAATCTAATCATAAATCAATTATCTTCCATAGTAAACCATGATATTATGGCATTGGATCGATATAGTTTGTCCACTTTGATATGCTAATAATGATAGTAAATTCATGAAGATAAAGTACCCATTTCAAATTTGGTACTACTAAAATACATGTTGTATATTACATTAGTCATCGCTGTTATAGTCTCTCCATAATTTGGCATGGGGGCCTTCGACCCTCAGACCCCCGGCTAGGGGAGTGATGCACCCTTGAAAACCATAATACCTAACCATGGATATCTAACACTGATATTTATGAACTAGTGTACAATAAATTCCTCTATAATTTAGTCTACCATTAACCAATAGATCAGGCTCCACCATTCCAACAATATTCCACCTGAAGTCAGATCTAACAACATGGCCTCATTTTATGGTTATAGATTTTGAAATCATACTTAATATGTGATCATACTCTTCTTCTCCCACCAATATAAGTATTCCTATCAAGGATTCAATTACTACCTAATTATTCAAAAAATAAGTGTTTCATTCCAATTTATGCTCTCATAGTGTTCTCCATAATATGCCTCCCATCCTCCATTCATCAATGAATACTAATACAGGAACAACCACTACTCTACTTCTCAATCACCATTTGAATCATAAACACATATATTGATTATTAGTTCCTCAAATATTCTATAATTTCAACTATATATCATTTATTAATCCATTGAAAAATAGGTACATCAACTGAATATACTTTACTCATACATGAAACCTTGGGCACATTGAAAGATATATAACACTCTGATTTTTGTTGTGAAATAAAGTTTCATTCCAATTTCTATTCATATCCTTTAAGAACCTATTTAACAAACCCATATCTTTCTCACATTCTATTATATAAGTGTACCATTATTTTTTGGTGGATAGTTTCACCATCTTATCTAATTTTTAAACACAACTTACATTAGTTACTCCATAGGTAAAAAATTACCTATGGTACTCATAAAATAATCTACATTACCATTAAGTTCATCATCTACATACCACTAAAATGAATTTCATTTCCCATATCACATAGATACATCCTTTATTACCTTAAAATATCTTAGTATTGACTTCACATATTCTCAATGTTGTGTTCTAAGGTTATCCATGTACCTACTCAAAAATCCAACTTTATAATAAATATTTGGTTTGGTAAAAACCAAGGAATACTTCATGATTCCAATATATGATTCATAAATAACATTTTTTATCCACTTAAACTCTTCTAGAGTCATTGGTGATTTCCCCTTTGTCAATTTTTAATTTCATTCCTAGGAAATAGAAAATGGATATTCTTCCAGTAAAATAAATATTCTATGTACCTTTCCAATGTAGTTATCCTATGATAACCTCATAGTTCTAGCTTGTTTGTCTCTCTTGATCTTAATCATAAAATACGTATTATCTTCTCTAAGATATTTCATCATGAACACCTCAACCAAATTCCCTTTTATATTATCAATCCAATGCATCCATGATCACTTAATGAGAATTTCATACACATATAGAAGTAATATAATATACTAATAAGAAAAATATATGAAATATAAGAATTAATATATATCATAATTTTTTTATGAATTTTTACTCATCAATGAATAAAACTACTTTTTCCACTACATGGATTCCTACTTTTATCCATATAATATTTTTAAGGATTTTCACAATTAGTTTTTATTTATTGACTCAATAAATTACTATGGATACTGTATATAAATGTTAACATATATATATCCATGAAGGAAAGAATTATTTACATCAAGATGCTCAAGATTTAAAACCTATAATGTAATAAAAATCAAAACCACCTATATGGTGGAAAGCCTCACTACAGGTCCATAAATTTAAGTAAAATCTATAAATTCCATTTCTTAAAAACTTTTCACCACCATCATTATAGTTTATCTCATCTTTACTTCATGTTCATATTTAACCTAGTATATAAATTATCAATAATTATTTATTTCCTCATCGAAAAGGAATCTTCTTTCAAGTATTGTTTTTGTGTAATGATGAAATATCCTCCTTCATTAATAGCTCCCATATACTTGAATATTTCTACTAAATTTCCAAATTAAATCATTCAAGAACCCCATCATCAATAAATAAAAAATATTATAGGTGTGGTAAATAACTTTTTATAGGTCTTCTCACTAATATTGATCTTCTTAATTACACTTAAGAAGTTGGATCCACTAGTATTATTTTCACATGCTCTATAACACCTTAAAGTTCCACTTTCTCATGGAAATATAATTATTTATTCTAACTATTAGTTTCAATTAAAAGAAGATCTTTTTTATGGAATATTCATTAAATATCACATTCTAGCTTTAGATGATCTTATTATTCTCATCATCTCAAAAAATGATATCCAAATTCTTTATCACTCTATCCAATGAACAAGCATGATTGAAATTTTTTATCTAGTTCATCACTTTTATAAAAATCTTTATACACATATTCTAAACAACCAAAAACTCATAAATGAGTTATTATTTCCATATTTCCTAGCCAGATATCCATGACTATATATTCTCTCATTAGAACATATAGACTTTAATTAATGAGATATGACACCATTCATTGCCTCTTACCAGATGGTCTTGGATAATGTTGATTTTGGCCTCATAATCCCTGTAAATTCATTTAATGTCATACTATCCCCCACTATAGTGATAACTTATAGTGAACCAATAAGAGTCCTCTCCAAATAAATTCCATTTTTTAAATAGGATTATATAATATATTTTCTCTCATATTATCCTCCATTTCCAAACCCTAATATTTTTAGATTTAATCTTGAATCATTTCACACCAAATTCTTTCACTTCTAAAACATGGGAAATACATCATATTTTCCTTTTTATAGTTAAATCATGCCTTTATTGTTTATATATTAATAAATTTAAATTAGTATAGTGATCCTCCATGTGAAATTTCTTATAGAGGTCCCCAAACATCAGTATGCACTAGGTATAGCTTCCTAGACTTCAATTTTATTTATCCTTTTATAAAATATACCTTCTTATAATTTCAAAATATAAAATATTCATATAGGACAACATCCACTGAAAATAGATTAAGTAGAATTCCATTTATTTCCAAATCATTCCTCTACTTTTCATTCATCTAGATGGACATGTAATTCCATAGTATTGAATCCCCAATAGATTTTTTTTCGTTCAATTATGTTCATGAAATTTTTTATCATATAGTATGAATTTTTATTCTTTACTCCGTGAGATATTAATATATATATCCCATTTAAATTTTCTATGAACCACTATTAAAATAGGTATTAAATCTTACATCAACATGCTTTACAATAGAAATAATATTCCTTCTCTACCCTCGGTTATATCAAACATTAAACAGAGTGAGAAAAATCACGTTGTTGGCTTTGATACACATATCACCTTTTCCAACAATATATATGGGTTCATCATTAATAAGATATACCTTACCAAAATTTATAGGAAAATAAATATTTAAGAATATATTATTCAATATAGAATTGAACGATTATGTTGAGTCTAAAATAAAATATTTTATAGGGTTATCAACACTAATTAGAAGAACATCATTTTTTCATATATATTCTGTATTTTCTGTATTGTTTTCAGACGCATTCGATTTTTCTCTACACTCATAATCATTCCCTTTATTCCCAAAACCTCTAGAAGGTCGGTTCAGGCCCCTAATAACTTATATCAGTTATTTAATATTGATTGTAATCGTTATATATTATTATCTCATATCATTATGTATCTATTTAAAACATCTTCATAGAATAACAATATAATTTTCCAGATTCTCTTATCTAAATATCATCAATAAGGATTAGATCTCGCATAACACTCAAGATAAAATTTTTATTTTCTAAATAATTTATCACAACTATTGTATAATCTTCCCAACTATTATGTAATTGAGGTGGTAAAACCAGTTGATATACCTCATCATCAAGAATTATTCCCACCGATGTTAACTAACATGTGTCGGGGTTAAATTAATTGATGGGAAAAAAACAATCTTCCCTTATATCAACTTTTAATTGAATAACTTTCACATTTGTTATACTTTGTTTAATACAAATGGATTCTTGTATAAATTCATAATATATTTCATCAACCCAACCATCATTTTCTTCTCTCTAATATTGAACACTGTATTTTTTCATATGTAATGCATAGAACTCCCAGAATCTTCCAATCTACTAACTCCCACTCAATCTTATCAATCTCATTTTTATTTAACACCGCAAAGAAACAAGTGAATGATTTCTAGATAAAGATAATATTTGATTAAAATATCTTAATAATATAAGCCATGCATATTTAAATGATCAATCATTTCACTGACTTCTTCTATATACATCTTTAAATTATAGAAATATAACCTCAATGACCAAACTCAACCTTTGATACCAATTTCAATGGAAATTATAGATGATTAAAAGGAAAAATATTATTAAAATAAGATTAAAAGGGATAAAAAGAAATAATATTAATAATAACTAATACTAGTAGATAGATATTTATATTTTTAATGAATAATTACTACCACTATAAAGAGAAAGACTATAATTAACTAAATCTGATAGAAAATTATAAAGAACACACTAATTACAAAACCCTTATTTTGAAAATGATCTAATAAAGAAATAACCCACATATATATAATAAAATATCTGTATAGTTGGTCCACTATTCTATAATAACAATGTTTGTAAGGTCCCTAAAGCAACAATATCAACATAAAAGTCATAACTCTTACAATAAATATTATCTATGTCACCATTAATATTTGTTATATTTTTTCAGATCTACTATAGTCTATCATTAATTTTGGGATGGGGGCTTTGGGCCCCAGACCCCAGGATAGGGTGGCTCTATCCATTGCAACACCTCATGACCTCACAGTAAAGGTCAATCCCTCATAGTTTCATACTATTTTATATTATGGGATTATATCATTTGGACTAACATAAATGGATGTATTAGCCTCCACCATTCAAATAATCTCCCACATAGATATAAATACAAAAACAATTACCTCCTTCAAAATTTTAAGATTTATAAAATTTACTTAATCTATGATCCCCATATTATTCACTCACTAATGGTTTTTTTACCATAAATTAATCACTTTGAATCTAATGTTTCATGAAATAATAACTATGTTTCATTCTATTCCCTCATATTGTTCTCCCATATTCTCTATCAGATCCTCCATTCATAAATTAATACCAATAGGGGAACAATAGTTCCTCAACATTTTAATCACCATTTACTTTATCAATATATCTTCATGATTATTGGTTCCTCAAATTTTCTATAATTTCAAAAGCCTATCCTATATTAATTCATTGAAAAAGTGGTAATTTTATTGAAAATGATTTGTTTATTACTAAAACAAAGGTTTTTTTACAATTTGTATATCACTATAACTATCACAATTAAATACATTTTCCTCTTTATTTATATCCACCTAATCTATAAAATTATTCAACCAAATCATATCATTTATAGATTCTATTATATAAATATACTCAATCTCTATAGTGGATAACTCCACAAAATTTTTTATTTTATATATCCAATATATCAAATTTAATCTCCATTTAAACACATGTCCTATAGTACTCCTATTTTGGAAGTGACCTCCATGGTTAGTATTAATATACTTTGGCAATGACATCTCATTTTAGAAGCATATAAATATATCCTTGATTACCATTAAATAACTCAATATCCACATAAAAAAATACTAATGTTTCTTTATAGGGTTACCCATGTACCAACATATAACTCCCACTCTATGAGAAATATAAGGTTGTGTAAAATCCATGCAATACATCAGGATTACAATAGTTGATATATAAGAAATTTTTTCCATTTACCCAACCTATTTTGTTTCTTTTTTTATTGTTCCTTTTCTAATTTAAAATTTCTTACCAAGGAAATAAAAACAATTCTTCAAGAATAATAAATATACTCATAAACATTCCAATATATTCAAAATGTGATAACACCAAGGTTATAACTACAAGAACTCTCTTGATCTTCATACCCAAAATCTTACTATCTTCTCAAAGATAATTAAACTCAAAATCCTCAACCAGATTTAATTTCAACTCATCAACCCTTTGTATATATGGTTATATAATAAGTATTTTATCGATATACTAAAGAAATAAAATGTATCCATATCAAAAACATGTGAAATAAAATCATTGTTCCATACTATATTTTTGGTATTATTTTTTACTCATAAAGGAATAAAAAAAAATTTTCAACTACATGGGTTACACCTATAACCCATATAAACATTTTATAGTTTTCACACTAGGTCATCCTTTTCTAATACAAAAAATCCATCTAGATACTTCATATAAATTTCCACCTACTAATATCCATAAATAAAATCAATATTTACATCAATAATTCTAGAATGAAAATCCTATGATGAAATAATACTATGAACCATCTGTATTTTAGTAAGCTTTAATACATGTGAGAAAATTTAAGTGAAATCCACCCCATCTATTAAAAACATTTCCCCACCATCTTTTTTTTATATTATTTTACCACCATGGTATTCCTCAACTTAGAAAAGAAATATTTTTGTACAATGATTTGTTTACTTATGGAAAATAATTCATTCCACATGCATTGTTTTCATGAAATGAATAAATCTTCACCT
This sequence comes from Viscum album, assembly GCA_963277665.1. Taxonomy (NCBI): domain Eukaryota; kingdom Viridiplantae; phylum Streptophyta; class Magnoliopsida; order Santalales; family Viscaceae; genus Viscum; species Viscum album. The sequence goes on from OY728136.1 coordinate 2,044,781,953, forward strand.
TACTGTATCAATTCTCGTTTCCCAACTCTTTCACCTACATTTAATCTTAAAAAAATCAGGATCTCCAATGTTACACAAAAACAAAGAGTGTGGGAGTTATAAATTCCTATAAACAATTATTATAACACTAGTTAATCTCTTTAAATACACATGAGTAGTATAATTATCTAGTTCTATTATCACATCCTCTAGTACACATTAAAGATCCAATTTCTCCTAGAACCAAAATTCTTTATTCCCATTATCAGTTTCAAATTTATCAAAATACATGTATAAAACACCTTTATTAAATATCACATTTTTTATTTTGAGGATCCTATTGTTCTCATTATACAAAAAGTGATATCTAAACTCCTCAACACCACATCTAATAGAGAAGCATGTTTTGAATTTTTCATAAAGTTTATCCCATTCATATGAAAACATATGAACATACGATAAACAAACATTAAAAAATAAATGTGGTAGTCTTACCTCTTTTAAAAACCATATAGCCTTAAGTATACATTCTCCCTTTTCTACAGATGGGATCATTTTGATATGATATGCTTCCATATTCACTACCTCTTTAGAAAAGGTCTTGGGTAACACAAATTGAAACATAATACTACTATAATGTTCATTAGATTCCATATTAATCTTCTCATACACGTAATTCTATTTTTGTGTACATTAAAGATTATTCTCCTACTAAATTCCATTAATAGTTCAAAATCCTTGATCTCTTTACTATCATACTCTAAATGATTATCAACCCTAAATCTTTGAAACTTTTATCATGACTCATTATCAAACATATCTTTTTACTCATAAAATATGGTAAATATATCAAATATTATTATCATATATAAAACCCATACAATCCATATGGATTTTTTGATTAATTTTACATAATATAATAACCCTTAAAGTTAATATACTACTACATACCCCTGAACATTATTATGCACAAGGTCCGTCCTCCCAGCCTTTTTTGTTCTAACTTAATTTATTAATGATAACATCATCTGATTTCCAAATATAAAAACATCAAATAAAAAAACATGAACTAGATATATCTTTCATTTCATTCTTTTTATTATCAACACATTCATCCTTTTATTGCTCATGTTTCATGACCTATAATTCTATTGTTTTGAATCCCTGATATAATTTGTTATTACATGTTTTTTGAGGATTTTTTTGACATATTATATAGGTTTCCATTATTTACTCCATGATCAATGAGCATATATCTATTAGTAATTTTATATGCACCAGTAATGAATATGCTACTAAATCATAAATTATCAAGATTATGGATATAAATAATATTCTACTTTTTCATCTTGGGATATATCAAAAATTCAACGGAATGAGAAAACTGATAATATTTGTTTTGATTTGTGAATTACATTTTCCTATAATATTTAAGGGATCTTCATTATGATTATTTATCTTATAAAATATGTTTAGAATCCAAATTATATAAAAAAACCTTCTAGAATGGGGAATGTAATGATACCCCTGATTCTAAACTCTAAGATTCTATAGGGTTATCCACACTCAGTAGAAAAAACATCAATTATTCCTTAAATTGTTGTGTATTGTCAATTTTTATAGGTGACTTCCATTTTTCCATGAACTACTTCACGACATGTCATATATTACCTAACTCTAGTAGGTAAAACCAAGCCCATTTGACATATCACAACTAATTAACATGATTTTTCTCATCACTTATTTTTATCTTGAAGAATTTTTATTTTAGTTCCTTCTATGTTCAGTGTAGAAAAATAGAATAATTTTGATTACCTTATTCGAATATGCTCAAAGAGAATTAGATCTCACACATCATTAAAACTAAAAATTTTATTCCTATAATAACTACTCAAGGTAGTTATAGTGACTTCTCAACTATTTGCTAATTAAGATAGAAAAATCGGTTCACATTTCTCATAAATGAAAATAATTCCCACCAATGTTAGCTGAATTGTGATGGTATTAAATTCATTGATGTGATCAATAACAAGAATACATTTAGTTATCTTTTAATGGAATAATCATTGCATCAGAAAAACATTGTATAGTATATATGGATTCTAATACATATTATCAAGATATTTCTTCAACCTAGTTATCGTTTTCTTCTCTATGATGTTAACCACAATGATTTTTACCCATCATAAGGTGTAAAACTACCAAAAAATATCAATATATTAACTCCCACTTTTCCTTATCCATATTTATTGGTTTAATCCTTAGAAGTAGTCAGTGTATCATTTTTTGATAAACATAATCATCAATCAATATCCACCAGTAAATGAAGTAATATATAAATAAATCATCAATCTTAAAATTAACTTCTTTCATAGCCATCATTACATTTGAGAAACTGTTCCTCGATATTCCAAGCTCAATATTTAATACCAGTTTCTGTGAAAATTTCAAGAGCACCAACGACATACAATTCTATATACATTAGTAAAAGTGAGAAAAATAAAGAATAATAATAATAATGAAAACACATTTATTTACATTGTTTGGGAATAATCCCTGGGTCTATAAATATGATGAAAAAAAATTAAAAATCTGGGAGAAAATTATAGGGAACACATATTGTGTTCTAAAACCATAGTTTGAAAATGAGATCATAATGTAACATTGTTCTATAATAACTATAATTTCTACCATGAATATAAAGACCCTATATTTTATCAATGGAAATTCTCTTCTTATAATTTTGTGATATATTATGAATCACATAATACAATAGAAAGAATAAAAAACTGACTTTATAAATGAATAATGAATGAAATAAAAGGTGTTTATAGAAGTTACAGAACCTATAAAAATGGAATAGTAACTTGACCTTTGAAATAGTAATGTGACCCTTATGAAAAGTAAACCATCCAATAGAATAGTAACATCTCTTATGAAATTATAAATAAAATTTTTGTATCTTATAAGTAAAAATATGAAATATCTATATCTTGGAATAAGTAAATACATGATTTAATAATGAAAAATTAAGTGTTTGTATTTTTGTAAGTAATAAATATTTAATTATAATTGTATAATTAATTTAATAATTTAAAAGAAAATTTATTTTCATAAAATGTATTCATAAATTAATATTTTTTTGTCTTATAAATATAAGATAATTTTATGAGGCCTTAATTAAATTTTAAAATTGTTATTAAATTAGTTATAATTTTAAAAGAAATATTTCTCGAGTAAGTGATGGTTATAATTAAAAATTAAATTTTTAATTTTTAGAAAATAATTTTATAAAAAATTAATTAATTTTTTAATTTTACACATTTATAAATAGTTGGGGTGATATTATGGAATTTTTCTAAAATAGTTGAAGATGAATAGTGAAATTTGGTAATTTACAGTATAAGCTAAATACATAAATTATTGAGTCATGGATGATTTTGTATATTGTAAAAACTATTGGTTTGAAAACACATTCATTAGATACTATAGTGAACCTAGATTAAGATAAATATATATTACATTATTTTTGATGAATATTGAGTACATTACAAAAATACATTCTCGATGATCGTAAAAGTTTAGTGTCTATATAAACTTGGAAAAAAATATTCTATCATGGTTAATGATCTTCAACATGTCTACTAAACATATCCACCTTTAATACATATACCTAAAAAATTTCTTCATAACCTAGGGAAGTAAACATAAAAGGGGTGAGCTCAGATGTTCAATAAGTGTAAATAAGAAAGACATGTAAGAATAAACATGAACATGGGGGGTATGAGAACGTGATCATAACATTATGAAGATCATACCATGAATATAAAAGATCATAAACATTAGTTAGGGGATAAATGATTGTAGTCCAAGAAACATGAATCATAAGTAAATAAACATCATGAGCCATGAAATCGTAACTGGGGAATAAGAGATAGAAAATTTGGTATACATTTAAGAATAGAAACTTTTATATCAAGGAAACCAACCAAGTCCTTTATAACATGTTAGTCTTGGGATATGACCCATATAACTACTTCAGACCTAGAATAATAACTTTTGTACCATCTTACTTTTATTTTTGGGCTATAACTAAAGTACCTTCTTGATTTCGGGGTTGGGCTGCAACCTGTGTACCCTCTTACTTTTAGGCTTCTTTTACAACCCATATAACTTTTTATTTTTTGGATTGGGATAAAAACCATGTACCTTATTGTTTTTGGGACTAGGCTACAACCTATTTACTTAATGAGCTCATATAAAACTTATCATTATCCAATTCATTGAAAGGAGATATAGGTCCCACACATCTCATAATAAAATCATTCATACAAATTCCACAAGATAATAAAACTTTCATCATATCATGACCCATAAAAAGATATACATTTTATAAACATCAAATATTAACCTATGAAATGAAATGGGTATCATTAAAATTTCATCACATCATAACCAAGAAAAAATAAATGTTTCAAAATCACTTCATCAAATCATAACCAGTGAAAAGAATCTGGTTTCCAAAGCATAAAACATGTGTAAGAGAAACAGGTGTCATAATAAAAATTCCATCAAAACCTAAACCATTTAAGAAATAATAGGAATTGAACCTTTGGATAATTTTCTAGAATGTAATGACTAATATCAAAAGATGTTATATTAGATGGAAAAAGACTTGAAAGAATATTTTGAAAACATTTATTGAGGTAAATATCCTTTCTTCTTTGAAAAGGGATCTTTAAAACATAAAACCTCTTGAAAACCATTTTTTGTAAAAACTTATAAAAGAATATTGAAAAACAATTGAAAACAATTTCTTTGAATATATATTGTGAAAACATATTATTAAAATTTAACCTTTTAAACATGAGAACAAATATTCAATGAATTGATGGGGTTTTAGTCCATTAATATCATACTATGTAAAAAGTGCATTCTTTTTGTATGTTAAAAATGACAGAAAAATGCCTCATTTAGAGAGAAACAAAATATAACTTTAAAAACATTTGTCAAAGACAAAAAAGTGTAAAAATATATTCTAATTATTTTATGAGAATAGTATAATATTCTTGGGAACCCTTTTTAGAAAACATTATTTTGAAGGAACATATATTTCCAATCAGAGAGATGGAAAAGTAGGGCATTCTTAAAAACAAATTCTTAATAATTAATTTGTTCCAAATATTGTTAAAATGGTCAAAATACATGAATATATCATTAATAACAATAGTATAAAAAATTCATGAGTTTAATTAAGAAATGGATTATAATATTTAATCAAAATAAGCATAAACCTAAGTAATCTTGAAAAGTGATGAGATTGTTTCAATAAACTCTCACCACTTGGTAACTTTGAACCATAATCACAATTTAATAAAATAAAATTACATGAATATAAAAATACCATTAAAATAATAATATTCATATCTAACATTTTTAAGGCATTATATACACCTCATAGAAAAATATAGGTGCATAACATGGAATGTGTCTCAAGGAATGAAATTTGCAACAAAATTACTTTACCAATTCAGTATCTTCTAAAACATAAACCCCATGAGAAAAATATCATAAAATTTATATGTAAATACCAATTAATTTAATTATAAGAATCATATAATACATCCATGATCAGTATACACACATAACAAAAGGAATGGATGGTGAATAAATCATGTATCCCACAAAAATAAAAAGTGAGATAAAATTGCCTTACCTTATGTCTTGAGTCTCATCATACTCTTACAAGATTCCTATATAATAAATTTAATTTTATTATAAATATTTCCCAGAATAATACTCTTATATCTAATTAGGTACTTTGTTTTATTATGACCTTATGTTTCTCTCTTGTTAAAAATTTGATGTTAAGGTTTCACTTCTAGTAATATCTGCATTGTTTTTCGTATGTTTCTTAGTTTGTTATATCTTGGGTTCTGATACTTATCTGATGATTTTAATAATGTAAAAAATGATATAAATGTCATTTATATTCATTATATTTTTATTAAAATAATATATATAATATATAAGTATGAAATTGAATACAACATTCATGAAGGCGGTAAGTCGTATGTACACATGATCATTGTTTCTATGTCTATTATCATACTGAAAGAAAGAAAGAAAATTAAATATATATATAAATATATCATTATTCAAGTAGAGATATTATACCATATATTTTATATAAGTACACAAAACACATCCTTAATACATTCCATGTAGTGTGTGAATGAATCACATCGCTTTGAGGGGGCGGTAGTCGACACTTCCTCAAAAAAATATCATATTTATCCCAAATGGAAAGTAAAAAAAGACATGTTTTGAAAAAGGAATATATAAGCATAAATAAATAATAAATTTAATATATGAAATATATAAATATATTTTCCATTATAATTTCCACAATGTGAGTTAGTAATAGAAAAATGAAGAATCGTCATTTAGTGAGGCGATAGTTCGCCACACACATAAATAGTAAGATCATTACCCATTATATGGAGGTGTGTGTAATTTTATTTCAAGAACATAGCATAAAAAATACTATTATATCTAATATACTAGTTTTTTTATAAAATTATGTAATAAAGAGAGTGGAGTGGGAGGAGAAAAAAATAAAATAAATGGGATTGAGAGAAGCTGTTACCTCTTAATCGGGTAACTCCTTTTGGTTTGTGTGAAAAGGCATACTTTGATTTCATTATTACAAAGTGGAGGATTCTAGGAAAAATATATGGAAATTTGAAAGTTTATTGGGAATATACTATCTAATCCTAAGTGGATTGATAGGTGTGAATAAAAGGGAGAGGTGGTGGCCTTTTATAGGGAAGGGAAAGGACAAACTTGGCATTTTTTAAAACAAGTTTGATGTACCCGCTTTTTTACCTAAAAATAGTCATACAAAAAAAACTCAATATTTGAAGTTTAATTTCAGAATAATTTCTTTATAATTTGTTTTTTACAAGTTTATAGGTCTTTTTGGGTCTAATATCTAAGGATTAGTGCTTCATTGACCTAATTTGTTTCTTAACCAATTTAATTAATTTTAATCACTTTCACTAATATTTTTGGTCAATAAAGTACCTTATTAGAAATTCTAAATTATGATGATTCCAATTATGGAATTAATTTTCAAAATTATAAATGTATAAGTTGTAGAAATTAATTTAAATATAATCTCGCTGACGGGATGACATTGTAGGGTTTTTAAGAAAAAAACGTCTAAATTTTTCTCTATTTTCATGCCAAATTTCAAAGTTATATTGATTTAAATGACCTAAATTAGATTAATTTATAAAAATATTATCCAATTAAACATTTAAAATATATTAAAATATAATATTCCTTTATAAATAAATTATATGAAAAGGAAGTTTTGAATTAAAATCTAGTAGTTTTCTCTATTCATCCAAAAAAGAAGTTTCTCATAAAATCATATGAGTTTATAATAAGATAATTTCAACATTATAAATTTAAAAATGAATTTTATTTAATAAAATTAAATTTCTAAATGTGTCTAAAATTAATATTTTTTTATTTAACGGAAGAAAATGAATAGTAGTTTATTTTAAAAAATAGAATTATTAAACATGTAAAGACTTTACCAAAAATTTTGTATTTTATTATCAATATGAGTTATTTATATAAAAGCATTTTAAAAAATATTTGAAAAGTAGTTATCACTATTCATATTACTAATTTTAATGGATTTATTATAATTATGTCATTTAAATATATATAACAATAGAAAGACATTTCGTAGAGGCACAGTGTTGCTTATAATGTACTTCATGTTGGGGTTGCGTATTGTGTATGTCAATTTTATGTTGTTTGTAATGTAAAAAATCACTATATAACATTTTTTTTCCTCATATATCAAGCTAATTTTTTATGTATGGAATTATTAACATTGTGTTGCGTATAAAAAAATCCAAACATAGTGCTAAAATAAACTATTTTCAGTGTTATGTGAAATTAAAAATAGCGTAAATATTAAATTAATTTGAAAAAATAATAATTCAAAAAATTTAAGGGTGTTAAAATTAATTTATTTAGACACAATAATACACACTATTCATATTATTTATCTAAAATAATAAAATAATGAATAAAATAATGAGAAAACACTCATCTATACCACTATAAATACCACCCCTGACCACCTCTGCTTATCACACCTTCCAAGATTTGAAACATTCACACATTATACCCAATCCCATTTCCAATAATCTCCCCCACTTTTATGAGATTTTTGTCTCAAAAAAATGTCAAAATATATTCCCCTAAGTATGTGTCACGACCCGACCTCGGGGCCCGTGCCGTGACTACCCCAAGCCCGCCTTCCATAGGCAAGGGGCTGGCGACTAGCACCAAGGCGTAGAATCCCAGTAAACAGGGAAGGCATTGCCTTTATAAGTATCAACCACACAGAGTCAGCAAGCGGAAAGTAAAGTGCAGAAAAGTAAAGGGGGCCGGAAATACAAGCCCAACTGTAAAGTACAACTGAAAAGGTAAAGTACAGCAACTGAAGAAAAGACGGCGGCCTCGTGTCGTCCACTGGCAATCCCACCTGAAGGGTGGGTACAGATAGCCTCCAGGCTCCTCGGGTCCCACGTCCGCTCCGAGCACGTCCCGCCCAGTGGTCCACCTCCAGGTACCGTCCTGCTCCACGCCCCAACCGTGATCAGCGCTGTCCGTCGTCTGCAACCAACACAACAAGGTGCGGGCATAGCCCGTGCAGGGGTGAGTACAAGCTACTCAGTAAGGACCCCGAGACCCCCGAAGGTCTCCCGAAATCCACAAAGGATATAGCACAAAAGAAAGATGCAATCACGAAGTAACATCTGACTCGACTTAGGTATATGCCCATACATATACCTAAGTCCCCACTTCTAGCTCTGCTCACGAGCTCAAGAACAACTCAATCCACAAAGGAAAGCAAGACTCAAATCCACAAGGAGAGTAAACAGTAAATCCACAAAGGATAGTCCAACACAAACCACAAAGGAGAGTAACATAAGATTCAGCTCAACCAGGTATACTTTTTCAGATGACGTCAAAGATGATCACTGATCCATCTAAGTCGTCGGACCCACGAAGGATCGATAGGTACTAACCCCCGCAGAAGACCCACACAGGATCGGGCTCACACAGAACCTGTAGGCAGTGGCTCACACAGAACCGGTAGTAAGGACCCACATAGGATCGGGCTCACATAGAACCTGTAGGCAGAGGCTCACACAGAACCGGTAGCACTGATCCACGTAGGATCGCTGAGTGCAGTAGTCGACGCAGTCCACTGAGGATCTCTGCACAGTCGTCGCCGCAGTCCACGAAGGATCTCTGCTCTGCCGTCGTCGCAGTCCACGGAGGATCTCTGCTCTGCCGTCGTCGCAGTCCACGGAGGATCTCTGCTCTGCCGTCGTCGCAGTCCACGGAGGCTCTCTGCTCTGTCGTCGAAGTCACAGCCAGCGCTAGGGTTCCCGCACATAGCGAGCCCGTTTAGGAGGGTCCGCTCCACGAGCCGAGAGGCTGATACATCAACTGACACGTAGTCCGAAGTTGATGTATCCAAAAGTTCCGTATCGACAACAGGATCTCAACGCAACAGACGGCGCGTCAATCGGACGCCCGGTCTGAGAGTTATTGACATTTTCGTCCCAGGGGCCCGGTTGGTTTTTAGGGCAAAACCAACCCGACCGTACTCCGCCTGTATCCGATCCTCGGGCGGAGTATGCCAAAAGTTCCGTCTCACTTAGAGGAATCTACCACAGCTGACGGTACGTCGATCGGACGTCCGTAGCTCACGTTATGAGCGTTTCCGCTCCGAGGGCCCGGTTGGTTTCGTGTACGAACCAACCCGGCCGAACACAAAGTCTTCCGAAACCTTGAGTATAATATACCGAAACGACCGTCTCGATCCGAGGATCGCGTAGCCGCTGACGGTTCGTCAATCGGAGGTCCCAGGCCCAAGATATGGGCGAAAGACCGAAGAGGGCCCGAAACGGGGGTTCTGGGCCCGGGGCGACCCGGCCCGAACCCCCCCTGGAGTCGGCCGAACCGGGTCGGCCGGACCGGGTCGGCCGACCCGGGTCGGCCCGACCCGGCCCGACCCGGCTAGGCCGGGTCCGGTCCGGCCTGGGCGCGGCCCGGCCGTCCGGACCGGCCGGCTCGGCCTCGGCTGAGTGAGCCGCCGCGGGTCAAACCCGCGGCTTTGGAGAAACGCGGCCCGCGCGGGCCGCGTGCTGGATGGCCGGACCGCGGATGCGGTCCGGCGGTTCGCCGCCGCCGCGGCTTGGCCGCGGCGGACTCCTCCGGCGGCGCGCCGGGCGCCGCCGGCGACCCGCGCCGCCGCCTCCTTCCGCGGGCCGCCGGAGTTGCTCCGGTGGCCCGTTTTGCCTCCCGTCTGCGCCGATGCTCCTCCCGGGGGCCGATCTTCACTGCGGGATCAACGGATTGCCCCTGCCGCGCGGTTCATCGTCGTCCGCCATATCCGCACAACAAAAGAGATCGGTGGAGGGTTGCCGGGTCTTGTTCGTTAGACCCGCACCCTCCGCGTTAGTCATAATCAACGGGAGGAAAGGCTACAACAATTTTTAATCAAAGATAAAAATTGTTCACTCCTTTTCTTTTAAACGGCATTTCAATTTTTAATTAATTGAAATTATTCATGCCGGTTCTTTATTTAAAATAAATAAGAACACGGGAATGAATCATCAAGGAAATAAACCCCTACCTTGTCGTCGTCGTCGGACGAGAGGTCGTCGCGGAATCGCTCGTCGCGGAAGAAGGGGGGATCGTTGCGTCGTCGCGGTATCCGGCGTCGCGTCGCCAAACTCCGGATCAAGAAAAAACGGATTTAATTAATTAAATCTGTTGCCATGAAATTAAGAAGGGAGAATTTAGAAGTTTCGATTCTCACCTTTAACCGCCGATCGCAGGTTCGCCGCGGAAGAAGAGGCACCGAAGAAGAAGAAGAATAAGAAGGTCGCGGAAAAGCTGTTGACGTCGCGGATCGTGCGTCGTCGGATTCCGGTTCCGGCGTTCTTCGCGTTCTTCGCGTTCTTCGCGTTCTTCGCGGAGAGGGTGGAGGCTCAGAGGAATTGCACAACGATAGCAATCCTCCAAAATAGACAAGTTTGTCTATTTTATTATTTTGCCAACAAACGTAAAACGCATAAGTAACGACCCAATTAATTCACGAAGAAATAGTCCATTTAATTCACGAAATAAACCGCCCAATTAAATGGTCTGTTAAGAATTAAAGAAAACGCGTCGGTTGACTTTTCAGTTACTTTGACGGGTTTTCGCGGGTGCGTTACTTAGCGAAAGAAACGGCGGGGCTCGTGCGGGCCCTGCCTCACAAATATCCTACCAAGAGGGTAGGATATTACTGGATAGCATCCTATCCAGTTCAACTCAGTTCAAGCCGTCTTTAAGTGGCTTCAAGTGGCTTCCAAGCAGCTTAAGTGAAATAGAATAAAGTTGTCGCACAAACTTTATTTTATTTCTGACTTAAAGCCGCAAAATTTAAAAACCACGTCTGAGCAAACGCAACTCTGGAAGAGGCGTTTCTAAGCAAATACCGGCGCTGCGATTTCATCGGTGCCCTCAGAATTTGATTCCGGGCACCGGTTCAAAAGATAGAAAAACCCGCTCGTCCGTTCACTGAACGTACCCGAGCCAAACTTCGGAAATTGATTCCGGGCACACCGGGCCTCGGAATCAGGTGCCGTCTGAAGCTGCGCTCTTGTAAAATTCCAAAGAAAATTAAGAAAAAAATTTCCTTGAAATTTGCGGGTCTTTACATTACTCCCACCTCAGGGCTTTACGTCCCCGTAAAGATACATCAAAAACTAGGGGAACAAATGGGGGTACTGAGCACGCATCTGAGCCTCCCGCTCCCAAGTGCTCTCCTGGAGGTTCCCATGCTGCCATCTGACGCGCACAAGAGGAATCGACCGCCCACGTAGGACCCGCTCCTGTCGATCCTCGATCTCCACTGGGACCTCCGCAAAAGTCGCCCCATCGTCCACGTCCATCTCCCCAAAGTCGATGATGTGCGTCGGGTCGTGCACGTATCTCCTCAGCTGAGACACGTGGAAGACGTCGTGCACCCGATGCAACTGAGGTGGTAGAGCCAGGCGATAAGCCACCTCTCCTATCCTGCTGAGGACCTGGAAAGGCCCGATGAAGCGTGGAGACAACTTGCCGCCTCGGCCAAATCTCCGTAAACCACGTCGAGGTGAGACACGCAAAAAGACGTGGTCGCCATCCTCGAACTCCAGTGGCCTCCGCCTCTTGTCAGCATATGACTTCTGCCGGCTCTGAGCTGTCCTCATCCTCTCCTGGATGATCTGGACCTTCTCTGTCGTGGCTCGGACCATCTCTGGTCCCACGAGTGCTGACTCCCCAGGGTCTGTCCAGCACAACGGTGATCTGCAGGGTCTGCCGTACAACGCCTCGTATGGTGCCATCCCGATGGTGGAGTGGTAGCTGTTGTTGTACGCGAACTCCACCAAGGGTAGGTGGTCCTCCCAGCTGCGACCAAAGTCGAGAACACATGCACGGAGCATGTCCTCGAGCGTCTGTATGGTCCTCTCCGTCTGACCATCCGTCTGAGGGTGGAAGGCTGTGCTCAGATGGAGCCGCGTCCCGAACGCCTCCTGCACCCCCTTCCAAAGCCGGGAAGTGAAACGAGCATCTCGATCGGAGACGATAGACGATGGCACACCGTGAATCCGTACGATCTCCTGGACGTAAAGACGTCCCAAGCTCTCCACTGAGCCCTGCTCTCTGATGGGTAAGAAGTGTGCCGACTTGGTGAGTCGGTCGACAATCACCCAAATGGAGTCGTGACCTCTGGAAGTGCGTGGAAGTCCAGTCACGAAATCCATAGATATGCCATCCCACTTCCACTCCGGGACCTCCAAGGGCTGTACCAAGCCTGCTGGTACCTGATGCTCTGCCTTCACCTGCTGGCAGGTGAGGCATCGTGAAACGAACTCTGCCACAGCTTTCTTCATGCCCGGCCACCAGTGCTGTCGCCTGAGATCCTGGTACATCTTCGCCACTCCAGGATGTACCGCCAAGGGAGAAGTGTGAAACTCTCTCAGCACCTCCTCTCGCAAAGCGACTGGTACGAAGGTACGTCCTCTGAAAAGGATGACGTGCTCTGCTCCAAGGGTGAAGCCATCAGGCGCCTGACCTGAGGATATCAGTGCACGCCGGGTCTCACAGTCAGCGTCCCCACGCTGAGCCTCTCTGACCCGCTGTAGAAGTGGAGGAGAGACTGTGAGAGACTGAAGAAAGGCTGCTCCATCTCTATCCACGAAGGATATCTGTAAGGAGGCCAGCTGCTCCGTCGCCTCCTCAAGTAGCTGAATGCCCGTCCTCCTGCTGAGGGCATCGGCTACCACGTTCCCCTTCCCAGGAGTATAGACTATCTCAAAGTCATAGTCCTGGAGGAACTCAAGCCATCTCCGCTGTCTCAGGTTCAGGTCCTTCTGAGAGAAGATATACCTGAGACTCTGGTGGTCTGAAAAGACTGTGAAGCGCTCGCCCATCAGATAGTGCCGCCAAGTCTTCAGAGCGAAGACCACTGCTGCCAACTCCAGGTCATGAGTGGCGTAGTTCTGCTCATGCGGCCTCAACTGACGTGATCCGTAGGCGATCACAGCCCGCTCCTGCATCAGGACGCACCCGAGTCCAGTCCCTGATGCATCGCAGTAAACTACGTACCCAACTCCCTCCTCAGGCAACCTCAAGATAGGTGCGCTGGTCAATCTCTATCTCAGCTCCTGGAAGCTCTGCTGACATCTGTCTGACCACACGAAGGGTTTCCCATTCTTCGTCAAAGCTGAGAGTGGTGCCGCAACTCTGGAGAAGTCCGGCACAAATCTCCGATAGTATCCGGCTAGGCCCAAGAAGCTCCGCACCTCCGTCACGCTCTTGGGTGGCTCCCAAGCTAGCACTGCCTCGATCTTCGCGGGGTCCACTGCAACTCCCGCCTCAGAAATGACGTGCCCCAAGAAATGGACCTCACGTAACCAGAACTGGCACTTTGAGAGCTTTCCATAAAGCTGGTGCTCTCGGAGCGTGTCTAGCACAACTCGCAGGTGGTAGGCATGCTCCTCCTCAGTCGTCGAGTATACCAAAATGTCGTCAATGAAGACCACGACAAATCGGTCGAGGTATGGCTGGAAGATCCTGTTCATGAGGCTCATGAACACTGCTGGAGCATTGGTTACGCCGAACGGCATAACCAAGAACTCATAATGGCCATACCGACACCTGAAGGCCGTCTTCTGCACGTCCTTGTCTCGAACTCTGAGCTGATGATAGCCTGACCGGAGGTCTATCTTCGAGAACCACCGCGCTCCCTTGAGCTGATCGAAGAGGTCATCAATCCGTGGCAGCGGATACTTGTTCCTTACTGTCACCTGGTTCAGGCGACGATAGTCGACACACAGTCGCAAGCTCCCATCCGCCTTCTTGGCGAACAAAAATCGGGGAAGCCCAGGGTGAAACACTGGGTCGGATAAACCCCTTGCTCTGCAAGTCCTCCAACTGTACCCGCAGCTCTCGAAGCTCGGCGGGGGCCATCCGATATGCTGGAGTAGATATCGGGGCTGTCCCGGGGTACAAGTCGATGTAAAAGTCTACCTCTCTACGAGGAGGTAGCCCTGGAACGTCGTCGAGAAAGACGTCCACGTACTGGTCCACCACTGCAGGAAAAGCTGGACTCCGCACGTCCACTGCTCCTAGGATGAGGCTAGCCAACTGATGAGAGATGGGCTGCACTCTCCTCCGCGGAAGTCCATCCTGTGCTGCAAAGGTTCCCTTCTTTCCGGTGAAGGTAAACCTGCTCCCGTCGGTGCGAACACATCGCACCTTGCGCCTAAAACAGTCGATCTGGGCATGAACCGTGGATAGCCAATCCATGCCCAAGATGACGTCGTAAGGCCTCGACGCCGCTACAAGGAGATCCCAGCCGAAGCTCTCGCCTCCTAGAGTAAGCTCACACTGCCGGCACCAGTGCGTAATCGTCGAGTCTGCTCCCGTAGGAGTCTCTAGCCGTAAGGATCGAGCCAACGGCTCAGTCGGAATCTCCGAGCTCCGAACAAGGGCAGATGCTATGAAAGAGTGACTCGCTCCGGTGTCTATAAGTACTGCAGCAAGGGTGGAATAGACACAGATCGTACCTCGAATCATCTCTGGCAAGTCGGGGTCGTAGGCCTCCACTGCCTGGAGCTGGGCCTGTCTCTGCCCGCCAGCTCCCTGTGGTCGAGGTGGCCCTCCTGGTGGTGGTGGGGGTAGAGCCTGGAAGCGTCGCCCACCACCCGCTGCTCGGCCAGCTCCTCTGCCTCGTCCGCCTCCTCCCTGCGGACCGCCACGGTCGACCCTCTGCCTCTGCCGGGGTGGCCCCTCCACCGTCTGCTGCTCCTCTGATCGGCGAGTCGGGTAGTCACGAGCCATGTGACCCTGCCCGCCGCAGGAGTAGCACAGCCTGCCTCTCGGAAGGCTGGCACTCCGCTGTGTGCCCCGCACCGCTGAGCCGGTGTCCTGAGGCCGTCTGCGTGGGGGTCTGGTCTGCCTGGACCCGAGAGTCATCCGTCGGCTACCCGCTGCCGAAGACTCAGCTACCTGCCGCCCTGTGCTAGGTCTCGCCGCTGAAAAAGGCTCTGCCAGGAAGCTCTCGATCAGGAGGGCTCGCTCCAGCACTCCCGCCTGGGTCGGAATGCTGAGGGAGATCAGCGACGCCCGAATCTCCTGTCGCAATCCCTGCTCGAAGGTCCGGGCCCGGAAGAAGGGGTCCCGTACCATGTCGGTCGAGTAGCGAGATAGGTCAGTGAACCCCGCCGCGTACTGAGCGACCGTCATGCTGCCCTGGCGCAGCTGGAGAAGCTCCTGGATGCGCACCGCTCGGAGGGTGGCCGGGACGAACTCAGAGCGGAAGAGGCTCTCGAAGTCCGCCCAGAGCAAGGATGCCTCATCGTGAACCTGGAGCATCAGGCTCCACCATCGTCCTGCCGCCGCCTGCAGGAGGCTCGCTGCAAGAATCACCATGAGATCCGCTGGTGTCCTCACTAGCCTAAAGATCCGTACCACCGCCTCTAGCCAGTCCTCGGCGGCCTGAGGGTCCGCCTCACCGCGAAACCTGGGCGGTCGCTGGCTCTGAAACTAATGCAGTGCCCTGAGGCGACGTGCATCGTCGGCGTCTGGTACTAGCAGCATCGGTGGCTCGGCGGGTAAAGCTACCGCCGGTGCCACTGCTGGCAAAGGGCCCTGCACCGAGGCCTCGTCGCTCGGTGGGCTGCCGTCGCGCCCTACACTCGGAACCCTAGCTGGCTGTCGTCGCGGGGCCATCCTGGAAGGAGAACAAGAGCACCACAGTCAGAACAGTATACCTGGTGAGCTGGCACAAGTAATCACAAGGAAAACTTGAGACTTTCATAAAGCAGATCAGTATACCCGGTGAGCTGACACAAGTAATCACAAAGAAAACTTGGAACACACACGCAATCAATGTTTTCATGCATTAAGTCGGAAATCAGGAGTCAGGGTCCTGGTGTACGGATACGTCGGCCGCCGCACCAACACTGGGCTCCCTAAACTGATAACCACACTCAATACACTAAACACTATTGCTTCACATAGAAAGAAAAGACGATCAGAGTCTGCGGTAGAACCGACCCCTTTGATACCAATTTGTCACGACCCGACCTCGGGGCCCGTGCCGTGACTACCCCAAGCCCGCCTTCCATAGGCCAGGGGCTGGCGACTAGCACCAAGGCGTAGAATCCCAGTAAACAGGGAAGGCATTGCCTTTATAAGTATCCACCACACAGAGTCAGCAAGCGGAAAGTAAAGTGCAGAAAAGTAAAGGGGGCCGGAAATACAAGCCCAACTGTAAAGTACAACTGAAAAGGTAAAGTACAGCAACTGAAGAAAAGACGGTGGCCTCGTGTCGTCCACTGGCAATCCCACCTGAAGGGTGGGTACAGATAGCCTCCAGGCTCCTCGGGTCCCACGTCCGCTCCGAGCACGTCCCGCCCAGTGGTCCACCTCCAGGTACCGTCCTGCTCCACGCCCCAACCGTGATCAGCGCTGTCCGTCGTCTGCAACCAACACAACAAGGTGCGGGCATAGCCCGTGCAGGGGTGAGTACAAGCTACTCAGTAAGGACCCCGAGACCCCCGAAGGTCTCCCGAAATCCACAAAGGATATAGCACAAAAGAAAGATGCAATCACGAAGTAACATCTGACTCGACTTAGGTATATGCCCATACATATACCTAAGTCCCCACTTCTAGCTCTGCTCACGAGCTCAAGAACAACTCAATCCACAAAGGAAAGCAAGACTCAAATCCACAAGGAGAGTAAACAGTAAATCCACAAAGGATAGTCCAACACAAACCACAAAGGAGAGTAACATAAGATTCAGCTCAACCAGGTATACTTTTTCAGATGACGTCAAAGATGATCACTGATCCATCTAAGTCGTCGGACCCACGAAGGATCGATAGGTACTAACCCCCGCAGAAGACCCACACAGGATCGGGCTCACACAGAACCTGTAGGCAGTGGCTCACACAGAACCGGTAGTAAGGACCCACATAGGATCGGGCTCACACAGAACCTGTAGGCAGAGACTCACACAGAACCGGTAGCACTGATCCACGTAGGATCGCTGAGTGCAGTAGTCGACGCAGTCCACTGAGGATCTCTGCACAGTCGTCACCGCAGTCCACGAAGGATCTCTGCTCTGCCGTCGTCGCAGTCCACGGAGGATCTCTGCTCTGCCGTCGTCGCAGTCCACGGAGGATCTCTGCTCTGTCGTCGTCGCAGTCCACGGAGGATCTCTGCTCTGTCGTCGAAGTCACAGCCAGCGCTAGGGTTCCCGCACATAGCGAGCTCGTTTAGGAGGGTCCGCTCCACGAGCCGAGAGGCTGATACATCAACTGACACGTAGTCCGAAGTTGATGTATCCAAAAGTTCCGTATCGACAACAGGATCTCAACGCAACAGACGGCGCGTCAATCGGACGCCCGGTCTGAGAGTTATTGACATTTTCGTCCCAGGGGCCCGGTTGGTTTTTAGGGCAAAACCAACCCGACCGTACTCCGCCTGTATCCGATCCTCGGGCGGAGTATGCCAAAAGTTCCGTCTCACTTAGAGGAATCTACCACAGCTGACGGTACGTCGATCGGACGTCCGTAGCTCACGTTATGAGCGTTTCCGCTCCGAGGGCCCGGTTGGTTTCATGTACAAACCAACCCGGCCGAACCCAAAGTCTTCCGAAACCTTGAGTATAATATACCGAAACGACCGTCTCGATCCAAGGATCGCGTAGCCGCTGACGGTTCGTCAATCGGAGGTCCCAGGCCCAAGATATGGGCGAAAGACCGAAGAGGCCCCGAAACGGGGGTTCTGGGCCCGGGGCGACCCGGCCCGAACCCCCCCTGGGGTCGGCCGCACCGGGTCGGCCGAACCGGGTCCGCCCGACCCGGCCCGACCCGGCTAGGCCGGGTCCGGTCCGGCCTGGGCGCGGCCCGGCCGGCCGGACCGGCCGGCTCGGCCTCGGCCGAGCGGCTGAGTGAGCCGCCACGGGTCAAACCCGCGGCTTTGGAGAAACGCGGCCCGCGCGGGCCGCGTGCTGGATGGCCGGACCGCGGACGCGGTCCGGCGGTTCGCCGCCACCGCGGCTCGGCCGCGGCGGACTCCTCCGGCGGCGCGCCGGGCGCCGCCGCCTCCTTCCGCGGGCCGCCGGAGTTGCTCCGGTGGCCCGTTTTGCCTCCCGTCTGCGCCGATGCTCCTCCCGGGGGCCGATCTTCACTGCGGGATCAACGGATCGCCCCTACCGCGCGGTTCATCGTCGTCCGCCATATCCGCACAACAAAAGAGATCGGCGGAGGGTTGCCGGGTCTTGTTCGTTAGACCCGCACCCTCCGCGTTAGTCATAATCAACGGGAGGAAAGGC
Organism: Viscum album; assembly: GCA_963277665.1. Classification (NCBI taxonomy): domain Eukaryota; kingdom Viridiplantae; phylum Streptophyta; class Magnoliopsida; order Santalales; family Viscaceae; genus Viscum; species Viscum album. The sequence continues at coordinate 2,044,800,917 of OY728136.1, forward strand.
TACAACAATTTTTAATCAAAGATAAAAATTGTTCACTCCTTTTCTTTTAAACGGCATTTCAATTTTTAATTAATTGAAATTATTCATGCCGGTTCTTTATTTAAAAGAAATAAGAACACGGGAATGAATCATCAAGGAAATAAACCCCTACCTTGTCGTCGTCGTCGGACGAGAGGTCGTCGCGGAATCGCTCGTCGCGGAAGAAGGGGGGATCGTTGCGTCGTCGCGGTATCCGGCGTCGCGTCGCCAAACTCCGGATCAAGAACAAACGGATTTAATTAATTAAATCCGTTGCCATGAAATTAAGAAGGGAGAATTTAGAAGTTTCGATTCTCACCTTTAACCGCCGATCGCAGGTTCGCCGCGGAAGAAGAGGCACCGAAGAAGAAGAAGAAGAAGAAGGTCGCGGAAAAGCTGTTGACGTCGCGGATCGTGCGTCGTCGGATTCCGGTTCCGGCGTTCTTCGCGTTCTTCGCGTTCTTCGCGTTCTTCGCGGAGAGGGTGGAGGCTCAGAGGAATTGCACAACGATAGCAATCCTCCAAAATAGACAAGTTTGTCTATTTTATTATTTTGCCAACAAACGTAAAACGCATAAGTAACGACCCAATTAATTCACGAAGAAACAGTCCATTTAATTCACGAAATAAACCGCCCAATTAAATGGTCTGTTAAGAATTAAAGAAAACGCGTCGGTTGACTTTTCAGTTACTTTGACGGGTTTTCGCGGGTGCGTTACTTAGCGAAAGAAACGGCGGGGCTCGTGCGGGCCCTGCCTCACAAATATCCTACCAAGAGGGTAGGATATTTCTGGATAGCATCCTATCCAGTTCAACTCAGTTCAAGCCGTCTTTAAGTGGCTTCAAGTGGCTTCCAAGCAGCTTAAGTGAAATAGAATAAAGTTGTCGCACAAACTTTATTTTATTTCTGACTTAAAGCCGCAAAATTTAAAAACCACGTCTGAGCAAACGCAACTCCGGAAGAGGCGTTTCTAAGCAAATACCGGCGCTGCGATTTCATCGGTGCCCTCAGAATTTGATTCCGGGCACCGGTTCAAAAGATAGAAAAACCCGCTCGTCCGTTCACTGAACGTACCCGAGCCAAACTTCGGAAATTGATTCCGGGCACACCGGGCCTCGGAATCAGGTGCCGTCTGAAGCTGTGCTCTTGTAAAATTCCAAAGAAAATTAAGAAAAAAAATTCCTTGAAATTTGCGGGTCTTTACAGTATGTTATCAAGGATAATGAATCAAGAGTTAAAATCCTATTTCTTTTCTTTTAATTTTTTTATTGTTATTTTCATTTATTTTCTTCACCTCAGCTTCCCTTATCCAAGTGACATGATAAATCCAGAATATTTTATATACTAAATTTTTTTTATATAGTTTAATAACCTATCATCATTTATCTTCCTCTATCCTTATGTACTAAAATGAAAACATCATCTCTAATGTGTTGATTTATTGCATTTAATGATGATGAGTTTTCAATTTCTATTATCACCTTCTAGGATGGTTATAAAACCATTCTTATGCTTAAAAAGATCATAATATATGTTATTTATATTATTTAATGTTTTTTAACCATTATATATACATAATATTAATTAATAAAAAAAAGTAGTTCTTAATGACAAAAAATTTAACAAGATAAACTAACTTTCATCACTAATGTTTTATATAATTATCCATCCTAAATTATTGTAACAAAAATGATATATGAGAAAATTTAATATTAATTAAGTTAATTAATAGAATATAATTTTAATTCTGGAAAACTGTTCCTATTTTTCATGATTTTCCATACATGTATACAAATTAACCTATTAGAAAAACCAAGGAAACGAATACTCCCAAATGATAAAATTGTATCTTATAACTCATAAAAAGGATATTAATTAACTTAATAAAATTATAATAAATCAAATACCTATATAAAAAATTATAAATTAATTAATTAATGGATTTAATTTGATTATCCATGACATTAAGATCAAGTACATAACATTTTCATACATAAGGTAAGAATTCTTTTTGAACCTCTATTTTTCCTTTTGGGTTATGCTTTCTCTACCATTACCCAAATGTAACTATTATTTAATTTTATATAATTCATATAAATTATTTTTATATGTTCCGGAATCATTTATCCCAATAATGTTTATATATACTTGTTTTAAAAAGGTTCCTTTCTCAATTCGTCCCGACAAGCAAGACCAATTAAAGGGAGCTTCCCAATTTCTTACCCATTTTCAAGTGCACTCCATAATATATTTTAATCGTCCCTTATTTTTTAAACAACAATCAATCTAACCTGAAAATATATTTTGATTCATTTCAAGTTCCATAAAAACAATTATACATTTTTCTTTTTAAAGTATTTTGATAATTTTCCTTTAATGTTTTATTTTTAAAGTCTCAAAACACACTTTTTATAAGTTTTCACTTCGGTTTGACATCACTTACCATGATATATTCCTAGTTTACCTTATTAATTCCCATGTATTATATAAATATATTATTTCATGGAAACCATTATGATATTCCCTTTTGATATATGTTTTGACATGATTATGATACTCAATTCTTTTTATGGGTTACCCTTATTCTTATGTTTGATTCCTTATATATGATTCTTTATATGAAATACATATTAATGAAAATGTAATTATAAGTTTTCCCAAATATCACTTTAATGAATTGGTAGTTTGTATTATCATGAGACATCATGTGCAACATTCTTGGTGGTTACCCTTGACGTGTGCTCCATGTGAAACAATCCTGGTGGTTAGCCTTGACTTATGCTCAATATGCAATGGTCTTAGTGGTTATCCTTGAATCATGATCATATATGGGAAATGATCCTTAACATATTATTATATATTATTTAATATTATTCCACATTACTATTATTACATTATTAAATGATTCCATTTTCTATATTTTATGTCTGCATATGTTTACTCATGTTATATTCCTTTTTTATGTTATCATGTTATGTATTCTAACGCATGTTTTAGGATTTATTATTATTCATATTCCATTATAGGTTTTTTTATCTCATCCCTTACTTCATGAATTCCATAGTTTATCCTATAAAGATTTAAGGGATCAAATAGTGTTAGTAACTCATCCTGAAGATTAAATCAATGTTTTTTTTATTTTGGTTTCATGTTATGTGTCTAATCTTCTAATGACACAAGACTTACGAACCCTTGGTTTTTATTTGTAGGAAAATTTTCATAAAAGAATGTAATAATATGTGTAAAATTATAGGTTTATTTTAATGACTAATCTACATTGTTGGTTCATTTTACTATAGTAATGATAGTGGTAATTTTCATGGAGCTATAATACTAATACGGAAGTCTACACTACAAGAACATGCACTATTAGGGTTTCTGTGGAGTTTAAAGCATGATGGATTCATATTAGTGTACAATAAAAGTTTTTAGAATTTGTCCCAATATCAATTGATGGATCGATATCCAAAATTCTAACTTAGGGACAATTGTTAAATCTGGTATCTATAATGGATAGACTTGCATTCAGTTGTTGGTGATCTACTAAGATAGTTAACATGGAACCGATCTTCATGTTATTTGGTATCGACTAATGGGTGAGTGTTCATATTGGTACTACAAGTTTAGATGATTATTTGAAAGGTATTCTATCATGATTAGATGATGTTATGAATTTTTTGATATCTTAGGTGAAATTAAAATAAAAAATCAGTAACTATAACTAAAAATCAACATATTAATGATGTGTATTGTTCATTTCTCATCAAAATATAGATGTGTGTTGCTTCTAATGATCTATTTCCTACACTTATTTTTCTAAAACATAGGAGTCATCATGATGAATTTTTCACACATGTTGGTTACACAGCAATAATTAAGGATATCACTAACTTAGGCATGTAGTCACATAAAATGTTTGATTAACGCTGCTTGTGTTGGATTCCATATATTTTTTAAAAATAATCGATAAATCACTTTTGTAAAAAATAAATATAAGGATTTATTAGATTATTTAAGTTAATTAAGTATTTTTACATATAATATACTATAATTTTATATAATTTAATATATTTTACACTAATTTCATAATAAATAATTAATTTACAAATTCAAAATTAGATCATAACATAGAAAATTAAATAGTTATTTACTTGATAATGATTAACTAAATAATTAATATATTTATAAGTCATATATATATATATATATTTAAGTTATATTAAATATAAAAATAGGTTAGTAGAATAAATAATATTAAGAACATTTTAACTAAAAATAGTCAATATAATAGATGAATAATTATTAGTTTAAATTATTATTACAGTATAAGTAAATTATATGTTGTAAAATACATATTTTCAATTTAAATAGTTATATCATATATTAATATAATATTTAATCAATTTTAATATATGTAAAATTTTTGATACACAATTAAGTAAAATAAATAATTAAATTAAATAAACATTAATTATTTGTTCACTTTAATAAAATTTTATTTAAATAAATAACTTATTTATGATTCAATTAAAGATATATTTTCAAAAAATATTAATTAAATGTTACAAAAAATATATAAATCACTAAATCCATAAAAATTTATGTTTTCGAGTGTGACAAAATTAAAAATTAATTTTTTTAATATTTGTTCTAAAAATGACTCAAATTAAGAAATTAAGTACATGTTTTGAAAAATGTGAATGTGAATACCTAAAATTCTAAAACTAAATAATATTCAATGTTTTTTTAAAATATAAAAAAACATTGAAGAAAATGAGAAATTAAAAATCTTTTGAACAAATAATGTGTATATAGGTAATTTATAGGACATATTGATGGTTGTGATGATTTATAAATCTATTGTGAACACTTCAATAAACCTCTCATATGTGATTATATAAAGGTGTGATCATTAAAGGGTGTAAGAATCATAAGTCTTAGTGGAGAAGGATTTTTCATTTAAGAGATGGATATTAATGATATAGTATGACTTTTATATTTCTAGGATATGAATAATTCTAGATAAATTATAACATCCATAAAATAAGTATGCATTTTCATTCCCAAAGTTATATGTTGTTTTCTTTCTAACTTGTGTATAAAAAATCATACAAGATATGAATCAAATTAAAAGCATGTATAGTCATTGGGTATATTACCAATAAGCGTTTTATGATTTTGGAATTACAGATTTATAGCCAATTTACATAAATATTATATACATATTGAAAGTTTACATTTTCATTTTAAATAATTTATTTCAAACAAAATAAATTATTTTGGAATAGAATAAACACATTAATTCATTTGTGAAAATATTATTCTAGTGAAATTATTTTTGTGTATTATGTATTTTAGTTAAATTTATTACTTTAAAGGAATGACTTCAATAAAAATTATTGATAAAAGAAAATAATGATTTGTAATGTAATTAAATAAAACCCAAGAAATAATAATGGAATTATAATGAAAAAATTAATGGTTCATGGACAAGGAAATATATTTTTTTAAATCATTATTCTCATTATATTTTATATATTTTTATTTAAAAGTTAACTTATTTTATTTGGAATATAAAATTTATAGAAATGATTTATTTATAAAAATAAACAAGTAGATAAAAATTCATTAATTTATTATTAATTTTTTATATATAATAATAATTTAATTTAATTTTAAAAAAGATATATTTGTCAATTAATCATTTTTTCTATGTGTTGTGTATTTTTATGTTAATTAATTAAATTTACCTATTTTATAGAATAATTAAAAAAATATTTGTTTATATATAAAAAATAAATTAACATTCATCTAATGAATATTACAGGTTATTAAATAAGAGTAAATTCACTTTTATGATTAAAAATACATTTTTCTAAAAAAATATATTTTATGTCTTCTTATATTCAAAATAATATGTGACTCATTTGTAAATTGAATATAGTAAAATTTATTTCATATTTTTAATCTTCATTTGAAAACTAGTTAACATGAGAAAAATTATTTTTAGGCATAAAAATAAGGTAATTAGGTAAATGTTAGTTGACATAGTCATGGGTAAAATGGCATAAGTAGTTAATTTAATGACTAAAATTGATAAAATATCTCCATAATTTATTACTTATTTGTTTATATGATTTGAATATCGACATAACTTCATGGAGAAATTTTATGTGTCTTCTTATTTGAACTTAGTTGTTTGGCAGAAGAAGGAATGGTTATTTGTGAAAACGCCACACCTCACATATAAAAGGACCCCTCCAAATCCCTTTATATATAATGCATAAAGTTAAAATTACTCCCTATAAACTACCATATTTTATTCCCTATGAATCTTCCCCCATATTATTTTTTCCACGGTCTCATCGGTATTTTATAAATCCTTCAAAACTGAGAAGTCTTCCAATAGAATATATTATTTCTTCTTTGTAAGTAATGACTTATTTTCTATATTTTTAGTTTATATTATTATTATTTTAAGAATTCCTAATTGTATTTTATCACAATAATAACTTGTTAATGATATAATTATACTTTTATAATAATTATATTTTATAAAAATGACTTCAAAATCATACTCATCCAATGATTATGGCATGATCATGTTTGGTTCTATTTGACCACCTATATGGATGTTACTATAACTTTTAATTATGGAAGGTTATGAAAACATAATTATATTTAATATATGATATTAAAAATTATATGTTTATTCCTTTATGGTTCTAAAATGGTAAAATTATTGAGTTCTATTAATGATCTTGAGGTGCTCACAAGGTACTGGGGAACGACTCAACAAACACTCGACTTTGACACAGTTTTTTAGTCTATATTGAGGTATAGATACTCAAGTACATACTCAATCAAAGTTTAAGTATTACAATATCAAAATTTATTATCTCACAAGACAAATCAAGAACAAAATATCTTAATATATTAGTTTTATTTGTTGATCTCGGTCTTTAATTTAGGGATAATTTTTGAATTAAAAATAACATAAATTATCCTAATAAAACCTAGTATAGTTAATCAAGTATCTCAATAAAGATCATGTTAAGATCAATCCATGAAATTAATACTTGATTGAGAAAGGATCTGATCTCAATCACTATATTCAAATACCAAGATCAAGCATTAGGAATAAGATACTTGGATAAACGCAACTCAATTGAAATTCAAATATTAATATTTGACTCATTATCAATATAACATAATATGTTTGTTACAAATTTATGAAACAATACCATTATAAGTTTCATATTTATGAATCTTACCAGAAACTCCCATGGAATGAACATAGATCATTATAATACATTATGGGACTGTTATTCTAATAACATTACAATTCCAAAGATTTTTAACTCATTAAAATGGAATGATTATTTATTCTACTATACAAAAACATATAAGTAACAGTTCAATATATTAAAAATTTATGATTAATATAGACGAAAAATAAGTAATATCTTTGAAAAAAATTAATAAATACAATTAATATAAAAGTTAATATATATCTATGAATTAATATATGAAATAAAGTATTAGATTATATGATTATTATACTAAAATATAGAGTATATCCTAGAAACCAATAATCCAAGGTAATGATTTTTCTTAACTCAATCTATTTTCCTTGAGTCATGAACCTTATAATAAAATTACGTTATTATAATTTTGTTTAATTGTTTCATATGATTGTATTATATTTTATGCTACATTTATTTTCTAGGGATTTAAATTTCATTCTCATAAACATTTTTTAATTGATTCATACATCATCAAATATGACATTATAAGGGTCTGTTTTCCAATATCACTTTGAATCAATATTTTCTATGTATAAATTCCCATTAGGGTAAGTTATATATTCATTCTATCTAAAAATCCATATATTTTATTATCTTTTTGTTATTTCTGGTTTTCATATGTCTTCTTACCATTTCCCCAATCATTAGTGTATAATTTAACCAAAATTATTCTTGTAAGTAAATCCATAATTATCACTTTTTTTATTCGAGATTTATTCTCTCGCATATCTATGGTTTTCATTTTCATTATTTGAAAACCTTATCCCCTAATATAATGATTAGTTAAGGAAATTTTCAATTGACTTTGAATTTTTTTTAAAATTCAAAAATGAATTTTTTATCATTTTCTACATGATTTTTTATGCTAGTATTTTCATAATATTTCATTTATAGTCAGCATTTTTACCTTTTCATAATTCTTAAATATAATTCTTATTTAATTTCTCATTTTTTTCAAAAATTATTATTTAAGAAAATTTTTCCTTCTAAAATATTAGTTATAATGTGTATCTTATATATATAGATATCATTTAATATTTCTTAAATTTTACTAGGGATATGTTTCAATGGAATCATATGCTTTATTTCATTGGTTTATTTATTTTTATGACAGGTGTTGATTCCTCTAAAATGTATTTCATTCTCATGGGTAAATTATTATATGTTGGAATTATGAATATTTTCATATTCATGTGGCTCATATTGGTTTGGTTTTTCATTATGTGATGGGTTGGAGAAATATTATATTTCTTTACAATGTGTTGGATGAAGATTTATATCTCAATAAATGATATATAAAGGACTAGGGACTAAACACAATCCACTAGGGGACTCTTTCGACTATTTTTATTGGAATGTAGTGTGAATGGAATCAACTATAGGACTCTATCTGCTATGTTTATGGGAATGGGGAGTGATCTCAATCTACTAGGGGACTTTTTCTACATTGTTTATGGTAATGGGGAGTTAACCCAATCTATTATAGGACTCTTCCACTATGAAATTGTGGTCTTGGATGTGAGCCTTAGTATAATATATGATTTTCTATACTTATGAATATTCTACATTCTTATGCTACATTTATAAGTTTTGAAACATTTATTTGTAATGTCTTCATGGATTTTGATTATTAACTCACATTTCTACACTCAAATGACTCGTTTATTATGTTATTTATAAATATATATGTTGTAGTTCTTGATTTATGATCTTTTTTCTATGATTTTCTTATTATATGATTATATACCTGGATTTTGTTCTTATTGCCACATGTTCATATTATTGTAAATTAATATTTTGATTGATATCTTTTATTTTCACCCTTAATAAGTTTATAAGTTTTCATATTCCTTCCCATTTACCCAAAAATTAATATACAATGATATATATAGAACGTATTCATGTGTTTAGAATATTATGGGAGATCTTAAAACTCTAATAAATAATAAGATAGTAATGATAATATTCAATTATTAATAAATTTTTAGGCCAAGGGTTTGTGTTTTAATTGTATGATGATATTTAAAATGATGTATTGGTTTTTCGTTCATCTCTTTTGGAATCAAATCCTATATGTAAAGTGTGTGTTTTATCACTAGATCTGAGTGTGTTATTATAGAGGAGATTTATTTTGTATCAAATCAGGGTATAATTATTTTTGGGGATTAAGTTTTTGATATCATGAGGATAAAAATTATGAAATTATTAGTTAAAATTATAGAATTTTAGGATGATCAAATTATTTCATAGTTAAACAACAAGTATAAGAGGTAGAAAAGAAGGTTTCCAGAGATAGGACAACATATCATTGAACTCACATATTCATATGATGGTTTACATTGATTTTATAGGATATTTTAATGATTTGAAATAAGGGTTTTTATTTTATCATTTGGTTAAGAACAAGATTCTGAAAATTATTCTATGAAAGGTATGCCTCTAGATACTCCTAAGGATTATTACCAACTAAGGAAGATTTGGAAAAATGGTTGAGATTAAGGAAAATTAAATCATAATTATATTATGATGGAAACTAATATTTTCTTGGTCTGACCTAATATAGTGCGTTTTATATCTCATTAGATATTATATCTTGAGTCATTTCAATCTTAGGGATACCCTCATCCATTTTTATTAGTGAGGGATAATTAAAATTGTGAGGATGAAATTTATTTAATTGTGGGAGAATGTAACATATCATAATTAAGTATTTATTTTATTTCAATATATTACATGTTTAATTTTTCTAACTTAAGGGAAACAAATCATACAATATATGATTCAAATTAAAAGGTTATATAGACATCAGGTATAATATTAGTAAATATGTTACATGTTTTCAATTATCGATATGTAGTTAATATACATTAACATTATTTATATGTTCATAATAAAAAATTTTAATTATAAATAATTTATTTGTAATAAAAATAGATGATTTTCTAATAGAATAAAAAAACACAAATTCATTTGTGAAAATACCTTTTTTCTAAAGAATTATATTTAATAAATCATGTATTTTCATTAAATTTATTATTTCAAATCAATGATTTAAATAAAAATATTGATGAAATAATATTAATGATTAGTAAAATAAGTAAACAAAATCCAGTAAATAATATAATAATTATGAAGATAAAAAATTTCATGGTGCATGTCAAAAGAAAGATGTTACCTTTCAAACAATTTTTTTATTATATTGTATATTTTAATTTAAAAGAAAAATTTATCATATTTAGAGTATAAAATTTAATAAAATTAATTTTTTATATAAATAAAAAAATAGAAAATCATGTCTTTATTATTAATTGTTTCAAAATAAAGAAAATATCATTTATTGTAAAAAATATACATATTCTCAAAGAATCAGTTTTTCTATATGTTGTGTATTTTTATGTCAATTAATTAAATTAATCACAATTAAATAATGAATTTAATGAAATTTATTTTTTATATTTCTAAATAAATTGATTAAAATTCATATAATGATTTTGACATGGTAAAAATGATATTAAATTAACTTTTATGCTTAAAAATACATTTAACTTGAAATTATTTTTTAGGTCTTGTGCATTCTTATATTAAAATTAATTTTCATTAATTTTATAAATAAAATAAACAAAAATATATTTTATTTTTAAATTCATGTTCGAAAAATTATATAAAATTTTTAATTCCAATTTTATACATAAAATTAAGTTACTGAGAAATAATTTTGTTACCATATTAAAAGGAAAATTTTGATAAACAGCTTGATTAATAACTGAAATTGATAAAAATATCTTCGTATGTTATCACTTAAATGTATTTATGAGTGAATCCTCAACCTAAATTCATTCCTTATACATATTTCAGTGTATTTTGATGCAAACTTTGTTATCTTATATAAGAAAGAATGGTAATTTGAGAAAATGACACTCCTCGTCACTTATAAAAAGAATAGTGCACCATTATTTCTAAACCAAACTAAAAATTATTATTCCTCCCAATATCCTTAAATATTCCCTTACCTAATAATACTACATCACATTTTTATATCCCTTGGTCTCTGGAATAGTCACCAAAACCTTCAAAACTATGAAGGCCTCCAATAGAAGATACAATTGTTTTCTTTCTATGTAATGACTTATTATCCTTATTTTCCATTTATCATATTCTAATAAGTATTTTAAATTATGGTTTATCACATTAATAAAATATTAACAATATCATTATACATATAGAATATTTATATTTTAGTAAAATAACTTCCTAATCATAGTTATTCATTGACTATAGAATGTTCTTATTTGTGTCGGTTTTACCGCCTACATGGGATATTCGTTATTATTTTTTCAAGGATATCAATGAAAACATAATTATTGGTAAGATATGATATTAATAATTAAATAATTTTTTCTTTATTTTAAAATAATAGTAATTTTAATATATTTTTTATATGTTAATTTAACACCTTTTGTTTGATGAAAATAACTTGAACAATATAATTATTGGTTTCATCACTACAAATCACACATAAAACTACACTGGAATGAACATAGTACTTTATAACTCATTATGGAACTAATATTATATTTACTTGTTTATTTTTTATATTTTTTACTCATTAATATGAAATTATGATTAATACCACCATAGTAAAACATATATAGAAATTTTGAAACTAATAATAACCGATTATCAATATATACTAAGAATAAGTAATTATAAATCACTAAATAAATATAAAGTATTAATATAAAGGGTAGAATATATAAATAATTTTATGAAATATAAATTTCATGTATATATTATTATTATATAGAAACTTAATGTGAATTTGAGAAAGCAGGAATCCAATGAAATGGTTTGTGGTGACTCAATCTGGTTTCATTGAGTGGTTCACCTTATATTATAGGTGATTTAATATAAATTTTATTTATTCTAACCTATGGTTTTATTATATCCTATTCACTATTTATTTTCAATGGTTTTTAATTTCTTTCTCCTGACATCCTTTTTGATTGATTCTTACTTCATCAAATATGACATTTTCAGGGGTTCATTTCCAATCTCACGTTAAATCGAGATTATCTATGTCTAAATTCCCATTGGGGGGGATATTATTTATCTATAAACCCCATATATTTTCTACTAATATATTTATTTTTTGATTTTACATATTTTATTACTATTTCCCCTCCCAATGGTTTATAATTTTCCTAAAATGACATTTTTATGTGGAACTGTTGATATCTTATCTTATCAGCTAAGAATCTTCTCCTCAATATCCATATTTTCATATTATTTTATATACATACTTATCCCACTCCAATTGTTTTTAAGGTAATTTTATTTTTAATTTTACTTTCATTAAAAAAAGTTTGAAAGGAATATTTTTTTATTTTTTCATGTGTTGTCACTTACATACTTAATTTTGTTTTTTATCTTTACAAAGCTTCATTTTCAAGTATTACATAATTCTCCATGTTATTTTTTATTTAATTTTTGAATATCATTGAAATTGTTTTATAAATATTTTATTTTAAAATAAAAATTATCAAACATTCATGTATATTTATTCTTATTTTAAAAAATATATATAGTTATAATATAATGTTATTTTAATATATGTCATTGTCATTCAGTGTTTCTTATTTTTCACTCAGTATATAATTATATAAAATCATACACTTTCTTTTACTTGGTGATTCATTTTTATTCCTTGTAATAATTCTTTAAAAAACCATTTTCCCCCAAATTTTAATTATGATATATTATAATTAGGAATGTTTTCAGGTTCATGTGAAACACATATGTATAGTTTTTTATTATGTGGCCAGTGGATATAGAATTATATTTCCCTCTAACGCATTGGGTAAATATTTATATCTCATGAGAAGGAATATAGGATATTGAGAAGTGAACAAAATCCACTATCGAACTCTACTCAATATGTTTATGGGAATGTGGAGTGAACCCAATTCACAATTAGTCTATGTCAAGTAGGTTAATTGGGATTTTAATTTAATAAAATCTACTATGAGACTCCATCCACTATGTTTATAGGATTGTAGAGTAAACTCAATCAACTATGAGACTCTTCCAACTTTTTGTTAGTGGTCTTGGTAGTGATCATTCACATACAAATTGATTTACTATGCTTATCTATATTCCAAATTATTATTCTACATATCTATAGTATGTTATATTTCTATATTATTTTTTCATGGATTATAATTATGGACTTATGTTTCCATTATCCTATGACTCATTTATTGTGTTATTAAAAAATACTTTCGTTATGATTCTTGACTTATGATACATATTTTATTGGGTTTAATTTACTTATTATATGTTCAGGAATTTTCTCATACCCACAAGTTTATCTTATTTTCACTTATGATCTTCTAACATATATCTTTTGTGTTTACCCTTACCGAGCATCTCACTCCTTTCTATTGTTTCTATAACACCTTGAGTTTTTATGAACTTTTTAAAAATAAAGTAATTTATTTAATTTATTTTTTTTCAAGCTACACCAATTTACACTTTCTTTATACACTAAACCAAGTTTATCTTGCGCTACATAGAACACAGACTTGTCTTGCGTTACACCAAACTGTGAGTTTCCATGAAATATCATTTTATAATTATAATTATTTAAATGAGATAGTAAAAAAATATATATAAAACATAGTAATAATAATAGTAATAAGTACTTTTTAAATATTATTTATAATTTTTTTATATAAATAAAACAAATTAATACTAAACATATAATTTTTTGTAATATCTCTATATGTTTGAAAATACTATTTTCTCAAATGAACTAATTTTTGTGTCTTTATGTGAACAATAATAAAATTAATTTTAGGCACGTTTAGAAATTGATTTTTAAAAATAAATTTAATTTTTGAATTGAAAATTTCAAAATTATATTATGATTAATTTTTTAAATTTTTCTAAAAAACATCATTTTTTAATGAATATCAAAATATAATGAATTTTAATTCGAAACTAATTTTTAATCTAATCAATTTGTATTAATAAATTATATTTTAATATTATTTTAATTTTAATTATATAAATTGTAAATGAATTAATCCAATTTATTTCATTAGAACTAATTTCACATTAAAATTGGATATAAATACCTTTCAACCTTTTAAACATTTTTTGATTAAAAACCTTCTTTCGTGACACGTATGTGGAATTAATTTAAATTAATTTATACCACATATGTTTTATGAATTTGGAAAAATTAATTCCCTATTTGGAATCAAAATAATTTATAATATTTAATAAGTTCAAATAAGTTTTGACCAAAAATATTAGTGAAAGTAAGAAAAACTAATTACTCTAATAAAGGTAGAAACAAGATTATATTGTAGTTAAACCTTTATTTAAGGGGCCAAATAACCTAGATGCGTGTCCAAAATACATAATCTAGAAATATTTCAAAAAATTACACCTTTAATCTAAAATTAAAAATTATTGGAGACACAAGATGTAAGGGAGACCTCTCAATAGTGTTTTCCTTGTAATATTTAGAAGAATGCTACTCATCATCCACTATAAAAATGGAGCACACCCCCCTAACTTATTCATGACTATAAATAACATTGGATAAAAGATACCCTAAAAAATATCCTCGAATATTCCCTCAATTCATCCTATTATCCTCTATTTGGTCATAAATACAACCAAAGAATCCCTTTGGAGAAAACCAATAGGAGTTTCCCAAAGAAGAGGTAACATCCTTCCACAAGCTCTTTTAATTTATTTCCATTCTCCACCCCCTAAAATATTCTTATTGAATAATTATAAAAAACCTTAGTAACAAAAATATAAATATATTTTGTTATGATATAGTTCTGTCCTATACTCACACACACATCCACTAAATGGGATGCACAGTCTTTGTTTGTGTGTACGATGAACTACCGCCTCACAAACGTATGTCACTTATTCCTCCATTACAACCATTCATGGTTAGAAGTAATGATGTAATATTATGTTTTTATAAGATATATATGATATTTTATACTTATTTATGCTTCTAGGATTATTATTTAACACATACCTTCATAGATTCCATTTTGTGTAAAGATAATAACTTTGTTTGTGGATGTGTGGACAACCACCTCCTCAAAGAGATCTCATTCATTTGCACTTTACATAGAATGTATTAAGTATTGATTTAGTAAACTAATATGAAAGACATTAAATAAAAAATTTATTATAATGATAACATATATATATACTTTCTTTACTTTCTTTCTTTCAATACGACAAGAAAATGGAAACAGTGATCATGCATATGTATGGCCTACCATCCCCATTAATGATGTATTTCATTTTATATTTCAATATGTTATAAGTTATTATAAAGACATATATATTGAATATATATTATATTTATATCATGTTTTAAATTATGGAGATCATGATATAAGTATGAGGATCAAAAATATAACAAATAAAAACACATGAAAAAAAATAAAGCGATTATTACCCAAAATATAACATTCACATGGATGTTATAATAAACGTGTAATAAAAGGTCATAAAAAATAATATATTGTATTTTAAAAATTATTATGGTTTTATAATCTATTTTTAATAAGCCAATATTTATTATATGAAAGTTTTTTTTGAGTACGAAGAGAGTCAAGACATAAGGTAAGGGGGTTTCTAGACTCACTTTTATTTCTCTGAGACTTATGCCTTCATCACCACTAATTTATTTTGTGTGGTTTATAAACTTCCCATTAAAGTAAAATATGAAAATAATCCCCAATGTTATTGGTATTTACATACTATGTTTATGATATCTATTTATTGGGGTTTTATGGTTCAAAATTTACCAAATTAGTAAGGTAACATTGTCTCAATTTTCACCTTTTGAGACAAATGTTTTTTATGAACCTATATAATTTTACGAGATATATATAATTCCATTTGAAATTTTATATCATGAATATCCTACTTTTCATGATATTTTAAGCTTCATGTAGTTTAATTTTCTTACATGGGTGGTTTTATTCAAAGTAACCAAACCTATAAGAGTTTATTGCAACAATCCCATCATTTACTAGGATTGTTTATGATTATGCTTCTATTGATCATATCTTATTATCCATATCTCAAATAAAACCCTTGATTTTTTTTATCCAATGTAAATTAAACATATATTCATGTATTAGTACCATTTTCCCACTGTTTGGTACTTAAGTTAATTAATAATATGTTTTTAATAAAACATGGCATCATTCATCTCTTCGGTCGGAAATATGTTTTATTCAAAAAATCTTAATTTCAAAAATGTTTTCAATTTTTTTTAAATTTATCTTCTAAGATAATTATAATGTAAATAGTTTTTTTAAAAATTTTATGGTTTTCAATTATTACTTTATAAGTTTTCATATCTATTTTCAAATAAAACATTATTCAAAACTATTTTTTGTTTTAAAAATTTTTTTCCAATGAAAAAAAAATTCCTCCAGAATTGTTTTTAAAATATTTTTCCAAATTATATTCCATATATTATGGAATTCATTACTATTACTAATTTCTTTCTTTATAAATGATCCAAAGGTTCCATTCATAGTTGTTTTCTAAATGATTTATATTTTGATTTCATGATGTCTATGAAACATGTTTCTCTTTTTTGGGTCACATGCTTATGAAACCTGCATATTTTCATATGTAATGATTTGATTAATTGATTATTAAATACGTATCTTTTACATAGGTTATAAAATTTTTACATGTTTATAAAATGAATCACTTTTTATGAGCCATGATATGATGAACATTTTGTTATCTTATGGAAAAAAATTATTATTTAAATATGATATGGGTTGGACCTATATCTCACTCCAATGAATTGGGTAAAGATTTATATCTCATGAGATAGACATGGATGTAATGAAGAGTGAACTTTCTTTAGTAAATGACTTTTTCTACTGAAATGGTATTTAGAGTTAACCTTTACAACTAAGATGGTAATGGGAGTGAACCATGACTACCAAGATAGTTTGGCGAGTGAACCCATTCCACTAAGATGGCCTTGGAAGTTATTTATTGACTACTATAGAAATAATTTTTTATATGATTATGTGTCTGAAACAATTCCATTTCTTATTCCTATGTTATGATTTCATGGTTATGCTATTGATTATCCAATTATTCATGTCTTATAAACTATCAATATTTATGCCATGATTCATGTTTACAATATATGATATGCAGGGTATAATCTTATAATGTTAGGCTCACATTATTATACCAATATGCTAATGTTTATTCTTACATATCTCACCTTTTACTCTTACAAATAATCTGAGCTCACCCATTTTTATGTTTATTTTCCCCAGGTTATAACTAAATGTATTATGTGTGTTGTGTCTAAAAAGGGTGATAGTCAGAACAAACCAGTTAGAAATAATATAGCTCACTTATGTACTAGTGTTTATTTGTCTATGTTTCCAATGGCACCCAACTATTATGGTCATTGGGTATCTGTTTGTGTAATTTCTTAAGAATTCCCAAAAAATTATGTAATGTTAATGTATGTTAAGTGAGTGTCACTATAGTTGGTATTATATAAAAAATTTAGTTATCCTTTGAAAACTATTATTGGAAAACTGTAATCATCTACCAAAGGAAATGTCTCTAAGGATGTGTAAATGTAAAGGAAAATGTATTGGAGTTTTGGTGAATAATAAAGTCAGTGGTTTCCTAGTAGTACATCCCTATTTGGATACTAAAAGTGGAAGTGGCTCTAGCAAAGATGTACATCGGGGTTCCAGAAAATACTTTATTGAGCTAGAATCGATCAAGAACTATTGCACAATAATGGCCCTTGTTGTACACATCGTTTTACACTCCCAGGGGATATGCTTTAAGAATTTAAAAACTCTTCTCGAACCATATTCAAGTATTTAAATAGAATTTGATATGAATTTCCTAGGATAAACATATTTTGTCATATATTAAATAGGGTTTCATAATTTAGACATCCTATAATTTTCTTTTCATGATTATGGCATTCCCTACTATGATAATTGTTTCTTACATTATGATTTTTGGTTTTATTCAATGGAAAGAACCCTAAGGAACCGCATCAATGATGAGTGTGATGGGAAATGAAATAATTTATCTTTTGATTATTCAAATTCAATGGGATATGGAATGAAGAATCTGGTGGCTATAGCCACCCAAATTTCACAAACTATGAATCATGATGGACTTCCTAATGAAAAAATAAGGGAATAAATTTTTTTTGAGTCCTTCATGAGGAAAAATCAACCTTATTTCAGTGGTTCTTCAAATCCACTTGTTGTTGAAAAGTGAATCAGTGCCACTAAAAATATATTATCCATTATCTAGTACTCAAAACATGAGAAATTAATTCTATTTGTTTATAGGTTAGAATGTGAAGAGGATCAATGGTGTACTCTAATAAAGAATACAAGGCAAAAAGATGAAATATAATCCATGGATTGTGACAAGTTCGAGAACTTATTCTTAAAAAGGTACTTTCCTCATATTCTTCATACAAAGATGGAGAAATACTTCCTTGAGTTAAAGCCAAGGGATAATGAATATTTTTTTACCTATGAGGATAATTTTACAAGACTTTCAAGGTATGATATTGGTATTATCATCCAACCCAAAATTAAATTTGATAGGTTATTTAGTAGATTAAGTACAAGTCCTAGAAGGGTGGTCACCATAAGAGACTTTATTATCAATAAAGATATTGTGAATTTTGTGATCAAAGATTAAATGGAGGTTAGAGTTGTATATCATTCTCATGGTTTTGATTAAAAAATTAATATAGAGTGAAAATAAAAATATAACATCCATGGTGATAAGAGTATGATCTTTCCTTTATTATCAAAGTGTGAGAAGAATCATGGAGAAAATTTTCTTAAGTGGTCAAATAAATGTTTTAAGTGCATAAGTGAAGGTCATCAAGAATTTTATTTCCAATTTTATGGGAATAGGTTATCTAACAATTCTAATGTAAAGAAAGATTCATAGAATTTACCTACACCACTTCAGTGCTACAAGTGTAAGTAGAATGGTAATTATGTTAACAAGTGCCAAAACTACAAGGATAATAATGATGATTGACATCAACAACCTCTTATGTTGACGGACAAGGTAAAATCTCATGTGACCATTTTTTCTGGTGAGAGGTGAGATAATATCATGGTAAAAAGTACACGTACCATTCACTCTATAACTATTAATATCTAATTTGATTCTAGATCTATGAACTATTTCATATCAAAAGAATTTTTTATGGTTATTAATATTTCACCAAAATGATTATATGTTGAATTATCATTGAAAATACCTAATGTAAAATGATTGATTCTCAAGTGTATGATTACTCTATAGGTGATGTTTGTGGGAATTTTATTCCAAAAAAAAATTAATTCTTACATTGGTTGAATTTGATGTCATCTTAGGCATGCATATACTTTCTCTAAATAAGTCCAACATCAATTGTTGAGCAAGGGAAGTTACATTTGATATTCCAAACCATCCTCTGATTGTCTATCAATGTGACGATAATTGTGAACTTCTTATGGAGATTATATCCAATTTATTGTTCTTAATTCCCATTCATAAGGTTTTTTTATCTCGAATGGTTGGGGAGAAAATAAAAATTGATGATATGCTTTTTTTTGGATTTTCTTGATGTCTTCCTGAAATAGTTTCACATCCTTTTACCAAAACATATAGTTAAGTTCTTGATATAACTCATACCTTATTCCACGCTAGTTTTAATGAATCCTTATATAATGGCCCTAATATATTTGTAATAATTAAGGAAGGAACTCCAATAAAAACTTGATAAGGGATTCATTCATTAAATTGTGTTTCCATGGGGTGTATCAATTATTTTTTGTGAAAAAATAAATATAGATCAATGAGACTATTCAAAAATTATCGGGAGGTGAACATGATCACAATCATGAAAATGTATCATCTTCCTTATATTAATGATTTTTTTGATCAATTTCATGGGGGTAGATACTTTTCCAAGATTTATCTTCAATATAGATATCATCAATTGAGGTTCAATAAGGAAAATATACCCAATACGACATTCCGTACAAGTTATGGACGTTATGAATATATTGTTATGACTTCTGGACATATTGGTTCCCATTTTATATTCATGGATTTGATGAATAGAGTCTTTATATATTACCTTGATCAATTTGGGGTAGTATTTATAGATGGTATTCTTATTTATTCAAATTCTAAAGAATATCATGAAGACCACCTGATAATTGTAATAAATACACTAAGTGTGGAGAAAATGTATGTAAAATTTATGAAGTGTGAATTTTGGTGGCAAGAGGTTTCATTTTTCGGTCATATAATATCAAGAGAGGGTATAAGATTAGACCCATCAAAGATGAAGGCTATTGAATGTTGTCCCATACCAACCATAGTGATTGAGATCCATAGTTTTTCTGATTTAGATGGATATTATCAACTATTTTTGGAGAATTTTTCAGGTCTATCTAATCCTCTAACCAAGTTAACTATAAAGGGTTAAATTTTCCTCTAGACAGATGAATGTGATAAAAATTTGAAGGAATTGAAGAGAAGGTCAGCCAGTGCACCTATGCTTACATTACCCTGTAGTGGAGAAGGGTTTGAAATCTAAAGGGATGTATCCAAGAAGGTATTGAGATTATTTCTAATAAAAAATAACATTGTTATAGTCTATGTTTCCTTAAAATTGAAGATTCCTGAGAAAAGTTACCCAAGTCATGATTCAGAGTTTTCCACAGTAATTCTAGAATTAAAGTTATAGATGCATTATCTTTATAGATAAAAGTGTCATATATATACTGATCATAAAAGTTTTAAGTATATATTAACATAGGAGTTGAACATATTCTATAGAAGATGGTTAGAGATCATAAAGTATTATGATTTCTCAATACATTACCACCCTTGAAAATCGAACAAAGTGGATGATGCTTTGAGTCGATATAATCTTGCTAGCTTATCCATGATGAGGATAAAAAAATATCCAATATTTTTAGATTTACAAATTATGGATTTTGAAATCATGAAGGAAGTGGAAAAATATTATCTTGCTCAATTGAATGTTCAACACTCTATCCAATTAAAGATTAGAGATGAAAATAAGGAAGATGAATAACTGTAGAAAAAGGTTATAAATGTTTTAGATTCTAACATTTGCCAGGATGGAATGATATGGTTTATGAAATATGTATGTGTTCCTTAAAATATTTCAAGAAGGTTTTGTTAGAATAAACTCATATATCTATTCATTATATATTCATCATGGAAGTAAGAATATGTATAGAGACTTGAAATAATTCAACTAGTGGGATGGAATGAAGAGATATATCACAGAGTTTGTATCTTGGTGATTGTTATGACAGAATGTTAAGGTTTGAAGACAAAAGCCTAATGGGATGTTGCATCCATTACCTATACCGGAATGTTAATGGGTGAACATCCCTATGGATTTTTTCATTAGACTCCCCAAAACATCTAAAGGTTTTAATTCTATATGGTTGGTATTTTATCACGTTAATATGTCATCACACTTTATTTATATTTTAGAATAATTCTCTCTAGATCAATTTTCCAGTATATACATTAATGAAGTGGTACGGTTGCATGGAGTACCCCATAATAGTGTATCTAATTTAGATGTAATGTTTACCTTAAATATTTGGACAACTCTTCACTAACCCCTTGATATAGAACTGAGTTTCAGCACTTTTTATCATCCCCATATGGATGGTCAGTCAGAAATAAAACTTTAAACCATAGAAAATATTTTGATGTCTTTTTCTTTAGATTTTAAAGGTTTTTGGGATCAAAATCTTCCTTTAGTTGAGTTTTCTTAGAAAAATAGCTTTCACTCAAGAATTAATATGTCTCCTTAGGAATATATTTATGGAAATAAATGTGTATCTTCAATGTGGTGGGATGAAATTGAAGAAAGAGTGCTACTCTTACCTAATATCGCTAAAGAAATGGCTGATAAGGTTAGAACCATTAAGTAAAATATAAAGGAAGCTCAAAATCAGAAAAAAAAAATTATTTCAAAAACTATAAAGACCCGGCAATTTCATTGAAATTTTTTTCGTAAATACTTTGGAATTTTTCATATATGTGGCTTCTGACGACACTTGATTTCGAGGCCCAGTGTGCCCAGAACCAATTTCCAAAGTTTAGCTCGGGTACGTTCAGTAAACGAACAAACAATTTTTTATATCTTTTGAACCGGTGCTAAGAATTGTAATTTGAGGGCACCGATGAACTCGCAGTGTGGGTATTCTCTTAAGGGGACCTTCACCGCAGTTGCATTTTATGCGGATCGAAAGTTAATAAATGGGGAACTAGCTTAGAATAAATAAAATTGGTGTGTGCAATTTTATTTTATATATATGTTGGTTATATCCTACATGGGGGAGTTAGGGGTGGAACCCACAACCACCTAACTACCCATGTGTGGATATTTTTGAGGTGGGGCCCAGATGAGCCCCAACCTTTCACCTCCCCCTAAACTCCTTAAACCCCCAATAAATACCCTTGTTTAATGTTGAAAACTTCCCTTCTTAAAGGGGAGCCTCTCCACCTCCCAAGCTTAATGAAGCCAACTAAGGTAATTAATAGACCCGAAAATTTTAAGGAAATTTTTTTCCTAAATACCTTTTAATTTTTCAAGTTTTTGGCTTCTAATGGGACTTGATTCTGAGGCTCGGTGTGCCTGGAATCAATTTACAATGTTTAGATTGGGTACGTTCAGTAAACGAACGAGCGTGTTTTTCTATCTTTTGAACCGGTTTTTGGAATCGAAATCTAATGGCACCAATGAACTCACAGCATCGGTATTTTCTTAAGGGGACCTTCATCGGAGTTGTGTTTTTTGTGGGTTGAAAGTTAATAATTGGGGAACTAGATTAAAATAAATAAAATTTGTGTATACAATTTTATTTAATATCTATAATGGTTATATCCTACATGGGGGAGTTAGGGGTGTGACCCAAAACCACCTAACTACCCATGCGTGGATATTTGTGAGGTGGGGTCCACACGATCCCCAACCTTTCACCTCCCCCTAAACTCCTTAAACCCCCAATAAATTCCCTTGTTTAATGTTGATAACTTCCCTTCTTAAAGGGGAGCCTCTCCACCTTCCAAACATAATGAAGCCAACTAAGGTAATTAATAACCTTATTAATTATTTTTGACACATCTCTTTTGATTTATTTTGAATTGCATAGAGATCTTTTAAAAGAAGGAGACTTAAAGTAATATTTGGATTAGAAAATATTTTGGGGAGAAACTTGGGAGAATTAGAGAAGAGCTTTCTTCAACCACGAAGAACGACTTTCTCCCTCAATGAAGAACACTGGTTCCATGAAGAACGATATTTGATCCATCCATTCTCCTCTCCGCGACAAGTGAGGAGTGGCCGCTTCCTCCTCGGATGCACTCAAACGTCGCCTACGAATCCTCACCCCACAATGTCGTCTTCCGCGACGCCCGATGTACGACATCAATTATCGAGGTAGGGGTTATGTTCAATTTTAATGGATTAAAATTGTGAATCAGTTCATTGTTGTATAATATTGTTTGTCAGACCTATTGATATCGCTTAGGGTGGAGGGAGCGGACCGAACAAACATGGCCCGACGTCCCTCCATTTGAACTTGTTTATTTTGAAATTGGAGATCGGAGGCGGAACACGGAAGAGGCCGGTGGAACAAGGGCCGTTGTCGCACACACAAAGAAACTCGTGGCTAAGCAGGCCACAGCGGAGGAAGCACGGCACCGTCACGTCGTGCCGGGAAAAGGGCGGAGGAAGCTGGCATCATCATGTCGGCTGTGCCGATGAACTGCGGCCCGCTTCGCGGGCCCCTTTGGCGGAAGGACCGGCAGGCCCATTGGCCGGCTGGGAAAAGCAAGGTCATGGTACTAGGAGGGATTCGCGTTGAAAAACCAGGGGCCCGCCCTTGCAGGCCGCTTGTTCCAGAAGGCCGGACGGCCTAGCCGTACAGTTTTGGAGGGCGGCGCCATAAGGTGCCGCCGGTTTGGACAGCTGGGGGGCCACACCCCCTCGGACCGCTCGGCCTTCGGGCCCAGCCACTAGGCCAGAAAGCTGAGCCAGCCGGGCCATTCCCAGCTGGGCCGCGCCGGGTGGGGCCGAGCCAGGCCGAGCCGGGACGAGCCGGGCCGAACCGCGCCCCGCCAGGCCGGGCTGCGCCACTTCGGGCTAGGTCGCGCCCTCTTTGAGCCAGTCGCGCCCCTCATGCCAGGTCGCGCGAATCTTCGAGCCATTCTGAAACCCCTACCGGGTCGAACCCGCCGAAACTGGGTGACCCGACCCGCCAGCCCACTGGACATAATGGGTCGGGCCCATTATTCACTTAAACGTGAATAACTTAAAGACTGCACGTCCGATCGACGCGCCGTCTGTGACACTAGGATCCTTTCGACAAGGCATTACTTTTGTGATACTCTAAGTGATTTTTAGATATCTTTGGTAAATATCCAGGTTTGGAACGAGCATATTTCCAACTGGACCCCTCGAACAGAAAACCAATATCTCTCAGACCGGGCGTCTGTTTGACGTGTCTTCTGTTGCATTGGGTTCCTTTTGACGAGATGGAACTTCGGGATACATCAACTCATAACTTTGTGGAAGTTGATGTATCAACCCTTTACTCGAGGAGCAGAACCTCCCAAGAATGAGAACGCTGTGTGTGGGAACCCTAGAGGTGGTTGCGACTGCAACGACTACCTTGATGGGATCCTCTGTTGGTTCAATGACGAAGATTACTGTACTTGGATCCTACGTGGCTTCGATAACAAGGAAGACTGTACTTGGATCCTCCGTGGGTTCGGCAGCGATGATGACTGTACTTGGATCCTACATGGGTTCGGTAGTGAGGGATACTATACTTGGATCCTACATGGGTTCGGCAGTGATGACTTCTGTACTTGGATCCTACGTGGGTTCGGTAGAGGAGATGATTCAGAGGCTTCATCTAATCATCTCCACCCTACTTCCCGAGTAGTATATCTGTGTGAGGTGACTCTTGTCTTCCAATCATTATCATTGATGTGATTGACTTCTTTCCTGTGTGGACTGGATTGTGCTTGGGCTCAGAAGTTGGATCTGAACTGATATTGATGACCTTGGTATATGTATGGTCATATACCTAAGTAGAGTTAGTTGATACTTCGTGTTTGTATCTTTCCTTTGTGTTTTATCCTTCGTGGATTCTGGAAGACCTGCAGGGGTCTCAGGGTCCCTACTGAGTATCGTATACTCACCCGTGCACGGGCTATGCCCTCACTACGTTGTGTTGGATGCAGAAGACGGACATCACTAACTAAGGTGGAGGCTTGTAGAGCTGGATGGCACCCGGAGGTGGACCACTTGGTGGGACGTACATGGAGCGGATAGCTAGACCCAAGGTGCTGAGGAGACCATCTGTACTCACCTTTCAGGTGGGACATCCGAAGGATGATGTGGTGGTTACTACTTTACTTTACTGCTCTTTTACTTTCCTTTTTATTTATACTATACTTTCAGTTGTGTTTGAATACTGGCCCATTTACTTTTCAGCACTTACTTTTGTACTCAGTTTTACTTAGTGATTACTTCACTGGCGTACTATATTGTATCTGTTTACTTATATTAAGGCAATGAATTCCATTTTTAATGGGATTTATGCCTTTGGTGCTAGTGGCCATCCCCTGGCCTAAGGAAGGTGGGCTTGGGGTTAGTCACGGCATGGGCCCCGAGGACAGGTTGTGACAAATTGGTATCAGAGGGAGGATATGTGTTCTACTGCATCTGTGAAGCAATAGTGTTAAGAGTATTGAGTGTGGTTTTCTGTCTAGGAAGTCTAGTGTTGGTGCAGCAGCCGACGTATCCATACACCATGACCCTGACTTATGATTTCAAACTTAGTGCTCAAAAACATTTATTTCACATGTGTTTCAAAAGTTTTTTTGTGATTACTTTGTGTCAGCTCACCAGGTATATTTTCTGACTGTGGCGCACCTATTTCTTTTCAGGATGGCCCCAGGAAGGCAGCCAGCTAGGGTTCAAGTTACGTACGAGATGGTATCCCACTGACATATGTCTGTCATAAGATGTGGAAAAATAATTATTTCCTAAGTTAAAATGTAGTAAAGTGGTTGACCTAGTATGTATCCCGAAGAGGAGTGCACACAAAACGAGTTTTCACTTTAAAACGAGGGTAAAAAGTGTTGTGTTTTTTAAATTAAATTTGAAATTAAAATGATAAAAAAAACTATGATATTAAGAAGAGTGATTAGGTCGGGGTAGGTTTCCTAATTGTAATGCTATTCTTGTTCAATTTAATTCAAACATCTTCTTCTTTGTTGATTAAACTGAGTTTCCACAATCATTTCCTCTCACTTCCTTGGTGAAATTATTATTGTGAGATAAAAACTTACTAGGATCTTGTTTTGGTCAACTCTCCTTCCATGTATAAATAGATGTATTGAATATCCTTAATTGAAATGGGCAATACCCGATTAGTTTTTGTTTATCCCAAACAATCAAGAACATTCACTACACCTTTTACACGTACTGGCGATCGTCGAGTACTTCACCACTAATTCCTGGTTTCTTCCATCATATATAAACCAGAAATTAGTGGAGAGAGATATTGATTATTTTACCAAGGAAAAAATCAATAACGGATTTAATATTCAAGAACAATCAAACTTGATAATAAAATCCTCTATAAGAAATTGAAAAAAACTTTTAAGAAGAAAGAAATTTATTCAATTGCGTCCAAGAACTCAAGCATTATAATGTAGAAAACCAACCCTTCCACAATCACTCCAAAAGTTTACCCCACCATGGTAAGGGTAATAGAGATGAATGGGGACAAAGAAGACATTATAAAACTATGAAGAAAAAAATAAATAAAACAGAAATCCAAAAATATCTTCTTCTTGGTGTCCCAGAAGGAATGGGATGGAGAATGGGATGATTTGAGAGGGTGGAGCTCTCCTCCTTTTATAGCCAGAATTTGTCCCCCGAATATTAACGCATTGTAGCCCCATTAAATGAAGTCTTAACGCATTGATCCCTTCTTGAATGTTGTTAATTATTCTCTTATCCATGTCCCCTTAAATTCTCAGCAGATTTGGACTTGTATTCCGAGAGTTATGGCCGTTTTACTCTAAGAAATTATTCTATCCAGTCAGACTCGCCAAATCGCAAACCTCTGGATTAGGGTGATTAAATGACCCCATAAATGGCCAATTCACGTGGTCCTTCCTTCATACAAGATGCTCCAAAACTCCTTTCACTTCCACCCACTGAAATGCACAACATATGGGCACACCATGGATGAGTTATGGAGCACACATCAAAACTAGTCATAACTGAGAACAATTTTCTTTCTCTCACTTGTGAACTTCTTTTGAGCTTCCATATGGCCGATTCTGCTTTTACTCCAAAAATATTAAATGATGAAATAGATGTGCAAAATCTGTAAAAGAAAGAATTTTTTAATTTGGATCAGTGTAGATAATTTTATTGCCAGACTACCTAAATAATTTAAAACTGTTAAAAATCCAAAATGGCCAATTTTTACTATTCAGCTCAAACTAACACCAATATCATAAAAATGAAACAATTAATCTTAGTGGAACACTTTTGTGGGTTTAAAACAATGATATTCAATATAAATTAATTGAAAATATTTACTCTATCAATTCTCCCACACTTATCACTTGGACTCCTGGACAAGTAAAAATCAAATCAAATCGAATCCAAAATATATATCAATGAGATCTACCAAATCAATTCTAAGAAACAAAAAGATATCATGTATCATCAAAAACAATTATTTCAAGTTCTCTATTTTATATTTGCACTTCATTTTTAATCCCATGCACGCAAAACACCTACCTCACATGAATTTTCTCTCATCTCACAAATGTAAATGCGAAACAAGCCTTTTCTCATCCAAACTCACACAAGAGTCACCATAGGCCTGATAAATTCCTAATTCTCCACTCGATGTGATTCAATGACATGTTTTTCTCATGAGGACTTTTCAGGGTTGTTATGTGGCTTCTGGTTGGTAGGATTTATATGTTAAAAAATTCTGAGGCCGAAAAAGGAGGGCTTGGCTCTTTTTGAAGCAAAATTGCAAGATTTTTAATTTTCACTCAAGTATGGTCTCCTTATCTTCCTCTTTGTAGAAACTCAGATCCATCATCATTCAATCTACTTAGGATTTCAGCAGAAAAAATTTCAATATTTTCAAACATGATTTATCTTGAAAGCTCCAGATGGGCACATCTTTCTTTTTTTTTACATCGAAAGCTCCGGAAAGGCACAGCTTCTCTTATCATGAAAGCTCCAGAAAGGCATAGCTTTTAACAAAATGAAATATTCAGTAGGAGCATCATCTCTTAAGCATTTTATATTCCTAAGAAATTATCACCAAATGAGGTAGTACACCACAATACATCTTCCCCCACACTTAAGTTCAACTAGATCATGCAATTTCACTTCAAGAGCGGGTAGGATAGGGAATATTGGATTGTAATGTGGAAAACCTAATAGGAAATTCATGGCTACTAGGGGCTACAATGAAGGATAAATGTAAAGGTGGGCCATAATGAAAAAGATTATTTTGAAAAGGGGGCTTCAAACCAAATAAATGTCTCAATCATTTAAAACACACGTACCCCAAACCTTCAAGTTTTGAAAGGAATAAATCAAATTCTGGTTAAAGAAAGCATGGTCTGGTTCTCTCAAGAAATGTGGTGAATGAAAAGAATATGACAAAAATGGTTCAGAAGCCTCACAGGAAAGTGATTTCAAAGATATAGACGGTGAAATATGGCTTGGGTTTCAAAAATAAGTGTACTTTTCATGAAATTCCAAAAGATTTGAACTTGAAACATAGTTATTTCAGCATTAATTTAAGCTATGTTTCATGAAATAGATTGTTTCACTTATTGAAATGGGTTTCAAAAATGGCAATGATAATTATTTCAGCTCAAAAGTTTCAAAAACACACCAAAAATTGAAAAATAAACACACAAAACTTTTGAAACACACAATTTTTTTATTTTTCTGTGAAAACAAACATCAAATAAAAATCCTATAATACAAAGGTTCCCTCCCCCACACTTAAATTTTTCAGTTTCCTCAATGAATTCATGTGGATTTAACATGTAAGCCAATTTTCAAATGAATCACAACATCAACAAAGTGTGAAGGAGAGGTACAACCTGATTTATTCGCAGTGCAACATTGAGTTAAACTTCCAAGTGTTACACTCTGAAAACCTATAAATAAATGATCAAAAGAAAACATAATATATTTATTTAAAGAAATGAAAATAGAAATAGGATGAGAATAGAAGGATAAAACTTGGTTTAATCCCTTATGTGGGCCCTGGGTTTTGACTGCCTCCAGAGGGGCAGTTCTAATCAATTATCCCCAATATGATGGGGGGTGAGGTTTATTTTAGATGAACCACCATATGTGAATTTTCCCAACTTCCATGAGTAAACATTTCGTGTATAGAACCCAATAGTAGATAAGAAGCTTCCCAACCCCCAAGAAAGAAAAAAAATAAAATTTGAGTTCAATAGTGAGAGGGAATAGAATAGAGGGGTGATCCCTTTTGACTATTATGGTGTCCTCCTCTATATGGTATGTAAATTGTTGTTGATGAGGTACTCGCACCACCACATACTTGTCCAACTCTTCTTGTTTAATCATCACCATATGGTTAGTCTCTTCTTCAACATCTAAGGTCTCTTCCATTTGTGTCGTATCATAAATTTCTAAGAAAAAGAAATCAGAAAACAATTCAACATGAATAAGATTAAAACATGAAGAATTAATAGTGAAATCTTCCCTTTCAAGTAATTCATCTTGGCAATTGATTTCATCATAAAAATTCACCTTGATCACCTCTTGAGAACCCTCCAATAAATGATCAACATGTTTTCAGAGCTCCAGTTGATCCTCTTTAGGTTCATCTTCTTTTTTATCGTCTTCCTCCAAGGAAATACATGTGTTGGCTGAATCTGAAAAATTAAAAGAAGGGGAGTTAATACTCAATTCAGTTTCAAAAAAATCAAAAGGTAATGAGTTAATGAAATGATTACCTCCCTGAGTTTTTATGTCTTCAATCTATTCTTCATTTGAAATCACCTCTTGTAGTTGAGTAGTAGAAGATATAGGCAGGTAGTCAGACTCCTCTATCTTCTCTTCAAATTACACTGCTTGGTTGGTTTCTTCTTTCAATGTTTTTGAATCATCTACATTATGAGGAATAGTTGGATCAAGAAGATACTCACACTCATTCCAGAAGTTATCCAGATCTTTTTGATCTCCCATACGTATTTCAATTGCTAAATCTTCTTCATCAATCTCCTCCAACATTGATTGAGCTGGGCTCAATGGATCTTCTTTTAATTTCATCAAGGATTCCCTGGGTTATTCAACTTGAAGGATTTGTGGGGATACTTATTCCATCAATTTTTCATGTTCTGGTTCTTATTCTGGCTCCATATGTTGATCTTGGGATTCGTGTAATTGTTTCTCTTTCCACTCTATTGAGGTCTCCAAGTTTTGAACTGTTTGACTAATTATTTCTAATTGGGCTTCAAGATCCTTGTGAAATTCTTATTCTTGGTGTTGCACATTGATCATTTCTTGATAAAATTCCAGAAAATACTCCTGAAGTTCAATTAATTCTCTGGCCAATCCCTCTAACACTGGGTATTAGAGGTTCTCTTTAAGGTTTTCAATGAGATCTTTGAATTCATCCTCTGTGATTATTTGGATTTGAGCTCCCCGAATTTGTTTAGCCAAGAATGAAACTTTATAATCTATAGAACAAGGTGATTTAATAATTGTTTCTCGCACTGGTGGGTAATTGTTCCATGAATTAAATAAATAATCATTTTAAAACAACATGACAAAAGATTTTTTTTAAAAAAAAAATTAAATTAAAAAAGTCAAATATTTACAATTAGTTTGTTGCACTACCTCCCCGGAAACATAACCAAGTTTGACACACACCTGTCATAGGAAGTGGAAAAACAATTATTTCCTAAGTTAAAATGTAGTAAAGTGGATCACCTAGTATTTCTCTCGAAGAGGAGTGCACACAAAACGATTTGTCACTTTAAAACGAGGGTAAAAAATGTTGTGTTTTTAAAAAGAAATTTGAAATTAAAATGATTGAAAAAACTATGATATTAAAAAGTTTGATTAGGTTGGGGTAGGTTTCTTAATTTTAATGCTATCCTTGTTCAATTTAATTCAAACCTCTTCTTCATTGTTAATTAAAATGAGTTTCCACAATCGTTTCCTCTCACTTCCTTGGTGAAATTATTATTGTGAGAGAAAACCTTACCAAGATCTCGGTTTGGTCAACTCTCCTTCCATGTATAAAAAGTTGTATTAAATATCCTTAATTGAAATGGGAAATACCCGATCGGGTTTTGTTTATCCCAAACAATCAAGAACATTCACTACACATTTTACACATACTAACGATCGTCAAGTACTTCACCACTAATTTCTAGTTTATTCTATCGTATATAAACCAGAAATTAGTAGAGGGAGATATTGATTATTTTACCAAGGCAAAAATCAATAATGAAAATAACATTCAAGAACGAGCGAACTTGATAATAAAATCAGCTATAAGAAATTGAAAAAAACTTTCAATAAGAATGAAATTTATTCAATTGCGTCCAAGAACTCATGCATTACAATTTAAAAAACCAACCATTCCCCAATCACTCTAAACATTTCCCCCCCCCCCCCATGGTAAGGGTAATCGAGATGAATGGGGAAGAAGAAGACATTATAAAACTATGAAAAAGAAATGAAATATAAAATAAAGCCGAAAATATCTTCTTCTTGGTGTCCCGAAAGGAATGGGATGGAGAATGGGATGATTTGAGAGGGTGGAGCTCTCCTCCTTTTATAGACAGAATTTTTCCCCCGCATGTTGATGCATTGTATCCCCACTAAATGAAATCTTCACAAATTGATCCCTTCTTGAATGTTGTTCATTATTCCCTTGGTCGTGTCCCCTAAAGATATCAGCGGATTTGGACATGTATTCCGAGAGTTATGGACCTTTTACTCTGAGATATTATTCTGTCCAGTCAGACTCGCCAAATCACAAACCTCCGGATTAGGGTGATTTAATGAACCCATAAATGGCCAATCCATGCAATACTTCCTTCATAAAAGATTCTCGAAAACCCCTTTCGCATCCTCCCACCTAAATTCACAACCTTTGAGCCCACCATGGATGAGTTATGGAGCCCACACCAAAACTAGGGATAACTGAAAACAGTTTTCTTTCTCTCAATTATGAGCTTCTTTTGAGCTTCATATGGCCGATTCAGCATTTAGTTCAAAAATAATAAATGAAGCCCTGGATTTATAGAATCTGGAAAAGAAAGAATTTTTCAATTTGGATCAGTGTAGATAATGTTATGGCCAAACTATCGAAATAATTTAAAACTGTTAAAAATTCAAAATGGCCAATTTTTACTATTCAACTCAAAATAACACCAATATTATAAAAATGAAACAATTAATCTTAGAGGAACACTTTTGTGGGTTTAAAAAATTATATTCAATATAAATTCATTGAAAATATTTTCTCTATCACCCACCAAGCGATGAGGCCTTGGTGCAGAGCCCCATTACAGGGGAGGCGCCAGTAGTACCATTACCCGCTGAGCCACCGATGCCACCAGCCCCAGCTGCAGAGAGTGCACGCTGCCTGAGTGCATTGCACAAGTTTCAACGACAGAGTCCACCCAGGTTCCATGGAAAGACGGAACCTCAGGCAGCCGAGGATTGGCTGGAGGATATCTTCAGAGTCTTCATATTGGTAGGGATACTAGCAGACCTTATGGTGATCCTTGTCTTGAGTCTCCTGCACACAGCAGCAAGTAGATAGTGGATCCTAATTCTCCAGGTGTATGAAGAGGCATATCTACTTTTTACGGACTTCGATAGCCTCTTCCTCTTGGAGTTTTTTCCAGCCACCCTCCATGCAGTGCGCATCCAGGAGTTACTACAGCTGCGGCAGGGCAGCATGACAGTAGCCCAATACTCGGTGAGATTTATCGACCTCTCGCGTTACTCCACGAACATGGTATGAGACCCATTATTTCGAGCCCGGACCTTCGAGTAGGGACTGAGGCATGAGATAAGGGCTTCGATGGTCTCCCTCAACATTCTGACGCAGGAAGGCGTACTGGAGTGACCCCTTCTTATGGAGAGATTTCTTGCTGAGCCGACGCCAGCAGCGAGACCCACCGTAGGGCAACACGTAGCGGAGTCTTCTGCAGATGACAGTGGAAAAATGTCACATAGGTCCAAGTAGACCAGGCCATCAGGTGGGTGACCTCAGGATACTGGTTCGGATATGCGGGGAACACAGAGAAGAGCCCGCCATACGAGGGTCAGGCAGTGCTATGCATGCGGCGGGCAGGTCCACATGGCTCGTGACTACCTGACCCGCCATGCAGACGAGCAGAAGACAGTGGAAGGACCACCCAGGCCGAGGTAGAGGTTTGACTGTGGCGGTCCGCAGGGAGAAGGCGGACGAGGCAGAGGAGCTAGCCGAGTAGTGGGTGGTGGATGAAGCTTCAGGGCTCTACCACCACCACCACCAGGGGGACCACCTCGACAATAGGGAGCTGGCAGACAGGGGAAAGCTCAGCTCCAGGCAGTCAAGGCCTACAACCACGGTGCACCTGAGATGATTCGAGGTACTATATGTGTCTACTCCACCCTTGATGCAGTTCTTATAGACACATGAGCGAGTCATTATTTTTTTCCTGCTGCCCTTGTTTAGAGCTCAGAGATTCTGACGGAGCCTTTGCCTCGATCCTTACAACTACAGACTCCTACGGGAGCAGACTCGATGATTACGCACTGGTTACGGCAGTCTGAGCTTACTCTAGGAGGCAAGAGCTTCGGGTGGGATCTTCTGGAAGAGAAGTAGAGGCCTTATAATGTCATCTTGGGTATGGATTGGTTATCTAAAATCCATGCCCAGATCGACTATATTAGGCACAGAGTGTAGTGTATCCGCACGGATGGGACCAGGTTCACCTTCACCGGCGAGAAGAAATCCCTTGCAGCACAGGATGGACTTTTGAGAAGGAGGAGGCAACCGATCACACATCAATTGGCTAGTCTCATCTTAGGAGCGGTTGATGTGTGGAGTCTAAGTTTTCCTTTTATGTTGGATCAGTATGCAAATGTTTTTCCTGACGACGTTCTAGGACTACCTCCTAGTAAAGAGGTAGACTTCTACATTGACCTGTACCCCGGGATAGCACCCATATCTACTCTAGCATATCAGATGGCTCCTGCTGAGCTTTTTGAGATGCGGGTACAGCTGGAGGACATCCAGGGGAAGGGATTCATCTGACCCAGTGTTTCACCCTAGGCTTCTCCGATTTTATTCACCTAGATGGTGGATGGGAGCTTACGACTGTGTGTCGACTACTGTCGCCTGAATCAGGTGACCATAAAGAACAAGTACCCACTCTCGAGGATTGACGACCTATTTGATCAGCTCAAGGGATCATGATGGTTCTCAAAGATATACCTCAGGTCAGGCTATCATCAGCTTAGAGTTAGAGACGAGGATGTATAGAATACGGCCTTCAGATGTCGGTATGGCCACTACGAGTTCTTGGTTATGACCTTCAGTGTAACCAACGCACAAGCAGTGTTCATGAGTCTCATGAACAGGATCATCCAGCCTTACCTCGATTTTTTTGTCGTAGTCTTCATCAATGACATACTGATTTACTCGACTACTGGGGAGGAGCACGCCAACCACATGCGGGTTGTACTGGACACACTCCGAGAGCACCATCTTTATGGTAAGCTCTCGAAATGCCAGTTCTAGATTCAAGAGGTACAATTATTGGGACACGTCATCTCAGGGGAAGGAGTTGATGTAGATCTTGCGAATATCAAGTCAGTACTTTCTTGGGAGCCACCCCGGAGCAGGACGGAGGTGCGGAGTTTCCTAGGTCTGGCTGGGTACTATCGGAGATTTGTTCCAAACTTCTCCAGAGTTGCAGCACCACTTTCAGCTTTGACGAAGAAGGGGAAACCCTTCGTGTGGTCAGATAGATGTTAGAAGAGCTTCCAAGAGCTAAGATAGATATTGACTAGTGCACCCATCTTGAGGCTACTGGAGGAGGGTGTTGGGTATGTGGTTTACTGCGACGCATCAGGGACCGGACTCGGGTGTGTCTTGATGAAAGAGTGAGCAGTGATCGCATACGGTTCACAGTAGTTGAGACAGCACGAGCAGAACTATGCTACCTATGACCTGAAGTTCGCAAGAGTGGTCTTCGCCTTGAAGATGTGGCGACATTATCTGATGGGAAAGCACTTTATAGTCTATTTTGGCCACCAGATTCTCAGGTACATCTTCTCGTAGAAAGACCTGAACCTGAGATAGCGGTGATGGCTCGAGTTCCTCCAGGACTATGACTTTGAAATAGTCTATACTCCCGGGAAGGGGAACATTGTGGCTGATGCTCTCAGCAGGAGGATGGGAATTCAACTACTTGGAGAGGAGACGAAGCAGTTAGCCGCTTTGCAGATATCCTTCATGGATAGAGATGGAGAAGCCTTTTACAGTCTCTTACAGTCACTCCTCCACTACTTTAGCGGGTCAGAGAGACACAACGTGGGGATGTTGATTGTGAGACGTGACATGCTCAGATTTCCACAGGGCAGGTCCCTGATGTATTTTATGAAATAGGAGAGCACATCATCCTCTTCAGGGGATGTACCATGGTACTAGTTGCATTACAAGAGGATGTGATGATGGAGTTTCACACTTTCCCTCTAGCAGTACATCCAGGAGTGGCAAAGATGTACCAGGATCTTAGACGATAGCACTGGTGCCCAGGCATGAGGAATGCTATAGCAGAGTCTGTTTCACGATGCCTCACTTGTCAGCAAGTTAAGGTGGAGAACCAGGTACCAGCAGACTTGGTATAGCCCATATAGGTACTGGAGTCAAAGTGGGATGGGATATCCATGGATTTCATGGCGGGGCTTCCACGTACATCCAGGGGACATGACTCTATCTGGGTGATCATAGACCGACTCACCAAGTCAGCCCACTTCCTTCCGATCAGAGAGCAGGGCTCAGTAGGGATCTTGGGACGCCTCTACATTCTGGAGATTGTACGGCTTCATGGTGTGCCATCATCTATCGTCTCTGATCAAGACACTCACTTTACTTCCCAGATTTGGAAGGGGTTTCAGGAGGCATTTGGGACGCAGCTATGCTTGAGCACCGCCTTTCATCCTCATAAGGATGGATATATAGAGAGGACCATTCAGACACTCGAGGACATGCTCCATGCATGTGTCCTTGACTTCGGTCGCAGCTGAGAGGATCACCTACCCTTGGTGGA
Organism: Viscum album; assembly: GCA_963277665.1. Classification (NCBI taxonomy): domain Eukaryota; kingdom Viridiplantae; phylum Streptophyta; class Magnoliopsida; order Santalales; family Viscaceae; genus Viscum; species Viscum album. Next base: position 2,044,837,772 of record OY728136.1, read on the forward strand.
GTTTGCGTATAACAACAACTATCACTCCACCATCGGGATGGCACCATACGAGGTATTGTACGGCCGACCATGATGATCACCTCTATGCTAGACTGGACCTGGGAAGTCAGCACTTATTGGACCAGAGATGGTCCAGGCTATGACGGAGAAGGTGCAAATAATCTAGGAACAGATGAGGACTGCATAGAGAAGACAGAAGTCCTATGCTGATAGGAGACAGAGACCACTGGAGTTCGAATATGGCAACCACGTTTACTTATGTGTCTCACCTCGACCTGGATTACGGAGATTTGGCCAGGCTGGCAAGTTATCTCTGCGCATCATCGGGCCTTTCTAGGTCCTCAGCATAGTAGGCGAGGTGGCTTATCGCATGTGCCTTCCACCTTAGTTGCACCGGGTGCATCACGTCTTCCACGTATCTCAGCTGAGGAGATACATGCACGACATGACCCACATCATTGATCATGGAGAGATGGACATTGATGACATGGCTACATTCACGGAGGTCCCGGTGGAGATCGAGGATCGGAAGGATTGGGCCCTACGTGGATGGTCGATTCCTCTGGTGCGCATTCGTTGGCATCACGGGAACGTCCAGGACAACACATGGGAGCGGGAGGCTCAGATGCATGCTCAGTACCCTCATTTGTTTCCTAGGTTTATATTGTAGCTTTACGGGGACTTAAATCCCTGAGGTGGGAGTAATGTAAAGACCCTGAAATTTCAAGGATAATTTTTTCATAAATACTTTGGAATTTTTCAAGTCTGTGGCTTCTAAAGGCACTTGATTCTGAGGCCCGGTGTGCTCGAAATCAATTTCTGAAGTTTAGCTTGGGTACGTTCAGTAAACGAATGAGTCGGTTTTTCTATCTTTTGAACCGGTGCTCGGAATCAAAATCCGATGGCACTGATGAACTCGCAGTGCCGGTATTCTCTTAAGGGGACCTTCACCACAGTTGCGTTTTATACGGGTTGAAAGTTCATAATTGGGGAACTAGCTTAAAGTAAATAAAATTGGTGTGCACAATTTTATTTTATATCTATGGTGGTTATATCCTACATGGGGGAGTTATGGGTGGGAACTACAACCACCTAACTACCCATGTGTGGATATTTGTGAGGTGGGGCCACACGAGCTCCAACCTTTCACCTCCCCCTAAACTCTTTAAACCCCCAATAAATTTCCTTTGTTTAATGTTGAAAACTTCTCTTCTTAAAGGGAAGCCTCTCCACCTCCCAAGATTAATGAATCCAACTAAGGTAATTTATAGACTTATTAATTATTTATGACCCATCTATTTTGATTTCTTTTTAATTGCATAGAGATCTTTTAAAATAAAGAGACTTAATGTAATATTTGGGTTGGAAAATATTTTTGGGGAGAATCTTGTGAGAATTAGAGAAGAGCTTTATTCATCCATGAAGAACGACTTTCTCCCTCAATGAAGAATTCTAGTTCCATGAAGAAAGATCTTTGTGCCATCCATTCTCTTCTCCACGACAAGTAAGGAGATGCCGCTTCCTCCTCGGACACACTCCAATGTCACCTATGAATCCTCACCCCGCAACCTCATCTTCTGCGATGCTCGACGTACGACATCAATTATCAAGGTAGGGGTTATGTTCAATTTTAATGGATTAAAATTGTTCCTTGGTTCGTTGTTGTATAATCTTGTTTTTCCGACCTATTACTATCACTTAACGTGAAGGGCACGGGCCGAAAAAACACGGCCCGACGACCCTCGGTTTTATCTTGTTTATTTTAGAATTAGGGATTAGAGGTGGAACACAGAAGAGGTCGACGGCGCATGGGCCGTCGTCGCACATGTAAAGAAACCCACGGCCAAGAGGGCCACAGTGGAGGAATCATGGCACCGTAGCGTCGTACCGGGAACGTGCGGAGGAAGCTGGCACTGCCACTCCGGCTGTGCGGATGAACCGCGGCCCGTTTCACGGGCCTCTTTGGTGGAAGGACCGGCCGGGCGGGCGGAGCAAGGCCGCGTCGCCAGAAGGGCACCGCCCGGGAGAACCCACGACCAGCCCGTGTGGGCCGCTTGCGCTAGAAGGTCAGCCAGCCTAGCCAACCAGTTTTGGAGGGCGGCGCCATAAGGTTCCACCGATTCGAACAGCTGGGGGGCCGCACCCCCTCGGACTGCTCGGCCTTCGGGCCAAGCCAGCCAGGTCGGGTCGTGCCACTTTGGGATGGGCCGCGCCCTCTTCGGGCTAGGTCACGCCCCTCAGGATGGGATGCTCGAATCTTTGGGCCATTCTGACACCCCTACCGGGTCGGACCCGCCAAAACTGGGTGACCCGACCCACTATCCCACTGGACGTAATGGGCCAGGCCCGTTATTCACTTAAACATGAATAAATTAAAGACCGCATGTCCGATCGACGCGCCATCTATGGCACTGGTATCCTTTCGACGAGGAGGTCATTTTGCGATACTCTATGTGAGTTTTGGACATCTTTGGTAAACAGCTGGGTTTAGAACGGGCATATTTCCAACCGGGACCCTAGAACAGAAAAGCCAATATCTCTTAGACTGGGTGTCCATTTGACGCGCCGTCTGTTGCGTTGGGTTCCTTTTTCGGATCTTCGGGATACATCAGTTCAAGACTTCATGGAAATTGATGTATCTACCCCTTTACTCGAGGATCGGACCCTCCCATAATCGAGTACGCTGTGTGCGGGAACCCTAGAGCTGGCTACAACTGTGACGACTACCCTGTTGGGATCCTCCGTGAGTTCGACGACGAAGACAACTGTACTTGGATCCTATGTGGGTTCGGCAGTGAGGAAGACTGTACTTGGATCCTCCATGGGTTCAGCAGTGATGACGACTATACTTGGATACTACGTGGGTTCAGCAGCGATGGTTATTGTACATTGATCCTATATGGGTTCGGCAGTGATGACTTATGTACTTGGATAATACGTGGGTTCGGCAGAGGAGATGATTCAGAGGCTTCATCTAATCATCTCCACCCAACTTCATGAGCAGTATACCTATGTGAGATGAGTCTTGTCTTATAGTACTTATCATTGATCTGATTGACTTCGTTCCTATGTGGACCGGATTATGGGACACCTTTGGTTGATACTTCATGTTTGTATCTTTCCATTTTGGTTTATCCTTCATGGATTATGGGACACCTTTGGGGGTATCGGGGTCCCTACTGAGTATCGTATACTCACCCCTGCATGGGCTATGCCTGGACTACATTGTGTATGATGAAAACGACGGACATCACTGACTAAGGTGGAGGCTTGTGGAGCTGGACGGTACCCAGAGGTGGACCACTTGGCGGGACGTACACGGAGAAGATAGCTGGACCTAAGAAGCTAAGGAGACCATCTGTACTCACGCTTCAGGTGGGATATTCGGAGGATGACGTGGTGGTTGCTGCTTTACATTACTGCTATTGTACTTTCCTTTTTAGTTGTATTGTAATTTCAGTTGGGTTTATATACTGGACCATTTACTTTTCAGCACTTACTTTTGTACTCAATTTTACTTAGTTCTTACTTCACTTGCATACTCTATTGTGTTTTTTTACTTATATAAAGGCAGTTCCTTCCCTTTTTAATGGGATTTATTCCTTTGGTGCTAGTCGCCAGCCCCTGGCCTATGGAAGGCGGGATTGGGGTTAGTCACAGAATGGGCCCCGAGGACAGGTTGTGACAATAACCATCATCATGATCTATAATTTAAAGTTTAATAGAAGGTTTTTCTATGAATTTCTCCTTGTAATATGGTTATACGATTTGGGAATAATGGGTAACTAAGACCAAGGTATGTAGGTCCTTTTGAAATTCTTGACTATATCAGGATGATATATTATCTCTAGTAACTTCCTCCAAATATATCTCAATTACATGATGTTTTCTATGTATCTCTCCTATGGAATTCCACACCTATCCCTTAACATATATTGAACTCAGAGGTTATATCGTTGGAGTATGACCTTTCTTATAAAGGACAACATACTAAAATTCTATATCATACAGAGAAAGTTATACAAAAAAACACTCACCTAGTCAAAGTTTTATGTAGTAATCACCTATTATAGGAAGCTATGTGGTAAATAATGGATATTATGAGATATAATTATCTTCATTTGATTTTATTTTAATTATTAATTTTGATGCCGAAATTCATTTTAAGGGGCGTATAATGTAACACCTCGAGTTTTATGAACCTTTTATTTCAAATAAAGTAATTTATTTCATCTATTATGTTGTAAAATACATAAAGTTATACTTTAATTATACACTAAACCAATATAATATTGTTCTACACACAACAATTAATTGGCTTACATTACACGCAACACTTAGTTTCTACGAAACAAAATTTTATTATTATAATTATTTAAATGAAAAAGTTAAAACATGTTCGTCCAACATAGAAATATAAATAGTAAAAACTAATTTTTAAATAATATCTATAATTATTTTATAAAAATAAAACATATTGATAATAAAACATATCTTTTTTGGTAAAGTGTTTATATGTTTTTAAATATTATTTTCTCAAATTAACTACTTTTTATATCCTTCTATAAATAATAAAAAATTAATTTTAGACACTTTTAGAAATTTAATTTTATAAAATAATCTTAATTTTTCAATTTATAATTTCAAAATTATATTATGGTGATTTTCTGTAATTTTTATGAAAAATATCATTTTTTGATGATTAGTGAAAAATACAGAATTTTAATTCAAAAATTATTTTTTTCAAATTTATTTATATTATTATTTTATATTTTAATTTTCTTTAAGGTTTAATTAAATAACTTTTGAATCAATTCTTACAATTTGGTTTATTGGAACCAATTTCACATTGAAATTGGATATAAAAAACAATTCAAAATTTTAAACATTCTTGCATAAAAAACCAGTTATCGCGACATGTATGTGGGATTAAATTTCGATTAAGTTATACCAATTATATTAATAGAATTTAAAAAATATATTATATATTTTGAATAAAAATAATTTATAGTATCAATTAATTTAAATTATTATTGACAAAAATTATTATTTAAAGTAATTAAAATTAATTATAGCGATTATGGTAAAAACAAGATTACATGTTATTAAAATTTAATTTAAGTGGAAAAATAACCTATACACATGTCCAAAATCCATAGTACGGACGTATTTTTATCAATTAAAATATTTTATTTAAAATGGATAATTATTGGAGACATAAATGTAAGGGTGACCTCTCAATAGTGTTTGTTATTTTCTATTTAAAAGAATGTCACTCCTCCACCATAAATGGGCACTAACCCCTCACTAATTCACACCTGTCGTGAACTTTGTATCTCAAAAACCCTATAAAAATATCCTCTAAACGTCCCTACCTTTATCATATAATCCTCCCATTGTGAATAAATTCAACCAAGGAAGACCTTTGCTAAAAAACAAGAGGAGTTACCCAAAGAATAAGTAACATCCTTCCACCATCACTTTTGTTTTATTTTATTTCTTCACCCTATAAAATATTCTTATTCAATGAAAATATAATAACTTAATTACCATAAATTTACTAATATATTTTTATGATATTGTTTAAACCTACACTCTGACACACTTCCATCAAATAGGATTCATAATCATTATTCATGTGTACGGTGGACTACCTCCTCGTGAACTAATGTCACTCGTTATTTCATTTCCAACTTTCAATGTTAGAAATAATGAGTTAATTTATATTTTAAATGATATATATGATATTTATTATGTCTTTATGATTATTGAATTATTTTTTAACATGTACCTTCATCCCTTCAATTTTATTTAAACACAATAACATTGTTTAGGGACTTGTGGGCTATTGCCTCCTCAAAGGGATGCGATTCATTCACACATTACATGGAATGTATTAAAGAAGGGTTTATTAAATTTATATGATATATATAAAATAATAATGCTATTTTAATTATAATTTATATATATATATTATTTACTTTCTTTATTTTAATAATATAGGATAATGGAAACAACGTTCATGCGTACATACGACCTATCATCTCCATTAATAGTGTATTTAATTTTCTATTTTTATTTGTTATAGATTATTAAAAAAACTTATTTAATGAGTATATATGATATTTAAATACGGTTTTAAATTATTTAGATCATGATATATGTATGAGGACAAAAAAATATAACTAATCAAAACACATGTGAAATAACAAGGTGATTATTACCCGAAACGTAACTTTAATATAGAAGTGTTGATAAACAAGTTATAAAAGGTCATAATAAAATAATATATTTTATTTTATAAATTATTATGGGTTTTAATGGATTTATAATAAACCAATATTTATTATACAGGATGTTTAATTGAGTACGAAGAGAGTCATGACATGAGGTAACCAGATTTCCAGTATCACTTGTATTTCTACGAGACATATTTCATATTCACCACTTATTTATTTTGTGAGGTGTATATATTTAATGTGAATGAATTTTATGAAAATTATCCTTAAATTTATGTTAATTTACATACCCATTTTATGATCTCTATTTCATGGAGTTTTACAGTTCAAAAGTTACCGAATCAGTAAGGTAATTTAGTCGCAATTTTCCTTCTTTGAGATACATGTTTAGTTATCCACCTATTTTATTTTACGAGGTGTATATACTACCATATGACATATTATATCATGAATCTCATCATTTTCATGATATTTTTATCTTCTTGTAATTTCATTTTCTTACATGGTTAGTTTTATTCAATGTTATCAATGTGGTAAAAGATTATTGAAATAATCTCATCGTTTATAGTGATTATTTATGATTACACTTAAATTCATGAAACATTATAATCCATATCTAAATAAACTCAAGTATTTTGTTATACTATGTTTATTAAATAAATATTCATGTATTAGTGCCATTTCTATCCTATTCGGTACTTAATATAATAAGTAATATTTGACCTTATTTCTCTCTTTGATCAAAAATCTATTTTATTTAAAAAAATATTGTTTTTGAGAAATGTTTTATGAAATGTTATTAAAATTATATCTTAATATCATTTTAATAAAAATGTTTTTAGAATTTTTTTATTGTTTTAAAATATTCTATTATAATTATTCAAATATATTTTCAAAGAAAAAAGTTTCCAAAAATATTTTATGTTTTAAAAATTATTTATTAAAGAAGAAAGGATATTTTCCCCTAGAATTTTTTTTTAAAATATATTTCCAAATTATTTTCCATGTAAGATGAAATCAATTGGTGTAACTCATTACTTTCTTAAGAAATTTTCCACATGTTCCATTCATATTATTTCTCTTAATAGTTTCTATTTTTTTGGAATGATGTTTATAAAACCTATTTCAATTTTAAAAGTTATATTCTTATGTAACACACATCTTCTCACTGCCTATGATTTGAAAAAATTATTAAAAATTGTATCTTTTCCTTAGTTTATTATATAATTACATGTTTATAAAACCCATATATTATTAGGATTCATGATATGATGAACATTTTACTATCTTATGGTACACATATTTATGATTTAATTATGTGATCAGTGGTATCAATATGTCCCTATAATTCATTGGGTAATGATTTATATCTCATGAGATAGAAATGGATGGAATGAGGAGTGAACTTGGTTAGTAAATTATTTTGTCTGCTAATTTGTTTTTGGGAGTGAACCTCTACTACTAAGATTGTCATGGGAGTGAACCATGACGACCAAGATGGTTTGGGGAGTGAACCAATAACACTAAATGGAATTGGCATCGATGCCTTGACTACTGTTGAATTAATTTTTATACTCTTATGGGTCTTCCATAATTCCATTTATTATTCCTATGTTATGGATTCATTAATTATTCTCCTGATTCCCTTATGATTCATGTCTTATGAACTACCAATATATTTGCTGTGATTTGGTTTTATGATCTTAGATATGCATGGTACGATCTTATAATGTTATTATCACATTATCATACCCATATGGTCATGTCTATGCTTACATATCTCCCTTGTTTACCCATAATGAGCATTTGAGATCGTCCCTTTTATTTTTCCCTTCCATGGGTTAGGAATATTTGTATTATGTATGATGTGTCTAAGAAGGATCTTAGTTCTTAAGAACCTAGTGAGAGATAATTTAGCTCACTTATATATCAGTTCTTATGTTTCCATGTTTTTTAAAGCACTAAAATAATACGGTCTTTGAGAATATGTTTGTGTAATGTATTAATTATTTTGAAAAAATTGATTTAATGTTAACGTAAGTTAAGTGAATATATCATTAGTTTACCCCTTTAATTGAAATTTAAATGAAAATATATGTCTAGTACACATTCATTTTAGAGGAATTTTGTGTGAGATTTCAAATCTCAATGCATAGTAATATGGGTATACAGCTAATCTCTAAAGATACTAAACCTTTTGATAATCAGTTTCTATTTTAATTTTTATATAATGTGTAAAATGGTGTGTGTGTGTGTGTGTGTGTGTTGTCATCTATTTTGATATCAGATATTTTTATGTAATATATGTGTTTTTAGTACCATATCCATGTCATGGAGGCCTTTACAATGCATTTTTTAATGGTAATAGAAATGATATTGAAAAACCATAGCCATATATTCTACTTATCTTATAGTTTTTATGATTATTCCATATTGTATATGTGAATTTAAATAAAAAACACTAACTTTTATTCCTATTGTAATCCTTGTACCCACCCAACATTCACTATGTCTTATTCTCACTTTCACTATGGTGTGGTCTTCTTGGTTCTCTTGTAAAATGGGTAAATCATACTACCATTTTTCATAAATTTTTTCACTAAGAAATTACATCATTGTGTATATGGATATTTCATAATAGTTTTGATGTGTGATCCTTGTGGAAAATTCAAAACTCTGTCACCATTTTCTTCAGGTAGATCACCAACACCATGTCCATACTCACTATAAATTTTTCCATAGTTGGTCAGGACATATGGGAAACTTGAAACACATATTTTAGGCCTCCCCATTACCTACCACCATAACCATAGGAAACAACACCCTCTATTATGGGTGTTTCACCTTGTCCTGGACATGATATAAATCTAAAAAAACATAATTTTTCAATTACATTGTTTTTTTTACTTTAAAACAATCACAGTATATTTTTTCTCTCCCAAAACACCCACTTTAATGGAAACCAATACATAGATAGAGCCTCATAAATATTTATTCATTCCTTTATAAATGAAATTTCACCAAATATACTCTCAATAATTAATGGTAATGTTATCAATAAGTGAATAATTAAAACACCTTCAAAAATCGTGAATGAATTTTATTAAGAAAAAGGAATTGAATTCCTATAATGTGAAGGTAATTAAATTTCCACAAAAAAGGATAGAAAGTTTTTTATCAAAGTACTTAAACTCTTAGTATAATATCAATTTTATATTCACCATGTATCAATTGGGAAAAGGCTCATATCTACCCCTTTACCAATTCATTTCATGAGGGGATTCCCCAATATTCATTAGTCATAAACTTCCTTAATCTCTATGGGTTCTTAAATAACCTCATTTGAATTTTTTAGCAAATATGAAAATAAAAAAAGTTATACTCTCCAAAATTTATCTTTATTTACCAACATGGAAAGTTTCCTCTTCAATCATCACCTATAAAAAGAAACATGGGTCTCTCCTACTTTTCATGAAGATATATTCATTTTTATTATCCCCTTTGTACAAAATTCAATGGGATGAATGGGGGAAAATAAATTAAAAAATTTAATAGTATTTTATAAAACAATTCACACCCAATAACACTCTAAAGTGATAGAAGTAATCCTTTATTATAGGATTCAGAAAGATATCGATAAATTTCTCCTTAGTTAAAATTTCCTCCAATAAAATCTCAACAAATGACACCTTATCCTTGATGAAGTTGTACTTAATGTTAATGTGCTTCAACATTGAATATTGTACTAGATTATTAAAAAAGTATATTTCAATTTTATTATATCACCTAATCAATAAAGATTATGAAATATATACCCTCATGACTTCAAGTCATGAATTCATCAACATCATTTATATCATAGATTTATATTCCTAAAAAAATTATATTTTTATATACTTGATGTGACGGTGTTTTTCTTCTTGGATCACTAAGTAAAAAAACATACAAAAATAAATAATTCTCTAAAAATTTTAAATTTCCATCACCAATATCACCTACCCAACCCACATCAAAATATCTAAAAAGATAAAATGTTTTTATCTTTCATGCTTCACTAAAATTTTGATCCCCTTAGATGTAGCATAATATATTATTCACTTCCACAAGATTTGAATTATTTTTGATTGATTTGAAATCATGAAAAAAGTGTAACTATAAATATGATGTTTTTTCTAGGTACCATAAAATATATTAGGCTCAAATTAATATTTTAGAACTTTTCTGATCAATGATCCATCATTCTTCATAAAAGAAAAATTAGTTCAAGTGATATTGGAGTAAGGATCTCTTACTCAAGATAACCCTTTACAAACAATGATTTTATATATAATTGTAAATCCTTGTATTTATATTAATAACAAGTTTTAATAAAAATTGGAATCATTTCAAGACTTTTGACAAGAGTAAAAGTCTCATTAAATTCAATACCCTAAATTTGATAGAAAATATTTTATTCACGGTGAGAATTATTCCCTTATAATTCCTCTTTAATATTATTTTTATTCATAAAAAAATACTTTTCCCCTATTAAACTATTTTCTTTTTTAAGAGACACCATTTTCAAGTAATTATTCAACTCAATTTGATTTATCTCTTCTTTTATATTTATTATCCAATCCTCATATTTCAATTCTGCTTCAATAATTTGTTTTCAACTTGAGAAAGAGATCTTCTATTATTGGAATTCCTCAAACTCATTTGGGTTTGAATAAAAAAAATTATTTTTAAATAGTCTCTGATTCCACATTATTTCTAAGCCTTATGAAAATAGTTTCTCTATTATTATTGGTTTCTTCATCAATGGAAAATTTAAAATTATCATGAGTGTTCTAAAAATATTATTTTGTATACAGAATACTCCCATTCTTTCCAATGTATTTTTCAAGATCTTCCTCAACATTATCATTAATAAGTAGTTATTTTTATGATGTATATTGATTTTATTACATTATTATATAAAATATTAAAATAATATGCCTATTATGCTTGTTTTTACATTGATAAATATTTCCAAAATGTGTATATACAATAAATATTACATCATTAGCTCTCTCATTGAGCTTGGTCAAGTGTTTTCCTTTGATCATGCTGTAATTGTGGTTATTCAATTACTTTATTACCTTTAATTTTGGAATCTGTAAAAACTTTACCTGATATGGTTTATTCATTAAATTGAGATTAAGTAAACACCAATTAAAAATATAAATTGTTTTTGTTTTGGATTGTCTTTAAAAGATATTTGTGGAGTCATGCATTGATAACATGGTTCTTCTCATATCAACCATGCATCAGATCTTTCACTAACCTTCTCCATTTTTTGTGGCATGTATAGAGATCTGTATTCATGAATTGTTCTTTAATTCACTAGATATATCTTCAATAATTAATTCATAAATTTGGATCTATTATCGGACCGTAATATTTTGATAGCACATCATATTTGATTTTTATATTTCTTATAAATGTTTTTGAATCCCCCAAGATATATTTATTTACTCGACATAAAATAGAAATATTTTATATGAGTAACATCATAAAAATATTCATTAAATACCCATATCTGTTGGTTAACTTCAATCTCATCGGACTACATACATACAAGTGTATCAACTTAATATTAATTGTTGTCATGATCCCCATCATCTTGTGGCTCTTGTTCACTATTTTTATTTTGTATCATGTATCATAAGTATTGATCATTTCATGATTTATCTTCAATATACCTATCATAAAATCATGTCTGAAAATATAATCCATGTTCTGTTTTCCCAATTGGATATGTCTTTTATGATATTATACATTCAATTGTTGTTCACTCTTGTTAAAAATATTTTTTTCATTCGAAATTTAATATAAACTACCTTTTTTTCACTATCAATTCTTCAAGATTATGTCATCTTCAAATATTTCTTATGACACATCCATTACTAAAAATATAACCTATAACTAATATTCATAAAGGTAATATAAACTTAAAAGGTTGTTTATCATACCATTAATAAAGATAAAATCATTAGATTCTAGTTTCTTCTTACCGATTATGGTTTATCTGACTCATTTGACATTGAGTGATCCATCATTGATAAAATTGATAAATACTCCATCATAAATTTTGAATTTTTTCAAATCATTTTTCATTTTATCATGAATGATTAGAAATAATACCAAATATCTAATTATTTAATCTTTTTATAGCTTAAAATTAACCTCAGTCACCATTGTTTGCTTTTGATTTTTCCCCCTATATATATATTTGGAAATGTCTTTATGATTTATTTTATCTAATAGAATAGTGAGATACGTTTTGGTTGGGTGTGAAAGTTGATCACACCTATACTAGTTTCCCCAAGAGAAATAAAATTATATTACAACTTCACCTTCTCCTTTAGATATTATTTTAGCTATCCTCTAGAGATATTAGGTTAAATCTCCCTTTATTGGGGAATAGAAAAATTAGACATTTACTCATAAAAATTATGTCCATACACTCTATAAATCCCACACCTGAATTCATAGAAAAATAATATCAAGTAGTAAATTAATTCTTAAATATATAATTATTGACTTTCCTTCTCATTTAATATCCATTCAATGTTCAAAGAATTATGATACTTAGTAGCCATTTCTTTTGTCTTGTATTTTACCTTATTTTTTCCCTTGGTTTCTCACTTCTTTAATTAATTTATATATTTATAATATTTATCTCCATCACACAAATTATCAATATGGGTATTTTATTTTATAGGTTAAGTGATCAAGGGTTTACCTTTTTCAACATTTCCAACAATAATACTAGATATTAAACTGTCCAAAATGATAGTTCATGGTACCATGATATAGTATTCAAGTATCTTGGTAGTATTAATACCAGTATATACTATTTTGGATCATTAAATAACTTCATTTAATTTTTTAACTCCACAAAATGGTTCTTCCTCAAGGAAATTTTCATCTTCAACCAATGATTCCTCAGGTGAATTTAAATCTTTGTTTTTAGCATAGAGATTCAATATGTTAATCCCAAACATATTATACCAATATTATAGAATTGGATTGAAATATAATATTTTTTTATTGATGTAAACTTTCATTTTGGTAGTATACTTTTATTTTCATTTATTGAGTTATTTTTTCAATGAATCATTCTCATAATTCAAGGCATCCTTTTCATGATTAATCTTATTTTTTTCTTCACAGAAACCAAAATATAAATCCTTAATTGGAACTCCTATGGTGTTTCCTAAGAAATAAATTCTTATTTATTACTCTCATATTAATCTTCATTACTGGAGGGGTCTTTAGACTATTTTTATTTATACATGAAGACTTGAAGTTCTTCATTATCTATGTCTTATTTCTCTCTTTTACATTCCACAACATAAGATATGACATTATGATTTGAGAAAAAAAGTCTTATTTATTGCAATGGTGTTGTTTCCCCTTTTAAATACATTCCCTTATTATGACCACTAGACATCTTGTTCATCCTCGATGACCTTTATGATTTTTCATACTCTTCTTCTTGTTGTTGTTTCCTAATAAAGTTAAATAAAAGTTTTTAATAATTCCATAACATAAAATCTTGAATAAAATTTTACCCTTATATTTATGATGCAAATACATTTTTGTATGAACCTATAATAAACGTTTTATCCCCTAAAAATACATTATAACAGTCCCCAAGGATGTATCTTGTGGTGGTTAGAGGCAATGTTCAAAATGTCACTTTTTAAAAAAACAAATAAAGATGAAAATTGGTATTTTGTAATTTTGTACAAAATTTAAAGAAAACACAAAAAATTAATTAAAATAAAATGAGATATTATATATTGGAAACCAAAATCTTATTTTATTGACATAGAATGTGAAATTATATTAAGAATAATAGTAGTGAAAAAGTTTTAACTATTTTACACACCCTTCCTCATAGTAAGAATAACATATCCCAATTGAATTTATTCATACACACCTAAATTTATCTTTGTATACAACTAACACCACCTAGAAACCATGCCATGATTATAGTATGGTGTTATTTATCCTATGAATTTGAATTAATTACTCAAAGTACACAAATAAATAAAACATAATCCAATGTGTTGTTCTCTTAAAAAGGACCTTACTTACTAAATTTAAATAATAAATCGAAAAAATTTCTTTCTTGGATAAACTAACAGTATATAATTTAAATAAAATTAATTCAAAAATAAAATCAGGTAGTTTTATTTAGGAACTCAAATTATTTTTAAAATTTCATAGGATACAAAGAATAAAATCTATGACTAGGAAGAGGTGTATATAGGTATCCACTACTCACATCTACCTCAAGTTTTTCTCAAGACGTGGATAAGCCAGAAAAAAATAACCATACTTTGTTTCATACTACATAGGTCTAATATGTGTATTCCCTTCTTTTTTTAATAATGATGGTCCTCCTCACATATCTTTTTAAAATATGAAATAGCCTGGGAAAAAATACCCTCTTTGTATTAGACATCAAATATCACCTTTAGAACATTCCACACATGATACATCTTTCTTTGTTATTTTTTTTCTGGTGTTATCTATGTGACTTTAATTTATTTTTTAAGGAAACTCACATGCATGAGAAGTAAATTATATTCACCTGGGTAGAAAGCACTTAATCCTCATTAAATTCGCCCATGATCATCGAATATTTCTATTCCCAATTTAAGCCTACAAGTCATAAATTATAACTATATATTTTTTATTCAATAATGGAACAACATGAATGAAAATAAACTCATCCATGAAGTCAGGATCCTCATTTTTTGTCAATTTTCGGTATCTTGGGTAAAATTATCTTTTTGAAATTATCATGTTGTTTTTATTATTCTACCTTGGAATAAAAATATCATTTTCATGGAAAATTCTAAAATAGTATGGGATCTTAAATTATTTAATTTTTATTCATGGTGATAGACATGATTTATTTGATATTTCACATAGTGTAGAATTACTTGTGATCATATCTATTTAAAATTTTACAAAGTGTGGAATCATACATAACACCCTTCAAACAAACAAACAAAAACGCGTTCTTAAAAACATAAACATATCATGTGACACATAACATAATTCCCTTTGAAATACACTAGGTTAACTTCATACATATAACATTGAACATTTCCAATATTCTAATTCCAAAGAATATGAAATAATTTTACTTCAAGCATATGATCTATGAATTTTCCAAATTTCACAGTTTCAAGGGATACATACATGTTTGACTTCATGTGAATAATCAATTGTCTATATAATGTATATATAATATATTTCAATATGGTAAAATTTCATTTCTATTCAATTAATAAGATTTTATAATCGATATTTTTGATAAAATAATTTAAAACATTTTCATTCCATTTCAACATCATACTTATGGAGTAGAAATTTGTCATTTTCCACTATGATGCACTTCAAATCTATGAAGAAACACTTTGAAAAAAAAATATGATTTTCATTCCTTGATAAATATTTTATAAAAAAATTAAAAACAAATACATAAGAATATATTTTCCAATTAATTCCATGAATGATTAAAAATTCTTAAAAATCATGAATTAGTCCATATTAATAATAAATCCCAAAATATTCCTAAAAAATAGAACTCATGTAATTTCCCTAGAAATATAAAAATATTGGTGATTAAATCATTCAAATGAAAGGTGATAGTGATGAAAATATGAGATCTATTAATTCCTCCACACTTAAGAATTGAACTCATCTGTAAGTAGGCATAAAAAATATTTCTAAAGTTAATTTCAAATAACAAGCCCGTGAGAGTCACCAAATTCAACACCAAGGCTACAAAACTTATCATTCCTTCAAACTAACCAAAATTTCAAATTCTTTATTGGGTATAATCAATCTATTCACACTTCTTTCATACTCTCATGCACACTAACACCTACCTCAATGGATTTATTTTTCTTATCACCCTATATTAAATTTTTAAATCCACTACTCGTCCAAACAAAAGAAAGGTTCACCATCGGCTTGGTGAGTTCCAAAAAATCCACCAAATGAGGTAAGTATTTGAATTAATCATGAATAATTTCCAAGTATGTATAGTTTTTTATGGTTTATTGGTTAACAGATATCAAAACCACTAAGTAATATTGATTAGTTTTGGACTTTTTGAAGAAAAAGTTCTTGATTCTAGTTTTATACACAATAATGGTCTCCTACCCACTCTTCTATTAATGATCCAGCTCCCAATATATTGAAAAAATGTAAACAATTCTCAATTATGTAATTTCATCTGAAAAAAAAAATATTTACTAAATTTCCTTCAATAGATTTGATCATTCTGTTTTTATCGATTTGTTTTGTAGATTTTTGAATTTTGAAGGTGGTGACGGTATTTTTGAACATAAAATAATTTTATGAAATTATTGGTAAATTTTTTTAATAATAAATATTATACCATAATTTTCAAAATTTATAATTCTATATTTTTATAGATTTTCTAACAAAATATATCTTTAACATAGTTTTATCTTTCAAAAATTTTCTCCAATAGGTTTATTTTGAAATAACTGCTTACCATAATATTTTCTTTTTAAATAATCCCCAAAATATTATAGTAAAAAATAATAAAACTCCCTCCTAAACAATTTATTTAAACTAGTATCATAAAATAAACTTTTAGAGAATGTCGTATAGGGATTTTAGCTTTTATTGTGGTTTTGAAATAGGGTTTTCAAGGAAAATAATATCTTTAAAAGGCCAAAAATAAAGAGAATACCATAATAATATTTTCAATATGAAAATGTTATTTTTAAACAAAAAAATGACCTCAGTTATCTCCAACACAAGTAGCATAAATCTATGTGTTTTTTGGAAAAACACCAAATTAAATTTTAATAAATCATTGTTTGGCTCACTCAATAAGTGAGATTATTATTAATAATATAAAAAAATGGTATAGAATCGTCAAAGGTAAGTGATTTAAATTTTTTATAGTAATTCATTGAATAGGATTCAAAAATTAAGAATCATTTTCATGAGTTTCCAAAAAATGAATTTGAAAAAAAGATACATATCATCATTCATTTGAATATAGTTTCGTGGTTCAAATAAGTTGAAATATTGGAATTTGTTAAAAAAAATTACTAAGGTATTCATGGTGATCTCAAAGGTTTCAAAACCCCATAAAAATGAAAAAGAAGAACACACAAAATGAAATAATAATATAAAAACATAATGAAAAAATTAAAAAAAACACATAATCTAGTAAATTATGCTCTTCTGCCCAAACTTATTTTATAAGATAACCTCATTAGTAAATAGTTCATATTTTAAATTATGATCATGAATTATAAGATTAAAAACAGTTTAAAAGGAAAGACACAACCTAGTTTCTATTGTATTTAGTAAATGGATAATGAATCTCTTCCCCTTTAAGGCTCTTAAATTTTTTCTATAAAAACATCAATATATTATCATTGACTGTAAATGGTTCTTTTTTCCTAGTTCTTCAATCTCTATAGCACTAAATAGAAGATCATGAGTATAAATAATGGGTCTATACCATTTTGAATAATATTTACCTAAAAAACTAGAGTATTGATTCAAATATTTTCACTTTTTATCCTTACTTACACATCATATAGACGATCAATTCATTATGTAAGGATGTGTTACTCTATTTCTACATACTATAGTTTTCATAATAATTATTTCTGATCATATCCAACTTTTTTAAGTGGAATTCTCTATATTTTGAAAATATAAACATATTCATGATACAAAATTTGATGGATAAAAAAGATTTATGTTATATCTAAACAAGTAAATGATAATATTTCCCATATATTAATAAAAAAATTCATTCCAATTGGTGTTTTCAAGGAAATTATATAAGATAAAAGAGAATAATCCAATCCTAAAATCCAATCCTTTCTCTTTCATTGGAAATTTTTTCATAAAACATTTTTGATCTCCATATTATAGAGATGATCCGTTCCATTTGTTTAGGGATAATATATTGTAGAAACCCTATGAAAATTTCCATGTTTTCTCATGATAGAATCAAAATATCTATTATAAAAGAGAGTTCATTGATCATTAAAGATAAAATATGACTCCCAAAACTAAAAATCATATTTTCTTTTACGAAATATGAAACTACTTTAGAAACCTAAACCCTAGGGGAAACATCATTTCCTCGCTTATAACTATAATAAAAAAATTTAAAATGTAAAGGTATGTAAATTAATTTGAAAATGGTCTCATGAAAATCATATCCTATGTGTTAAACACATCCCAAAATAAGAGAGGTAGCTAAGTAATTTAATTTATCTAGGAAATATTACAATGAAAATGTTAGGTTTTACATACTCTAAAAAATTGGAAAGCATCCATAGAAATGGTGGAAAAAATAAAACAAATTCAAGAACTTTTTATATGTATTCTTTGGGATCTAAAATGACCATTAAATCTAAATGTTTGTAAAAAATTTAGAACTGATTGGATTTTAGAATCTATAATTATCTTCTCATTATTAATTATCTTAAAAAATTCAGTAATTAAAGATCATCTAAAACATAATTGCAACACTCACTAACATGGAAAATTGTTTCTTAGAAGAATATTATTGAACTTCATTAGAATCCAAATAATTTAACAGATTAAGAAATCATGGTCAAATACTATAAAAAATGTATCTTCTCATCAAGAAATGTTTCCTTGGTTAGTTGATATAATTAATGATTATCACTCAAAATAGTGTGTGGTATTCTTAAATGGAAACCCAATAGATTAATACTACCCTTATTATCCTTTATTTCAATATAGAATTCTCAAAAAAACAATATCCATCTTAATAGCATCGATTTTTAATCATGTTTCTTCATTAAAAATGTTATTATTGAAAGTTTAGTGAAAACATTTACTTGGTAACATATCATGTAGATCCAAATATTTTACAAAGTAAAAAATAATTGCTATGAAATCCTTCTTATTGGTGGTTTAA
The DNA here is from genome assembly GCA_963277665.1 of Viscum album. NCBI lineage: Eukaryota > Viridiplantae > Streptophyta > Magnoliopsida > Santalales > Viscaceae > Viscum > Viscum album. The sequence continues at coordinate 2,044,857,011 of OY728136.1, forward strand.
TTATCTTATAATTGATCTAGATTCCTCGATGGATAAGGTATGAAATGATGTTTTTCCCATTTATTGACTCAAAACCTCCTCATAATAAAATTATGATGCATCAGTTATCAATTCAAATTTAAAATTACATGTAGTAGTTTGGATAATGGGTAGAGACACCAACATCTACAAAAACTCTCCAAATTCATTTTTACATCAATCATAAAAGATAAATTGACATTATTAATGAAAAAATATATATATAATAAAATCCTTTTTATTTAAATCATTTAACAATATTCTATAAAAACCAACATGTACAAGAAAATATTTCACATCCCTCACTATTTTTGGGTATAATGATAAAGAAATAATTTTAATCTAAAATGTTCCTAGCTTGATACCACTCACGTTTACATAAAAAAGTAGTGTTATGTGACCTAAATCATGTTTATTTTTATTCCAGAGGCTACTAACTACCTATAATGGTTTAATTTGGTACTATGGGGAGACTATTCCCTCAAATAAAAGTTAGAAATAATAGTAAAAATAATAGGAATAACATATATCAAGATAATTGTGGTTAATAGAAATAATGACAAGTATCAAAAATAACCTACAAATCACATCATATAACCTAATAAGTGTTGTATAAGTTATACAATGAATACATACAACAAAAAGATCCCCTATGGGAGGATCATATACAATCAGGTCTAAAAAAAATAAAATCCACAAAACTGGGGAAAACTAAACAACTATAAACTCTTCTCAGGTACCTATAGAAGCATGATCATGGTGTGAGTAAAATTGAGTTGGAAACACATAGTAAGTCTATAAACATATTTGTTAGAGAATGATATTGTTCAAAATCAACAATGAAACTGATAAATAGAATCCATCATTCATTGGGTTCTATAGTGTCACTTGGGATCAATCATACCAACTTAGGCTAGTGTCAAATGACTCTTAATATAGTAACATTGTCTAAAAATTGTGGGAATACATGAACCCCTAGTTGAAACAAGGCTATAACATCTAGAACTTAGGGGTAGATACTCCCAACTAGGAAGAAAGAACTATCCATCTAGAACCTTAGGGAATAAACATTCCACCAGGTAGCAAGAATTTATTGTCAAGAAACTCATTGGGTGGAACCTTTATGTCAGGTAACAAGATAAATTCTTCAAGAAACTTTAGGGTAAACACTCCACTCTATAAAATAAAAACAACTAATTGAGAAACTCAGGTTAGATACTCCCTACAAGGAAATAAGAACAATTTATCTTAAAATATAGGGTTAGACACTCCACACCTAGAAATAAGAAAAATCTATCTTGAAACTCATATGTTGAAATTTCCCATCAAGAAATAAGAATAATTCATCTAAAAACAATGTGGTAGGAACTCCTCTCCATGAAAAAGAAAATTTCATATTTAATAGTTTTTAAATCCATCTTATCTATAAATTTTCATATCTTTTGAATTTTACATTTTTGTAGCAACCATATTTCTTAATCAACCTATCACATTTTACTAATCCACCACTCTTCTATGGGTTATCTAGAAGAAATCATAAATTATAATTGCTGGGGTAACATATTAAATTTATTTATATTTTAGTTTAAGTATGTAGTAGGTCCACATGACCACAAAGCACATACACTAAAAAATAAGTGAGACCTTAAATTATAGTTAAAGGACCACATAACATATTCTCATGGGAGTCTAATTAGAAAATTTTAACTGCTGATTCAAGATCAAATTGATAAAATTTAATAATTATAACAAAATCGTAAAATAGGTTAAAGATTGAAATAAATAGTATAATAAATCCAAACAAAAAATAAATAGATGGATACATAGTGTAAACTTTACCTCTACAGAACTCTTTGAATAAAAATCACCTGATTCAACCAATGATTTAAAGATATATTCTCAAAAGAGTAGGACAATAGGAAGGATGTCATGGATGGGAGAGGTTTGATGAAATGTGGGGGAGAAATAGGGTGTGTATGGGTTTAAAAAAAGGGATATTTTTTCAAAATTCAGTGCTCCTAAGAGACTAGTCGGAAGATATAGTTCGACCATATAGTTATCCAAAATGTGCACCAAATTTATTATCCCTATTAACAAATGAACCTATAACCTACATTATTAGAACACATGATTTGGTTAACAATATGACAATTTTATTATTCCTATAGTCTATGGAACACACAACATTCATGATTTGGTCACCCTATTAGGCATACTGTGCACCAGCCATGTGAATCACATATAAGAAAAACTATTGGTTTTCAAAACTTATACAAAATTCTTCTTAGTTCAAAAAACCATACACACCAAACTATAACCTTAATTATTTACAATTTCATTCCTACAGTACCCAAAATGAACCTTAAATCACTATAAATTCCTATAAATACTTCCATCACATATCAGTTGATGAATAATAAAATATTTGGTAAACGTTTAAACAATTTTATACCTAAAATAGTCCAAGGTTTTACAAACTATTTACCATAAAGTCGTTCATCCTTGATCCACACTTCTAAAAATCATTAGGACTCAATAGTGAATAACTCCATCCATTGAGACCATAGATTATACTCTTTTTCTCATTTATCCTTCTATATATATTTTTTTCTATGAGTGATCCCATACCATACAGAAAAAATTTATATATAAAGTCTTATCACTCTAATCCATTATCTAAACTAGATAATGATTGAAATATGAAACAACCTCAACATCAATGTTGTTAGTATAGATCAATTGATAAGGGTTGGGATAGTTCAGTTAAAGGTATTATATGTGGAATACCTCATGCATTTCACTGAAACACTAAGGGATTGAAAATTTATATAACATTGTACTGACCCTCTCCACTTTCCCAATTGTCCCAACATACCTAGGAAATTGTTTCCACTACCTCTGAACACATTAATTTCCCAACCTCATAAACACACATAAAAATACTTAGTCACTAATCTTAAAATGTTGTAGATGAATCTATTGATCATAATACATCCTCTTCTATCTCAGGGAAGTCACCAATTTATTTCATATAAAATTGATATTCTCCCATGTATCCTAAATGAGACTCATCCAAACCACCATTGGCTCATAAGATTATAGATAACAAAAGGGTGAATGAAAATTCCACCCATATAAGGATCAAAATAGATAATCTATATCAACAAATTATAGTTATTTTTTTGGAAAACGCATCCAAAGACAAGTGGTTATTTTAAAAACCCCCAAAACTAGGATTTATTATCTCATTGTATCTTATATAATCTGTATAGTACACTAGGATTATCAAAAAAATTACAATATTCAGTGTTAAGATACACTTTTGTACCATGTTATTCCCATAAATCCTCATTGAAATGTAATGTAAAGAGGGAATCCATATCCAAAAAGATAATCAGAAGGATCCTGTATTGGTTCATAATCCCCCATACCTAAATATTTCCCAGATTATTAACTAAAAAGGTATCCAAAATTGGAATGAAGTGATCCACCATAGATTTTTGATCCATGATCACCCATAACTCATCACTTCCCCCAGGTTTAATTGGTAACCCAATCCCAAAATCTATGGTCACATTATCTACTCTCTATTTTATAATGGTTTGTGGTCATAGAAGTCTAATGGGTCACTGCTACTCATCCTTCATTTGCAGACAGGTGGAGAAATGTGTGAGAAATTATACTATTTACCTCTTTATCCTGGGCCACAATTACTTCTTGCATATATCCTGATACATCATAGTCAATATATGATGTACTTTCTACAGTGTGGAAAGTTACCCCCTCACCAACTCCTCACACATACTTATAAGAATCAAAACATAACTTTCGATATGATGGATCTCATGCACACCCAGAGACTTGTACAGTGGTGGATATCCACCAAATATGAAGTCTCTTAAAATTAGATAGTTATAATATGACATTTTGATCCTCTTCACCCAATTAAATTGAATATATGATAGACAATTGTATAAAGGTCTTGCAGAACTGATTCCCTTTAATGTCAAGGTGAATCTCAAAAAAGAGTTCCATAATATGCCACTCACTAAAAGAAACATGGGACACATAATTCTTTGTATTCTATCTTAGCGCATATAAAGGTACATTCCATTTCTCATGAGAGAATTCTAGGTTGAAATGAAATGAATATAAATACATAGACCACCATTACTGCCAAAGGTTTAGGTCCCTATTTTAAAAATATACCAAAGGTTCTTATTGTAGGTATATTCCATGGACCTTTATTCCAATAGCTAATTTTATTATCATATAAAGTCATGTACCACATTGGATATCTCTAAGTCTTTTTTTCGATAATTCTATTATAAAAATAATGTTTTTATAAATTTATATGTTAATTGCAATGAATAAATCCCCACCATATTGTCTTTTTAAGAGAAATTTATCATTTTCATCATTTTAGGTTATTTTGGATTTAATTATGGAAATAAAAAAATTCCATGTTCTTAATTTTTTTAATCAGTTCTGGATTCATTTTATCAAGTGATTATTTAGTTGTAAATTCTATGAATTATATAAAAATTATAATATTTGACCCTAAAGTGAGTTTGGAAAAGTCAAGAAGCTCCATGGATATTTTTTTTCAGCCTCAAATGATATTTTATTCTAAATCATAGAATATTTTCTACTTGTATGATGATTAATTTGAAAAAATGTGATCTTATATGATATTTTTATGGTGCTTGTAAGACACTTACAACTTGCAATAGAAGTTTTATCTGTGCATATGATATTTTTGGAACTCTCGTAGGACAGTTCCATTTTCTATAATTCAATATTGTAAGATATTTTTAACTAATAGTATATTTCTCCCTACAAACTGTATTTCTTATCCCATAAGATATTTTTTCTTTGGACGATGATTTACATTTTGAAATGTTTTAGAATAAACTTCGTGCTACTAAATTTTGGATATCAACATTTTGATTTATGTGGATTCCTTTATAAATAGAGATAAATATTTGAGGCTTGTGGGATGATTCCAATATGAAATAATATCCTAGGGTTTATGGAAATTAATTTTTCATTCATAAGGAAAAGAATAATCACTACTTACACTAAGAGCTGATTGAGAAGAAGATGTTGTGACTGTGTAGAGATTTACAGGGATAAATTTAAGGGTAGCATTATAGAATTATTTTTCATCGATTTTTTAAGAATATCCAATATAGAAAAGTAAATATGATCCTCAAAAGAATGTAATAAATGAAGAACAAGATTTGTTCATGAAAAGTTGTGTTTTTAGAAGTTGTACAGTGGGTGTGAGTTGTAAATCTGAAAGAAATGAAGAATATGAGACTTTATTTATCCTTGCTCATTAAAAATCCCATGGAGTTTTAGTAGAGATATACATGGATAACCCTTATAATTATATGATTTTCACAGTATCTTCTTTGAATTTTTATACAATGGTGTTTTTAATTAAATATTTTTTCCTCTTTCTTGAATACTTTTTTTTAAACTATTCAATATTTTCATTCAATTTATATAAGTAAAGAAATTTCCTCATTATTTAAACATATTTAGAGAGGTCTTATCATTAATCATAATGATTTCAGTTAGGTTTGATTACTTGGAGATTCTTGAGCTTTAGAATCTCTTTTATAAGGGTAACAACACCTAAACCATGTTCATGTTATATCATATAGTAATATTTAGTTTTTCACATAGATTATAATGGTTGTTCATTGATAAGTACAAATTGATAAGAATTTTAAACATGGAATAAGGGAATTGAAAAGGATAAACACTTTATAAATCACTATTACCAAATTAATTTATAAAACATTTATTTTTAATCTATTCCAATTTATATATCCTGATTATTTATTAAATTTGTTTTAGTTTTTTTTAAACTAAATAAAAAACATCTAATTTTAGAATTTATTTGTAATAGTATAAAAATAAAGTGATTCTTTGAAACATATTCCTAACAACCTTCCTAAAATATATCCTGAGGGACTACATTACAGTATTTATTTGGTGGAAAAATTACTTGATTTGGGATCTCTGAAAAATCTCCACTATCAACTGGAGTGGTTATTGAGGAGTCTTATTAAGTAGTTTTTTTGTATGTCTAGATATTCTACCCAATTTTTTTAACTTTAGACCTTGAATTTTATTGAAAAAATATAACTTCCTTGGCCTGGAGGCCATTAAACAGGTTCCTCGATTCTAGTCATTACATGACCTCGAGTGTGCCTCTCCATACTCAGTAGATTTCCCACTAGCGGCAAGGGTCTAATAAGTCATGTGAGAAGACTATACCCTTTCTATCAGAGTAGTCCACATCAGATAAGATCATAAAATAACAAAATCAATATATATAAACTATTATCTTACATATACTATCATCCCAAAAAAATGGTTACAAATCATATCCAATAGTAAAAATGTCACGTGAGGATAAATATTTCCAAGTGAACAAACCCAAAATAAAGAAAAACCATGAAATACAAAAAACGGCCCTTACCCCAAGTATAAAACCTAAACCATGTACATCCTAAGACTAACTCAACTCCCAAGAACAAGGCCCTTTCCCATTTCATAACATGCAAGAATGAAGTCTTCTTGGGTACCTAACGGAGGCTTGAGAAGGGTGTGAGTACAACTCAGTAGTCCACCACAAATTGTGTATATAAAATATCTAGTCTAAATAAATTGTTCATGCAAGTGAAAAAATGAATAGTAAATAAAAGACAGTTTGAGTGACATTAGTTAACAATGTTCACCTAAGTCATTCCTAATCATATTCCCAATTTCATTACTTATACTATCATCATTACTTCATGTTACTTTCATCATGTGTTCAATGGATTAGGCATATTCATCAATCTCAATGCATAAGGGGAATGAATCAAGTTCCCTATCCCACTAGGGATAACATATCATCACATATACAACACACACACACCTTGAATCTTTGGCCTAGGTTGTCTCATCGAATGAAACCATTAGGGGATTAGAACTACATCCCCTTCCCTAATATGTCCATTTTGGGGTAAAGTTTAGAGCCTCAGACTAACCTGACCCGTAGGTATAAAACCACATGTCAATACCCTACTCTACCTAGCCATGTTAACATGCTTATATATCTGACCACCAAACACATACCACACCACAACCAACAATATCAAATACCAATAGAAATATCATAATCTATAGCAACCAATATGGGAATTAATATTTTTTCACAATCTATTAACACATTTACAACTAAAATCACATAGTCATTGTGCCCAATTACCATTTTCTATGAGAAACTCACTAAGAATATTTACTAGTTTTCCAAAATTAACCCATTTGGAACATCAATCCATTCCCCTATATTAATTCAATTAACAAATTCATCATTTCCCATGTATTAGTCCATGTATTCATTTTATGTACAAAACTTGGTTTATTTGACACATTCCCATTAACCCATTTAACCTATTATTAATGATAATTAAAAAATCCCCGTAGCCATTATCTGAATTTAGATATAAAAATACATATTTCATTATAAATAATCACGTTAACCAATTTACATGTTCTTCAAGGGCTCTACTTAATCACAAGTTCAATTCACACTAAATGTTTCTCTTAACATTGTTCGGGAATGACGGTACACCCCATGGGTGGCCTAAAATCAGACAGGTCATTCTTAACACATCCCACGAGGATCATGAGGGGTTAAAATCCTTATTTTAATGTTAATTTTACAATATATCACCAATGGTATTCAAATCACAATAAGAGGTACTGAAAAACTCAACCAAACATGCACAAATCGACACAATGACTATAGGACATAACTTTTAGACCACCTACCTCAATTCTATTGATGAACACACTCTTAATCATTGCCTTAGATCCCAAACCAAACCCCCTTTGAAGACTTAACCAAGATTTAATTAGATAAAGTGGTTTATAGGGATTTATATGAATATTTACCAAAATCAAAACCCTAATCTGATAAATAGAATAAAGGAGAGGATTATTCTTACTTAGATCATCAATCTGTAACCAACAGTTCTCCAAGCATCCAAGAAATGAGGGATATTAACCCTTGGTATATCATTAGGGTTCTATATCATCACTAGGTTTGATAGGAAGATAATTGGTAGAAACATTGGGTAGAACATAAAAATACCATAATGTAAATTTTTTAAATTTTTCCAACATTAATGGGTCGTATGGTTTACCCGCATAGTTTCCAAACTGTGTGAAACCCATTTTCCAAGGGGAGTTGGGTAACATGGTTACATAGGGATATCCACAAGATTTTACTAACCATGCACTAATTATTCATTAAGCCACTATCCAAGGATGCATGATTTTACAAGGAAGGCCATATTGTTTCCTTAACCATGCACTGACCATGCGCCTTGCACATATTGACCTATTTTCTCCACTTTTCATCTTTTGAACCACCAAAACACCCCCAATTCCCCTCATACCACTAGTAATAATCACATTACCCATAAAAATATATTTAAACAAAAATTTTAATACGGAAATACCTCCATAAAGTCTTGGATCTTATAACCTCCCCACCTTATAATAGCTCATCATCGAGCTTCTCTCCCAAGTATCATTGAGTTTTCAAAGAAAATAAATCAGCCCAATGGACCATCACATCTTAATCCTTTTACCATGTTTCCTCTTGAACATTCCCATGTTTTTACAAAACTCAAACTATGGGCATAGTTTTTCCTAGAAATACATTCTCACTTTGATCCATGATATGAATCAGATTCTCTTCAAAGAATGCATCATCCTAGAGCTCTACATCCTCCACATTAATCACATGAGATAGATCTGGGTGATACTTTCAAAGATATGAAACATGAAAAAAAATCGTGTATTCAACTATACCAATGTGTAAGATCCAATTGGAAAACCACCAGTCTTATCTTATCCACAATCTCAAATGACCCCACACACCTGGTTTCCAACTTTACCTTTTTCCAAATTCAACAGTGACCCATCCTTGGTGACACCTAAGGAAATACACTATCATCCATCACAAACTCAAGAGGTCTATGATGCTGATATTTATATGACAACTTCCAACTATCATCCATTTTCATGCGTTTCTAAATCAATTGAACATTTTCCAATGTCTCATACATGAGATACAGTCCCAAAAGCTCGGACTCCCTAGCCTCTAACCAGCACAACATAGATCTATGTGGTCCCCCATAAAGTGCCTCAAACAACACCATATGAATTTTATCCTAGGAACTATTATTGTAGGAAAATTCAATGAGTGGGAATTTTTTTTCCCACGAACCACCAATATCTCGAACACAATCCCTCAACATGTCCTCTAATACCTATATCATATGCTCTAATTATCCATCCATATATGGGTGAAAATATGTACTCAACAATACCTGGGTGCCAAGTGCCTTTTATAATCCCTTTATAGTAGCACGATGTGAAATATGTATCATGATCTGAAGCTATGGTCCTCATTACACCATGCAACCACACTACCTCTAGACCATATAACTCACCCAAATAGTCAATGATAAAGGTATCTTGACTTAGAAAGAAATTATCCACCTTCATTAACTGATCCATAATAACCCAAATTGCATCATTCTTCTGATTCATCCTTGGAAGACCCACTATGAAGTTCATCATTATATTATCCCACTTCTATTCCAAAATAGGAAATGGATTTTTCAAATCACTAGGGAGATGATGTTCAGCCTTCACTAATTGATAGGTAAAGCATAATAACATAAAACCTGAAACCTCTTTGTTTATTCATGTCCACCAATACTACCTATAAATATAATGATGCATTTTTTTCAAACCAGAGTGCATATCCCACCTTGATGCATGGAACTCACGCATAAACTCCCCTTGTATGAATGCAGGCACAACCACATGGCCACAAACCCAAAATATCCCATCATACCCAAATGTACAAATAGAAATTGAATACCCACTTTTAAGACTTTCCTTCATAGTTAAACACTTTGTATCCTCAAGATGAGTCTCTATAACTTGGCTCAAAAGCACAGACTCAACTTCCATGGACACAAGGGTCATCTGCCACTACCCACCCCGTACCTCCAGATGCATTTTAAATAACAGGGCCAAAATTTTTGCACTTAGAGATGGATTCCTAATCATTCTGATTCTGAGTCATCCGATTCAGGGCATCATCAAAACAATTACCTTTTTCGGGAGTGTAAACCAATGCTAAGTCAAAATACAATATGTACTCAACCCCTCTCTATTACTAAAGATTCAAATCACACTGAGATAAAATTTACTTAATACTTTTATGGTCGGTATAAACCATAGGTCACTCTACCAAAAGGTAATTCCTCTAACACTTTAAGTCATTAACCACCACGAACATATTGATATCATGAGTGTGATAATTCTATTCATGTGGCCCAAGCTTATGTGGCCCATACAAAACAACCCAATCATCCTACATCAACATAACTCCAATCCCAACACTAGACACATTAAAAAACATAATATACCATTTTCCCAACTTCAACAAGATAAAGATCAATATGGGTGTCAAACGCTTCTTCAATTATTGGAATGCATCTTTACATGACCTAGACCAATCAAATATGATGCCCTTCTTAGTCAAACCTAAATTTGGAACATAAAAATGAGAAAAGTATTTAATGAACCTCTGGTAATACCCAGCCAAACCTAAAAAAACTCCAAAGATCAGAAACATTCTTGAGATTATCTCAGGATTCCACTTCTTGAACTTTCTCTAGATCTACTAACACACCTTCCTCTAAGATAACATGGCCCAAGAAATGAACCCTATCAATCCAAAAATAAAATTTGGTTATCTTGGCACATAGATTATGCTCTATTAGTGTACTCAAGATGATTTCAAGATGTTTTTCATGATTATCATGAGTTTTAGAGTACACCAAGATATCATAAATGAAGAAAACTATAAAATAATGTAGATAAGGATAAAAGATTCAGTTAATTAAAGACATGAACATAGCCAGTGCATTGGTCAACCCAAAATGCATCACTAAAAACTCATATAAATCGTACGTACTCATGACAGTTATCCATGGTATTTCCAAAGGTCTCACCCTCAGCTGGTGATACCACAATATCAAATCTATGTTATAAAATATTTAAGAACCTCTCAACAAATCAAAAAGATCATATATTCAAAGGAGATGTTGTTGGTTCTTAACAATCATTTGATTCATCTTTCTATAATCAATGCTGAGTTGTAATGATCCTTTAGCCTTCTTGGAAAATATCATTATAGATCCCCAAGGTGAAATACTATGAAGAATGAATCCTTTTCTATCCAACTCCTCAAATTGATCCTTAATATATTGGAGTTATAATGGAACCACTCTATATAGTGGAATGTAAAATTGGTTCCGCCCTGGATGCAAATAAATTATAAACTCAACATACCTCTCTGGTGGTAGCTCTAATAAGTCCTCAAAAACACATCCTAGAATTTCTCTGAAATGGGAGGAAAGACTGGTTGCACAATTCATCCATCATTAAGCACAAGACAATCCACTTGGGCTATGAGTTCTTCCAATTTCTGACAAACTGGCCATGCAAGGCCTGCATGACCATCCCACTCACCATGAAGGACATACATACCTCTATCAAGATATGTAAATGTTACCACATGGTGGTAATAGTTTGTATGGTATTGGTATAACACCAACTAATCCATGCTCAAGAGAAAGTCAGATCCTGACTTTTTGAGGATAGAAAAGTCACACCAAAAATGTTACCCACCAACCCCCAAAGAACAACCCTTACATTATATAATATTTTCAGCTCACACACCCAATATAGTATCAATTTTCATAACCCCACACACGTGTTGCACTTATATACCCAACAAAACTACAAACTGAGCAGAGATAAAAGAGAGTGTGGTGCCTATGTCAAATAATGCACTAGTAAGCATGGAAACTACAAGGATCATGCATCATATCGTATATGTTTCTTCCTTTCCACCACTAGGTCTAGACTGAATTATGTGATTTTGACCTCCCCCTATGCCTTAAGAATAATCTTGAGTACCTAAAACTGCACTACTCTGCTGATATGGATACTCCCTCCATAGAGTACCACACTCACCGCACCATCTGGTATGGCATGTGGAGATCCAACTACCTACATAATATGGGGTATTCTACCCCCTTTCCATGCTATAAATCTACTTCAAGTCTCCATATATTCTCAACTAGTGATGATTACTAAAAAATATCTATACATGACCCATTTTGACACATGATCGGCACTCAACAGATGGTCGGGGACACTACCCGTTCATGTGTCCCGACCTTCCGCACTAGTAACAGAACACCTGATCTCCACTATGAGAAGTTTAACCTCTCTTTTGACTAATATATGCACTACCACCTTGATATATGCTCCTAGAATAAATATTCCTTCTCACAGAAGCCGCACCACTCATTCATCCAAGTAGTACTAAAATTCCACTACCTAAACCCTCTTCATGTTCCCCTCTGAAATAAGGTCCTAATCTACTACCTCTGTAAACCTTTTTAGATTAAATATGTTCACCTGAGATATAATCACATTCCTCATCCCATACCGGAAACATATCACCATTTCTTCCTCGTCTACTACCAATACTGGAATGAAACATTGCAAATCAGTGAAACAGATAGCATAGTCTATCATGTAAATTTTTACTTGGTTTGGAATCATAAAATTTGAATCCTTCTCTTATCTCAAATTCTCTAGGTAAAAATGATCCATAAAATCTGTTGGAAATCCTTCCATAACATTCCTTTAGCTTGCTTGGTCTACACCATGATGTCCCACAAACGCTTTCCCTAACCTCTCAATATATAGGTAGCCAAATTGAATCGCTTATCATAAAGAGTCTTCAGATGGTCAAGAATTTTATAGATTGACACTATCTAGAACTCATGTACCTCTGGCCTACCCTATCTGGTAAAGGTCAGAGTGTGCTTTATTTTAAACTCCCTAGTTTGTTCAAACATGATCGGTACAACCCACTTTGGGTACCATTCCATCATTTTCATAAATTGAGTGAGATGTTCATGAAACTTATCTTCCCTGTTATTCTGGATCACCACATTCTCTTACTCCAATATTGGAGGAGCATTTTTAGAAACATCCTCTTGCCACCTGACCAGTACCCGACATCATGGTGGAATTTCTCTACAATTCCAAACATGAGTTTTTGAACACATAAAATAAATATTTCATAGTTCCTATAATAGGTGCCTCTCTAATTTATATAAACAAATCATTTTCATACATTATACCAAAGGTAATCTTTACAACCCATGATTTACCCTTGACCATTCTTGTCATAGGTCGTGACTATCATGGGGTAACCAACTCAATGGTCACAAGTCTTACATAATACACTTATTCAAAACAATTTCAATACTCACAACACAAATCCTTAACCATTATTTATAATTTCTCCCTTTTACCTATTTGAATCATTTTATTAGAAATTAATTCCTTCAAATTTCCAAGAATTTAAAATACATTCAACCCACCACATCTCACACACCCATATCGTGTGTGCCTACCATGATTTATGCCACTAATATACTTAAGTTCCTATAATGATGCATGAATGCATGACCTCATGCCATTATGAGCATGAGTAAAATACCCTAAAATAGTCACACCACATAGCATGTGCATCACCCAATAGTGAAATATCATCAAATTACATAACAAACATTAAGAATTATAATCCCACCTTGGGTGACATGGTTTTTTCATCCTACGTGGGTTAGATACTTCCAAGAGAGAGCTCATTGTTATGTCAAAAAAACAACTTATTCTCCCATTTACCATCCAAAATAATAAGACCATGGAAAAGACCCACTCTTATTTCACTTTTTAACAGCCCCGACTAGGATTCCAATAAACCAGTGCCTCGATCTAGGTCTTCATATAACCTAATGTATACCTTCACATAATCTATAGCTTACCAACTAGTGGTGAGGGTCCCATAAGTCATGCGAGGAGACTAAACACTCTTTATTAGAGTAGTACATAGTATATAACAACTTAATATTGTGGACACAATATATATAAACAATGATCATTTATAGACTAACATATCCCAAAAAATGGGTACAAACCATAGCCAATACTAACAATGTCATGTCATTCTAAATACTTCCATGTGAACAAACCCGAAATAAAGACAAAAAATAAAATCCCCTAAATGGTCCTAACCCCAAGTCCAAAACCTCATGCACATATGTCCCAAGCCCGAATCAACTCCCAAGAATATATCCCTTTCCCCTTTTCTATCCTACAAGCATGAATTCTTCTTAGGATCCCAATGGAGTCTTGAGCACGGTGTGATTACAACTAAGTAGGCCACAAAAATTAGTGTCAACAATATATACATTCTAAATAAATAGTTCATGAAGGTTATAACAATTGAAAATTAAATAAAAGAATGTTTTTTTACATTAGATAACAAGGTTCAATTAATTCATTCCTAATTTTATTCCAAATTTTATTACTTATAATATCATAATTATTTCATTTCACTTTCATCATGTGTTTAATGGATAAGGCATATTCATCAATCTCAATTAATAAGGTCAATAAATAAAGTTCTCTTTATCACTAGGGATAACTTATCTTCACATATACAAAAAACTAACCATGAATCCTCAGTCTAGGTGGTATCATCAAGAGAAACCATTAAAAGAATATAACTTCATCCCCTTCCCTAATCCCTACATTTTGGGGTGGAGTTTAGAGCCTTAGTCTAACTTGGCCCATGGGTGTAGAACCTCATGTCAATACCCAACTCTACCAAGAAATGTAAACATGCTTATATATCCAACCACCAAACACATACCACATCAAAACTAACCATATACAATACCAATAGTAATATCACAATATATAAAAACCAATATGGGAACTAATATTTGTCCACAATCCATTAACACAATTTTCATTAATATCACATAATCATTTAGCCTCATTCCTATTACCTTTTCCTTTCTCACTAATAATATTCACTATTTTGTAAAATTTAACCCATTTTACACATAAAATCATTCCCCTATATCAATCCACTTAACACATTCATCATTTCCCATGAATTAGTCCACTTATTCATTTTGAGTATAAAACATCATTCATTTGACACATTCTCATTAATCCTATTAAACCCATTATTCATTACAGGACAAAAAAACCCTTTATCTAGTATCCACATCTTGATATAACAATACATAGTTCTTTATAAATCATCACAATAACGAATTTACAAGTTTTTAAGGATCTACTTAACCAAAAGTCTAATTCACACTTAACATTTCTATTAACCATGTCCAGGAAGGTCAGTGCACCCCATGGGTGGCCATAAATTGGTCAAGTCATTCTTAACACATTACACATGGATTTTTAGGGATTAAAATAATTATTTAGATGTTAATTTTACCAAATCTCATAAAAATTATTCAAATAACAACAATATATACCAAAAAATTTTAACCAAACAGGCACAAATCAACATGACTAGGGATATAACTTCTAAACAACCTAAATCAAATCCATTAATGAAAACACCCTTAATAATTTCTTTAGATACCAATAAAAGTCCACTTTGAAGCCTTAATATATACTTAACTATAAAAAATAGGATTTTAGGGCTTCAGAATAAGATTACCCAAAATATAAACCCTAATCTAGAAAATAGAATAAAGAAGTGGATTACACTTACATGGAGCTTTGATCCGCAACCAACAGCGCTCTAAACAGCCAAGAAATGAGGGAGATCGACCCTTGGAAGCTCTATATGGTTATTTCTCAGCAATAGGGTTGAGAGGAAGATAATGGGAGGAAAATCTGGGGGAACATAAAAATTCCACAATGGAAATTTTTTAATTTTTCCTACTTTAATGGGTCGCATGGTTTACCCTCATGGTTTTCCAAACCGTACTCAAATCATATGCAAGCCACTTACCAAGGGGAGTTGGGACACACATTTACATGGTGATCTCTATATTTTTTGAATAACTATGCACCGACCATGCGTTAAGCATCTATCCAAGGCTACATGATTTTCGTGGGTAAGCTGTACGATTTTCTTAACTGTGCGCCGACCGTACCCCTTGAAAAAATTGGCCCAGTTTTATCTATTTTCATGTTCTCAACCCCCAGAACACCCCCAAGGCCTCTAATAACCCATAGAATCATATCATTAACCAAAAAAATAAATTTAACCAAATTTTAAATAGGTGCATACTTCCACAAAGGTCAAAATCTTACAACATATCACTATAGGTCTATAACTATTACATATTATTCAATTCATAGTTTTGAGTCAACCAAAAAAAACTAATAAGAAACACTATTAAATATAAAATCTCAAGGTATTACAATATAAAATTGAAATATTTGGCTTCATGTTGTCAATACAATCAATAAAACACTATATTATTCCTTGATGAACTTACTAGTTTTGAAATTCAATATGTTCTTATCCATCAAATTAGAAAAATAAATGTATTTATAGGTGAATATTCATGTAAAAACCTTCTTTAATTTGGCTATCATTATGTCAATGTGAAACCTGAGTAATTTAGGTAAATAAAATGAATCATAAATATTTTCCTTTTTCTTAAGTAGTTATTTAAAAATTATTCTATTATTTACATTCTAATTTTATCAAAGATTAGAGTGAATTAAAAATTAATTTTCATGAAATTTTTCCCTACTCATAGACCTTCATTCATTAAGAAAGAAATATATATGATTAAAAAACCAAGGGTACAAATTAAATACATTCTGGGAAATATTTAAAAGAATATTTTTAGTTTCCCAAATCACCAAATTATTGAGAAACACGTTATCCATTATTTTTATAATGGATCACTTATTACTTGAAATATTATTATTTATTTTGTTTCTAGAAAAGATTTATTTAATAGAACACATGTTTATTATAAAAATTTAATTGAAATCATGGCCCAAAATTCTTAATTTTTTGGTATATGAGTACTTTTACATATGAAATCCACTCAAAAATTACTCACTCCAACCTATGAAAATAACATGATTTCATGACAACTTACTGATCTGATCACCATGGCTTGATCAATAATGTATTTTAACACTCTACAATCCCAACCAAAACCAGAAAAAAAAATCAAGTGCAAGTCGAGAGTAGGATTTTTTTTAAAAATGAACACTTTAGTGAATAATTTCCTTAAATGTAAGAAACTTTTGAAAATTACTATGTTGTGTTTTTTGAAGACTATTTCAATCCAAAAAAAAATATCACTTCAACCCAACCAAAATTTATACCATGGTTGGAATAATATACCCCATTATAAATTTAGATATACCAAACAACCAAATAGGTTTTCTAAATATGAGTAGTCTAGTTATAAATATATACACTTAAATTATAAATACAATGTCAACCCATAAAGTAATTTTCATCCTACTCAACCTATATAAAAACATGATATTATCCTCTAAGAAGTTATGAGGTAAAAATGGATGTTGATGAATACTTTTATGATACATGTAGGTTAATTGGATACTGATATGGATATAATTAACAATAAAAATATTATGGTTTCACCTCCACAACCTTAATTAAATCCTCACAGTATCTTAAAGAAAAATGTTAGTTCCGTTGAACATAGGAATGTAAATAAGATGAATAAACATTAAGCTAAAAATCACACACTTGAGTCTCATCTCAGACTTGATAGATATTCCTCTGACCTATTTCGCCTATTTCATTACCTAACATCGAGAAACAACCTTCTGACGATATTGTTGAACATTCTAATGTTTTCAGAATTAATAATATGTTTTGAAAGGGAAATAAATATCCCCAAAGTAGTATTTTCTCAAAAAAAATCCCAAGGATGGTTAGAAAATTATTATAGGTCCTTATATTCAAAATGATCAAGAAACATTCAAGACACCACTACCCAATCCTAGCCATGAACCTTTAAAGAAAAAAAGTTTTAAAAAAGATCTAGATAAAAAAGATTTATGAAATTTTAGGAAATTCCAAGTTAACATTACCTTATTATATATTGTTAAGAAAATTCTAAATTATGTAAAAAAATTAAAAAAAAAATTTCGCACGGAAGGATATTTAAATGAGTAGAGAAATTCATATTATGGAGAAATTTCTATTTAATGATTAAACTAGATATTCCTATCAAATATAATTATTCAGGTACTTTCACCATTCCTTACACCATATGATAATTTTATTTCATGGATTTCATGATTGACATGGAAGATTATATTAATGTTGTACCACACTCTATGTATTCATCTTTACAGGTTGGGGAACTAAACCCTTCTAGAATATTCAATCAACTAGTTAACAGAAGTTCCAAAAACATACTAAAGTTATTAAAGATGTTGTTTTTTGTGGAGTGGAAAATGGAAAATGGGGGGCGAATCACCTTTTAAAAATAATGTGATAAATGAAAATGAAAATTTAAAAATAAAATTATTTTTATAATGAATCAATAAAGATATAAATTCAATCCATATGAAAAAGAAAATATAACATTTGATTAAGTGAGTATGTACAATAGGTGGTGAACATATTTAATTTATACACATTATGTTTATAGAGATTTATATGATTCAAAAAGGAAATATAATGATATATTAAACATCGTTTGTTAAGGATTTAACCAATTGTTCAATGTGAGGTCGTACATTTCAACTCCTTGACTCAATAGGTAAAATTATTAGTTTCTTGATTTTAATAGAGATAAATAAACTCTTCCCTCCCAAATTTTCCATGGGATCAACCTATTGATCTTTAAATGTATCTAATAAACCAATCCCTCACTTTAGAGGTAGTGAAAAGCTGCCTCCCTAGATATTTTTTCAGTTGCAACAGAGAGCATGATGTTGAATATAGGGAGAGAAGATAAATATTATATTGGTGAAAACCAATTACAATTTATAACTTAGATCTATCTAGAATTATAGATACAGTTTATAGGAGATATACATAGAGAAAAGTGAGTGACTTTGAGAATGAGAAATAAAGGTTGTAACTTTTAAGAGAGGTTTAGGGGAAAGTAGTATATTTGTTGTCGATTTGATCATAGAGTTGTTGTGTAAGGACATGGTTGAGATCCAATAAACTAAGGCCTTTATATATGGAATTAAAAACAAGAGGGACACATATAATATTTACCAGGGGTAATGAATATAAAATAATACCATAATAAATATTTTTTACCACATTCAATGAATTCTCGGAAGGCCTATCCTGACACGATCTGATATTTAGTAGTCTACAGTAAGTAGTAGGTGGACCACTTTGAAGTCACTATACCTCTAAAACTGGATCATTTTATCAAATACCCCTTAAACAACTTGCATATTTTATACTATAGCTCTTATTCATTCTCCTTAACCACACTAGAAAGCTAGTGCACCGTGCAAGGTATCCAATGGTGTTTTCAAAACCTAGACATATCTATGGAAAATAAAGATTTCTTTAAGAAATAAAATTAATATTTAATATCCCTTCCTAGGTTTGATGATAATATTTAATACTTCAAGAAAATTATCAAATAAAATCAAATACTTTGATTTGATCATTAAACATTAACCATTTTCCTTCAGTTGGTTTTCTAAATAATACTAGAACTCTATTAAATGAAATCATTAGAAATATAGGTTAGATTTTGTAATCATAAATACACAATGAGTGAGATAGAGGTATAATAATTAATTTTTATTTAGGAAACAAGTTTTTTTAGATGATTTTTAGTTATTGTATATGAAATACGGTTGGTTAGTACTCATGTACCTCTCATTATTGAGATACCCTTTTGAAAACATTAAAGGCCATAATTAATGTAAATAAAGAAACATTTTAATTATAATTTATAATAAAAGTGCTATACTTAAATATTTTTAAATTATTGAAACTCCAAAATGAAAATCATTCAACCTCTCAATTAAACATGATAGATTTATTTTCTGGGGATACGTTTTATGATTTTTTATGTAATTAATGAACCGTTATTTCTAAAAAGATTCACTTTTTTAAAATAATTTTTATAAATATATTAAGTTGGAAAATTTTTCATCTTATTTCTATGAAATTTTTGAAATACCTAAAAAAGATGAATCAAATTATAGTTTAAAATATGTTAAAATTTTTATATGTCACATCATTATTGAATATGTTGAAACTATTGAATTATTTGTATTTGAACCAAATATTTTTGAATGTTTTAAAAAAAATCATAAAACATTTAAAATTTTAAAATATAATAAACCTATATTGTTTTTCATGAAATAAAATAACAAATATTAGTATCAATCCACTGATAAATTTAAAAAAATGATCAAGTAACAACAGAAAATTCAAATCTTATAAAACATTTCAAATATGGAAATTTCAGGAAAGAACAACCTTGTATATAGATAATTGTACAACCTATTATACCCAACATAAATCTATAATCTTGTCATTTTATTATTGACCATGGAGATAAAATTAATGTTTTATATTCCTAAAAACCTCCTTTGATCAATGAAATTATCTCCCTTGAGTTATAGAAAAAAATATTATCAAAAAAACGTCAAATATTCATTTTAATATGAAAATGATAAATTACCTATCATTATTTATAAATATATAACATAGAAACAAGATAAAGAACTAATATGATATAATTAAAAACAAAATAAATCCTTAGTAAGAAATTTATTTGATTTAAATATATTTAGTACCTCCACACACATGTATAAAATTCAAATAGAAGAAAAAGCCACACCTGTGAGACAATTCCAAATTATATTGAACCCAACCTTATTATAATTTTATTAAGAAATAAAAATCCATTTTTATGGATAATAGAAAAATATTTATTTTCTATAATATCCAATGGGTGATCCTAAATAAATTTGTCCCCGTGAAATTTTTCATTACAAATTCTAAGAAACAATTAAATGAGGGTTTCCTTATTAGACTTTAGAATTAATGGAGGGTGTTTATTTACTTAAAAACACAAGTTATTCACTAGGAAAATTAATTTCATATATAATCTTGTTGATCAATTTTTAAAATGACTAGTTAGCCATACTCACTATTTATTCCTTAGAAGATTGTCTGGTTATTTTCAAATCCTCATTACCCCTATTTATCAAGAGAACACTACTTTCACATTCTATGTTTGTACATTTTCATATATGAGAGTTACCTTTGGTATGATAAATGTACCCAAGAATTCATAGATTCTTAATGAGTATTTATTATTAATATTAAGATATTTTAATAGAGGTATTTATGTATGACATTACTATATACACACACCATCTTTTTAAAGTTTTTTGAATAGTTTGGATAATGTTATTAAAACTCTCCTTCATAAAGTCATGTTCTAAATTTTGAAAACATTCATTTAATGGTGTGAAAATGTATTATACATTTTCATGATATCACTCAATCTGGAATCGTATTATATAAGTCCAAATTTAAGGTAATTTCTTAAATACATTATCTAAAAAATTTAAGAGATTTAAGATTATCTATTGGTTATAATGGATTCTATAAAAGATTAATAAATTTATTCATTAAATTAAATTTTCCATTTTTAAGGGTACTCTAAAAATAAGTTCATCTTATCATTGATAAGAAGTGTAAATAAGATTTCAAGGTGGTAAAACTAAAAATTATAACCTCACCCATTTTCCAACCCCCAAGCTAGATCTTGAACTTGTAAATAATGATTAATTTCTATAAATTTTCAATTGGGGCTATTTCAAGTCAAACAATAAAAAAGAAATCTCATGTAATATAATATTCTTATTGAACTCTCTTTCAAACCCAAGATAATTATACCACCACTCACATGGAGGTACATGATATTATCATTTCATTGGATAGTTTATAATTTTACATATTAGGCTACAAAATGATTGGTTTCATTGCCCATTCAGAAGTCAAATTTTTATTGATGAATCGTGATGTTGGAAAAAAATAGTTTCATATGGATATTATAGTTAAAATAATGATGTTTTTGAAATAAAGGAGAATAAAGGAAGTAAAAATTTGGTGTCTTACCATTTATGATGAATATGAACTATTTTAATGAGACAATCTGGATCTATCATCCAATAAAATAACCCTTTCTTATGGAAGAATTCTATTTTGTTAATAGTAATATACCTTGGTTTGATGAGTTAGAAAATTAACTAGGTGGTGGTGAAATATCCAATTAGTTTTCTAAATGATAAAATATAAGCTTTTGATTAATTCATTTGATTTTATATGGGATGATAATTACTTATGTAATTTTGGAAGTGACCAGATAAGAAGAATATACATTCCAAATTATAAATTCGAGTCAGCCCTAAATTTTTGTCACAAATTAATCTATTTTGGTTACTTAATTTCTCAATGTAAAACTGATAAAGTGTTTTATTATGTTTTATATTTTCCATACCTATTCAAATATTCTTTCTAATTCTATAAAACCTATAAAATATATCAATTTAAAGAAAATATTTCCAAGATAAATGAAATGGAACAAAAAATCATTTTGTTTTGTAATGTGATTGATGTGTGCGGTATATATTTTATGATACAATTTCCTTACACCTATGGATACCTTTATATACTTCTTGTAATGTATAATTTTTCAAATTGGGTGGAATAAATTCTCACTATAACTGATGATGTACAGGTTATGTTCAAATTTTTAAAATCTAATTTTATTTCCAAATTCGATTTACCAAGTTTCTATTCACTGATCAAAGCACTAATTTTTGTAATAAGACATTAAGAATCTATGTTGAACGGATATGAAATAGATCATACAATTTAAATACCTTATCACCCACAAACTAATGGAATTATGGTGATATTAAACATACAAATCATACAAATTCTAGATAAAACCATTAACCTAAATAGAAAATTTTTAATTTTGAGACTATATGATGCACCTTGGCCTTATATGAATTTATTTTAAAACTAAAATCAACATTTCACCTTTTAAATTAACATTTATAAAATATTTACACTATATTATTGAGTTATAATGCAAGGATTTTTTAAGTTGGTAAATAATGTAACATGAATTTGATTTTTGATAGTGGAGAAAAAAATTATTCTTACAGGACCTAAAAAAATAAGAAACAATGCTGATGAATGTTCAAGGCTGTATAAGGAGAAAGTAAATTTTTTCATGATGAAAGGATACTCATTAAAGAGTTAAAATATATAGATAAATTTTCTTATGACTATATAATGAATCTATTTTATGGTAAATTTCATTCCAAGTGGTCAAGACCATAAATTATTAATATTGTATTTCCATTTGGTGTTATCAAGATTAAAGAATAAGATAAAGAAATAATATTCATGGTCAATGTCCATTAATTAAAGTTATACAAAAAAATACAAGAACCTATGAGGGATTAAATCAACCTAGAAGTTTTTTAGTACACTTGAACACAAGGTTTAATCCCCCTCGTTGTTTTCTCTTTCACTAGTGGAAATTTGACTTAGAGCCACGACATTAGAGCCACAGTATTATAGCTATGGTTATTCTTGATTGTGGAAATAATATACCTATATATGTGGTCAACCTCACGCTCTCCCCCAACCAAAAAAAATAAATTGGGGATCCTAAAAGGCCTATATCCATGGTCAATATAGACCATGGCCATAGGTGATACTTAAATGGACTATTACCATTGTTAATCCTTACTAAGGAAAAATTATTTCCCATTCAATCATGGGGAAAAAAATTTCTTTTGGGAAGTGCATGACCAATAAACTATATCCAAAAACAGTCAAGAATATGGTTTTTTAAATATATATATATATAAATATATAAAAATAATTCTTATATTTAAATAATTTTATTCATAGATGAGTAGATGAGGTTGTTTTTCTACCAATGAGAATATATCGGGTTGAAAACCACTATTCAAAATTTTTCAAGCTATATCCACTGGAATAATGATCCTTACTAGAGTTTCCCTTCAGTGTTAGGTATATTTATATAATAATTGACTATAGAAATAACCCATGTAGCCTATAGAAATAGTCCTTAGTCTGTTTATATTGAAATAACTTCCACTGTCTTATTGATTATAGTTATAACCATTATCTATGATCGAAATGGTTATAGCCAGGGTCATAGACTATGCTATTAGCCCAAATTATCACTACTTTTTTTCTACTTTTTTTCATAACAAAATATTTTATACAATGAAAAAATTTCACTAAATAATTGTGATGGGATGAACATGTTTTGTGAATTTATAATTTTTGTTTGATTTTTTAACTATTTTTTCTATTTTATTTTCATTCAGTTCTTCCTTTTTTCCCTTCATTTTTCTATTTTTACACTTTTTTTGTTTTTAAAAATTTTTAACTCAAATTAGAGACCCTTTTACTCTTTAAAAACCAAGAAAGTGTGAGAAAAAAAATTTCCCATTGAACATAATTTGAATTAATAATAAAATAATTGTGTTTTGGATTCAAAACATTGTGAATCTCATGAAAATGCCACATGAATTTTAAATATTATTTCTCGAACAACTATAATATTTCAAAATCACCATCTTGTGAGGTTTCTGAACAATTTTATTATCTTCTCCATATTCATCTTAATTCTTGTGAAAAATAAAAATTGATTTCTTAACGAATTTTTTTTCACTTCTTTCAAAACCAAGGAGTTTTGGGAACTTGTGTGTAAAATGATTTAGATAATTATTTTATGATTTAAAATATCATTTTTAAGAAAACATTTTTATGTATTACTACCTATACATTCAATCCTAGTGATCCCATTAGAATATATTAATATCCTACTAGTAATCTACATTATAAAAAAAATTATTGATCCACTCTACTCTATAAAGTAAAATAACATTATTTAAATAGATTCAAATGTGGTGGTATTGTATTTTAGTCTTATGAATCGTTTTTGGTATATGTTAGAGGAAACATAAAAGGAAAAAAAGTTTTCCTTATTCTAAAAATTCATTATGCTACTTTAGTATATGGATAAAATTTATAATAAAAACAAAATAAATCTATTTGAATTTATTGTAAAAGTGTTGCTAAAAAAAATAAGTTTAATTTTTTTGAAGCTAAAATGAATAATTTTCTAATTGAAGGTCCAGAAGTTGAAAATACATTATAAATATCAGACGATCCTCTCTATCCTTTACTATCTCAAACAATTTTCTAAAATACAAATCTAAAAAATTGATTAAAACACTATTATAAAGTATAGAAAGAGAGAATATAATCATATTTTTATCGATATGATGAATGTGAGGATCATATATTCATATTTTCTCGATATTTTAGATGACAAACTAATGAGGATAATGAGTAGATTTAACACTTAAGAGTAATCTAATCATGTATTTTCTTTCTTCAAATAGATATAAAACCTCTTTGTTCTACCTAAAAAATTAACAAATGAAACCTTCCAACTAAAATCTTTAAAAACCATTAAAAAATACATCGTGATGAAAAAAAGTGTTTAAATCAATTAGGATGATGGTTACACTCTTATTAAACTCATGGGGACTCTTACACTTGTTTTGATGAGAAAAGCTTAGTAAAAAATCAATATTTTTGTAAAGAGATGAAATGGATGTCAGGTAAGTACTTTGTGTCCATGGAATGTTAAATAAAGTGGAATTGAATAGAATGAAAAAAATGGATAAATTGTGAATAATTGATATTTTGGATAAATGCTAATTTATTATTTCATGGTTCTTAATTAGTTAATCCCATGGGATTTCGTTTTGAAATTATCTTCTTGTAATATTTTTATTTCTTTACTTTTCTAAAGTTTAAGTTTTTAGTGTGGGGATTGATAGAATATATACTTTCATAAATTTTAATTTCAATTTAAATAAATAAATTTCCACTATATTGTCGTTTTTAAATCAAATTCATCATTTTGGGATTTTTGATACTTTTGATTTAATTATTGAAATGAAAAAAAAATCATAAGTGTTTTTAATAATTTCTAGAGTCACATGATCAATCAATTATTTTATTTTTAAAATCTATGAATTCTTTGATATATATTTTTTAACCAAAATAGGTTAATTTGGCTAAGTTGAGGAGTTCACAAGATATTTTGAGTATGTCTGCTATGATATTTCATTGTGCCTTATGGGATATTTTGTACTCATGTGATGTTTTACTATGTAAATTTTTGATCTGTTATTATATTTTTGTTGTGCTTATAATACATTTTTCACTTCGATATGATGTTTTAAGTTCCCATATGGTATTTTTGGAACTCTTGTAGAGAAATTATCTTTTTTAAACTCCTATATTGTATGAAATTTTTATATCATAGGGTACTTCTACCAGTGTATGTTATTTACCACCCCATATGATATTTTTACCATGTATAATGATTTAAATTGTGGATCTTTTAGGAATTATGGGAATGAAACTATACACTATATGATTTTATCCAACCACATTTCGATCCATGTGATTTTATTTGTCAAATGAGATAAATATTGAGTCTAGTGTGTTGATTCTAAGGAGAAATAAAATCCTAGGGTATAGGGAAATTAATTTCTCAATCATGAGGAAAAGAAATCATATAACCATTCATATATGTTCCATAAAGAAGTTATTATTCATGTGTATAGATTCAAAAAGATAAATTGATGTCTAGAATCAATTTCAAATAATTATTCCTCCATTTTAATTGAATAATTAAGTAATGAAAAAACAATAATGATGAAAATAAGGATACACACTATTGTGGTGTTATTTTTGTGGTTTGGTTTATTCTCTAGAGGTTATGAAGTGAGTTAAATTTATTAAGAAGGAATCGAAGAGAAATATGAGAGTTTATTTATCCATGCTTGACTAAACTCCAAGGTTTTCCCACGGTGTAGTTCTAAGGATAAACCATATTATTCTATACCTTTTACTTTATCTTATTTATATTTTTTAGAACATTGTTTTTGAATGAAGGGGTTTTTCTTATTTCTGGAGTGATTTTCTTCAAAAATATTATATATTGTTTTTGAATGTATAAAATTAAAGGGTTTATTCTCATTATTTAACCTTAACTGAAAATATATTCCCATTTAATATAGTGAGTATGGTCAGGTTTAATTTCTTATAGTTATTTGAGCTTTTGAATCACATTTTTAAAGGTAAAAGAACATATATATAGTTCTTGGTATAGTATCTATTTATATTTAGATGTCCCCTAAAACTTTTTTTGGTGTGTATTGAGAAATAAAATTAGATGATTACTTTAGAAAAGAGAGAATGTAATCTAAAGGATCAACATTTTCCATTATTAATTCCATTAAATTTTGATTTTCAAGTATTTAATTTCAATATCTTTTAATTTAAAAATCTTGATTCTTTATTGAATTTTTTTAGTTTTTAACTAAAACTAAATAAAAAATCTCTAATTTCAAAAAAAATCCAACAATATAAAACAAAAGCCATAGTTTGAGTCTTAAATTTATCAACATCTCTAATATACAACATAAGGGACAAGTTTTTTCATTATTTAAGGGATAAATGTTTTGATCTCATATCCCTAAAAAATATATACTATCATTTTTTTTCATAAAGATTAAGAAATTGAGACCCATAACTGAAAACTTGATTATCCTTCGTCGGGACTACTTCCAATCCAACTCTTGATGGATCACATTACAATTTTTAATAATGACCTGGATAAAGTGAGGCTATGATCAATGTTGTATTTAGTTTCTATTTATACTCATTAGATTTTCATTAATAAGATTTATACCATAAAACTTCACCCCTTTCTTGTTTCGTTCTATCACCAGTGCTGTAAATCTAGATAATTATTGAATAAATCTCTAGTATGACCAAGACAAACCAAAAAATATATGGATCTCAAAACAATTATTGGTACACTCCCATTAATCCACTCCTCTACCCATCAAGGGATCTATAGATACACCAGCCTCATATATGACTTGACCTAAGAAGTGTGCCTAGTCAATCCCAAAATGGAACTTTGAGAACGTGGCATAAAGCTGATTATCCCGAAGTATTCTCAAGAAGTTCTCTATGTGTCACATGTTCTCATTTCCAAAAATATATTAAATGAGAATATCATCAACAAAATTGACAAAAAATATTCCCAGATATGGATGGAGTACCTGAGTCAATAGGGACATAATTTTTTTAGTGTGTTCGTCATACCAAAAGACATCACCACGTACTCGTACAAACCATACATGATACTGAATGATGTGAAGTCTATTTTTGAGACATCTCCATCAGCTAGTGATGACCAGATCTCAAATAAATCATATAGAACACTTATTCTATCTTAAACTGATTAAATAAATCATCAATACATGAATGTAGATATCTATTATTGAACATCAATCAGTTCATCTTTTTATATTTCACACACAATATCAAAGATCCATATCCCATATTAGTGAATAGTACTAGATCACCCCATGGATATGTACTCGTCTATATAAATTCCATCACTTACAATTCATTTACCTGATCCTTTAGCTCCCAAATATCTCCATGATCCATCTGATAAGGTGGAATGGAAATAGGATATAGACCAACCATGAGATCAATAGTGAACTAAACCTCTCTCGTGGATGGAATGCTGATAAATAATCAAGAAATACATCCTATAATTAATCTACAATTAGAGAAAAGATTTCCTGTTTCACCCCACACCCCCCATCATCCAACAGAAGACTATAAACCAAAAATATAATCCCACCCAACTGATAATGGTCATGTCTTACATGTCCCGCCTATAAATACCACTCTCTATCATGGACATAACTTCCACCCTAAGTATATATAAATGAAACCCATAAATAATAATAAAACAATGTAGACCTAAAAAGGTACTAACCAATCAACATTTATAATCAAGTAAATATTGTTAATCCCTAGCAAAAATAAAATTTACAGGAATCTATGGCCACTAATCACAAAGGTTAATTCCCTGCATCCTGAATTCCATCTGATCATACACCTAATGGTGGATCAATCATCCAAAATCTCTATAAACAATATATTGATAGTTCTATGAAATCAAATAACTGAGAAAATATGACCACTTATTCTACATTGGTTTCAAATAAGATAGTTGGTAAATTAGAATCCACTAAAATAATACCCCACACAATATATGGTCAAACATATTGGTCAATAAGAGATGGATGAACAACATGAAACTGTCTTATTCCTTATATCATATCTCTTGTTTGTGTCCCTTAGGAATAAAAACTCATCTATAACTGCTACCCCTATACCTTGGAACCACGTGCTCTACCCCAACCCAAATGGTCAGTGGAGCTCAAGCTTCCAGCCTTCAGCACCATCCCCAATCCAAACATGGATCCTTTTCCTGATCCTCTATCCCCGAAAAATTACTGGAAATCCTTGAAGAACCTCCATAGGTGTCCCATCCTCTTATATATTTAGTACTAAATACATTTTTTATCTCACCAACTATGTTCATGACTGAGCCTACCACACTGATAGAACTCCACAAAACTATAACTAATAAGAGGAAGAGATGATTTGGTGCATTGAATAATCTGTATGTTGCTACTCATGAACTTTCACATTAGATAAGATATTATTGGTGTATATTGAGGATAATCTCTCTCCATATACAGTACAACTCCTTACAAGATCAATTAGAGTGGTTCAGACATGACTTACCTCGACACTATAAGAGTATATATGTAATTTAGCAGTATAGTAGCCGCTCAATAGTGCCCTGGCTCAAGGAGCCACATGGCCATAAGTGTGTTTCCCCATACAGTAGAGGCTTCCAAATAATGTCAATGGAATTATATGTCACCATTAGAATATTATACAGTAATATTATAGTAATAATATATCCGAAATAACTAAAACCACCATATCATAATTTGAAACACACACTCAAAAAAACACATTTCTATAATAAATGTAACATTATAAATAATACAATCATACAACATAAATATGATTCAACCAGTCCGATCACATATAAAAAATAAATTAAAGAAATGAAATACACAACAGTGCTAAATACCATCCCAGAGCCTCATCAAACCTATCTCTAAATACTCATTGTGTTCCCTCATCCTAATACATTACAAAACCTATGGTATGACCTTTAAAGTGGACATCAACCTTAAACATTCCCCAATATTCCCATGAAGGGTGTATAAAATATATCACAGTTGGTCTCACTAAGTTCCCCTAATATACACCATTATATAATTGTCTTCATGAGGAAAATAAAAATATTAGAAAGGGCATAAAATATCATGTGCTAGTAAGGTCACTATGACTCTGTGTGCATTGGGTCATTGTGTGCTAAAACTCACAACATGACACCTGATAATACCTTATTTATCACCATTATGGAATAAATTCATCACCTCATGCAATAAAATGTATCACATCCCATACTTAATGACTTGGGGTAGGTTGTCCCACTGATTCTTGACCTATACACAAAGGAATAGGGTATGGTCCGATGTCGAAGTCCTGGATTTTCCCTTATCACTGAAAGGAGGTTGTCTATCAATCCCAAACTTCTACTATATTACTAAAGGTAGGGCCTCACATCTAAGTTAGAACCTCTACTATCCCACTCTAGGTAGGTTCCATCATCTATGCCTCAACCGAACCAACCTTCCCACACAAGACTATCCATCACCTCAACCAGTACTATCTCAGTCAAGGTATGGTTTAGTTATCACCTTCTCACTCAAGATAAGTTCATCAAGTATCATGTTATATCTTCTTATTAATGGTATTCCCAAACATCATAAACACTAGGATACCATCTCCTCATAGTGATCCTGTAAATTCTTCATCACTCATTTCAAGGCTAGGCCTTAGGATACACATCACCAACACTAGAATCTATCTTCCATCATGGAACATGAGATTACTAAAAGGTATGTGTACCTTCAAAAAATCACAAGAACCCTCTATCTAGTTCAATTATTTTATGATATATCCCCTCATATAAACCTGCCTCACTGTCCATCACACCTATCGACTCACTACCTTTGATCATCTTGGTGTCAACTCATTGGTACTATTTCATATCTAACAATGCATAATGTTTATCATGATCATATTCTCTTCTTAATCTATACCTCAATAATAAATTCCACATACTCGAACAATTCCTCCATTTACACACTACTACAAACACGGCCTTTATCAGCGCTAAAAATGGCATTTATCAGTGCTAGAAAAGCGCCGATAAAGCCAGCGTAGATAAAGGGGGGGTCCCCTTTATCAGTGCTCCGAAAAGCACTGATATAGACCCCTTTATCAGCGCTAAAAAAAGCGCTGATAAAAGGGGTCCTATATCAGCGCTTCCTTTATCAGTGCTTTCGTTTTAGCACTGATAAAAGTTAAAAAAATTTAAAAAAAAATTAAAAAAAATTAAACATATTGTCAATTGGGGGGGCTTTTATAGCGCTTGAACCCCCCCCCCCCCTTTTACAGCGCTTTTCGGCCCCTATACAACACCCCACGCACCCCCCCTCCACCCTTTAACAACGCTTGCTCCAATATTCCCCATGCGCGCGCACCCCTGCCTCCACCAGGATTTGAACTCGAGACCTCCCCCTGCGCGCCTAAGCCCTTACCACTACTCTATTTTGATTTGCTTTCCAATTCATGATATCTATATATATATATATATTTATATATTTAGTTATATTTATTTGTATAGTAATATATATTTATATTAATATATATAGTTATATAGTTATATTATAATATATATATATAGTTATATTATAATATATATAGTAATATTAATATATATATATAGTGGTATTAATATATATCTATATCTATATCTATATATATATATATATTTAGTTATATTTATTCGTATAGTAATATAGATTTATATTAATATATATATATATAGTTATATTAACATATATATAGTTATATTAACATATATATAGTTATATTAACATATATTTAGTTATATTAACATATATATAGTTATATTAACATATATATAGTTATATTAACATATATATAGTTATATAAACATATATATAGTTATATTAATATATATTTATATAGTTATATTAATATAGATCTATAGTGATATTAATATATATATTTATGGTGATATTAATATATATATATATATATATATATATATTAATACTAATATATATATATGTAGTTATGTTAATATATATATAGTTATTAGATTAATATATATATAGTTAGATTAATATATATATATAGTTAGATTAATATATATATATATATTGTTAGATTAATATATAGGTATATAAATATTCATATATTGGTATTTTAAATAAAATGGATATTAGTTATTATTTAGATAAAGCTAATATATTTTATATGTAAATATGTTTAATTATTTATTTAAAAAATTTAATTTTAAGTGCGAATATATAAAAAATATGTACATATAGTTATATATTTGATTATAAATAGCAGTTCATTATAAAAAAGGATGAAATTTTAAAGACATAATATCAATATTAATGTAATACCTTGGAATAAATTCAGTCCCCGCCAAGAAAAGCCAATAATATCCACTTAAACGAGTTTGAAAATCCACAAAATGTTAAAAAATCTGGGTACCCTGACCAAAAACTCAGTTTTGGAGGCCTTCTGGGCCTCTTTTGGCCTCGAAAAACGCTTGACCAGGGTCTCCCCAGGTCACAACAACGTAAAGCTCATTGCAGGCTTCGATTTGATATGTGGTAGAGCTCAAACGGACACCCGGATCAAAAGTTATGGGCGTTTGAAGTTTGAGTTGCGTTTTCAACATATTTTGGATCTTTTTTTAATTTTTTTAATGTTTTTTAGTCCTCAAATTGTTATTAAATGATTATTACTCCATAATGATTATCAAATTATTAATTAAATTTTTTTAAATTTTTTAAGAAGTCATTTTCACTAAATATCTTATATATTAAGTATAATAAGTGTAAATGTACATTTATAATTATCTAAAATATATTTAAAAATTATATATTATATTTATATAACAATATAAATATATTTATATATTAATATATTAATATATTTTTAAATTTCTTTTTTGAAGTCGACCCTTTATCAGCGCTAAAAAAAGCGCTGATAAAGGAACCCCTTTATCAGCGCTGATAAAGGGGGTCCCTTTATCTACGCTAAAAAAGCGCTGATAAAGGGGTGCCTTTATCAGTGCTTTTTCGTTAGCACTGATAAAAGGGGGCGCTGCGAAAAAACTGTTTTTGTGGTAGTGACAATACTCACTCAATTCCCATATCACATCACTATTGGATGGGATCTTAGTCACCTCAATCAAATTAAATTTCTATCTATCACACCCTACCATTACCTAAAGGATAATCCTCCCTCATAGAAATCACCAAGAGTCAAATATGCCATAAAGAGGGTGCTTCTCACAAAGTGTGAGAAATATGAGCATCTCACACACGACACTAGGCATTAACCTCTTATATTATCCCAAATAACCATAGGGAACTCACCTAGACTTTCCATGTGATGTATCACATCCCTAGACCACCCATGGACACTTTTCAACATAACTATAACTTCTTACCCATAGAAACATATCCCTCAAGTGATCCTAAAACACTCAAAGTGATAAACTACAATTCTTCTACCCCAAGGAGTCTCAATTCCACCTTATCTCTTCTCTAGGGTACTATTAGTTCCTATCCCTCTACATGATCCCATGAAACATGGTTATACGTAAGTAATCACTCATTGCTAGGAATTTTTTTTTTATAGGGTCCACCTAGCTCCATGAAGAAGTTTTCATCCTATCTAAACTTCAAAAAACCTCAATCATTCCATTTTATTCTTCATACAAGCTCATACCACCACTCTTGCTCCTATCATGCACCATATGACATAAATAATTATTTATAAAAAATTATAATATGGAAACCTAAATTTTTAATACATTGATTTCTTACATAATTCATTAAAAAACTATTACATTAATAACATCGAAGGACCATATTGAGGTTTAGTGTCTCGAGAACTATGTACATAATATATGGATTATATAAAAAAAATAAACATGAACTTTATTTAATCCTATTGAAAGACTCCTTTATTCATTCATATTAATTTACCTCTCTAGAAGTAATTTCTTAGGTACAAACGCTAATAGAAAAGGATAATCATAAATCCCTGTAAAGGATTAATAAAGGAATATAACATGATCGATCATCATGGATAAAACATCAAGCATAAAAATCAATAATAATAATAATTTCATCATAAATAAGATTTAAATGTGGGTAATACAAAAAAAATGATATCTTCATAAGAATATCACCAAGGTTCAATACAAATGTGTCATGTAACATATTACTAAGGTTATTCACCAAGGTGTCATAAAATATGTCATCTCTAGAGATTAACCATTTACAAAATGAAATGGATAAATATTTGGTTGCAACCTTCATGTGAATTAATTCAAGTCTTCTATATATATCATAATAAATCATTTCATCAATAACTCATGTAAAATAAAAAATGGGTCTGATAAAAATTCATTGAGTACATAAATGTTTAAAGACTTGAAATTTGAATCATTTTAACCCATGATATAAGGGAATGAGGGTTTCATAAAAGAAAATTACAAATAAATTAATTATAATTACATTCATATGTATTTATAGATTTATATGAATAACTTCGAATTAAAATATTGTTGTGTATTCTAAACATAAAAAGAGGGGCATGGAAAATCTATAGATCATTTTGGAATCATGAAATATATTCAAATTTGTTTATGTAATGAGATTAATTAGAGAGAATGGATGTATTTGAATGATATAAAAACATTTTGACAGTGATAGAATGATCATATCTTCAGGATAACATAATAACTTTGAAATTTCAAGGCTGACTACAAATAATTTACTTGGATAAAAAAGAGTAATAGAATATATTACTTTACAAGAAATATTTATAAAGCTTTAGGATAGTTACAAGAAACCATAAATACTCTTTAGAGTGGATATAGAGTAAGAAAATGATTGTAAATTTATTATTAATTGATTTGGAGTGAATGAAATGTGGTGGAGAGGTGGGTGTTTAAAGGAAATGTGGAAGGATTGTTTATTAATTTTCAAATGTAATACTTGGAAAACTAGGTTGTGGAAAATGGAAAATCATTGAATTGCCCATGTATTTTTATCATTTTTTATGAAATTAAGGTGTTTTTTTCATGTTTGAAATTCATAACAAAACTTCAATGTTTTAAAATTATTTTGGCATATGAAGATAATTGTTTTCCACAAGACATTGTTTTTAAAAGCATAATTTCTTCTTCAGAATTTGGAAAGTTATTTATATGTTTAGAAAATCAGTTTAATTCTTTAAAATACAATATATTAGAAAAAATTATTATTGAGAATTATTTATTATTAATTATTATATTACAATTACAAATTTAATAATTTATAAAACATTCCAAAAACATAAAATTGTATTTTGTTACTTTTCGCTAAAAAATAAAGTATTTTAAAAAATTATAAAAAAATAATCATAACTTAATTGTTATATGATGATTCCAAATATAATTTTTATTATATTAATATAATTTTCCAAATATTAGAAAATTGAATTTAAAATAAAAAATCTTATTTATTAAAAAATAACAGTTTTTATGGCATAGTCAACTTTCTAACACTTTTAAAAATTACCTATCACATTATAAAATTATATTATAATTTATATTTAAATGATAATGATTTTTGTTAAAATTTCAGGAATATTTATTTTATTTATAATATGTAAGAACCCGGTTTTTTCTATGAAAGACTTTGGAATATTCTAGATGTTATTCCAGAGCAGTACCTTCAGACGGTGTACGATTCCAAGCCCCAGTGTGGCCAGAATTAAATTTTCAGTGCGTTCACACTGGGCACACCAAAAAAATGGGATAACTCCTAAACGGTGTTTCAGATCAGAAATATGAGTGTACGGATTGGTCCAAAATGGGGTGTTTACCCAAGGAATGACAAGAAACATGTCAGCACGGGACGTTTCGACCCCTCGCTCGCTTCTGGAACGTTAAATGAATAAATTAAATAAATAATTCATTCATTTAATGGCTTAACTCAAGTATCTCTTAAACGGTAGCTCATATTGGGAAACTGAGGGCACAGTTGAGTCTGGAACGTGTCATTTACCCTAGGAGGAGTGTAACCTTCACGGGCACGGGCCCTCTATGAAAAATGCCGCCAGGGGCGTTTTTGTAATTTAGCAGCCTCAGACTTTATATTTTATAACATTCGAACTGAGGATCAGATTAAAATTCTGAGACCGCCATTGTTCTTGAGAGGTGGTTTTTATCCTAGGTGAGGCTTAACCTTTACCCTGTCATGAGTTTCGGATGTGGGTCCTTTCGTGGGTGCATAAAAAATATTAATTAAGTTAATTAATTAGTATCTCCTGCTTAAACCAAACTCTCCGCATCTCCCTCATTTGAATCCCCTGAAGAATCCCTCTAACCCTCAACCTTCTTTCCCCCTCCTCCTCCGATCAAGATGGGAGCGGCGGCGGCAAGGCGCGGAACGTGCGGCGAAGCTCCGGGCTACGCCCTCGTGGGTAGGCGATATTCATTTTGAGTTTTAAAACCCGAAACCCTCTTTAAATTGAAATAATAGTGTCGTTATGCTATTGGAATATTGAGATAATGTTATGGTTGTGAAGAGGCTGATCTGAGCTCCCCAACACACTTTTCGGATAAAAAATCCGAGTTCTGACGAGTCTGGGGGCATCCGTCGAAGGTTGTGGGTTTTGGGGAATTTTGGGTGTTTTCCATCGATTTCAGCTGGATCCAACAGCAGTCCGGCCATCCCAGGTGACGGCTCCATGGCGGCTCGAAGCAGCAGGGTGCGGCTCGGGCTTCTTTCGGCGGAGGCGGTCAAGGGCATCGGTGAGGCGGTCGGGGCTCGCGGTCGAGCGGAGTAGCGGAGGCACTGGGTCAGCAGGGGTCGTCGCAGAGGAGGCAGGTGGAGGCGCTCGAGGTCAAGCGGTGGCGCTGGCGAGTGGAGGCGGCACGCTGCAGGTCTTCGGCATCATGCGGCGACCTCGGGGGATCAAGGACCCGCATACTGCGGGTCCTATTGGCGCGACATGGAGACCGGCTTCGGCCAGACTGCTGGGAATAAAACCGGACCCGAGGCGGGTTCGGTTCGGTTGGAGTGGGTCGTGTCCAGCAGGTCGCGGCGGTTCGGATCAGGCCGGCCGGGGTGAACCGGCCTGGTTGCCCCCCTTATATTCGAGGGGCCGTAATTTCCAAACGGCGAGTCCGTTTGACACTCCGTCTGTGACTGTAGGACCGTATCGATGAGTTGAACTTTTTGGGATAGCCTCGGGAATTTTTAATTCCCGAGACGAGGGCCTCGGTGGCGTGTTATGCCTTTAAGCGGATTGACATTTTCCCGCGGGTTCATGTTTTGAGGGGCGTGGACGCATCCGGCATCTGATTTGAGCGTCCTCAGTGGTGTTGGGACCCTGGCATCGAGACGAAGTCATCCAAGGGGTTTTTGGGGATCAAAGCCAGAGTTGAGGCATGGGCCCCGTGGCTCGTCTTTCGATCTGCGTGCAGCGCTTTGTAACATTTTCATCAGTCATCCGTTCGGGGCGTGAGGGTAGTCGATTTTGGATGTTTTTCTGAGGGCATTACAATGGTACAATCCACCTGATTTAATTATGCACGGTGGTGCGGGCCCCATGGGGGGCTGTTTTGGGAGTTGGCGGTGATTTCCAGCTTTATCACCGGGTGTTCATTTTGGAAAAGTGAATAGTCAATCTTGTGTACATTTTCGAGAGGATCGCAATGGTGCGATCCGTTCGTTGTGATTTGGGATCAGGGTGTGGGTCCCACATAGAACTGCTCGTGCGCAGTTTGACCAAATGCATCCTTTTCTCCGGATATCCGTTCCGCTCAAGTGAGTATTCCTTTTGACATGTTTTCCCGAGGGGATCACAATGGTGCGATGCGCCCGACTGTTTTCGGGGCCGAGGCTCGAGAGCACGGGACACCATTTGGGAGTAAAGTGGTGTTGGAAACTTTTCCATCAGATATCTGTTTAAGGCGAGTAAATAGTCTATCTCTCATGTTTTTTCATGAGGATTACAACGGTACGAACCGTTTGGATGTGAGAGGCCCCTTTAGAGACCTCATTTAAAAGTGGAATCATGTAACGTGCTCCGGTGGTGGTTCGTCCTACTGTGTTTGTAGCAGAACCCTAGCGTGTGATCGCATGCACTCTTGTGTGAGTGAAGTAATTCTTGAAGAGTTGTAGTTGGCTGGGCCTGGTCCGATGAGGTTGTAAGTTGGAGTTGTTATGTTTACACCTTTGCGTTGACGTTGGGGGATGTGTGCACGTTAGCCTTTGGGCTAGAGACGTGGCATACTCTTGAGGTATGTGATAACACTGAAAGGTACATGTGGATGTTTGTACCTGAGAACGTTTGTGCACTTGGTTGGGGTTGACTTGGGGCCACACGTCGTGTGGGACCCATGTGTGTGTCGTGTTCTTCTTTGTGTACCTTTGACCTATCGCAACGTAGTGGGTCCCTCTGTTCTCGATTGTTGACCAGTAGGGTTGAGTTTTCCCCTAGTTATGTTCTCGTTTTTTGACCAGCAGAGTTGAGTTTACCCCTGGATCTGTTCTTGTTTGTTGACCAGCAGGGTTGAGTTCCACTGGTTCTGTTATCGTTTGTGGACCAGCAGGGTTGAGTTTCCCACTAGTTTTGTTCTCTTTTGTTGACCAGCAGGGTTGAGTTTCCCCCTAGTCCTGTTCACGATGGTTTCAACCAGTAGGGTTGAGTGGTTTCCCCTGCTTCTGTTCTTGATGGTTTGGCTGGCAGAGTTTCTTCGTGTCCCCTGGTAGAGTTCTTGTGGATTCGGTGTGACCAACACATTACGCGGGCATAGATCCTCTACCCAGGAGGTTGTTTTCAGTAGGGTTGGCAAGAAGGTTGTTTCCAGCAGGGCTGGCCAGTGAGGTACCATCCAGTAGGGATGGCCAGTGGGGTACCATCCAGCAGGGGTGGCCAGTTGTACCATCCAACAGGGATGGCCAGAGTAGTACCATCCAGCAGGGATGGCCAGTGAGTTACCATCCAGCAGGGATGGCCAGTACAGCGGTGTTCACTGAGTAGTACCATCCAGCAGGGATGGACAGAGTAGTTCCAGGTTTACCTTTAGTGGGGTAGGGCAGTGGTCCCCGTTGCAGGGCTTACCTCTAGCGGGGCTGGGAAGTGGTCCCTAATGCCGGGTTTACCTCCAGTTGGGCTGGGAAGTGGTCCCCGATGATGGTTCCGAGCCTCCCTCCAGTGGAGTACCCTTTTACGGGACTGGGCATTGGGACTCATCGACAACTTTAGCATGGTCTCCCTCTAGTGTATTACCCTTTTACGGGACTGGGAAGTGTGGCTCCCGTCGACTCTTGTCGGGTCTCCCTCCAGTGGGAACCCCTCAACTTCCAGGGATTACCCTCCAGTGTGGCTGTGCAGGGGGTCTCCTGTCGAATTTGAAGAGACCTCTCGACTGTGGTGTAGTGACGAGGTGTGTTTGATGTTCCCACAGAACTCTCAAGTACGATGGGTGATTTCCCCACCGAGACACATCCTTATGACATGACCAAAAAGCGTGCGGGTGAGTTAGTGCCGCCCAAAGTGGATAGTGTCATGGTTCGGGGATTTGAGCCCCTTGACTTGCAGTTTGGGGTAGATGTGCGAGATACTGGGCATCGATGATGTTTAATTTTGGGACTGTTGGCTACTCACTTTCATGGGCTAATATATTTGATGATGATCCCCTTAAAATCTTGTTCGGGCTTCCTGACAGAGCATATATATATGTATATACCTTGTTCCATTACCCACTTCTTGGGTTTTAGTTACTCTCTTTCCAGGAGAGGCAAAGACGCGTGGGGTATTCCATGTGCTTTATTTGTCTAGCTTCGTGTGGTTAGATGAGTTTACTCTCCTGCTATAGGTGATGAAGACTTGAAGAGAAGTTCATCTTCTCAATGTTTCCAGGTCCTTGTGTCGGGACGAGTCTACCTCCTTTTTCTTGTGGGGTTGAGCAGGACTCTCTGCTATTACTATTTACTGCAATCTCGGTTGTACTCCTTTACTATTCCTTGTTCGATCTACTGCTCACCCTTCGGTACCTTCTTTGTTGTTCCCTTGAGCCTTTGGGGTATCCTACTGAGTAGTTTTATACTCACTCTTGATTGTTCTTTGCCCGCACTTGGCGTGCCCTTGCAGACGATGGACAGGTTGGTCATGACATCAGTGGATCTTAAATGTTCGAGATCTTGGACCGCGTGCGGTGGTCGTAGTCAGGTCCCCGGTGGGGGACCCTTCCAGTTGTTTTTCTTTTGTTTACCTGTTGCCGGGTTTTGGAACCTTTTTTGGTTGGGCACGTGTTTTTTCCTTTTTCTTTTCAGTTTACCTTCAACACTTTCTTTGTACTATTTAGAGGTTGATGCACGTTGTGGTTTATTTATAGCAGTTGGTACATTGCTTTCCCTTTTACTCTGCACTTTTTCATTGAGTGCGCTACGTGTGTGTGTACAGGTACTTAGGCAAAGGCCTCCCTGATTTTTTTAGCCTTCGGCGCTGGTCGCCAGCCCCTGGCCTATGGAGGCGGGCTTGGGGTAGTTGCATCTCGAGCCCGGGTAGGGTCGGGTCACGATAGAGTGGTATCAGAGGGAGGTTTGTTCCTTGGGATGTTGTTCGGACATCCCTAAAATAAAAGGAATTGGTTGGGATTTAGGGAAACAACGTCAACGTGTCTCGAGAGCGGCTCTCAGGCTAGGTAGTCCAGTGATGGTGCGGCGGCCGTTGTATCTATTCAGCAGGACCCTGATAACCCCCTTGTCAACTCTACATGATGAGACACCCATTTCAGGTAAAAATTGGTTTGTGCATCACATAGAATTGAGTCTTTGACTGTCCTTCTTGAGTCAGCTCCCAATTATTGGTGTGATATACATATATGCTCATCTGATCGCGACACTCCTTGATAACATTCAGGATGTCTCCGCGAAGACAGGCAGCCAGGATACCAGCTTTGGTGCATGATGAAGACCCTATGAGCTACGAGGCCTCAGTCTAGGACCCATCATGCGAGCCCCTTTCTTAGGGTGGGCCGGTAGCAGCACCCCCACCTGTTGAGTATCAGACAGCTTCAGTAGAGTAGACTGAGCTTGAGCGCAGGTTTAGCGTGCTCCGTGAGTTCCAGTAAAAAAGAATGTTGAGGATCGGTGGTGATCCAGACCCTCAGGAAGTAGAGGTTTGGATTGGGATAGTGGTTTTTCTTTTCAGGCTTGTACAGATGCCGACAGATCTTATGGTGGATTTGGATGCCAGCCTTTTCCGTGGAGCAGCTTGGAGTTGGTGGAGTCTGGTGACTCTGTTTCTTGACGATTCATCGCTTCCATAGGGTGACATTTAGTTTTTGTTTTGTGAGGAGTTTTTCCCTCCTACGTACACTCCATTCGGATTCAAGAGCTCCTGCAGTTTTAGCAGGGAGGGATGGCGGTGGATGAGTACACAGCTAGTTTCACAGACCATACACGCTTTTACCCGGACTTGGTCCACGACGACAACTTCCGAGCGTGGAAGTTCGAGCAGGGTCTCCGCAAAGAGATTTGTGCTATCATAGTACCCTTGTGCATTTCCACATATCATGGGGTGCTAGAGTTGGCGCTGGTGGCAAAGATCTTCCTGTCATGTTCTACAGTTGGTGGTGGCAGTAGGCACGTTGGAGCCGAGACGTCTGCCGCAGCTAGTGGGCATCGGCATGTAGAATCTCGACGCAGGTGGCTTTCTGATAACCGGACTTAGGGGCGTGGTCGTACACCACAGTGGAGCCAGAGGGCACCAGTGTAGCCCAGATAGCACTGGTTCTATGCTTGCGACGGGCAAGGTCACTTTGCATGGGACTGCCTAACCAGGAATATAGATAATATCGGGCAGGTAGTGGGTGCACCACCGCGGCAGAGGCAACGCTATGATCTGAGTAGCGCCCAGAGAGGTGGTGCTAGAAAAGGAGCGGGAGGAGCTGGTAGTGGGGGATGACTTTACGAGGTCTTCCCATCACCACTAGGTGATCCAAGTCAGGATCTAGGAGCTGACAATTGGGACCACGGATAGCCGCGAGCTTTTGATGTCTACAACCCTGCAGAGCATGTGGTGATAAGATCTACACTCTACACATCTTCTACTTTTACAAGTAGAATTGTTAGACTCTGTGTGTGGAAGATTTTTCTCCCTAATCCTTGTTTGAGGTGTTACCAGGGTGATTTTGGGCGTTGATGTAACCCTGTGTTGGTAAGGTAAAAGGCATGGGCCCTTTTTCATTAGTCGATGGTGTCTACTCATTCGCTCTCCGAGCATGTAAGAGAGTCTGGTTCGTGGGACATCAACTGTGAAATCTTGTGTGACTAGATATCCTTGGGCGTTTCACCATATAGATATTCTGAAGGAGGGAATCACTGGGCTCTGTCCCAGGTCCTAGTGGTGATTCCAATCGCGACGTTCGACATATGGGTTTGGTCGGGGAGTTGATCTACCCCA
This sequence comes from Viscum album, assembly GCA_963277665.1. Taxonomy (NCBI): domain Eukaryota; kingdom Viridiplantae; phylum Streptophyta; class Magnoliopsida; order Santalales; family Viscaceae; genus Viscum; species Viscum album. Next base: position 2,044,899,714 of record OY728136.1, read on the forward strand.
AGATCCTTCGGTCCATTTGAGGTCGTGTGAACGGATGGCGGGGTTCCCTACCGCCTTGCCCTAACCCCAAAGGTTGGATTGGGTGCAAAGAATCTCCCACGTGACTCACCCAAAAAGATGTGAGCGTGCTCCTATGCTTGTCATCGGCAAGGACAGACCTTGCGTGACCAGATCAAATCCTTTGGTCTGTGTGTGGTGATGCAGGACTGTGCAAGAGTTCTTCTGGGTACATGAGAGCCAGGTGTGGGCTTAGTACCATGAGTTGTTCCCTGGTTTTTCTTTTCGGGAAAGAAAATATTGAAAAAGGGAATGATTTAAGAACGCGGTTTTTTCTATAAAAGACTTTGGAATATTCTTCATGTTATTCCAGAGCAGCACCTTCAGACGGTGTGCGATTCCGAGCCCCGGTGTGGCCGGAATTAAATTTTTAGTTTGTTCAAACTGGGCACACCAAATAAATGGGATAACTCCTAAACGGTGTTTCGGATCACAATTATGAGTGTACGGATGGGTCCAAAATGGGGTTTTTTCCCTAGGAACGACATAAAACATGTCAGCATGGGACGTTTGGACCCCTCGCTCGCTTCCAGAATGTTAAACGGACAAATTAAATAATTAATTTATTCGTTTAAAGTATTAACTCAAGTATCTATTAAATGGTAGCATGGATTGGGAAAACAAGGGAACTGTTGAGTCCAAAACATGCCGTTTACCCTAGGAGGGGTGTAACTTTCGCGGGCGCGGGCCCTCTGTGAAAAATGAGGCCAGGGGCGTTTTTGTATTTTAGCTGCCTCAGACGTTAAATTTTTATAACATTCGAACAGAGGCTCAGATTAAAATTTTGAGACCTCCATTGTACTCGGGAGGTGGTGTTTACCCTAGGGGAGGCTTAACCTTGACCCTGTCACGAGTTTCGGATGTGGGTCCTTTCGTGGGTGCTTAAAAAAAATTAATTAAGTTAATTAATTTGTATCTCCTAGATAAACCAAACTCTCCCCCTATCCCTCATTTTCATCCCCTGGAGAATCCCTCCCACCCTCAACCTCCTCTCCCCCTCCTCCTCTGATCAAGATGGGAGCGGCGGCGGCAGGGTGCGGAATGTGCGGCGAAGCTCCGGGCTACGCCCTCGCGGGTAGGCGGTATCCAATTTGAGTTTTAAAACCCGAACCCCTCTTTCAATTGAAATTACAGTGTCGTTATGTTCTCTTAATGTTGATAGAATGTTGTGGTTGCGAAGGGGCTGATCCAAGCTCCACAACAAACTTTTTGGGTAAAAAATCCTAGTTCCGACGAGTTCAGGGGCGTCCGTCGAAGGTTGCGGGTTTTGAGGCGTTTTGGGTGTTTTCCGGCGATTTCAGCCGGATCCAGCGGCGGTCCGGCCATCCCAAGCGGTGGCTCCACGGCAGCTTGGAGCAGTAGGCGGCAGTGCGGGCATCTTTTGGAGGAGGGGCTGGGTCGGCAAGGGCGCCGCGGAGGAGGCCGGCAGAGGCGCTCACGTTCGAGTGGTGGCACTGGAAAGCGGAGGCGCTGCACGGTGGGACTTTGGCAGCAGGTGGCGACCTCGGGGGAGCAAGGACCCGCATAATGTGGGACCTGTTGGAACGATGCATAGACCGGCTTCGGTCGGTCTGCTGGGAATAAAACCGGACCCAAGGCAGGTCCGGTTCTTTTGGAGTGGGTCGCGGCCAGCAGGCCACGGCGGTTCGGACCGGGATGGCCGGGGTGAACCGGCCCGGTTGGCCCCCTTATATTCGGGGGGCCGTAATTTCCAAATGACAGGTCCATTTGACATGCCGTCTGCAGCTGTAGGACTGTATCGATGAGGAAAACCTTTCAAGATGGCCTCGGGAGTTTTTAATTCCCAATACGAGGGCCTCGGTGGCCTGTGACGCCTTTCAGCGGATTGACGTTTTTCCGGGGGTTCGTGTTTTGAGCGGCGCGGACGCATCCGACGTCCGATTCAAGCACCATCAGTGGCGTTGCGATCCTGGCTTCGAGACAAAGTCTTCTAGAGGGTTTTTGTGCATCGAAGCCATAGTTGAGGCATGGGCCTCATTGCCCATCTTTCGATCTGCATGCAGCGCTTTGTAACTTTTTCATCGGACGTTCGTTCGGGGCATGCGGGTAGTCGATTTTTGGTGTTTTTTCAAGGGCATTGCAATGGTGTAATCTGCCCGCTTTAATTCCACACAGTGGTGTGGGCCCCACGGGGGCTGTTTTGGGAGTTGGCGGTGATTTCCATCTTTATCACCGGTTACCGTTTTGGACAACTGAATAGTCTATCTTGTGTAATTTTTCAAGAGGATCGCAATGGTGTGATCTGTTCATTGTGCTTTGGGACTGGGGTGCGGGTCCCACGTAGAACCGCTCGTGCGCGGTTTGATGAAATGCATCTTTTTCTCCGATATCCGTTCCACTCAAGTGAGCAGTCCTTTTGACTTGTTTTCTTGAGGGGATCGCAATGGTGTGATGCACCCGACTGTTTTCGGGGCCGAGGCTCGAGAGCATGGGACGTCGTTCAGGCGTAAAGCGGTGTTGGCGACTTTTCCATTGTATATCTATTTGAGGTGAGTAAATAGTCTATCTCGCATGTTTTTTCACAAGGATTACACCGATATGAACCATTTTGATGTGAGAATCCCCTTTTGAGACCTCATTTAAATATGGAAGCAAGTAAGGTGCTCTGGTGGTGGTTCGTCCTACTGTGTTTGTAGAGGACACTTGGCGTGTGATCGCATGCACTCCCGTGTGAGTGAAGTAATGCATGAAGAGTTGTATTTGGTCGGGACTGGGCCGATGAGGTGGGAAGTTGGATTTGTTACGTTTACGCCTTTGTGTTGACGTTGGGGGCTGTGTGCATGCTTTCCTTTGGGCTGGAGACATGGCATACTGTGGGAGTATGTGAGAACGTTGGGTGGTACATGTGGATGTTTGTACCTAAGAACGTGTGTGTGCTTGGTTAGGGTTTACTTGGGGCCACACATCGTGTGGGGCCCATGTGCATGTCGTGTTCTACTTTGTGTACCTTTGAAATCTCACGATGTAGAGGGTCCCTCTGTTCTCGATTGTTGACTAGAAGGGTTGAGTTTTCCCCTGGTTCTGTACTCATTTGTTGACCAGCAGGGTTGAGTTTTCCACTGGATCTGTTCTCATTTGTTGACCAGTAGGGTTGAGTTCCCCTGGTTCTATTCTCGTTTTTGGACCAGCAGGGTTATGTTTCACCCTGGTTTTGTTCTCTTTTATTGACCAGTAGGTTTGAGTTTCCCCTGGTCCTGTTAACGATGGTTTCAACCAGTAGGGTTGATTGGTTTCCCCTGGTTCTGTTCTTGATGGTTTGGCTTGTAGAGTTGCTTCTTGTTCCCTAGTAGAGTTCTTGTGGATTCAGTGTGACCAACACATTACGCGGGCACCGATCCTCTACCCAGGAGTTGGTTTTGAGCAAGGATGTCCAGGAGGTTGTTTCCAGCAGGGCTGGCCAGTGAGGTACCATCCAGCAGGGATGGCTAGTGGGGTACCATCCAGCAGGGGTGTCCAGTTGTACCATCCAGCAGTGATGGCCAGAGCGGTACCCTCCACCAGGGATGGACAGTGGGTTACCATCCAGCAGGGATGGCCAGTACAGCGTTGTTCACCGAGCAGTGCCATCCAGGAGGGATGGCCAGACCAGTTCTGGGTTTACCTCTAGCGGGGTTGGGTAGTGGTCCCCGATGTCGGGCTTACCTCCAGCAGGGCTGGGATGTGGTCCCTGATGTCGGGTTTACCTCCAGCTGGGCTGGGAAGTGGTCCTCGATGATGGTTCCAAGCCTCCCTCCAGTGGAGTACCCTTTTACGGGACCGGGCATTAGGACTCGTCGACGACATTAGCTGGGTCGCCCTCTAGTGGATTACCATTTTACAGGACTGGGCAGTGTGGCACCCGTCGACTCTTGCCGGGTCTCCCTCTAGTGGTAACCCGTAGACTTCTACGGATTACCCTCCAGCGGGGCTGGGCAAGGGGTCGCTTGTCGACTTTGAGGAGACCTCTCGACTGCGGGGCAGTGATGAGGTGTGGTTTGACGTTACCCCATAACTCTCAAGTACGAGGGGCACTTTACCCACTGAGACGTGTCCTTGTGGTGCGACCTAAAACCGTGCGGGTGAGTCAGTGCTGCCCAAAGTGGATATTGTCAAGGTGTGGTGATTTGAGCCCCTTGACTTGCAGTTTGGGGTAGACATGCGGGATGTTGGGCATCGATGGTGTTTACTTATGGGACTGTTGGCTACTCACTTTCTTGGCCTGAGCAATGGGAAGGAGATCCCCTTATGATATTTTTCGGGTTTCTTAGCAACGTATATATATATATATATATGTATATAACTTGTTCCAGAACCCACTTCTTGGGTTTTGGTTACTCTCCTTCCAGGAGAGGCGAAGACGCGCGAGGTATGCCACGTGCTTTCCGTGTCTAACTTCTCGTGGTTGGACGAGTCTAGTCTCCTACTATAGGTAGTGAATACTCGACAAGAAGTTCATCTTCTCACCATTTGCAGCTCCTTGTGTCCGGACGAGTCTTCCTCATTTCACTTGTTAGGTTGAGTTGGACTCTCTACTATTACTCTTTACTGCACTCTCGGTTTTACTCCTTTATTATTCCCTGTTTGATCTACTGCTCACCCTTAGATACCTCCTTTGTTGCTTCCTCGAGCCTTCAGGGTATCCTACTGAGTATTTTTATACTCACCCCTACTTGGGCTTTTCCCGCACCTGGTGTGCCCTTGCAGACAATGGACAGTTTGATCGTGACTTCAGTAGAGCTTAGGAGTTCGGGTCCTTGGACCGCGTGCGGTGGTTGTAGTCGGGTTCTAGGTGGGGGACCCTTCCAGCTGTTTTTCTTTTGATTACCTGTTTCCAGGTTGTGGCACCTTTTCTGGTTGTGCATGTGTTTTTCCCTTTTTCTTTTCAGTTTACCTTTCACACATGCTTTGTACTGTTTAGAGGTCGATGAACTTTTTGGTTTATTTATAGCAGTTGGTACTTTTCTTTCCCTTTTACTCTACACTTTTGCATTGAGTGTGCTATGTGTGTCTGTACAGGTACTCAGGAAAAGGCCTCCCTGAGTTGTTTAGCCTTCGACGCTGGTCTCCAGCCCGTGGCCTATTGAGGTGGGCTTGGGGTAGTTGCGACTCGATCCCTGGTAGGGTCGGGTCGTGACATAATACATTAATTTATCATAAAAGTCAATATATTATCTAAAATTTTATTATATTATATTTTTATTCAAACGTATATTTATCTTATTCCTCTTATAATTGTGTTCATTTTATTAAATAAAATAACAATGAAAATAGATTTTAAGAAAAAACTATTTCATTTATAAAAAACTACACCTTTATAATATAATGGTCTATATACATTACCCTTTATTACATAGGAATATGCCCAAATCATAAGGTGTGTGATGGTGGTACTTTCATGGGGTGGCTCAACTATATTTATCTAATAGTGATCTACACTAACTTGAACATCTCCTATAATTGATTGTACTTGAGAATTACTTATTTATGATTTTCTTATTATTATTCTAGGTATAACACCATTCTTGCTACCTCCCTCTTATATTTTAATAAATAAGATTCAAATGGAATGATCCTACAAGTTAAGTCCATAATTTCATCTTCTTTCATCAATTATAATTTATCATTAGCCTTTATAAACACTAATTGTTGGGGTAAAATTATTTAAAATGGTAATAATTCCCAATGGTCATATTGACAAACAGTGATATTAACCAATGGTTATATAGACCAATGTTCATATTCTAATGACCACTTTTCCTTGTTATACACTATATATAATCCACCATTATTATACCACAACATTAATTACACTACTTACAATGGTTATCCACTTCGCTTAATAACATCTATTATATTCCTAAATCTTATATTTATTTTCAATATTTTTATTGTAGGAGTGATCTAGATCGTAGAATTCATTCCTATAGAGTTTACATTAGTGTGTACATTTTTCTTTTTATTTATCTCCATGTATTGTTTCTAGATATTATGTAAATATTAATTCATGATTTTAAATGTTCTAATTAGATGTTATAATCTTTCTATGTGACCATAATAAAATATTCATTGTAAAACAAGAGATCTTAATAACATAAAATAACTTTTTGGTCCATTAAATTATTCCCATATTAAGAAATTTAATTCTTCAAATTTTTGTCCTACCTTAAAAAAATTGGGGTTATTTTTTCTTCATCACTTCTTTGATATCCCGTGTTTCTTATTTGAACTTCGGATATCTTGACAAGACTTTCATGAGTCGAGTTTTCTTGTTTCACAACACTTATTTCCTTTTATGAAGAATAGTGATCAATTATTCATTATATGGAAGATAAAGTTATACTTCCATACCATTTGTGTCTACTATATGTGTAGGGTATGTCATATACTTTCTTAATAGGGACACATGGAAGATGTTGTGAAAATTAGAATGATTTAGAGGTAGTTCTACATAATATGAAACTACTCATATATGCTCTAGCATCTCAAATGGTCCAATGTACCTTAGAATCAATTTCCCCTTATTTTAAAACCTCATTCCCTTTTCCATAAAAATATTTTTTTGAATACATGATCCTAAACATGAAAATCTATGTATTTACTTCGACTGTTATAATGATTTTTTTTATTTTAGTGAAACCTTGATATGATTTAAGAGAACATGTATCTTATCCATTTTTTATTTAACAGTGTCTAGTCTGAATAGTTTTCCTTCTCCAACTTCATCCCATCATTTTGGAGTCCTACACCTCTTCCTATAGAGTACATAATAAGGATCCATTTGAATTCTATAGTGAAAACCATTGTTATGGGATAATTCAATAAGAGGAATATATTGATCCCAACTCCCTTAAAAATAAAATGATCATGATTATAACATGTATTCCAATGTTTAAATAGTCCTCTCATACTATCCATTAGTTTTAGGATGATATGTTTTGTTAATATTTACTTCAGTATTCATATACTTTTTATAGATATTCTAGAACATAAATGTAAATCACAAATCACTATCTGAAACAATTGATGGTGGCTCCCCGTAAAGTCTCACAACTTCCTAAATATATTGAGGAGTAAAGTGCTGAACTGAGAAATCTTATCATATGGTTATAAAATGGTCATACTTTGTTAATTAATCAATTATTAACCATATATCATTTTTTCCATTGGATTATATCATAAGTCCATAAATAAATTACATAGTGATATTATATTACTTACATAAAGGTATAAGTAGTGGTTTCATCACTCCATTGGGTAGTTTTCATCTATTATTTACTTACTAGAATACCCAACATCATTCAATGTAATTATAAATATCCCTTTCCATGTTATCACTCCAACAATTATCTCATAGATAATTATACATTTTGGTTCTTCTAAGATATATAGATAATGAAAATTTGTGAGCTTCATTTACTATATCCTTCATTAACTCTATATAAAATGGGAAACATAACCTTGTAATAGAATTTAGTACTTCTCCTTTTTCAACATTGAACATAGAAATTATTCCCCGTTAACATATTCTATCTTCTTTTGTAAATTAAAACTATCTCTTTGTGCTTTCTTGATCTTATATATAAATCATGATTGGAAAATAATTCGGTATGGGATTGATGACACACATTTCTTTATGAATTCAAAATACATCTTTATTGTCTGTGATCAATGGTTCTCATACAATCCTCATCCTCACAAGAACTCTAAGGTATTTCCTTCTCAACACATCAATATAATTTTTTCTTTTCAAGGGTAATAATGGATAGAAGAATCATATTCCTTAATAAGTTCTAACCATGTATTTTGTTAATGTTTAGTTTAGTTTATGTGAATATATACTTCAAACCATAGTTTTCATTGTACATATATCACTTATCCCCATAATGATAGTTCCATAATATATTTAATGAAAGGATAACTAAATCTAACTCTAGATCATGGTTAGGATAATTTTTTTATGAGGCTTTAACTGTCATGATGCATAGAAAATCACTTTTTTATTTTTCATGAGTATGCATCCTATTAATTTCATGCATGCATCATCATAAATGACAAATCCTTCCCCATCAGAGGAAAAATTTAGAAAAAGTTCACTAACTATCCTATTCTTCAGTTCTTTGAAACTTTCTCCACACTTCTTTATCTTGATAAAGTTAACTCTTCTTTTATGTTATTTGTCTAGTGGGTTATAAATTAAGGAAACTTTTCTCAGACACATTATATAGTATCCTACAAGACCAATGAAACTATAAATCTTAGATGCGGTTATAGTACATAGACACTCCTCTATGACCTTATTATTTTATTCATCCATTTTGAATCCTTCAAAAGTCAAAATGTGTCCTGATAATTTACTTATTATTTCAAGAACTAACATTTTATGAATTTACAAAAAAAACATATATTTCCTTGGAGTTTGTAATATGAATTTTAATCTTAATGCTCTTCATTATTTTTACAATATATCAGAATATCTTCATTAAATACCACCCTAAATTTATAAAGGTAGTTCATAACAACTCTATTCATCAAATCCATAAATATAGTAGGATAATTATCCAAAAAAGGGTATAAATACAAACACATATTGTCCAAATCATTTTTCAAAGACAATATTCGGGATATATAATTTATTCTCCATCATTTGATGATGGCCCTATTGAAGGTTAATCATGGAGAAGTATTGTTTCCAATGATTTTAGTCAAACAAATCATCAATACATAGAAGATGGTATTTTTTATTCATAGTAATCCCATTATTTTCACTATAATCAATGCATATGCACATTGATTCATCATTCATCTTTACAAATAGAATAGGTACTCCCCAATAAAACACACTTGGTCAAATAAAACCATTCTCCAATAGATCTTGAAGTTTTTTCTTTAATATATATAACTCCACATCTTCCATTTTATGGGGGGTTTTTAATATTATAATGGATTTTGGAATGAGTTAAATTGATAATTCAACCACTCCATTTGGGGGAGGTCCATGTACCTCTTTAGGGAACACGTTAATGCATTCCCAAAAAATGTTACATATTCAATCTTTATAATTTATATTTCTTTTCATTCTTCACCAATAATTTCCATAAATAATACAATAGTATGTGGTTCTTTACAAGACTCAGGTTGCGTTATCTCTCCTTTATAGATAATTATTGGTTTCACTTTTATGACAACTAAAATTAACTTGCTTCTATATATGATCTTGGAAATATATTTTGACAACCAATGCATCCAAAGTATTATGTTAAATTCTACTATTGGAATGATAATTGGGAATATGAAGATGTTTTACTCACAAAATTTAATAGAATAATCCCTATATAGAATTAATATTTAAAGAGTTCCTCTGAGAGTTTTAACCTAAAAATCTAATACCAGTAGTTTAGGGATTAATTTGATATTCCTTGAAAACTTGAATGATATAAAAAAATGTATAGAAGTAGAATCAAACAATGTACTTGATAGTTTTGTGTTTATTATGAGTATACCTTCAAAAAAATAATTTAGATCAATGAATTCATACATTGTGATTACAAAAGCAAGATGTTTATCTTATATCCTCAATTTGGTTTTATGGTGATTTCCCTCAATTATTTTCAAATTTGGACTTTGATTGTAAAAATTTCTATACTCTCCAAAATTGAAGGATTTCACGGAAGGTTGTGATTACACCATATTTCCTTTATTATTGGAATTAATATGTTGAGGCTCAACATATCCATGATAGTTTGGATCTATAAGTACATCTCTTTCACACTTATAACACATTGCACATCCTTACAGAAAATTCCCAAAATAATTATTACGACATTTTTGTTGAGTCAATAAGTTTTTCCATATAACTTTTCCATTCCTTCATGTTTGGTGGAGTTTTTTGAGTCAATAAGGTCTCTTTATGACTTTACCATTCATTCTTGTTTTAAACATCAAAAACACCTTATCTCAAAAAAAAATTAATTTACTCTATGTTTTTACTTCTATAAAGAAAATTTTCCTTCCCCAAGGAAACTCATCCTTACCATGTTTTTTATTGTTCATTATCTTATCTAAGTGTAAAATTCAGTTTCATATCTAAAACCTTGGAATCATATAATACTTTGATAAAGAGAATTCTGTTTTCAGGATCCGAATTTAGGTTCTGAGTCCTCCGAATTCAAACATCGATCTTTTCTGAGCTCTGACTCTGAGTTCTCTGAATTCAGACTCTGAACTTTTATGAGCTCTGACTCCGAGTTCTATGAATTATGAATCTGAACTTTATAAGTTCAGACTCTGAATTCTAATGAATTCTGACTCTGAAATTTATGATTTTTAACTCTGAGTTCTCTGAATTCAGACTCTGAACTCTTCTGTGTTCTGACTCTGAATTCTCATGAACTCTGACTCCGAACTTTGTAAGTTCAGGTTCCGAATTCTTGTAAATATAGATTCTAAATTTCCTTGAAATTTAGACTCTATAATTCTATAGAGTTCAGGTTTTGAATTCCTTATAAAACAGAATCTGAATATCCTTGTATTATAGACACCAAATATGTTTTTGGATAGACTCTTAACTTTTATTTTCTTACATTCAGAATATTTGATTTTTATTAAGTAACCATATTTTTTGCTTACACTTGTTTTTTTATAAAACGATTTCATGAATTCAGTTAATAACTAACCGTTGTTTGACTGACACATGTACAGGTCCCTCTACAATTCATGAAAAAATATGACTGTTGGAGGAGGTAGTCGACCGTTGGAGTTGTGCCTATAAATAGGAGCACATTTGAAAGAGCTCAATAATATTATGTGAATCTAGAGATCACATGTTGTTGAAGTATTTTTTTAGAGAGAGACTCTCATGCTTAGTGTGTACTGAAAATTTTGTTCGTAATTGCTTCGTGCGACTCCAAATGTTGTTGAGTACATTCGAGGGCTTCCAGTGATAGGAAGACAGAGGTGTCAACTACCTTGAAGTTTGAGGACTTCCTTGCTGAGAAAGACAGAGGTGCCGACTACCTTGAAGTTGAGGGCTTGCGGGGATAGCAAGACAGACTCCAATATTTGTACTGAGGGCTTATCCTAGTGTGGGTAAGATAGACTTTATTGAAAGTATAAATCAAGGGACCTTTATCCAAGGTTTTTGGATACCCTTCTCTTTGGGTTAAAAGATTTACTACTTATTACTTGTTTGTTTCAAGTTTTCCTTTGTATTTTGATTGTTGAGGAAAGTATAACTATACTATACTTCCTTATACTTGTACACTCTAATTTAGTTAGATTCTATATGCTTTAAGGTATAACCTTTATCTTTGTAAAATTTTGTTAAGTTTTATTTCCGTAATCACATTTCTAAAATTGATTTCTCGAAATCATATTTCTGGAATCAATCATGTGTGTAGAACTAGAGGTTTGTGAATTACTTTGTTTAACCCTGTTAAACATCTTCATCTTTAAAAGTTAAAAATAATTTTTAAATCATACAATTCACCCCCTCTTGTATTTTAAGTATCTACATCATTACTGATACTAAAATCAGTATTATTATGATCCTTCAGTTAGTTTTATTGGAGAATATCTTACTCCATACCAACCTATCAATTGGTATCATAGGGAGGTTCCCAATCTAAATTAATCTCACAATTAGATTTAGAAGTGAATTCATCCTATTCTTATTTTTGAAATCAGCTTTTTAGATTTACTTTTTCGAAATCATCTTTTCGGACTCATAAAGTTCAGACTCATTTTTTTGTTCTATTTTTTATTTGCTGAGGAATATTTTTTCTTGTTTAAAAATCTTATTATTAACATGTTTGTGTGGAATGTTTTTTTTCTTAAAGTTGACAGGAATCAATGTTAGTTCTATTGAAAACCTAAATCCAACAAGACCACCTATCTTTGATGGGAATGATTATGAATATTGGAGAGATCGTATGAAGACATTTATTTTCAATACTGGAGTAGACAATTTTTTCATGGTTACTGGAGGATATAAAATTCCTAACAAGGAAGTTAGTTCTTTCAACAACCAAGAAAAGCATGAATATCAACTGAATTATAAGGTACAGAATACATTTCTTTGTTCCATGACTAGATATATATATATATATAGCCAAATTTCATCTTGTAAAGCAGCAAATTTTATTTGGTAAAATCTTGAAGTTACACAATTTGGAACTTCCAAAGTTATTGAAACTAGAAGAGCCGTGATTAGATCTAAATATCATGGTTTTTTATTTCCTTAGAGAGAACCCATATATAAGGTGCAATAGATATTCATGACTATTGTCAACAGTTTACAATCTATGGGTGAGAAAGGATTAGATGATAAAGCTCTTGTGGATAAAATCATAGACATCGTGCCGAATGAATGGGAATCCAAGAGAACTGTTATAGATGAGAATAGAAAGGTTACTCAGATTTCTCTAGATGAAATTTTTGGAATTCTTCTTCAACATGAGACTAGAATGAAGAGAGATGTTGACAACATTAAGAAGAATAATGGGAATGGCAGTGTTGCTTTTACTACCACTTTGAATCATATGAAATCCATGACTTCTAAGAGAGTTAATAGATCTAAATCTAAGAAGATTGTTATACAATCTGAATCTACTGGAAGTGAATCTTCAAAAAATGAACTATCCAATCTTTCTCAAAGGATTAACAAGATATCTAGACAGAAGAACATTCAATCCTGATATAAGAAGAAAGAAATTAATGATAAGAAAGATTCATAAGTCAAATGTTTTGAATGCAAGAGAGCTATACATATAAGACCTGATTTTTCTATGCTTAAGAGAAAGGAAAGAAAGAAAAAGCATTTAGAGAGAAATAGAAATAATTACTACAAAGCTAATGCTAAGAAATTTTTAAAAGCTAATGACACCTGGAGTTCTAGTGGTGGAGAATCTTCAGATGAATCATCAGATTATGAATCTTTTGGATAGAAGAATCTTGGTTTAATAGCCAAACTACCTATTGAAATTCATTTCTTAATGGATAAGGTACAAATTGTTAAATATTTGACCAATGTATATTTTAATTCTAACTATAGTAATAATAAATATTATAACTCTTATGATGAATATTCCTCTTCTGATGGACTTGATACTCTACGTACCTATGAAAAAGTTCCTAGGTTCTCTAAGCTTCTTGAGAATGAGAATTCTAAAGTCAACAAGAATCATGATAAGAAAAATTCTAGGATTTCTATACCTAATATATAAATATCAGATCCTTTGAAAGATCTTGAAAATAATTTCCTTGATTTTAAAAGTATTTCAAAAAATCTTGAGAAAGTAAAATCTGAGAAGGATAAACTTTCTAAGGATCAACAAAAAGTAATTTCTAAGAAACATGTTTTCAAGACTAACTCTAGTACTAATGTTTTTGAAGATAAGAAGTTTTTTATCAGACTGAAGTCCGAAATTTTTTCCTTGAGGAAGTGTTTTTTAAACATTACCTTAGGTAAGAAATTTTTTGATAAAATTTATTCTCAAATCCGACCTTTAAGGAATAATTATGGTTTTGGTTATACTAGTTCTAAACCGATTCTTAGTAATAATTATTTTTTCCCTAAAAGTGATCCATTCTACACTAAGTGTTAGTGTGGTGGACACTGGTCAAACAATTGTTCCCTAAACAAAACCCAGTCTTTAGGATTTCATAAAGCCTATTTTTCTAAGAAAATGTGGGTGCCAAAGATTTTTCTTTCTAAAATTTCTGGATCCAAAAAATATTGGGTTCCGAAAGTCTAACTCTTTTATTTTCAGAAAAGTATAGAAAGTATCATAAAAATCCTTGGTACATGGATAGTGGATGTGCCCAAAATATGTCAGGTAACAAAAACTACTTTGAAAATATTATCAAGATGAAATGAGGGAAAGTAACTTTCGAAGATAATTCTAAGGGAGAAATTATTGGTATAGGTAACATTTTTCTTCATGAAAAAACTTTTATTTCAAATTTTTTGTTTGTTAAAGGTCTTAAGCACAATATCATTAGCATAAGTCAATTATGTGATGAAGGTTGCCTTGTGAATCTTAGGAATGACAAGTGCTTAGTACACAATTCCATGGAAGAATTCATTCTTTCTGCCAATTGGCAAGAGAATGTTTACACACTCAACTTAGAAGACCTTAGGATCCAAACCTACCATGCCATAGTGCAATGGAAGATCATTACTGGTTGTGGCATAGAAGGTTAGGACATTATAACCTTAGGAACCTATGCAAACACTCTATGAAAAGACTAGTTAAGGATCTACTAGATTTTAGATTTGATTCTTCAAAAGTTTTTTATCCTTGTCAATATGGCAAAAAACATAAATCAAGTTTTAAATCAGTCGGTGAAGTCTCAACCATTGATGCATTACAGTTAGTGCATATGGATCTTTTTGGTCCAACACAAACTAGAAGCACTCAAAGCAAATATTATGTATTTTTCTTAGTTGATGATTACACTAGATTTACATGGGTCTATTTTTCAGCAAAGAAATCTGAAGCTTTTTCTTATTTCAAAAGTTTTAGAGCCCAAGTTAAAAATGAGAAAAATATTCCTTTGATAACTATTCATAGTGATCATGGAGGAGAGTTTCAAAATAATGATTTTGAAACTTTTTATAGTAAAAAAGTCATTACTCATAACTTCTCAGCACCTAGAACACCTCAACAGAATGGTGTTGTTGAAAGAAGACATATAATTCTTCAAGAGATAACAAGAACCATGTTGAGTGAGTATTCTATAGCCAAACATTTTTGGGCTGAAGCTGTAACTACTGCTTCTTATACTATAAATGGAGTTTTGATTAGACATTTTCTTAAAAAAACTTTTTATGAGTTATGGAATGGTAGAAAACCTAGACATTACTACTTTAAGGTTTTTGGTTTCAAGGTATTCTTTCTGAATACTAAAGATAATATTCACAAATTCACCCCAAAATCTGATGAAGGAATTTTATTAGGCTACTCCACAACTTCTAAGGCTTATTGAGTTTTCAATAAAAACACTTGTACAGTTGAAGAAATAGTGCATGTCAAATTTGATTAAACTGATCCTTTTGATTTTAAACAACCTCAGCCTACATCTTCGGATGTGGTCTCAAAAATTGATTATCAACCTTTGTTAGAAGATCCTTCTGATAAGGAAAATGTCCAAGAATATGTATCTAAAGCATTTACCCTAGAGGATTTCCAACCCTATGTTGATGAATAGGTTTTACAAAATCCAAATCAATTTTTTCTAAATAATCATCCTAGTGATAGTATCATTGGTGATGTGAATCAACCTGTAAGGACTATAAGTTCCTTAAGAAATGAAGTAGAACACATAGCATTTATTTACCAATTAGAACCAAAAATCACTGATGAAGCTATAGGTCATGATGATTAGATAAAAGATATGCAAGATGAGCTAAATGAATTTGAAAGGAATAAAGTCTGGACCTTGGTTGAAATACTTAAATAAACTTCTGTTATTAGAGTAAAATGGGTCTTTAGAAATAAGTGTGATGAAAATGGAATCATAGTAAGAAATAAAGCTAGATTTGTTGCTAAAGGCTATAATCAACAAGAATGAATAGACTATGAAGAAACCTTTTCTCCAGTATCTAGACTTGAATCTATTCATATTTTACTTTCCTTTGCAGTATTCTTCAATTTCAAACTTTTTCAAATGGATGTGAAATGTGATTTCCTTAATGGTTATGTTCAAGAGGATGTTTTTGTTGAACAACCACCTATTTTTGAAGATACCAAACCTCATAAACATGTTTTTAAACTTACCAATGCTTTGTATATACTTAATCAAGTTCCTCAATCTTGGTATGATAGACTTACCGGATTTTTTTAATCCAAATAACTATGTTAAAGGAAATTCATATCCAATACTCTTTATAAATAAAGATAAGAAAAATGTTTTGATTATTCAAATTTATGTTCACAATATTATATTTGGTTCAACTCATCAATCCTTAACAGATTATTTTTCGGATCTAATGAAATTTTAATTTGAAATGAGAATGATGGGTGAGTTAACATTTTTCCTTGGTTTTCAAATATCTCAAAAACCAGAAGGATTATATATATCACAACATAAGTATATTAAAGATATTCTTAAATGGTATGTTTATGACAACACTAAAAGTATTATTACTCCTATTGGTACCTCAAACACTCTTGATCTTGATGAAGTTGTGAAACCAATAGATCAAACATCTTTTAGAGGTATGATAGGAAGTTTACTTTACTTGACATCCAGTCATCCAAACTTAATGTTTTCAATATGATTATGTACAAGATATCAATCCAATCCTAAGAAATCTCATTTAAAGTCAGTGTAAATAATTTTTCGCTACTTATAGGGAACCATGTATTTAGGACACTTTTATACTTCTGGAAGTGATTTCGTTTTAAAAAGATTTTTGGATACTAACTATGGTGGATGTAGAATGGATAGAAAAAGTACATCCGGAATGTTTCAATTCATAAGAGATTAATTAGTTTCTTGTTCATGCAAAAATCAACACTCTGTAGAACATTCCACTACTGAAGCTGAATATGTAGCAGCTGGAAGTTGTTGTGCGCATGTTTTTTGGATGCAACAAACACTCACAAACTATGGTATTCGTGTTACCAAAACACAAATTTTGTGTGACAATATTAGTGCCATTACCTTAAGAAAAAACCATGCACATAACTCTCATTCAAAACACATAGATATTAGGCATCACTTTCTTAGGGATCACACAAAAAAAAAGATATCATTCTTTAATTTATCAGAACACAATATCAACTTGCTGATATTTTCACAAAATCCATACCCTCCGATAGATTTGAATACATTAAACATAAGTTAGGAATGATAACCATAAGGTAATATTCCTTTTTAACTTTATGTTTAAATCAATCTCCTTACAGTAATAAACTCATTTTTATAGGGGGAGTACATTTTCTTGTTAGTTAATTTTTTTTCGTAATGAAATTTTTTGTAATCATTTTTTAAAAAAAAAATTCATAATGAGTCTTTCAAAAAAATCATAGTGAAGTTTTCAAAAAAAATTGTGATGTAATTTTCAAAAAAATTCGTAATGAATATTTTCTTACTTAAAATCATTCGTAGTGAACTTTTCATTTTTCATTTTTTTAATCAAATTTTTTTTTCCAAATTTAATGTTTTTTAAGACAATTTTCCCATCAATACGAATAATATTCCTAGTAATCTGAAAGGTATTTTTATTTCTTAAGTTTTCTTAATCATTATTTACTTGCTAGTATTTTCTTTTGTTTTTAAAATTTTTCAGATTATCTTTTCCTTAAATCCTATTTTTTTAAACACCTCAAAAGATCAGATTCTACCAAGTTTTACTTGCGACTATCATATCAACTATTAGATCTAATTAAAAGTTTTCTCAACCATTGGATTGACTTTGGACGTTCAACTGTCACATCAAATGTCTATATAAAGGACCCCCAAAAGTGATCCCAAATTGAATTTCAAGCCTTTGTGTGGCGAAGCTTTGCCCCCCATTCAAAATCCCATTCCGAACCTCTCAAATCTTGCTCAAATCTAAATGTTTGGTGAAGTTAATTCTAAAGATATGTCAACTATCAAGTAGATTTCAGAGTGGCATATTTATAGAGAGAGTTTGGTGCATATGAATTTCTTTTCCAAGCACGATTCCATTATATCCAATAATATCAGGTTGAATGGATGGGAAAGTGTTTTCATATCAAATCCAGGAGCTCAAGATATAGTATATCTGGATCTGCTTGTGGAATTTTATGAATCTGTGAGTTTCTTTAAAGAAAAAGAGAGGAGTAAATTTTCTTTCAAAATCTATCAAAAAACTTATGCCCTTTCATACATGAAGGTTTCTATCTTTGTAGGGTTGTCTTATGAAGGGGATTCTGAATTCTGTTCCCATAAATTTCCCTATGTACAAGGAAGTTTTGGAAAGGGAAAGTCTATGTAGTGTCTTGGACTTTCAGATTTCAAGACTCCAAATATTTCTCATTTGTCAACAAATAATTGGATCCTTTAATTATGGGTTCATGGATTCATCATTCTGAGAAAAGTTTATAAGGACACCTTAAAGAAGAGTGACATGTACAGCATATATTTTCTAGTGAATCTGAGGAAGATCAACTTGAGGAAGAATATTCTCATTTAGATTGAGAGTATTAAGAATGGAAATATGAAGGCTCATATTATCATGTACTTGACCATTATTTCAAAGTTAATGGTTTGGTGCCTTGAGTATTTCAAGTTCCTTGCAGTTCCAAGCCGAGGAATTGAAAATTCATGTTATTAAGTGATGATACATTGAAGATAATGAATATTGGTTTCTCTTAATATTATGGAGAATTTTATGATCTACCAGAAGCTGAAGCTGAAGCTGTTATGAAGAATGAAAAAGTTTTTGAACCATCAACAAAGGTTGTAAAGAAGAGAAAGTTGAAAGAAGTAGAAGAAGAATAGAAAACCCCAATAGCAATGAAAGTTCAATCCACAACTCCAAAACCTAAGAAAAAAAGGCTATATAGATGAGTTTGTATCCAAGTACAGGGAATATTAGAAAAATCAGAAGGAAAGAGAGCCATAGTTTGTCTTGGATCCTGCAGAAGCTAAGGCTTTAAAAGAAAAGATAGTTGATGAGCTTGAGAATCAAGCTAAGAAAAAAGAAGAAAAGGAAGAAGATGTCAGAGGCTAAAATTGTTCAATCCCTTCTAAGGGATACTAAAAAATCATCTGAGAATATTTTTGTACCAAAATCATTCTTGGTAGACATCTTACCTGAGACACAGGGGAAGAAATTTCTCACTCTGGAAAAAGTACAAGAAAAGATTATTGAAGAAAAGGAAGCAGTGGAAGAAGTATAAGAAGAATAAAGTAGTAGTGACACAGAAAACCTTATAAATCAAGTTGAATACATTAATCAGAAGGAAATTGCATCTGATAAATTGTCAATCCGGAACTCTCAAGATGGATCTTTAAAGATTTCTACTCCTGGGTTAGATGAAAAAGCTGAAGATGAAATGAATAATACCTCTGAGGAAGAAAGATATAATAAATATTTCATTCACCCTGAAGATGATGAGGTAGAAGCTTAGAAGGAGAAAATAGATGAAAATAGAATTGTTCAGCTGTTTGACAACGAAAAAGAGTCTTCAAATGAGGAAGTTATTCCGAGAACGTACAATGGTAAACATGTGTTTGTTGATACACCCACTAAAGCGATTGTGAATATTAAATATGCTAGTGGATCTTCAAAGAGGAAACTTTTTGAGCTAGATAAAGAGCCCTCACCAAGAAGAATTTCAGACTCAGAATCATCTTCACATAAACATGATTTCATTGTCTAGACTTTGAAGAAGTTGGTTGGAACCATTCCGATTTTTCCAAGCATTGATTCTAGATGTCAAATGCTTCAACACACACTTAATAAGAAATCTGATTCAGTGTCCATAGTGATGGACAAGTGTGTCATGCTGGTGGCAGACTTCAAATCTTTCCTTATCAACTATAAAGCCCATAAAAGGTCATGCAAGAAAATGGTTGGCTGGTCAAAGAAGATAGTTGATGATTTAAGATAACTTGATTAATTTCAAGATGGTGTCAAGGAGGCTTTTGACATAGAATATGGAAAGATCAAGGATCTCACGAGTATCTTGGAGGAAAAGATAACTCTAGAACAGAATACTTGGATTCGAGAGGTAAATGATTTGAATGGAAATTTATATTCTATTTCCCAAAGTTGGAAGAGGGAAAGGGATCTTTGGATTGATATCTAAGAGAAGATGGTTAAGCAAGATGAGTTGTTGAAGGCTTAGGAAAAGGCTCTGAAGGATTTGGAAGAAAAGATCAAAGCTTTAGTGAAGAAATCAAGGGATTCAAATTAACTCCTAAAGCAAGCATAGGAAGACCATAAATATCTCAAAAAGATGAAAACCATTGTGAAGAAATTGATACCCAATGATAAGGAAGGAAAATAGATCCAATCTGATCTTTTGTTGTATTATTTCCTTATAAAAATTCTTTATATCTTACTAAAATTTTTGGTTGCTCGTTTTTGTTTGGATTCTTTGCACTAATATTTCAGGTACCATAATTTGTTTTCAATTCCTTCAAATTACGTTCGAAAATCACAAAGGGGGAGAAAGGAAAAAATAATTCTAAATAAAAAATATATATCCCTAAGTAAGGGAGAGTTTATCTAAGGGAGAATTTTCATTACAGAGTTTTCCATATTCAAGATTATGAAAAATCGCATTGTAGAAATCTAGAATATGGTCCTTAGTGTTCTAAAGCGTAAGGGGGAGTTATTCATATTCATCCTTGTCCATATGATAAGGGAGATAAGTTTTACATTCAAAGTCTAGAAAAATATTTTCTAAAACCTTTTATTCATTTTCATAAGGATGTTTGTGCTTTTTAAAAAGGGGGATATTGTTAAGTTAATAAGGTTTTCCTTATAAATTTTCCATTACTTCATGTTTGGGGGAGTTTGTTGAGTCAATAAGGTCTCCTTATGACTTTACCATTCATTCTTGTTTTGAAAATAACAAACACCTTATCTCATGGAAAATTTATTTTACTCTATGTTTTTACTTCTATATGAAAATATTTCCTTCCCCAAGGAAACTTATCCATAACATGTTTTTTATTGTTCATTATTTTGTCTAAGTGTAAAATTCGGTTTCATATCTAAAACCTCATAATCATATAATACATTGATAAATATAATTATGTTTTCAGGTTTTGGGTTCTTTGAATTCAGACTCCAAACTTTTCTAAGCTCTGACTCCGAGTTCTCTGAATTTAGACTCTGAACATTTATGAGATCTGACTCCAAGTTCTCTGAATTCTGACTCTGAACTTTATAAGTTCAGACTCTGAATTCTAATGAATTCTAACTCCAAACTTTATGAGTTCTGACCCTAAGTTCCTTGAATTTATACTTTGAACTCTTCTGAGTTATGACTCTGAATTCTCATGAACTCTGACTCTGAACATTGTAAGTTCAGGTTCCGAATTCTTGTAAATCGATATTCTGAATTTCCTTGAAATTTAGACTCTGGAATTCTATAGAGTTCAGGTTCTAAATTCCTTAGAAAAAAAATCCAAATATCCTTGTATTATTGACACTAAATATTTTTTTCGTTAGACTCTGAACTTTAATTTTCTTACATTTTGAATATTTGATTTTGTTTATGTAACCATATTTTTTTCTTACACTTGTTTTTGTTATAAAATGATGTCATGCATTCAGTTAATAACTAACTATTGTTTGAGTGACACGTGTACAGGTCCCTCCAAAATTCAATGAAAAATATGATCATTGGAGGAGGGACCTGACCATTGGAGTTGTGCCTATAAATAGGATCTCATTTGAAAGAGCTAAATATTATTCTGTGAATATAGAGATCGCATGTTGTTGAAGTGTTTTCTAGAGAGAGACTCTCATTCTTAGTGTGTACTGAACGTCTTGTTCATAATTTCTTTGTGCGACTCTGAATGTTTCTGAGTACATTCGTGGGCTTCCGGGGATGGGAAGACAGAGGTGTCAACTACCTTAAAGTTCCAGGACTTCCTTACTGAGGAAGACATTGGTTCCGACTACCTTGAAGTTGAGGGCTTGCGGGGATATCAAGACAGACTTCGATCTTCATATCGAGGGCTTACCCTGGTGTGGGTAAGACATACTTTCATGAAATTATAAATTAAGGGACCTTTATCCAAGTTTGTTGGATACCTTTATCTTTGGGTTAATATAATTACTACTTATTACTTGTTTGTTTCAAGTTTTCGGCTATATTTTGATTTTTGAGGAAATTATAGCTATCTTATACTTACTTATACTTGTACACTCTGATTTTGATAGATTTTATACACTTTAAGGTCGAATATTTATCTTGATAAACTTTTGTTATGTTTCATTTCCAGAATCACTTTGTCAGAATTGCATTCTTAGAATCATATTTCCAGAATCAAGCAAGTGTTTAGAACTAGAGGTTTGTGAATTTCTTTGTTTAACCCTGTTAAACATCTTCATCTTTAAAAGTTCCGAAGAATTTTTAAAGCATACAATTCACCCAACTTTTTATTTTGAGTATATACATCATTATTGATACTTCAATCAGTATTATTCCGATCCATCAGTTGGTTTTATTGGAAAATATCTTACTCCATACAAACCTAATAATTTTTTGCACAAGGGATGTTTTAGTTTTTTCCAATGCGTATTATTTTCAAAAAAAATATTCATCCATATATTCTTTTTATTTTGTCTATGACTCAAATGGGAATCTCTGAACTCTCTTTTAACTTTGATACCTCATCACAATATCTGTTGTAACTCACAAAGTTTTATATTTCCAATGCTTCTCATATATTCGGTCTCAGAATTCCATAAAATCGATGGATATTTCCATCAACATCAATGAAGAATATTGCTTTTTATCACATAATCCTTATAAATTTCATCTCATAACTCCCCATAGATTAATTTTATATTTGTTTTAACTGAAGTAATTACATCCTTATTCTAGTTCTAAGGGGAATAGTAAAATACTTAATGAAAAAATAATTTTTTTAATTCCTTCCAGTCTATGGATTCATCCTCTTCTATTGGACCTATGTTCATGATCAGTTTCCACCACTGGATAGTTTCTCCCACTAAAAAATAAATTATTAATGTAGATTTATATTACTCAATATAATAAAGTATAGAAAACATATTTTTTATAGTGTTTATCCATTATTTTATGATGAGTGGATCAGATCTTCCACTAGAAATAGGTGTTCATTGTCACATAAAATATTCAACTAAAAGTTTTTCCTTATTTAGTGAATTTGGATGCTCCTAATTATTTATTTTATTATTCATGAACTGATCTATCTAATTTATCTTCATCATGAAGTTTTATACTCTAGTATTCATCTCATTATGAAGACCTTCCTTTCAAAGTCCATTGTATCTATTATTTACATGATTACTCCTATTTCATTCTATTTTTTCTAAAAGAAGAAAACCTATGTGAGAAATTTTTATCTATTGGATAGATTATAATGATTCTAAGAAAATTAATAACCATAAAAGTTTCTAAAATAATTCATATAATATGATATACTTATATCTTTAAAAAATTATATTATCTATACATCCTTCATAATCGTTTAGAAATATCATGTGATTAACCAAATAATATTCCCCATAAATTTAAAACATATTTTGTAGTAAGGCCTCATTTTTGTGAAGTAGGAGTTGATTGGTTTGATACCAAATGTTACCATTTAAGGTTAATTACAACTCAGTACAATTGTTCCAAATCCACATCCACTTTTATAATATAAACCTATACTTTATTTCCTATAAACTACTCACTTTATACTTCACAAAAAAATTTGGATTTTTTCCTATACTTAGACTTACCCCTAGTGTTATTACTATTTTTTAGTATTAATATCCAAAAATAACTAAACATTACTTTTTATACCAACTATGGTGACCCACTTTTTTAATACATGATTTCTAACATAATTATTTAACAAAATATTATATTAATAACATTATAAACCATTTTTAGGTTTAGTTTCATGGAAACTAGGTGTATAATACATGAAGTACGAAAAACAATGTAAACATAAACTTTATTTATTCATATTAAAAGACACTTTTATTATTCATCCAAGTTCACCTCACTATAAGTGATTTCATAGGGAAATACAACAATAACAAATAGTGATAATAAATCTTAGTAAGTGATAAAAATTGAATTGAATATGGGTGATCAACATGGATAAAACATGAGGAATAACATGAGATTTCAATAATAATTACATGATACATAACATGGAAATTTGGTTATAACATAAAAATGGGACATTCATAAGAATATCACCAAGGTTCAATACTAAGTTTTCTTAAAACATACTACCAAGGTTATTCGCCAAGGTATCGTAAAACATGTCCTCTCTAGAGATTAATTATTTAACAAATGAATTATAGTGGTATAATGGATAACCCTTTATTAGTATTAATTCATATGTTCCCCATAGATCATAATAAATCATTTTATCAATAACCCATGATAAATAAAGAATGATTTTCATATAAAATAATTGAGTACATGAATTGTTAAAAACATGAAATTTTTGTCATTTGTAACCTAGGAGACGGTAATGTAGGATTCATACATATAAATCCACAATAAATTAAGTATAATTAGATTTATATTAATACCCTTTAATGAAAATAAGGTTATTTATTCATAACAAAAAAGGAAGCATAGAAAATTAAAGGATGAATTTGATAGAACAATGTTATACAAAGTGGTTTATGGAATTATATTAATAAGAGGGAATGAAAATATATCATTTAGAACAACATTTGGACTATAATGTAGTGATCATAATTGCATGAGAGAATAGGAATATTTAAATTTGAAGTCTATGTATAAATGAAGTACTTGGATAAAAAGAAGATGAAGAGAATCACTTAATTTGTGTAATAGCTTTGTAAATCTTGAGAATATTTCATTGTAACCTTAGAAAATGCTTGGAATGGATATTGAAAGAGAAAAGGAGGGTTAATTCAAGGTTA
Organism: Viscum album; assembly: GCA_963277665.1. NCBI lineage: Eukaryota > Viridiplantae > Streptophyta > Magnoliopsida > Santalales > Viscaceae > Viscum > Viscum album. Next base: position 2,044,924,366 of record OY728136.1, read on the forward strand.
ATGGATTGTTATTGAATTAAATGGGGTGGATAGAAGGGTGTTTATAATAAATGTTGGGGTATTTTTTATTCTATTTTAAATACTATCCATAGAAATCTAGATTTTGGAAAATGAAAAACCATTGGATTACCCATGCTTTTGGCTTAAGGGTTATAAAATTAAAAAAGTTGTTTTGAAATATTTGAATGTCAAAACAAAAATTTAATATTTTCTATTACTTTTGTAATGTTTTTTATAGGTTTGGAAAATAATTTTAATTCAAAAAAATACAATATATTAAAAAAATGGTTGTTTATTTAGTTATATTAATTTTTACATCATAATTACAAATTTATTAAGTCATAAAACATTCTTAAAATAGAAAAGTATATTTTTAATATTAACTAAAAATTAAATTATTTTAGAAACTTCTCTAAATTTCACCCTATCTAGATTTTAATACACAGATTTAAAATATAGTGTTTATTTTCTAAACTTACTTCTCATAATATTATAAATATAACCATTAAATAAAAACCATATTTATTTAAAAATAAATTCTTTATGAAACATTCTATATTAAAAACCTTATTAAAATTACCTAGGACTTTTAAAATTATATTATCATTTATATTTAAGTAAATAAATTTTTATGAGGATATTAAATTATAATATCTTTTATTTTTAATACCTAAATTTATCATAAGAGTCTATATATTTTCTTAAAATAAAATAATTTTTTATTTGTACTAAAAATTCTATTTTCTATGTTTCAATTAAATTCATGTAAATTTTATAAAATAAAATAATAATGAAAATGTAATTGAAGAAACAACTATTTCATTTCTAAAAATAAAATTACAACTTTATAATCTTAAGGTCTACATACATAGCCCCTTATTACACATATATACTGCCTAAGGGTAAGGTGTGCGATGGGGGTAATTTCATATGGTGTCTCATCTAACATTGACCTACTTTTGATCTCCACTAACTTGAACTTCTCTCATAGTCGATTACACTAGAAGCTTATTGAAGCTCTACTTGGTCTTGGTATTGGGAGAACCCTATTGGTGCTACCTCCCTCCCAGGTACTGATAAATGAGATTCAAAAGGAATGATATTTCTAGTTTATTCAATCATTTCTACCTTTTCATCAATTATATTTTATCATTAATATTTATAAATACAAATTATAATGGTAACATTATTACAAATGTTCGTAATTTCCAACATTCAGATTGACCAATGGTTAGGTAAAGATCAAATCCTAATCGTTACTTTTCTTTTTTATACCATATATATACTCCACCATTATCATATCAAAAAATTCATTACATTACTTATAATATTTTACACTTTTCATAATAATGTATATTAAATTTCTATCTCTTCAAATTTTTTTGTTTTTATAAAAGGAGTGATCTTCATTGGGAAATTCAATCCTATGGAGTTTAAATTATTTTTTACAGTGTTTTTTTATATCCCTGTATTGTATCTATATATTATAATAAAAATTAATTCCTTATATGTAATGTTATTAGGAAATTTAATAATATTTTTATGTTCTCATAATAAAACAATCCTTGTAAAATAAGATATCTTAATAACATAAATGAATATTTATGTTTTTTACATAGAACTAATTGTTGAAATTATTATAACATGGAATACTCATCAAAAAAAAGGACTGAAAATTTCAGTTTTATTGAAAATACAATTAATATCATGAATTATCCCACCTGATACCTCCTCTAGTCATGCTAAAAATAATCCCCATCCTCCTCACCTAATTCTACACTTATCCAGTGGAATCAACATTGAGTCTATAACCCAAATCACGCCAAATTAAAAGTGATGCATTGAAAACTAGAAAAGGGGAAGGTTGGGTATAATACCATTAAAATTACTGACTATGCACACTAAAATAAATCAAAGAACATGTGGTATCAAAGATGGGAACAGAGGAGGAGTATGTATCAAAAATGGACCTCCCTTTGTGCCACTTCTGACATAAATCGTGAAGTAGTCAACCAAAAAAACTACCATTATTCCCCAACTAAAAATACCCCAATAATAACTTTCAAGGTGACATTATAGGTCACAGATCAATGAAATATTTTCCTCATAAGTTTAGTGCATAGTTTTCTTGTACATGGTTTGGTCACCCCAGGTAGAGGGTATGGACCTCTGCCTATCTCCATCATGGAATGGACTCTCAAGCTCATGGTACAACTACTCCAAAGTAGGGGACCCCAAATCAAACTGAAATTATTGATGTGATACCCCTATGAATGGTTTCATGACTATATTTTACCTACAAAAAAACAAATGAAAAATGGTGAGAGTCCTCAGACCCTTTATAAGAGTTATCATCACTAAAAAACATTACCTTCATAGTGAAACTCATTTTGTAAACCTCTTTCCTTATTGAAAATAAAAAAAAATCCTATAATAAAGGAATACCTCAACTATATCACAACCTTTCTCACTAAAAGTCATTATGGGATGACATATGGGTCATGGTGCAACCTGAAACAAAAAAAATCATTTTAATTATCCCTCTAGGCCTTTTTGTAATGCCTACTTAAGAACTCGAATAACTATCAAGGCCTCATTCCATGTCCAAAAATATATTCCTAAGATGTTGAAATGCTGAGAATATCAATCCAAATCATAATTTAAATTAGGACCCCTACTCAAGGATCAAAATTGAAACTACCCCCAGAAATTAATGACCCTGATTTCTGTGGGTGGTTAAAAACTCCCCAACTAAGGATTGTCATCCTTGGGAAGCATCTGGAAGTATTAAAACTATCTTTCCTAAACGATCATGGTGGTCAATTTACCACAAATAGAAAATTTTCCATCTTCAAATTCCAAATACACTTCTGTTGTGTCACTCAAAATTCCTAACAAATAAATCACTTAATGTTGATCCATGTGGTCGACGTTATTAGAAATACTAAGATGGTGAAAACCCACACTTATCTCTCTTGAGACACAAAATTATCTTAAAAAAATTAATATCAAATCTTATGGTTTTCTCCACTACAATGATTCACATAAAAGGAGTTATATTACAAACCATAGTGCTCTTTACCGTAGGAATTGCCTTTTACAAACACTCTTCTAGAGGTCTATCGACACACTTGGTATGAATTCAACCACAGTTCACATAATTCAATATGAAGACACTAATTTTTCCTCCTATAGATTACCCATCCCAAAAATGATTTCCCTCATTTGCTAACGTGTTACCAAACCACCCATCATGGATGAATCTTTATAATTATTGATCACGATGCCATAACACCAAGTGGAATTTTGAAATCACCCAAACACCCACACTAAAGTCTGAAACAAACACCTAGTGTAATTTTATGATTGTATAACAAAAAAAACACCATATTTATCATGATCTCACCCTGAGAAGTAACACATCTCTAATCTGAATCACTCTTAGATCACATCACCACCATCATGAGCCCATAAACAACACATGGACTCCACCTAAAACATTATATGAATCTTAAATCTAGTATTTCCTTAGGAACCAGATTTCAAAAAAAATTCATACACATCATAATCTTGGTACTATCAGAAATTTATACTAAACAATATCACCACATTCCCTACCATATTAACATAAGGGTTATTAAATAATTATCGATATGATTTTTTCCACCATTAGTGTGTTATTAACATCATTATACTACACTGAAACACTGAATCACCACCCATTCTCAAGTTACTAGGAACACCATCATTGATTCTCAACAACCCACTCCTAATATAGATTACATCCTCCCATTACCACTGGAGTGCTCACCACTATATGGATTACCTTAAACTAAAACTCTAAAACTAACCCAAATGGGTCCTATCTCATCATGTGTGTCACTCCACATATTCCATAACTACAAATAATTTCAACCTCTTACACTGGGATTCCCACTAAGACCACAGACTATCATACCACTAAGATTATCATGAAATACACCAGTTAATATCCTATACATGGCTACTCATCAGTCCGAAATGAACATGGGAATCGTGTGTTATCCACATATATCATTCTCATAGCTCAAAAATGTTCCTTGAAAATTAATTCTAGAGACCACTCTTAACTTCAATAAATATATAACCACTAATAAACCTATCATGGGTCCATACAGACCATCCTACTTGATCTCCCTAGAACTCAATGAGAAAACCATCCAACACTAACCAATTAAACAATTAGGATCATGTTCACTTGATTAGTGTACTATTAAACCTATGAACACTTTCTTAATCCAATGACCATTCTCCTTTCACATGTCAAACTAATCTATTTAGAATAACTATTAGTGTTTCTCTTTAAAATCACAGAATTCACTCATTCCATGGACACCACGTAATCACCTCCCACCTAAGAATCACTTCAAAACATGAATGAACATTTAAATAATTATCCATAAAATATATAACCACCTAGGATCATTCAAATATATTCCACTAAAAACTTTACCAATAACATATATTCTAGGAATCTGTATAATCTATCTCTTTTATCCTGACTTTGATACCTAAAGCACTATAGACACTTCTTATCTCAAGAACCCAGAGGATATCCCTTTTCTTTCCTAAACCCACTCTAGGGTATCAACATAATTAAGGTAAACCATTACAATTCCCAATTACCTATAAAACATACCTCTCACTCATTGAGTCATCATACCCACCAGGTTAGTTAGATATAATTCGACTATGAATTAATATAGGAAAACACTATATAAGTTACTATTGAAACTTTAATTAACTAAACCCACATCCTCATGTAAAAACATGTCCATACTCATATTATATCTTATTCATTAAACACGTATACTAACCCATTAAGGATCCCTACACATCCATTATTGAATGGGTATGTATACCCATCAACAGAGAATTCCTCGTTGTAAGATCAATATGGCCTACCATTAGAAAACTGAGTGAGAGTGAAAATTATGATCTAAATAAGTATAATTACTATGAAAGTAATATCTTCAAACACAATATAAGTTTTTATTGTTACACTAAATAGTTATACCCTATCGTCAATGAATCAATAACACATAATAACATGTATATCATGTGAATCCTATGTGCCAATTGTTATTCATGTATACAGGTTTCTTACCAGTAGTCTTAGAGACAAAAACATAAATAACTATCTCTAGTAAGAACATAATATTAAATATACATATCAACTATAATACTGAAAACCAATAACAATAATATTTTAACCTTGGTAAACAAGACATACCACCGATAATATGTTCATAAAACACTAATCTGAGGTCCATCACAAGCTCTGATTCATTCATAAATTCCGTGATTACCATATTTTCAAATAGAAATACAAAGTAAAATGTTCTTATAACTCTTGGTAACATAATTATTTGAGTAAAACTATATATTACCCCAAGAAAAGGATCCACATGACCTCATGTGTGCCTTCTACTATGAAAAAACCTTCAGAATAATAGTGATGGTATAATGTGTTTCCATAGGGATATTATGGCCTCATATTTATGTAACAACATAGTGAAAATAAGTGAAACATTTATAGAATAATATGAATATTAATAATCAATCAACCACAATTCTATAAAAATGTACCATTCTAAATCATATAGTCATATAAAAGAACTGAATTACCACATGTCCAATCATGTATAAAAATAAAATAAATTAAACTAAATTCATAGTAGGCCAAACATCCTTCCCCAAGCATCATCAACCCCATCTCCAAATATCTATTGAGTCGCCTCATCCAGATAGACTGCATGTCCTTTTCTCTAGCCTAGAAAGAAAACATAAAGGCATGAACATTCACCAAAGTTCTCATGGGTGTGAGAAATGTATCATAGTAGGGTCTCACTATGTTCCCCTAATATACTCCATCATATATGTTTTAGTACAATGAAAATAAACTTGTTGTAAAATAATGACAGATGTCATGTGTTAACCAGACCACCATAACTCCAAGTGAATCAGTTCATTATGTGCTAAATAGGCCACCAAAATACCCAATCAAATCTGATTTATCACCATGTCATAATCTTGTCATCAAACATATCATATCCCATATCTTAAGACTTGGGGTTGGGTGTCTCACTGATTCTCGACTGCTATTCAAAGGTGTAGGGTAGGGTCCTTCATCAAAATCTTGGATCATAACTTATAAATCAATGTTTTTCATACATTAAGACTATTTATATAACCTATCACTCATGGTAGGGACTCAATTATAAGTCCCAACCACTACCCTTTCACTCATGGTAGGGTCCATCATACACACCTCAACTGAACTAGCCTTCTCACTCAAGGTTTTCCATTACCATGACTACAACCTTTTCACTCAAGTTAGGGTTCAACCATAACCTTATCACTCAACATGAATCCATGTGGTCCCAATACAAGCCTTATCACTAAATTTAGGCCCATAATTCATACACATTATGATTCCATCTCACACATATAATTCCTTCCAGTTCCATATCACTCATGGTAGGGGAAAGATTCATGATTCACATCACCCACACTAGAATATATCACATATCAAAATCATATGAAATAAAAATAGGGAAGTTATCCCATTGCACAGTCATTCCATCTTGGCTCATGGAACTAGTCACTTAAAACAAATCTCCTTATCCTGATATACCATGTCATCCATCCATACTAACATCTCACCTATATGAACCATATTGGTCTCTTCCCATTGATACCGAGACACATCCAACACCTCATCATATTTACCTACCCCATAGGTTCTTCTTTACCTAGACATCAAGATTATGGTTCCCATAATTTACCAATTATTCCTTTAAAACACTCATATGGGTCACTTATCACTTCTCTCTTAGAAGAGAGTTTAATCCCTCCAATTGATGTAAATACCTCTCTTTAAAAACCCATCTAGTCATGAGGGACTCCTTCTACTCAGGTAACTCATCAAAAGTATAATTTACTCTCAAGAGGGTTTCACACACAAAGCATGATATATACAGTCATCTCATCCACTAGACTAATCCTATACCTCTCATTCCTACCAAAGTTTCCCTAGGGAACTCACCTAGTCCACCCATGTCATGTCACATTTCTTGATAACACTCATGGTCTCTCTTCAACTTAATAGGCACTATCTCCCCTTGAAGATATAGTTTTCGGGTGATCCCATAAGACTCAAAGTAATATAGGCCACTTATTTCAACCCTAGGAGGCTAAATTCCACCCTCTCTATTTATATAGGGTTATCTCGGTTCCTATCCCTCTACCATGTCTAATGAAACATGAATATAAGAAATAAATAATTAATAAGTTAGTATATGATTTTGTATTATCGGGACCACCTACCTATATAAAGGAGTTACTAACCTCGTCAAGCTGAAAACAACTTCATCTAAGTACTTTAATATCTCATTCATTATTATACAACCACCCAATATCTTATATCATTTTATACGACAAAAATAATTCATTATAAACATTTGTAATTGTTTTTTAAAATTAATACAATGACTAATGTTTGATAAAAAACTCACCGGGTGTTGACACATCACTGAAAATGTGTGGAACCTCATGCATTCACCCTCATAAAATATTATATAGTCATACAGAGAAAACCCTTATCATCCTCACTAAATTCAAACATGATTCATCATAATATACACTAAAACCCTATCCCAAATAACACAAAATATAAAGATCATTATGGGTAAAAAAATCGGAAGTGGGAGGTAATGCACCTTAAATTTTCATTAAAACATAGCAAAAACTATCCCCTAACATGGGGGGTTAAAGATATGAATAGAGAGGGAGGATTCATATGAAATTGACCTCCACGGGATCCTATCTTGTACTAAATCTCATAGGGGCAGACCAATAAATTTCACATCTTCCCTTTCTAAAAATAAACCTTTTTTGATGTTTCAAATGAAACTCAAGGGGTTACAATGTGAGGCAACCATTTTCATGATAAGGTCACAACATGAACACCCCCACTAAAGGGGTATGTACATCAACCTAACTTCATAATATAATTTATTATCTGGATCATTTTGTGAAAAATCCAATGAAGGTTACCAAACCATGGTCAACACCTTCATAATGAAACCACAATGGGATAAGGGTGGGATTGTATTTTCTCTATGAAACACTAAAGTAAAAAATTGTAAGTTTCATCAAACCGTTCATAAAAGTCATCATAATAGTGAAACCCCCCTTTTTACATAAAATATTTCATAAGACTCTATCCTTATCCAAAATCCAGAAATATTTCTTTTCTGCAAAGCCCTTGGCTATGGAACAATCATTATTACTATGGGATGATGTGGATATGGCCATGGAGTGTCCAATTTCTATAGAAAAATTTTGTAAAGGCCTTCTATATTTTCTCTAATATCTACCCAACCACCAAAATCACCAACCAGGTCTTATTCAACATCCAAAAACATATTATAGAGATGTTCTAATGCATAAATCCTTTATTAGGATCCCAATTCCTAAAATGATCCCTACTACTGGATAAAAAATCAATATCTCTTCAAAAATTAATGGACCCAACATCCACAAGTCCTTATAACCTAGCCCAAAAACTGATAAATTTTTCTCGTCACCACCCATATTATTCTCTACTAAAGGACTTCATAGATGTATCCATGTATAATTCCAAACACACACCTCATAATATATCAGTATAATAGAATTCAAAATTATAGTTTAGGGAGTGTAATAACAAGAATAGCATCCCACTATTTATTACACTCTATGTCATATAAATATCATAACATGTTCTCTCTCTAGCCCTATCTAGACATACTCATGGTTAATTCATGCACATATAGGATCTTCATCATTTCATCTCATTTTTTCTCTTAAGGATAATTTCGTTAATAAGTCTCAATTAAATGAAATTTAAATCAAATGTTATAAAATAATACACTTTATATGTTGTAATTAGATTTTTATTTAACCAAAGTCATTTAATAAATTGTAATAGTACCCATGAATAAAATTTTAACCATTTAAAGAATAATTTATATAATATTCCATAATTTATTTGTATGGGAAAAAACTATATATGTAGTTACTGACACATTAAATAACTTACCCCCAATTCATATTCAAGTAACAAATCATTGGAAAGCACATAAGTGACATTTGAATATTAAATCCCTGATATGATTCAATAACTCATTCCATCTTTTAATTATATCTTATATTTAAAACTCTAAATTTCCTAAATCTAAAATCAATTGTGCAACACTAGGTGATGTATCTCAACCATAAAATAAGAAACCAGGAAAATCAATCTCATCCCTGGTTAATTAGATTTCCCTCATATGTTAGTTTTCAACTCCATTGCACATATTCCATACCATGTTTTGATACTCTCTTATATCATTTTCTTCATTCCCAAATATTAAAATAAAATAAAAGAACACTATGATAACAATTTGTAACATATTTAGTCCAATACTAATCAAGAATTTCCAAAATGGAGGTATTAAGTGACTTCTACCTCACCTCTCTAAATGACAGAGGCTTCTAAATAGCATCTAGGATCTAAGGTGGTACATTGGGGAGACTATACCATCATATTAGTGTGATAAATAATAATTAAAATATATAAAAAATCCAATATAAAAAATAATAATAACAATACAAATACAAATAAGTGATAATAATAAAACGCACATGCATTACTATAATGTAATAAATGTTTTATAAGTTATACAGTGCATAAAATAACATCAATATCACCTATGTGTGTATCATATTTAAATATATCAAAACAATATCAATATACAAAAAAAATAGGAAAAATTAAAAATTGGTCTCGAGTCCTATTCGACTCTCATCTCCTATTCCAAACACAATCTAACAAATCAACCATCATTCATAGGGTTGTAGCCCTTTTCATATCTGGTAACTATGAAATCTACTTGGGTACCCATGGTTTCCCATGTAGGGTATGAGTACAACTCAATAAGTCACTACTAGGAACCCCACTTATTCCTATAGTTAATATGGGAGTTACCCTTGAGGTCGGACATCAATTGGACTCAGTTTTGTGACTAAAACATATAAGACATAAAAATGGGAGGCATTACACTTGTATATTCCAATAATACAAAAATAAAACCTCCAATAAAAACCTTGATATAAATAATAAATTATCCACAATAATCCCAAAATTTATTAATACATTAAGAAAATAGTATTATCCAAATAAAAATAAATACCAAAACATTCATTAGGAAGAAACTCCACTTCCAATCCCCTGGATCCAAGATAGTATTGTCCAACTCTATAACCAAACACAACCTATAATCCTAAAAAATAATTTTTATATATATTCGGGTAAGTATAAAATTTATACTCAGTATGATCATACTTTATTTATCATGTAAAAATTCATAAAAATCATATTAATTCATTAGTGAACCCATAGCAGAGCCAACAAGCACTTTACTGGTCAAGTAACACTCAATATCACCAAGTCTCACTCACTAAATATCACATACAAGAATAGTAAAATGATATCTAAGAATATAATATGAAGGTACCCCTGACTACTTCCTTACTAGTTTTCTTCTCTTGCACCCTAATTCATACCTATCATAGGATTTAGAAAAATAAAAATTAATTTTTCATAATGCATCACATAGGCTGACCAAGGTCATATCACTTGAGGAGACTTATAGACAATTTAATCACTAATTCAATTGCACATAATATCACACTTTTTTTATTATTTATTTTAAATATTGTTTTTTTTTAATAAAATAATGAATTATAAAAATAAAATATCCTACATACAAATGAAAATGCAGAAAGAATGATACTAGGGGAGAAGGTCTTATTCATAGGGTTGCCTACATAGGTTCTTTCTTTATTTATATATTGTTTAGATTCAATTTAAAAATTATTTTATATAATAAATTGGTTACTACTCTCTACCTTGAGTGGGTGTTTTCCACACCTAGGAAACCACTACAGCACAAAAAACTCCATCTCCATCAATAGAAAGTTGGATTGAATTTGAGATTCATTTCATGGTGTATATTCACTACACCTATGAATTTCACTCTTTTACACCCCAAAAATAATCATAGAATTAAATTATTTCAAGTGAAATAATAAATAAAATTATGAACCCTCCCCAAGGTTCAAGCCTCAATTTAGTCACTTTTCATTCGCAAAGTGAAAAGTGATCATAGTAGGAAGAGAGAAGAGAGGGAAAATGAGATTAGGTTGGGAAGATGAAGATATATGGAAGAATATGTAAACACTTAAATTAAAATATAAATTAATGTGTCACATGGGAAAAAAAGAAAAGGAAAATAAAGAAATCATAAATTAGTAACATCCCTACAATACAGTGTAGTGGAAGATCTTCAAGATCTTGTTTTTCTCCTCTAACATGGCCTTATATTTATAGTCTTTATTTGGGGCATGGGGTGACATCAATGGAATCATAAATGATTCAAAAATTCATCTTAGTGGGTTTTGGGGTATAAAATATGGTCTTATTCATTAATTGTTTTGTATCGAGCTATTTTGGGTATGTATATAGGTTTCACTTCTTGTAAGTGATATTCACAAAATGTAATGTGTGGCACTAGACCCCTGATTTCCAAATGATTTCCCATCAAGAATACTGTATTCACAACATTTAATGTTTCAGGGAAAAGTTTTTGTGGATTATTTTTATGTTGTGTAATTCTTTATTTTATATGTCGTGAATGACTTACATGACATTTAAAGATGATTTTCAGTTGATTTCTCTTAAAATAATTCCAATTATTCTTTTTTAGGATTAATACTTGGTACTTCAATTTCCCCTTCACCATAGTAAATCATATACATCATCAAATCGTCATCTTTCATCTTCAGAAATCTTGTGTCGTGTCATGACTCTTCATAATGTGGTGTGAATCATCTTCATCCTACTTAATTCATTGTTTTATATTCATTTTATAAACATTTATGGTGTCCTTTCATAAATCACAAACACAATTAAATATTAGAATATTTAATCAATTTATGTGTAAAAACATAGTCTTTTAAATTCAAAAATATGTGCAAATTATAACTCTATAATGCCACATTGTCGAATGTCTTCTGCTCCTTATCCCTTTCATAGTCATGCCACATTATGCCATGTCTCATAACACAACTCATATATCATTCCAGAACTATATATTTTTCATCCCATGTATACTACCACATAAAACCTCTCATCCACAGATGATATATACATTACAATAGGGTATTTTAAATCTTAATGAATTCATCTCCATTATTTCATCCAATAATTCATGATCCTCACTTTCTAATATCATCTCAAAAAACCCTATAGTGTTTGACAGTACACCATGTACCACTTCACCCATACCCTGAAGGGTGTTTTAGTATATCATGTACCTATCATCACATAAATACCTTTTCTAGTATGTCAGCACACCACATACTATGTTAGTATGATCATACCTAACTTGATCCATCACAACCTATGATACACGTAGAAGGGGGGCTAGGGAAGATGGAGAAGTCATCCAACTTTTTCTACACCAACTTAGATGTTAGGGGAAAACAACCAGTATTCAAAATATGTTGGGAATTGGTAAGGGTATCAAACATAGGTGGGTTGTATATATAAATCCCAAATAAAACAAAAGTATAGTTATTTCAATATATAATCCTATCTAAAGAGATCCCTGCCCAAATAGCACTTCCACGTCCCACATACAACACCACACAACCACTACCTTGAACTACCTTAACTTAAAAATTGTACAACATAAATTTTATATGACACCTTAGGTGTCACTTTCCTGGTAAAAAACTCATGGTTGTTCTTCCCATTGATTCTGGTGTGTTTCAGGTTGAATTTTTCAATTTTTTGAGTTTTTTCCAAGGGTGTACGATTAAGGAACACTATTTGAAAACCATCTAATATATATTCTGTGGATATTTTTATGGGAAATATTGGAGTGCATGGTATTCAAATTGTTAAGGAAACTATGTGAGACATCCATGCGAGTTCTGGTAGTTTTTTGAACTATAAAATGCATGATCTGTGCCGTTTTTGGAAAACTGTGTGAGTTAACTGCATAGCTTCCCAAAATATAGTATTTTTATCATTTAAACAAATTTTTAATTGATTAACCACCCCCCAAGACTCCATCATTCATTCCTATCAACCCAAATTCCTCCCTAGGTCTTTTCTTCTTTTCTATGACCTCTTTGGTGGTATCAAAGTGGTTTCTTAGTGATTATTCACCTAGTTAAAGACGTATGAGCTCTTCTCTTATCTCTCTATTTGTGTCCCTATTTTTCTCTAACTCTTATAACACTATTGGTAATTCTTTAAAAAAATTATTGGTGATTTTTTGTATAAATTTTGGCTTTTTTTAAATGGGTTTGAGCCATAGTAGGAGTCCATTTTCATTGGATTTCATCGAAGGGGACAAGTTACCACCACATATGGTTGGTTTTCCAATTTTATTTTTTTTCAAATAGATCCATTGATTCTTGAAGTTTTAAATTCATGTGTAAACTTTATAATTATTTTGTAGGTTTTCTAGGTTTGGTTTATTAAGATTTTTATTAAACCTTTTTGGTTTTCATATGGAAAATGGTTGAAAATCCATGTTTAAAATAGTTCTTGTTCTGAAATGGGTATTTTATACATTCAATATGTTTTATAAAATTACTAAGATGGTATTCACTAAGGAAGTACTTGTTCATTTTTTTTAATCCAAATGGGGGTTTTCAAATAGATTTTACCTTTTGTATTCAAATAATTTCCATCATTTTCAAAGGGTTATATGGTTCTAAAAAGTGAAGTGGAGTTCCCTTGGATTGTTTGATTATGATTTTTGATTTTTATAATGTTTTTGGAATTTTATGTGAATTCCAATTTTTTTGAAAAATGGATTTCCATATTTATATGATATATATATTAAAAGTGAAGGCCTAGTTGGCACTTTTTTATGTGATGTTGATTGTTCCCTTTTTGTTCCCCATTGTATTCTTCATGATATATGTAATTATCCATGTGATGGGTATTTTTTTTTAATTCATGATTTTATTATGGGTTGGGGATCATTTTAAGGGATGTGAGATTTGGGAAGAATGTGATTATGTATTTATCCCTTAGGCCTTGTTATTTTTCTGATATGAAATGTTGTTCCAGGCCCACCTTCATTACTATTCCATAGAGAAACTAAGGTTAGTGAGTGGGAAATTGTGGGAAATTGTTGTACAAATTGAGTTTTAGCATTTTATAGTATAACTAATGGTATTCAAAAGATATCTAGGAATATTTTTACTGAGGATACTTGTTAGAGTGATTAGGTTGATGGATGTGTGACTATTAAGCTACCGAGCATAGGTCGACTTGTATTTGTCTTATATTTTTCTTTTATTACTTATGGTGTTACCTCATGATATTTATCATATGTCATGTGTTTTTTTATGTTTATTTTGGTATTAATTTTTTATACATTGTATTGTGTGTGGCTTTTAATTGGATGGATTTTATTTTATTCCCTTTTTAACAAGTGTTTTAGCCTTATTTTTGGATAGTGGTGTTACCCATCTATTTTCTTGGAATTATTTTTGACCAGAAATGGTTGTATTTCATTATTTTCTCCCTTTTTCCTTTCCTACCATTTAGTTGTGTGTGTAAAATATTTTAAGGGAAAGGAATTAAATGGGTTTCAATGTTTTTTTCTTTAGTTGGAATGTTTCAAATATTTTAAAACATATGTGGGTTATTTTTTCAAATTCTTGATGTTTTAAAGATAGAGGTTTGGTTTCCTTTGAAATTTAATTTTTTTTTGGAAAAGCACTATCCTTGTGAAAAAAGATTATAAATAGGACACTTTAAGAAAGTTCATGTACCACACTTGTTTTATGCCCATGATTGGAAGTGAAAAAAAACTCACTTTACCATACCACGTTTTCAAAGTAGCATAATTGGTTTATTTTATAAAATAAATTAAATAAAATCATGATTGCATCCTAATAGTTTCATCTCAAACCTTGCATACTCATGATGGTTGGTATGTATTCCTCATTTCATGTGTAGTTTATTTCAAGTCTTAGCTTTTGGGTTTGATCATATTTAATTTTTCTTGGGGAAACAAATGGTTGTGGTGATCATGGTGGTGACTTGAGTGCCACTTGGAGATAGTAAGAAGAACTTAAATTTCATGAAACATGTAGGATAACTCTTTGGTTTGGAATATTTTATATTTTATTTTATTTCTTTCATCTTCCATTATATTTTTTAACTCTATAATATTTGGTTATATATTGAGTTGTCATTTGGATTGTATCTTTATCTCATTTTTTAGTTATTTGGATACTCTGTTTGAATTATGGAGGATGAAGAAATCCCCAATTGTTATTTTGTATTCCATTTATGCTTTCATCATCCTATAAGGATTTTGGATTCTCTTGGGTCTTTAGCTAGATAGATCAGGTGTTGGTTTAAATATCAGTCTGTTTTGTTTCATTACAAAATGGTATCATATGATATAGGTTCTTGAAAGGGTCCTAGGTTGTTGAGATTCACATAATTGTTATCTGGGGGTTAGTGTTATAATGAATATAGGATCATCAAGACTAGAGTGGTAGTTAGGGGAAAGTGCATGGATAACTCTTCTTTGGGGTAGATTTCCAGTTTTCATTAGTGGTCAGGATTTTTCTTTCATTTTTTGAGTTTTGGTGGGTTTTTTTGTGTTATTTTACTATGGAGTTGTAGTACTATAATCATGGTAAATTTAAGAGAGAAGTATTAAAAAAATACCCTCACTTGGGTTGAAATTAAAAAGAATTCATATGTGCATAGTTATGGCATGGTTCTATCAAGACGTCTTTATCCCATAAAACCTAGTCTATAAAACATCCAATGGTACTCTGATGGTTGGTGCATTGACTAAAAAACCATATGGAAAAACTATTCATAGTAAATAATATTTTAAAAATGTTTATTTTCTCTTATTTTTTTGTTGTATACCTTCTTTTGTTTGGTTGGGAATGTTTTTGGATGTTTAAGTGAGGTTTTGTGTCTTTTGGACTTTGTTTAAAAGAAATTTTTTCTGTTTTATTATTTATGTTATTTTTAAAACCTTGTTTATTTTCTTGAGTCCCTTATATAATAATATTTTTTAACTTTGGAAGAAAAAATTTGTTGTGTTGGTTTTAGAAAATGATTTCATGGGCTCTTAGGTAATAGAATCCTTGAAATGTTTTGAGAATGTTTGGGTGTTTTTTGAAAATATGTTAATTGTGTTAAAAGTATTTTTGGGGTTCTGCTTATTTTAAAATGATTTGGGTTAGTTGTTTGAAATGATTTAAAATAGTTTCAAATTGGGCTTGTGATATCATTTGGTTGCTTTAAAATTTGGTTCCCTTGTATGTAATTTTGAGGTGTTTTGGTAGTTAGTTTTCCATGCTTTGTTTTGTTCTCCTTATGTTGATATCTTTTAAAACTAGTTTGATTGTGTGTTTTTCCTTAGAAATATTTAGAATTAGTCCACTGACAAGGAACTATAAATTCAACAATGTAATGCCTCAAGTAGTTCTCTTAATGATCTAGGAGTTGTCCTTCTGGTAACTGACTCTGCTCAAACTCGTGTTGGAGTGTTAGTTCCTTGCTCTTATTTACTCATGGATTGTTCATAATATTTATTTAACTATTATCCTTTAATATTTTATAGTTATTAAGTATCTCAGGAGCCAATTGACTATCTATCCAATGTTGAAGTGTTTTTAGACATTCTATAAACTCTTAAATTATATAGCGTGAGGTACATCATCCCTTTGTTTATTTTTTGGTCTTAGAGTGGTGGAATATCAGTGTTCATTCCCAACCATTTGAGATTATATCTTGGGGATATTTAAATACCTCATTTATTAAGTGGTTTTATCCTAAGAAGGTTATATTTGAGAATGTGATGGGGTTTTTAGGTATCCTCCAAGGTGTGTAGTCATTGAGAGACTATGTTGAATATTTCATATTTCGGGTTCCTTTCACTCTATATTTGTCTATTTATGATTCAAATAAGTTGTGGTTTTTTTTTGGAGGCCTTCATCTAGAACTATGTTTTTAATGATTCAGTCTAGCCTGGATACCTTTATAGAAGTAGTTAATAAGGTCTTCATTGTTGATTCAATCATAGCATGGAAACTTGAGATGGGAGATGCTTTGTTTTTCATTAGAGATGGTAAATATTTTATCCAACTATAGATAAGGGTAAGTAGGGGCTTGTGGAGATGGAAGGCCATATTCACAACCTACCATTCCTATTTTTGTTAATTGCAAGATAGTGGGTCATTTCTAATGTGGTAAGTCCATGTGTGTTTGATCTTATTGCACTTATACTTTGATTTCCTACCATCTGTTTTCCCTTCCTTGGCATATTTAGAGGTTTTTATAGTTTTTAGGGAATTATAAGAATAATTATCATACCTATAATACTTCTGTACAATGTTACCTCTATGGTAGAGTTTCGATCTATGTGTTCTTTTATAGCATCCTCTATTGAAATTATTTCTTTTTTGTATTGGTTCTTGTCCTATATTTTATATATCTATTTCCCTTTTTTATGATGTATTAAAGTTATTTTTACCTAATATATATATCCTTAGATATTTTTATTCCTCATTATTTTTTTTGTTTCCTTTTGATGTTTGATGTTCACTGGTTTGGACATGGGAAGGAACTAGGATGCATGAATAGATACATGGGGTGTAGTTTTTTTTATTTGGACTGTGGATTCCATTGTGCTATATATATCCATAAAAATTACCAATGATATGGTAATCTGGGGATTTAGATATGAACACCATTATATATGAGTTATGACACTTGGGTTAGAGCTCTTCCATTTTTTAACGAGGTATGCCTTATGTTATTATTCTTCTTAGATCCTTGGAAACCTTGAGATTTTGATATCTGAATTGGGATCCTTTGGGATGATCATCGCCTGTGTTATTTTCATGGTCTTTGATTAGTTATCTTTGGATGGTAGAGCTCTTTGGATTCCCTTTATATATTTTTAGAATTTAATTTCTCGGTTTCTTTCTCTTGTTCCATGGGAAGATGGTATCAGTTTTTTTACCATTTAAGATTAATTCTAAATGGTGAGGAGACCAATAATCTATTTCTATTTTTTAGGGTTTTATTTTTCTTTGATTATCATGGTTAGGGTAATCATGACTTTTTAGTGATGAACTTTATTTTTAGGTTCTCTTATATAATTTTTCCCCATTGTAGATAAATTATAAATGCTGGGGACACCAGTTCCATTTATCCATGTGTTTTTTCTTTTTCTTATAGAGTGATCCTTTTGGGTGATTTGGTTGGTATGTACTTTAAATTGGATTCATGACCTAATACATTTAAAGGTGGTGTTTATGTCTGGAACTATGGGTTAGTTTTGATTTCAAGAGGCTCTTGGGAGAGGTGGTGGAAATATTGATATTCCCAATTTCAAAGAATATCATAGGATATATATCCCAACATTTTCTCTTATTGTCTCCTCACTCTCATTAAATGGTGAGTTACGAGAATTTTAGTGGTTTTTATCCTAATTAAGGGAGTTTTTTGTGTTTTATACTCTTGGTTTTGATGTTCTGGGATGTTACTTTGTGTTTGTGTTCTCTGAAGAATAGAGGTAGTTTTGGAAATACCACTTTACTTAGGATTATGTATACATTATGTGGTAAAACATTGTAATTCTTGGAATTTTGGGACATCTTTGGGTGTCACCTTCAAGGTATTAAACTTTTTTTTTCTTCCCCTTGATTTTGGGGTGTCTCGTGTTGAATTTTTGGAGTTTTGGAGGATTTTGTAGGGGTGCATGGTTAAGAAACATGGTTTAAATACCATGTTTTAGAAACCATGAATATATTTATTTGAGATTGATGGGATCACATGATCAGTGCATAGGTAAGGAGATTGTGTGAGACAACAGTATATTGTTTGGGGGTTTTGGGCAATGGGAGATGCACAGTCTACGCATAGTTTGGAAAACCATGTGAGTTGGCCATGTGGCCTACCCCGAATGGGGTATTTTTTGTATTCACCTTATTTGAAATTTATTATTCCACCCCAATCCTCCCCCATTCTTCCCTTTTTAACCAAACGCATACAATGGGATTTTCTTCTTTCTGACGCTCATCCACAGTGGTTTCAAGGTGGTTTATTGGTGATTCTTCACCCGGTTATAGAGATATTAGATCATATATTCTATTTCTCTTTGTTTCTCTCTTTTTCTCTGTATCCTCTAATCTTAGTGGTTATTCCTGGACAATTTTCTTAGTTCAGGTTGGTAGAAATTGGATTTTTTGGTTTGAAATGGTTTTGAGTGATTGTATCATTCCCTTTTCGATGGTTTTCATCAAAGGTTCAAGGTTCCACCACTTGATGTAGGTGTTTCCATTTAATTTAATTTTATCTAAGAGTTTCATTGATGATTTATGTTTTATATTCAATAATAAAAATATAATTATGGTGTTGATTATCAAGGTTTTTTTGTTGATTTTTTTCTGTAATTTTGTAGTTTTTTAAATTTAAAATTGGTGTAATTTCATGTTTAAAACGTTTCTTGGATGGAAATTGGTATTTTATGAATTCTAAATGCTTGATAAAAATATTAAAATGGTTTTAATTGGAAAAACTCTTGTTTATTTGGGTTTTAATCCAAAAAAGGTTTTCAAATAATTTTTTGTTAATTCAATGAATTTATATTATTTTCAAAGGGTGGTATGGTTTTATAAACTGAATTGGAGTTCAATTAGATTGTTTGATTATAATTGTCGATATTTATAATGTGATTTAGAATTGTGTGTGAATTAAAAAATGTTTTAAAATGGATTTCCAATGTTATGTGATATATATATATATATGAAAAGTGAAGGTGTGGTTATCACTTTATAATGTGATGTTGATTGTGCCTTTTTCCCCCTTTTGTTCATGATTATGTGCATTTGTATCCATGTTATTGATGTTTTTTAGTGTAATTCAGGATATGTGTATTGGTTGGGATCATTTAAAGGGAATTGGGATGGGAAGGACATGATTTTGGTGTTGGCCCTTAGGGATTGTTATTGTTATGAGATTACATGTTTTTCATATCCCACATATGTTGTTATTCAATGGGGAAACTAAGGATACTAAGTGGAATGTAGTGGGAAATTGTTGGGATATTTGAGGTTTAGAAATGGCTATTACCCCTGGTTGTGTGTATCTCTTGGCTAAGGGTATTTTCACTAAGGAGACTGGTTAGAGTTATTTTGTTGATGGATGTGTGTTTGTTAACCTACTAGTAGTAGGTCCACCTGTATGTGTCTTATGATGTACCATTTGTCCTTGTGGTTTTGTATCATTCCTTGTATCCTATTTTATTAATTTATTGTTATGTATCTTGTGGTATTACTTTTTTATACATTGTTATGTATATGTATTTGGATTGGATGTATTTTATTTGATTCCCTATTTTACTTGTGGTTTAGCCCTATTTTTCTAGTGGTTTTCTGTCATCTTATTGGAATTATTTTTGACTTGTTATGGTTGTGGTTAAATATTTTATACCTTCTATCCATTGTTACATTTGAGTTGGGTGTGTAAAATATTTTTAATTGAGGAAAGCTGAAATTGTTTTCAATTTCAATTTCCTTAGTTTTCAATTTTTTATTATTTAGAAACAAGTATGGTTTTATTTTATTTTTCAAAAGTGTGATGTTTTGAAGATAGAGGTTTGGATTCCTATACATTTGGATTGTTTTTGAAAAAAAACTATCATTTTGAAATGGTTTTTTACAAATGATACACTTTGGTAAAGTCTATGTTTCACATTTTTTTACTCCTATGATTTGAATTGAAAATTAAACCCACTGTACCATGCCTCATTTTCAAAATATCATAATTGGTTTATTTTATAAAATAATTATATAGACTCGTGATGGTATCATATTGTATTTATATCACACCCTAAATACTCGTGATGGAGGTTATATATTCTTCATGTCCTGTATGGGTTCTCTTAGGTCTTAGATTTTGAGTATTTTATGGTGTTTTACTCCTTATGTAAGTCAATGGTTGTAGATATTGTGGTGGTGAATTGTCTATCACATGGATATAATGATCATACAACTAGTTTCATGAAACTAGTTGTGTCATTATTTGGTTTGGAAACTATGGTCATCCATTTTATTTTATTCAACTTCCATTATAGTTTTTAACTATATATTATTTGGTTGATTATAGATTTTTTCATTATCTTGTGTCATTGTATCTTTTCTATTTTGCCTTTTTGGGTTTTTTTTTCTTTATATTATTGATGGTTAAACCTTCCCCAAAAGTTATGTTTGATTACCTTGATTATTTTCAACATATTGTAAAGATCGGGGATGCTCCTTGAGTATGTGGTGCACCAGTTAGGGAACCGGTTCAGACAGAGACCTGGGTTGGTTCATTACACAGCCTCACGTCTCCTGTAAAAAACAACATCAAACATGTAAAATTTCCCATCAAGACACATCATTTTTTTCATTTTCATATTCACCGTTACCAACCATATTACATTATTTAAATTTATCTTTAATCACATCACCTCGTTATTTTTATCCATTAACCATTCGTTTTAAGCATTAATGTTTCATTTTTATCTATGAGACTATTCAATTCCATCAATCCCCATTTCAATTTTTTCATTATCAACTATATTCCATGCCGCTGGGAAAATACAAAATGGTTAAATGTTAAAAAACCAATCCATCTCCCATATTAATCCACCCATTACCTCATTCCAACTATATAAAGTCAGTCGCAACACCACTGCACAATTCACAACCTCAACAATATCTCACTATTCCACCCATGGGATTTTAAACATCACTTATTGCACAAGCCTCATAAAAAACCCCACAAAAAATCATACAATCATATCCATAACAACAATATTTTCTATAAAAAATCATTATAAATATCATCATTAAGTACTTCCACATTATTCTATATTAATGAATGCTTCCATATAAATTCCATTCTTCCATGCAACTGATTCATTACCATCTCTATGGGATTAAAATTTTAGAAAAGAAGATTACAATAGATGAAATTTGGAATCAACACAAAAGTTCCATAGAAATCAATGATTTTATACAATATCATCAAACAAGAACCAATTAAGAGATAAATATAGTAAAATAAATTAAATCCATGTGAATAACCCCATTCCCTTTAATTTTCCTTAGTCTAGTTTGTTATCATTATCATTTCAATACAAACTACACACCCAAAGAATAAAAAAGTATGTTAATCCAAAAATTTACATAGAATAGAAATGAGTTATTGAATCTCCTACCTCAAATAATTCATTGGTGGTTATTGTGAAAGAAAAATGTAGAGAATATATGATCTCCAGGCTCTAATCACACAAAGAGAACCTAAACAATCTAGAATAAAATAATAACCATCAACTACTCACTACATCATCACCCAAATGAAAAACTACCAGAACCATATCCTTATGTAGGAAAATTGGGGACAAAACTAGAAGGTAAAAGGTTTAATAAACCAACTTTAAAGGAAGAATTATCAATATCACAAGTCTAAGGATTAAAATTTGTTAATGGGGGATCATGTCACTCTAGAAACACACCTCATATCATTGTAGTTCGAGATAAAATGAAGAGATCTGAAATAAATCAATGGGATAATAAATTTATATGTGGACAGGAAATAAATTTTTCATGGAGTGAGGGTACATCTTTACATTGAAACCATCCTAAAATATATTAATCACAAAGTGATAAATTTTGTCCATGTTTTGAAGGGTTAGTATCAACTAAAGATAAATAATTCATAATGTTATTCCCCCAAATCTCACCCCTCTTAAACTCGATCAAAAAATATAATATAATTCTACTTTAGAAGGGAATTTTTGTGTCTCTCACTAGAAAACTATGACACCACCATTGAAAAATTAACCCAAAAATCATCCACCATGTATTTATATAATGACACACCAAACCACTTTTTAAAACACACATTGGGGAAAACCATATAAATCCACACTAAGACTCTCCACCCTGAAGTAAGGTGTTGTACTGTAACCTATTCACCTAAAAAATCACTCTCCACTACAACCATTCTACTTGAGGTGTATCCTAAATGGTAATTCCCCTACCTACCCCTCTCCACTTAAATATTGTCTTCAATAGTATTATAATTACTCCAAACTCTTCCCAACATCTCTAACACTTGAATCTCACAAAGAAATGGGGTGGATATTTCTATATCATTACATTATATAACTATCAAATAATTATAATCCTTTAGATTCAAAACCCTACCCATAAGAAAAACTATATACACCTCCAGCAAAGGTCCCAAAAAAGATACATATAAAATGATTTGATTTCATCAACGAAATAGGACAACAATGGGAACAAATAGTCTAATTAAATCATTATCATATTATAAAAAAATCAATAATTATGCTAAAAAATCCTCTAAAAATTATAGAAAACAAATTCCAAAATATCTTGGGATAATGAACATTCATTTGTGAATCACATTCCCATGTGCCCTCCTTCACACCACTATACCTCAAAAGAACTCAAACTAAAGTAATATTTTTTCTACACAACAATTTCTCTCATCAATCATGAATCTCATCTCACCACTCCACAAACATCGCATCATTATTTACAAACAACTCTTCCCAATCAATGGAATGAGAATTTTCATGAAGATATTGTTGGATCTGTGACACATATGATATTTCATGGATCCTGGGGAACCCTATAGAAAACTCCAACTGATATTATACCTCACTAATGTGCTAAAACACCTTGAAATAGATGATAAAGTGTGTAACAATATTTATCCCCCATAAAAACCTCTACTTCTCATAATAAGGGGAAATTATAAAAACACGTGGTCACTAATATCAAACTTTATATCTCTTCTACACTAATATTATTATGAATTCTAATGATCTCGTGTCACTTTTATCCACTCTCAAACCATCGGAATCTTATTCTTCATGTTCCTCAACACATATGGACTAAGATTTTCTAACTCAAAAAACATAGGATTGACCATGAATAATTAATTCAGTTTTAGATGTCTCTGGATAGGGTAACATCATTTTGTAATCAGCGGTGTCCCCAAACCCTACTAAGAGATATGTATATAACATCTGGAACTTAGTAGAAATCACTCTTTACTAGAAAAAAAGGACTAAGTCATCAGGAACTTGAGGGTAGACACTCCCATCCAGAAAACAAGAAATATTCATATAGAAAATCTAGGGAAAACACTCCCTAATATGAAATAAGAACAATTCATTCGGAGACAAGGGGTGAAGTCACTCCTCCCTAGGAATCAAGAATAATTCATATGAAAACTTTGGGTAGACACTTCCTTCTAAGAAATAATAAAAAAAATCATCAAGAAACTTAAGGGATGACACTCACTACCAAGAAAATATAAAAATACATCTAGAAACTCTATTGTAGACACACCACAGTAAGATACAATAACAATTTATATGGAAACTAAGGGGTAAAAACTCCCCATCATGAAATAATAACATGTTATCATTAATATTTTTAAATTCCATATTATCCAATATATTCCATATACTTAGTTATTTAAATTTTTATTATAACCAAATTCCTTAATAAACATTTCACAGTTAATAATTATACCAATATTCTATGTTCATTAATGATAAATCATAAATTTTCACTAGTATGGTAACATAGTATATTTATTTTTATTTCAGGTCAAGTGCACAGTAGTTCAGTGTGACCACACACTACAAGCACTGAATAATATGTGATACCTTAAGAGATAGTCCACATACCACCTACCATAGGCTCATAGAAGTTTACTGACTAGATTTTGGATATTCATTCAACCTCAAGTAGTGGAAATTAAAGATTAAGATAAAACCCCTAAAATAGGGTGTGAAGAGGTAAAACTAGAATAATACAACTACATAACAAAATAAACTGGGAAAGGATATGTATGTAGTGTTATCATTTCCTATAAAACAATTTCATAATAAATGGAACCTTATTCTGCAATGAATTGTGATTTATCCACTCAAAAGGGTGGAGTAAGAGGTAGGAGACCATAGTTGGGAAAGGTATGGTCAATAAGGGGGAGAAATTTGGGGTTTAAGGATTTTAAATAAAGGGGTATTTTTAGAACTTACATGTTTTTAAGTGACTAGTTAGAGAGTATGGACGGTCAAACCTTGTGTAGACATTGTAGTTCCCACTTCCTGAGGAACCCATAACTCGAATTATTAAGACACACAGTTTTTAAAAACATGTGACTATTTTTTAGTTATATTTTTACAATGAACCCTCACCTTACATATTATGACCACATAGTTATAAAAACTATGCACCAACCATGAAAATAACATCTGATAAAAACTATTATCCTTTAAAAATTACACAAACATTGTACACTGTTGGAGGATCCATGTACTAGTCTTATAAGCCTCCATGTGGTAGATTGTATGGTTAATTATAACTATGTGATAACTATGTTCCCCAACCTATAACATCTGAATTTTATAAATTTAGGTCTCTATATAAAATAAACTTTTAAAACCACTCCAACTCCATGTAAACACTATCATATAAAATCATTTAAGGAAACACACAATATTTGGGAAAATTTAAAAAAAAATAACCTACAATTTTCTAGGGTTTACACAAACATACATTGATCAACATAGATTTATTCTATAAAACAAAATTTCCAAGAACAATTCCTCTCTCTACCAAAAAATATAATTTCCTTAACTAATAAAAGGTTTTTATCAATGTATTTTTAAGGAAAATACCCAAAATTTTAAAAAACCACAAAATATTATTCATAGACTGTGAAATCATCCAAGAAAACTTTTGTACATTCTTCTAAAAAATTAGAAAATATGTTCATCATAAACATTTTAAAGGTTCCTAGAGAATTAAAAAAACCAATAAGATTTATTCAAAAGGTAATGGTGCTAATAGTAAATTTGAAGGTGGTTTTATCATGATCTTCATGTAAAATTTTAATTTTAAAATATCCTAAAAATAAATCAAGAAAATAGTAGTGGTTCTTTAATAAAATCATTTCATGAAATTATTAATGAAATTTAAGAGTAAATTGATTCTTCGTTATCATGTGGTTGAGTTTTCTAAAATCAATACACCCTCTTCATTTATTTGGTAGTCTAATAGGAATTATTTCTCCAAAATAATTCTATGAATTGATAAAACAACCCTATTTATGAAAAATTTAAATAGGACTCACTCATTATCAATTAAAAGTTGGGAAAATTATTTTAGTATCTATCAAGTTATTCACATTATTTTTAACAACTTATAATAGTGTTGGATTCAACATACTTTTAAATTTCCTTCTATGTTTGAAATTTTCATCTACAAAAATCTATGCATAAAAATTCAAGATCAAATTTCAGTTAATTCATCTAAGATAAATCTCATGGCTTAATTTTTCACTCTAGTGACTACTAAAAGTTTTTTTATCTTTTGATAGATCTTAAGATAATATCACATGAAATTATTCATTATCATATTATAAATATTATTTTAGGATCACGGGTAAGTGTTTCTATCCAACGTGAGTTATTTTAAATTGATAAAAAAGTTTAAATATTAAAAAAAATCAAATTCATCCCTTAAATTATTACAAAAAAAGAATATTTTAAATTTAAATTAACCGAAATAATATTATCATCGATCTATTCACAATTTTTATTTTTATAAAATATTATACATTCATCATGACATGAAATATATAAATTTATAGATTCAATTTTAGTAGTTTTAAATCACTCTGTATTGGTTTTACATATAATGTTATCAATTTATTCAAAAAAATAATGAAAAACCTCATCAAATTTTTAATTTACCACTGTAAATAAAATATCATTAATCTATTCATCAATTAGTGGCTCATTATTTATAAAATAAATAAATAATTTAGTGGAAAACTAATCAATCATGTTCCCTTTATAGGCTGAAAGATATCCCATAGAGTTTTTAATCGATTGAAAAATGTTAAAATAAAATATTTCTCCACAAAACTCAAGTGATAATATTCAATTATAAATATAAATAAATTCCTTAACAGTTTTTTAGAATTAATTACAAAGATTA
The DNA here is from genome assembly GCA_963277665.1 of Viscum album. Classification (NCBI taxonomy): domain Eukaryota; kingdom Viridiplantae; phylum Streptophyta; class Magnoliopsida; order Santalales; family Viscaceae; genus Viscum; species Viscum album. The sequence continues at coordinate 2,044,951,600 of OY728136.1, forward strand.
TAGGTGCTTGTGTTATTAATCTATCATCCTTCATAATCAAAACATTAAATTTAGTTGTGAAAATCACATATCTCACTTATACTTAAACATCGCCAATGATACTTGAAGGTTCAATTGCACTTTGGTGGGATAGTTGAATTAAAATTACATCCAACTTCAATTAACCAACTTATAAATTTAAGTGAACATAATTAGGAATCAAATTTATTAAATATCCTAAATCTAGAATAAAATTTTGAATTCGAACTCTCTTACGGTGCAGGGAAAGGTAAAAGTTATTTTATGTTTTCATTTGGTGGGGAGGGAAGGATAAATCCTAGAAGAATCATTATTCCCAAGGTTTACTTTTTATCCACCCTTGAACATCCTTTTGTGAGAGAACATCTTCTTAAAACTCATTTTACACTTATGAATTTGTAATAATTAATCAAGAAAATTAATATTGACTTGAACTACCCTAAATGTTTCTATAATTTCCTTATCCAATTCATAATAAACACAATTATTCACTGGTGGACTACCCCTAGGATAAGACCATTTTATTTCAAGTAATTATTAATAATTTTGAACAATTTTTTAGAACTATAAGGTCATATTATCTATTTCCAATATCAATAGATTCTTTCATGAAAATATTTATTTTTGAAAAATATTTTTATTTCAAAACGGATTATGAATTTTTATTAGGTTAAAAAGTAGTTACCATTTAATTAATATAGTCTAAGTGAGTTGAAAAATGATTAGAATTATCTTCATTATTTTATTGTATAAATTTAAATTTACCATTCTCATTTTAGTGGTTCTACATCTCAGTTCCACTTCTATGATGTAAATAACTCACATTATCTTTCCCTTTATTATTTTATCCATGTTGTGAGGGAATTCCTCCAATTATGTGGTTCATGAAACTCCCAATATAAGTATATAATTAACCCATTTGAGTTATAAAATTTTTCAATATAATATATTATTTTTTCATAGTTTCTTTAAGGTTTTTTTCATATTTTTTAATTCATTATGTAGAATGAAAATTTATTTCAACGTGAGTATTAGATTTATCATTGAAGTATAGATATTTTAAATTACATTCTTGGTTTTAGAAAAAGCATCCATGATGGTCAAGTTTTCTAATATGTTATCTGACTGATTATTTCAGTCCTGGATAAATTTTTGTTTGTGTTGAAATGCTTTTAGTTGGTGTGATTGGAAATGACTCCATGGAAAAATATTAGTAAATGTTTTAGAATATTATTGGATTTTTTGACATTGACCTCAAAAATTTTCCTTTGAATAAAAAAATTCTCAATGAAATTGAAATTTAAAACTTGTTTTAATATTGGGTTGGGTCCTTGAAGTGTTAAAAAATATCATGTAACTTACCATAGTATTAGTATCGCTAAGTTGTCTTACAATCTTGGTGTTTTTATAACTATATGTGGGAACCTCTTGAGAAGAATTGACATGAATTAGACATATTACTCCTTTTATTGAGTATTATAATCCATGTAAGTAATTTTAGTTATATTAGTAGTGGTTAGATCTATAAAAACTCCTTCATAATTAGCATCTATTATACTATTGTCATTAAGAAAAAATTACCTCATAAAAAATGGAATCAAAATTTGGTCACTAATCTAGTGGTTTTGGAAACTAAAACAAAATATTTTAAAACTATCTCAGTACTCATGTAATGTTTCTTCTTAAGTTTCCGTAATTCCATAAATTAATTTTCTAATTTTATTAATACGAAATCCTAGAAAAATATTTCAATTAATGGTTTATTTAATTTATTTTAATCACTAATTAAGGTGTAATGGGAATTAAAATCTACTCCATAGACACACCTTTTAAAGAAAAATTGAAATTACTAAACATTATTTGATCACCATTTACTCATGGTGGATTCATATTAACATAAAGGTGGATTAATTTTTGATGATTTTCCATGGATCATCTCTCGTAATCCCTTTTAATTTAAGAATAAGTTGAAAGAATAAGGATTTCATTTCAAATTGAGATGGTGAATATAGTTATTCCATGTGAGTTTATTGAATGAATTAATATGATGAAACTAATTTTTTAAGATTTTTTTTCTTCCATTGTGATTTTAGTTTAAAAAAGTTTCTTTCATTGTGTGTTGGTGAAAAAATTTGAAGTATTTGGTGGTTTTACTATAGTTTTCTCACTCACAAGATCAAAAATTGAGTGGTGTTCTTCCACAATATTATCTTCTCAAGTTCTAGAGTTATAATACCTATCAATGTTAGGGTGAAATGATAATAAATAATTATTTTAATTTATATATAAACAAAAATTGTAACATCCCAAGTAAGTAATTAATAATATATATTTTTATCTATGTCTATTAATTATTAAGATAGTGTTATAGAGGCTTAAAATGAAAATAAATACAATCTTATGCATGGAATACACTAATATTCTTAAAAGATTGTTTTAGTGCCTTTTGAAGGCAAACCATTTTTGAATCTATATTTTGACAATTTTATAAACTATGTTTGTCAAAATAAACTTATTCATTATGATTGAGACATCAAAATTTACTTTGTGTGAATTTTTGGTATTTTCTGACAATGTTCATTTTTTAATGAATAGTGAAAAATACTGTATTTTACATCAAAACTGGTTTTTAATCTAATTTATTTATATGATTATATTATCTTTTTAATTGGTCTTAATGTGTAATATGAATATATATTTACCATTTTATCCAATGGTGGTCATTGGAATCAATTTCACTTTGAAATTAGACTTAAACTGGTGTCAATATTTTGATACTTATTGTTTTGTAAAAACACGCTATTTGCTCTGGCAGCAGGAATTATTTATTGAATTAATTAATTTGACTTATATGATTTGAATTCTGTAAAATGGACTTCATTTTTGAATTCGGAATATCAAATATAGCTTAGGGTGAATTTTTGATAATTTTCTGAAAAACTTCAATTTTTGATGAATAGTGAAACCACTAAGTGGTAATCAAGCAAACTGATTTTTCAGTTAAATGAAAGTTTAACACTAATGTGTATTGAATTTTGAAAATCTGACATACATGGTTGTCATTAAGAATTAAAATGTGGTTCAATGAGATTAAAATAATTTTTTGGTGAATAGTAACTTATTAAGTTTTTAATCGTGATTAGTGGTAATTAGTGTAGTTTAAGGTATAAATAATGCTTTAATAATAGGAAATGACCTAGAAACATGTCCCAACCTTATTGGTTGTGTCATGGCCGACCAAGACAAGCCATGGGTCAACTTGGGGACCCCATGGAGACACTTTGGTTTGGAAATGACATAAATAGCTTTTTATTAAATGTTAAAGTAAAAATGACACAAAAAAGAGATGTTTTACGAAAACAATTTTTACATGGGGTTATAAAGATAAGATTTTTTATTATAAATAGTCATTGGAAAGATAAAAATATTTCCTCCATCATAGTATTTTTTTATGATTTTTACACATTAAATAAATTAAATTATTTATGACATAATAATGATGCAGCGATGACATCATTATTTGACGATTTAAATAAAATGGAAAGATAATGTAAAATATATGAACTACACATGTCCAAAACTTATTGGATGAGTGTATTTCTAAGTATTATCACCTTATACACGAATTATATCAATGTGGGACCTTTTGAAACCGAAACACATTTTCAAATAAAGTAATATTTCTTTACTTTCCAAAAGTGCCCCTCCTCTCCTCTTATAAAAGGCCCCCACCTCTACCTCACTTCACACACTCCTCAAGCCTTTGGCTCGGCCAACCCCTGCCCATTTACTCTCTCCACATCCATCTCCTAATCCTAGAGGATTCCCTTTGGGAATAATCCTTTCAAAGGAAGCCTTTAGGCTCAAATCAAAAGGAGTTACACTTTTAAAGGTAATTCATTCTCTCATGTTCATTTGTTTTATTTTGCTTCTCCAACCCCCTAAACTTTTTTTATTTACTTCTTTTGTAACAACACCAGTATATTCAATATACTAGGATGTTGTTATAAGATATATTTGAGCTACACACTCACACAACTACATCAAATGGTTAAAGAACATACGGTTTCCGTGGATGGCGAAATTCTGCCTCCCGAAACGATAATTGTTCAATACTCATTTAACACCTTCAAAGGTGGCCATTATGATGTCACTATTTTTATATATGATATATAATATGTTTATGTTTTCCTTAAGCTTCTGTTTTTTTCATTTTGTGCATACCTTTATGGTTTCCATTATGGGTAAACACGATATCTTCATTTTAGGAAGTGCGGACTACCGCCCCCTCAAAGTGATTTGATTCGTTAAATACCATATGTGGGACATATAAAGGATGGAAATATGATATTATATATGATATTATACTGGAATTATAATATACCTTTATATCATTATGATTCCATTCTATAAAATACGAAATAGAAATGAAAGTAGCATTCATGCGTACGTACGGCTTACCGTCTCCATGAACGGTGCATTTCATTTCTTACCTCTAAATGATTATGTAATATTATAAATGCATGTATGTACTGTATATATATGAAATATATGATATATACATCATGAATACCATTCTGGATATAATGAACCTTTGACCAAATTAACAACATGTAAGTGTAATAAGTCTATTTTTGACTTAAGAACCAAATACCGACAAAATGAACATTATTAACTTAACTGATTACATGATGTTCATAACATGGTATAAAAGGAATAATGAAGTTGAAAAAGATTCATAAGAAAGTATATATTAACTCAAGTTTATTATTCAGGATATTAAAGAACGGTCGGGTCAAGTCGGATACGAGGTATGGGACTTCGTCTCAATCTCCTTTCATTGAGGCATATTTTATTTTATACACAACTTTCTTTTATACGGTGTATAAACCCCTTTGACTTTTACGTTTATTCAAAAGGAATCTTTTTTATACAAAGCGTTTACTACATGAAAAAACGGAATGTTTTTGTCGTACGTATGCGGCGACAACGACTTCTCTGCCGTCGTGACCGTTATTTGAGTTTCGGCTTCCTCTACAAGCCATACCTTCTTTTTAAAAGAAAAATAAATACCATGTTTTAATTTTCTTTTATTTTAGTATTGAAAATGGTTTTCATAATGTTTTTATATCAATGTGTTGTATTGATATCTCGTGATTGAAATGTGGAAATTTTATGTTTCCTTTATGCATGTTTTATGTGATATGATTATGTTATGGTTCTTGGGCATTATTATGAAGACGGTTGGTTCCGTGATAAACTAAGGGCGGGTGATCCTGTTATAGCTCTCCAATGCATTGGGTAACGCGAAGGAGTGAAACGTTAAGGTTTCTCTGAAGAGATTTAGGGAATATACTGTGATGGGTATTCCAAACGTAACCAAGAGGGTTACTCCCTACGTAAGAATGTTATGAATGCCTCAAGTTACCTTTATGTCCTATGATTTTTATGATTTATTCATGATTTTATGAGGTATGTTAAAGTGCCTATGTTTTATGGGTAAAGTATGATTTCATTCTTATGTATATATGTACCCATGTTTCCTTTCCATGTTTTTATAACCCATACTGATCTTTTTATGCTCATCCCAAGTTTTTTTGAAATGTTTTTCACAGGTCAAGGGAAAGGTACATGATATGATGATAGTATCAAGGAAGTGTCAAGAAATAATCCATGTTTTATTTTAAATGTGTTTCCATTGATGAGAATGAAGAATACTATCTTTATGTAACCACTTTATTTATATGTGGAATGTAATGAAAGTTTTATGATCTAATTCTCTAAAACTCTAAACCCGAAAAGATCCTCAATGTGTAATCTTGTAATAACTCAAGATTAAGTAAGGTTTAAGGTTGGGGCCTTATAGTTGGTATCAAAGGTCAGTTTAGATAACTTTAGGAGTTAGAATTCTATTAAATGATTATCCAAAAATATTTTTTTCGAAATGATATAGCATTTAAATATTACCATGTTGCTTCATCTAAGACATGTTTGTTCAGAATGGTTTTCCGCAGAGGAAACAGGGAAGTAGTGCTAGGAAGGCATACAGAAGGAAATAACCTTCCGAATCAGCATCCAGAAATGGTCGGAATTGGAACTGAACAGTTTGTTGCAGTAATGGCGCAGTTAACTCAAGCGATAAATGGTGGTGGTATCCATACACGAGATCATCCAGACCAACCGCAGAGGAACATGTCAGTGGTGGAACATTTCATGAGGCAACATCCACCATCATTCAGAGGATCATCTGACCCTGTGCTAGCTGAAGGGTGGATTAAAGCACTGGAGAATATTTTTGATGTCATGGGGTGTTCAGATAATCAAAAGGTTAGTCTTGCTATTTACCGTTTGGAGGGTGAAGCAGATCAGTGGTGGTCTATGGTTAAAAATATCAGGGACGCCGATGAGATTGATGCTCTTGACTGGGATGAATTCAAAGGTATGTTTCTTGAGAAGTATTTTCCAAAGGCTGTTCGACTTAGGATGGAAAATCAATTCTTGGAATTGAGGCAAGAGGAAGACTCAGTGGCTGCCTATGAAGAAAGGTTCACTCGATTGGAAAGGTATGCTCCAAATTTTATCCGGGACCTTGATAGTAAAATCAATCGTTTTTACTCATGATTAATGCCAAAGTATCGAAGGGCATTAGCTTCTCGTGAGTTTAAAAGTTATGAAAATCTTGTTCGATGTGCTGAGAAGGTGGAAATGGAGTTTGCCGATGACCAAGTTTTCTATAACAACCAGCAGAAGAAGAGACCGAGGTGGCAGGAGAAAGGTAAGAATTCTTCAAAAAAGTCTGATGGTAAGAGAACTAAGTTTCCAGTTTGTGATAAATGTGGCAAAAGGCATGCTGGGGAATGTCTTCTGAATTCTGGAAAGTGCTACCGATGTGGCAAGATGGGACATAAGGCTCGCGATTGCACTGAAAAGGATCAAGGTGAAGGTAAGAACAAATTTGATTTACAGTTAGTGAAATGTTATAAGTGAAATGAGATGGGTCACTATGAAAACGAGTGTCCGACAAAGAGCTTGAGTGATGGGAAGCAGTTAGACTACAAGCAGAAAGGGGTGGTGAAATACTTTGCAACTACTTCAGCAGATGTCGGGCCATCAAATGAAGTTGTATCAGGTACTTTGTTTGTTTTTTCAGACTTTGCCAGTGTGTTGTTTGATTCGGGGTCTACACATTCTTTCATCTCTGAAACCTTTTCTAGTAAAATGGTAATACCATCTCAAGAAATGACTCCTGAACTTTTGGTAAAAACACCTGGGGGAAATTTCAAGGCAAAAAGAATTTATAAGAATCTTCCTATCCTTATCTGTGGAAAGAACCTACTTGCAAACCTTATTGTTCTACCTCTAGTAGAGTTTGATGTTATCCTGGGTATGGATTGGCTCTCTATTTACCATGATAAGATTGACTGTAGAGCTAAAGAAGTTTCTTTTCAGAAAGACTTTCAGTTTGTTTACAAGAATGAACCCTTACTTTTGATAACATATCAAGAGGCCGAGAAACTTGTAAAAGATGGAAATGAATGTTACCTTGCACACATCGTTGAAAATAAAGGAACTGTTCAGATTAAGGATGTGCCGGTGGTAAATGAGTATCCTGATGTTTTTCCTGATGAGTTGCCTGGAATAATACCAGATCGGGAAGTTGAGTTTACTGTTGACTTAGTTCCTGATGTTAAGCCAATTTCAAAACCCCCTTATCGAATGGCACAAATTGAACTTTTAGAGTTGAAGGAGAAATTGCAAGATTTATTAGAGAAAGGTTTCATTAGACCTAGCACATCACCATGGGGTGCTCCTGTTTTATTTGTTAAAAAGAAAGATGGTTCTATGAGACTTTTCATTGATTATAGAGCCTTGAATAATATCACTATTAAGAACAAATATCCTTTGCCTCATATCAATGATTTTTTTGATCAGCTCCAGGGAGCTCAGTTTTTTTCAAAGATTGACTTGAGATCGGGGTACCATCAGCTGAAGGTAAAGGAGGCAGATATTCCGAAGACCGCGTTCCGTACGAGATATGGCCATTATGAATTTGTATTAATGCCTTTTGGGCTAACCAATGCACCTGCTGTATTCGTGGACTTAATGAATAGAATTTTCCATGAGTTCTTGGATAAGTTTGTGGTGGTTTTCATTGATGATATTTTGGTGTTTTCTAAAAGTAAAGAGGAGCCTAAAAAACATTTAAGGGTTATCTTGCAAACCTTAAAAGGAAAGAAACTATATGGGAAATTCAGCAAGTGTGAGTTTTGGTTGCAACAAATTTCTTTCCTTGGTCACATTGTTTCTAAAGATGGAATAACTATTGATCCTGCAAAAACAAAAGTTGTGGAAGAATGGCCAAGACCCACAAATGTAACTGAGATTCGTAGCTTCCTTGGTTTGGCGGGCTATTACCGAAGGTTTGTTATAAATTTTTCACGGTTATCTAGTCCAATGACTAAGCTAACTCGGAAGGGTGTTAAGTTTATCTGGACAAAAGAATGTGATGATTGTTTTCATGAATTGAAAAGAAGATTGGTGAATGCTCCAGTTTTGGCACTACCTTCCAGGAATGGTGAGTTTGTTATATACAGTGATGCTTCATTGAAAGGACTTGGTTGCGTCCTAATGCAGAATGATCAGGTAATTTCTTATGCTTCACGACAGTTGAAAACTCATGAGGTAAATTACCCTACACATGATTTGGAATTAGCTGCTGTTGTTTTTGCTTTAAAAATTTAGAGGCATCATTTTTATGGAGTAAAGTGTGAAATATATACCGATCACAAAAGTTTAAAGTATATATTCACTCAGAAAGAGTTAAACATGAGACAAAGGAGATGGCTAAAATTAATCAAGGATTATGATTGTACAATTCATTACCATCCGGGAAAAGCAAATAAAGTGGCTGATGCTTTGAGTCGAAAAAGTAATGCGTCATTAACAATGTTGCGTTTGGAACGTGATCCTTTGGTTAACGATTTGATGAACTTTGGCATAGAAGTTGTTGGTGCAGGAAGTCCTTCTGTTTTGTTTCAGGTATCAGTGAGATCTTCTCTATCAGATAGAATCAAGCAGGCACAGAAGCAAGATAGTGAGTTGCCGAAAAAGGTAGAGCTGGTTCAGAAAGGTAAGTTGCCTGAATTCAACATTGATAATGATTGTGTTTTGAGATTTGGGAAGAGATTGTGTGTGCCTTGTGATTCACAGTTGAAGAGAGAGTTGTTATGTGAAGCTCGTAGTTCTCCGTTTTCAGTTCATCCGGGCAGTACTAAGATGTATAGAGATCTGCGGGAGTATTACTGGTGGGATGGAATGAAAAGAGATATTTCTGATTTTACTGTGAAGTGTTTGACATGTCAACAGGTTAAAGCAGAGTGGCAGTTACCGAAAGGGATGCTTCAGCCTTTACCAGTGCCAGAGTGGAAATGGGAGAATATATCCATGGACTTTGTTGTTGGATTACCGAAGACATCTCGAGGTAATAATGCAATCTGGGTTATTGTTGATCGCTTGACCAAATCTGCTCATTTCCTTGCTATACGAGATACTTTCTCTCTTGATCAACTTTTCCGTTTGTATCTTAAAGATATAGTCAGGTTACATGGAGTTCCTCTCTCCATTGTATCGGATCGTGATCCCAGTTTTACTTCTAACTTTTGGAAAGCCCTTCAGAAGTCGTTGGGTACTGAATTAAATTTTAGTACAGCTTTTCATCCTCAATCAGATGGGCAGTCAGAACGAACAATTCAGACATTGGAGGATATGCTACGAGCTTGTTCTATGGATTATCAGGGAAGTTGGGACCAACATCTTTCTTTGGTTGAGTTTTCATATAATAACAGTTTTCATTCCAGTATACAGATGGCACCATTTCAGGCATTATATGGGAAGCGGTGTCGAACTCCAGCTTTCTGGGATGAAGTGGGTGAAAGGAAGATGATGGGACCAGAATTGGTAGAAGAGATGGCAGAAAAAGTTCAGCTGATTCAGAAACACATGAGAACAGCTCAGAGCAGGCAGAAGAGTTATGTGGATAACCGGAGGAAGGATCAATCTTTCGAGGTAGGTGATCATGTTTTTCTCAAGGTTTCTCCTTGGAAAAGTGTGATGAGATTTGGTAAGAAAGGAAAGTTGAGTCCAAGGTTAATTGGACCATACGAAATTATAGAGAGAGTTGGATCAGTTGCATACCGAGTGGCTTTACCTCCGAATTTATCTCAGGTACACAATGTTTTTCACGTTTCAATGTTGAGAAAGTATATGCCAGATCCATCTCATGTTTTGAGTCCAGAGGTAGTTCAGCTGGAAGAGAACCTATCTTATGAGGAACAACCGGTCCAGATTCTTGACCACAGGGAGAAAGTGTTACGGAATAAGGTGATTAAGCAGGTAAAGGTTTTGTGGAAAAACCACATGATTGAAGAGGCAACATGGGAATCTGAAAATGCAATGAGGGATAAGTACCCCCATTTATTCGATAAGTAAATAAATTGCGGGGACGCAATTTTCTAAAGGGGGGAAGGATGTAACATCCCAAGTAAGTAATGAATAATAGATATTTTTATCTATGTCTATTAATGATTAATATAGTGTTATAGAGGCTTAAAATGAAAATAAATACAATCTTATGCATGGAATACACTAATATTCTTAAAAGATTGTTTTAGTGCCTTTTGATGGAAAACCATTTTTGAATCTATATTTTGACAATTTTATAAACTATGTTTGTCAAAATAAACTTATTCTTTATGATTGGGACATCAAAATTTTCTTTGTGTGAATTTTTGGTATTTTTCTGACAATGTTCATTTTTTAATGAATAGTGAAAAATATTGCATTTTACATCAAAACTGCTTTTTAATCTAATTTATTTTTATGATTATATTATCTTTTGAATTGGTATTAATGTGTAATATGAATATATATTTACCATTTTATCCAATGGTGGTCATTGGAATCAATTTCACTTTGAAATTAGACTTAAACTGGTGTCAATATTTTGATACTTATTGTTTTGTAAAAACACGCTATTTGCTCTGGCAGCAAGAATTAATTATTGAATTAATTAATGTGACTTATATGATTTGAATTCTGTAAAATGGACTTCATTTTTGAATTCGGAATATCAAATATAGCTTAGGGTGAATTTTTGGTAATTTTCTGAAAAACTTCAATTTTTGATGAATAGTGAAACCACTAAGTGGTAATCAAGAAAACTGATTTTTCAGTTAAATGAATGTTTACCACTAATTTGTATTTAATTTTGAAAATCCGACATAGATGGTTGTCATTAAGAATTAAAATGTGGTTCAATGAGATTAAAATAATTTTTTGGTGAATAGTAACTTATTAAGTTTTTAATCGCGATTAGTGGTAATTAGTGTAGTTTAAGGTATAAATAATGCTTTAATAATAGGAAATGACCTAGACACATGTCCCAACCTTATTGGTTGTGTCATGGCCGACCCAGAAAAGACATGGTTCAACTTGAGGACCCCATGGAGACACTTTGGTTTGGAAATGACATAAATAGCTTTTTATTAAATGTTAAAGTAAAAATGACACAAACAAGAGATGTTTTACGAAAACAATTTTTACATGGGGTTATAAAGATCATATTTTTGATTATAAATAGTAATTGGAAATCTAAAAATATTTCCTACATCATAGTATTTTTTTTATGATTTTTAGACATTAAATAAATTAAATTATTTATGACATAATAATGATGCAGCGATGACATCATTATTTGACGATTTAAATAAAATGGAAAGATAATGTAAAATCTATGAACTACACATGTCCAAAACTTATTGGATGAGTGGATTTCGAAGAATTATCACCTTATCCACGAATTATATCAATTTTGGACCTTTTGAAACCGAAACACATTTTCAAATAAAGTAATATTTCTTTACTTTCCAAAAGTGCCCCTCCTCTCCTCTTATAAAAGGCCCCCACCTCTACCTCATTTCACACACTCCTCAAGCCTTTGGCTCGGCCAACCCCTGCCCATTTACTCTCTCCACATCCCTCTCCTCATCCTAGAGGATTCTTTTTGGGCAGAAGCCTTTCAAAGGAAGCCTTTAGGCTCAAATCAAAAGGAGTTACACTTTTAAAGGTAATTCATTCTCTCATGTTCATTTGTTTTATTTTGCTTCTCCAACCCCCTAAACTCTTTTTATTTACTTCTTTTGTAACAAAACCAGTATCTTCAATATACTAGGATTTTGTTATAAGATATATTTGAGCTACACACTCACACAACTACATCAAATGGTTAAAGAACATACGGTTTCCGTGGATGGCGAAATTCTGCCTCCCAAAACGATGATTGTTCAATACTCATTTAACACCTTCAAAGGTGGCCATTATGATGTCACTATTTTTATATATGATATATAATATGTTTATTTTTTCCTTAAGCTTCTGTTTTTTTCATTTTGGGCATACCTTTATGGTTTCCATTATGGGTAAACACGATATCTTCATTTTAGGAAGTGCGGACTACCGCCCCCTCAAAGTGATTTGATTCGTTAAATATCATATATGGGACATATAAAGGATGGAACTATGATATTATATATGATATTATACTGGAATTATAATATACCTTTATATAATTATGATTCCATTCTATAAAATACGAAATAGAAATTAAAGTAGCGTTCATGCGTACGTACGGCTTACCGTCTCCATGAACGGTGCATTTCATTTCTTACCTCTAAATGATTATGTAATATTATAAATGCATGTATGTACTGGATATATATGACATATATGATATCTACATCATGAATACCATTCTGTATATAATGAACCTTTTACCAAATTAACAACATGTAAGTGTAATAAGTCTATTTTTGACTTAAGAACCAAATACCGACAAAATGAACATTATTAACTTAACTGATTACATGATGTTCATAACATGGTATAAAAGGAATAATGAACTTGAAAAAGATTCATAATAAAGTAGAGATTAACTCAATTTTATTATTCAGGATATTAAAGAACGGTCGGGTCAAGCCGGATACGAGGTATGGGACTTCGTCTCAATCTCCTTTCATTGAGGCATATTTTATTTTATACACAACTTTCTTTTATACGGTGTATAAACCCCTTTGACTTTTACGTTTATTCAAAAGGAATCTTTTTTCTACGAAGAGTTTACTACATGACAAAACGGAATGTTTTTGTCGTACGTATGCGGCAACAATGACTTCTCCGCCGTCGTGACCGTTATTTGAGTTTCGGCTTCCTCTACAAGCCATACCTTCTTTTTAAAAGAAAAATAAATACCATGTTTTACTTTTCTTTTATTTAAGTATTGAAAATGGTTTTCATAATGTTTTTATATCAATGTGTTGTATTGATATCTCGTGATTGAAATGTGGAAATTTTATGTTTCCTTTATGCATGTTTTATGTGATATGATTATGTTATGGTTCTTGGGCATTATTATGAAGACGGGTGGTTCCGTGATAAACTAAGGGCGGGTGAGCCCGTTATAGCTCTCCAATGCATTGGGTAACGCGAAGGAGTGAAACGTTAAGGTTTCTCCGAAGAGATTTAGGGAATATACTGTGATGGGTATTCCAAACGTAACCAAGAGGGTTACTCCCTACGTAAGAATGTTATGAATGCCTCAAGTTACCTTTATGTCCTATGATTTCTATGATTTATTCATGATTTTATGAGGTATGTTAAAGTGCCTATGTTTTATGGGTAAAGTATGATTTCATTCTTATGTATATATGTACCCATGTTTCCTTTCCATGTTTTTATAACCCATACTAAGCTTTTTATGCTCATCCCAAGTTTTTTTGAAATTTTTTTCACAGGTCAAGGGAAAGGTACATGATATGATGATAGTGTCAAGGAAGTGTCAAGAAATAATCCATGTTTTATTTTAAATGTGTTTCCATTGATGGGAATGAAGAATACTATCTTTATGTAACCACTTTATTTATATGTGGAATGTAATGCAAGTTTTATGATCTAATTCTCTAAAACTCTAAACCCGAAAAGATCCTCAATGTGTAATCTTGTAATAACTCAAGATTAAGTAAGGTTTAAGGCTGGGGCCTTATAAAAATAAATTAAATAAAGTAGGTAAACATCTAAAAATGATAAAAATTTAAGGCACACAGGATTTATCATGATCCTATAATCAATTTTTTATAATATAATAATATATCATAGTAGTCCTAAAGGTTTTCTCTCAAGGAGGTTTTAAGCTACATTCAAAACATTCACTTTTGTTTTTTTCTAATTTTATACTTAATAAAATTACGGATTTAGTATTTTTGTGAAAAATGAGAATAAAAGTAAAGTAATTTAATTATAAGAAAAATGGATGGGCACTCTTTCACTCCCTCATCTAAGGTTCTTCACCTCTAGAATAATACCAACAACACTGGTTTCTTTTTCATTAAGGTTATTTTCAATATTTTCATTTTCCCCTAGTTCTATGATTTTTTCTCTAGTTTCCATTCAGTGTGGGTTCTTTTCTTAATTGAATTCCTTACCCCCTTTCCATTTTTGTCTTGATCCCCATGTGTTTTTATTTTTCTTATTCCCTACTGAATGTGTAATATATCTTTACTACGTCAACTAACTTTTTCTTTCCAATACCTTTCTAGATTTGAAGGAAATATCTTGGTGGCAACCTCATTTCTAGTTATTTCATGTGATGTTTCTAGTTCTCCTCTCATGTTTGGGTTCCAATCCTTTAAGCATGTAGTAGAATTGGATTGGTCCCCTTACTTGGGCATTGATCAGATGCTTCATTTTTATCATGGCATTGGGGGGTGGGGGAGTGGGTGTGAGTGCATATCGGCTACATTCATTCTGAAGTGGGAGGTTTTATTTTGGTATTTCTATCTTGTTTTTAATGGTTATTTAGTGTTATATTTTAGTGAACCTACTCTCACAATGTTGTCTTTTGGAATCTATAATGGTTGTGATGGTCTCTGGATATCTGGATCTCTTCTTCATGAAAGTTTCCTACCCCTTCTCTTTGGTATTGGTGATTCAATTCTAGGTGGAAGTTGAATAAAAGGTTTTGAGATTTTTTTTGGGTTTTGATCATCCTTGGTGAATTGTTTATGTGCATAGATGAATTCACTAGACATCAGCGGGTGATATCATCGGTGGCAAGGGGAAGTGTTATGGTGGTCTAGCTTCATGAGGTCATGAGATAAAGATGTGGTGCTTGATGATAATTTGATATTCACTTCATAAATTCTTAGATTATACCACCCACGGGTTTTATAGTCACAGAAATGATTGTGTCTAATCTGGTACAAGAATCCCAACACTCTTCTCTTAGTCAAACATGATTAGTGGTATTTCATGGTTTTTTGGGATTTTTATTTCGAGTGATCGATGGAGTTCCCGGAGGTGTCGCTCGTGGTGTAATCTTCCCTAAGTTTGGGTCACTATTGGGATAGATCTTTGTGGAAATAGTGGACTTGTTTTTAATTTTTGGTTTTATTTGTTCTCTATCATGGTTTTGTTTCGATGGAGATTATAGATTTTGGTTGGTGGTTCTCATCGGAAAATTGGCGGTGATAATGGTTTCTTTTTTTTAAGGGTGCATGATGTGAGAAGGTTTGTGGGTTGAGTCTATGATGATGTCTCTATTTTATATTTGATTTTTTTAATGTTGAAATTTTAATTTTTTTTGTTATGGGGGTATGTGAAACAATGGTGTTTTGGAAAGTATCCCACAAAACCAAAAGTGGTTTTTGAAAATACAAAAAAATGGATTGAGATTTTAAGAAAATTAGAGTGAATTTTGGAAATAAAAATAATATTTTATTAAAAATGAGTATGAAATAATAACAGTAGTAGTTAACAAGTTTCAACCATCAAAAACACCCTTCTTCATAGTCAAAATAATATCTCATAGTTAAATTTATTATTGAAAACTACAATACCTAAAAGTGTACACCAAAAATTTCTAGGAAACCACACCAAGTCCTCAGTGGGAGGTTTATTTATTATATGAAAGTTATTTAATACCTCATGTGTTTATCCATACATTTCTAAACTTGTCATAATCTCATCCTTTGTTTCTTGTTTTCTAGGTATAGTCTATGTGTCATCTCTTTGTTCTTTGATGATAGATATATTCCTCTCATCTCTTTTTAATATACCTAATATCCAACCCAGAAATCCCTCCATGTAGTATATATGAAATCACACCTTGGGAACCATCCAGGCATTAAACATATTTATCTTTTCATTATTTTATTTTAGGTCTTAATAACAAGTCATTAATTTATTTTGGAAAGTAAAATCATATGCATGAGCATTATATGGTATTCACATGAGAATAAATATTGTAATCTCCTTTTAATCCTCTCATTAATTTCAACTATTAATCATACCTATTTTAATTTTCTAATTCATCAGTTATAACTATTATTTTTTAAGTGAATTTCAATGAAATAGTAATGAACACAACCTCATCTACAACATAAAGATCCTTATCATTTCTCATGTATAGTAATACTATGTAAAATTCCATTGTAATAATTTTCCATGATGGGGTGAGACTAGGTTTCTCTGAAATTTTAAAAAACATATAATTCCATGTGAGTACCTCTATTGAAACTTTCACAATGTGAAACATCTTAAATTACTCGCTTATAATATAAAACACTCATGTGTAATAAGATGATAATTTTAAATTATATGTAAGATAATTCCATTTGAAAAAAATCAGGTAATATTTATATGTATGATGTTTGATATTACTATAATTATAATAACAAGTGATACATAATAAGTTTACTTCAAATGTATGATTTATGAATTTTTCTAATTTCACTATTTTATGGGATATGAAATAATTTTCACTTCATAAGTATGATGTATTCTCACTCAAAAGGATTCATAATATTTTTTAGTTTTCCAAAACATCAATTATATTCTATTTATAAAAAGTTTTATCATGTATGTATGACACATGACTTGGATAGATTTTTATTTCAGATCCTTTATAATAATAGTTCCATCTAATAAATATAATAAAAGAAATATATTTATTCCTATTTCAACTCTAAATTATATGTATCATCAAGACTTTTCAAAAACACATCATCTGTATAAAGTAGTACTGTTACATTTTCCACTCTACTACACATCATACTTATGAAAAAACACTTAGAAAAAAATTAATTTTCAATCCAAGATTATTCTTTTCCAAAAAAATTATAAAATTACAAATAAAATTATTTGTTGTTCAATTAATTCAATTAATAAATAAAAATTCTTAAAAATCCTGAATCAGTCCATTTTCATATAAAATTCTAAAATATTCTTAAAACCATAACTGATGTAATTTAATTCAAATATAAAAATGGACGAGATTAAATCATTTAAATGAAATATAAAAGTGATTAAAATATTGGCTCTATCAATTTTACTTTTATCTCACTATATAAATTGAGAGAATAATAATATTTATTCATCATAGTCCATAGTAAAATCTTTATCATTTTTTTATTCCTTAAGAGACTTCTCTGGATCAATATATTACAAACCTTTTAAAGATTTTAATTTTATCTCCATCTTAGAATGTTCTTTAATCCTTAAATATTTCCCTCTTCTTATCTCATTGGAATCAATATACTATTGAAATTATTAGTGGTCTATTCATATAAGTGTTTGTCTTTATGGGAATAAATCATTCACAACCAATTTAGATGGGAGGATGCTCATAAAATTCTTTAACATGGTGTAATACTCTATAATTTATCCATAAATTTTAAATAGTCTTATGATTGTTTTCATATTAATAAAGAACTCATCCATTTATTTGTTTTATTTTAGTTGGATATCCTCTAATTTAGACTTTCATTTTTGTAACCAAGAATTATCCACATTTTTGACTCCCTCATGGATGTCATGATGTGACCCTAATATTACATTCAATATTTTTTCCCCATAACTCGTGTATAATCCTTCTCTAATAGGGATAACAGTAATGTATTGTGAAAATCTCCCATAGGATTTGATATTTTTTTATCCAGAGAAGTTTAGGTTTTCCCCTCTCTGGGAACATGAGAACAATTCTTGAGGACATCGATAATGTCCAAGACATTATATTGAAGATAAAGAACCATCATATCCTCCCATAAATGTATTCCCTTACCATAGAACATAGGGACACCATGGTTAATAATGTTGTTCATATCCTCTATATTTCTCATTCATCAAAAGTTATAATAAATAAAATAAAACTCAAATCTATGGAAAACGTAACCTTGAATAGCTTCATGAATTATTTGATACAAAAAGATATGTCCAAGAGAGATTGTGAAACAACTATGAGTGGGGTGAATTATTTGTTACCAACTCACTAACTCTGAAAAAATGTAATTTATATCATCATTTAGTGAGACTGGATATCAATGGTGATGATGTGATAATGAGAGATATAGTGAGAAAGAACATGCATGGAATTAGGGATTTTACAAGGTTCACTAAATCTTATTCTCAAGTGGCTAATCCCCATTGAACAATAGTTTCAAACTTGTTATGTAGATTCATATTATATTATCAATAAGAACATATATAGAACTAGAGAAATGGAACTAAAATCCAATTATAATAAATAAAAAAAGATAAAAAAGTCAATCCGTCTTAAATTCCTTTCACTACAAGTACCACCATAATTTTGATCAAAATTGAACCCTTTTTATTATCCTTAGTCCCAACCAAAATCTTCCTTGAATGGGTATCCAGATAACTCAGAGTTTTTCCTCTTTATGGTCATACACTAGTTATACAAAAACTCATCATTTATTTGTATGAAGAATATCATCATGGCTTGGTGGTCATAAAAATGATCCTTTTGAAGGTGATGTTCATGAAATATAGAAACCACTTATATATATCCTTTATATACCACTGAATTGTTTCAAATATTAAATATTAGATAAACTAAAAATTCATTTCATCTCATTAGTTTTTCTCTCTGTGTTCTAACCCTGGTTCGCTATGTCTTGTTCTTATTTTCATTAAAACATGGACATCAAAGATCTCTTTTGAAATGACTAACTCCTATAGTTATTTTTCTCTAAGACTTTTCTATCAATAATTTCTTCATCACAAAATGTGATCTATAAAACCTCATACTCTTTTTAGGTGTGAAATTCTGAGAGAATTTTAATTTTTTGTCTTTATGAGATTGGAAATTTTAAAAATTTGAAATTAGGATCAATAATATGAGAGTTCAAGTGTCTCCAATTGAGTTTTTTGGATATATTTTGATCCATAAGATGTGGCATGGATTCATGAGCTAGTATGGAGAGATTAGTGTTTGTTTTCAGATGTTTTTAGAGGAATATTCCCTACAGTATGTTTGGGTCACATAATTGTGAAATAATATGTAGGTACACTAATGTGGGAAGGTTTTTATTTATATTTTAATATTATATGGTTATCCAATATGGTTGATACATGGTCAAATGGAAACTATTTAAATAATAGAAAAATATACAGGATATCATGGATTGGAGACTTGGCACATGGATTATGCATGGTTGTGGACAAACTATGTGAAATTTTCCAAAATAAGAATAAAAATTGATTTAAAAGTTGGTACATAGTTTCATAAACCATGCATCCAAACATCTCAAGATGGATGGATTAAGATAGTTCCATCCACACTTTTAGCACATGATTTTTAAAACTATAAAGATCATTAAAATTGGAAGAATCCTTTGCATTTTCCCTTGTATAATTTAATTTTATCCCCTGTATATCCCACTCCATATTTCACACACCCCATCCTCTTAAACACTTCTATTCCTCGTTGATTCTCTTTAATTTTGGGTAATTGTCATGTGATTTCATTATGGTCTTTGTTATTTTTATCTATTTGTGGAAAAATCTATTGTTTCTCTTGATTTTTTATTCATTTTGGATGTTATTGTTTAGATTTTTTGTTCCAATTCCCCTAGAGCATGTTTTAATTATCTAATAATGATATGGATTTTATATATTCTAATAATAATATGTTTTGAGGTTGTATCTACATGAAATTTCTCAATGTTTCATTTGAGGCTCATCATTGAATGATTTTTTTCTTAGGGGTTTACATTAAATTAAAGTAAATTGATTATGAATTGATGTTTCTTATCAATTATCTTTCTTGGGATGATGTTAGGATCATGCCAAAGGATATTATAAAGCATTACATCATTTTTTCCATGTTTTAGGAGTGCTCAGTGAGTTTTTAGGTAATTATTACTAATTCAATTAAATTACATTATTATTTGTAATTATTTAAAATTAATTTTAATTTATTAAATAATTTAGAGTTTTTATTAATACAATTAGATTATTTGTATTGATTTATGGCCTTACGATAATAGTTGATTGCGTTGGACTAGGAAAATCTTAGGCAATAATTTTCTGGATACACATTAAATGTAATAACTTCATGGTTAAGGAATGTTTTTTATGAGCTATCTTGCATGTTCAGTATCATTATGTGTATTTTTATTATAAAGCTACACTAACACCACCATGTGTTCAAACTAAAATTTTAAATTATATTTCATTATCCCTAAATCGTGAAATTAAACCTCTCCATGGTAAACTAATAATTGGGTGGTGAGTAGACCATATTTTTATCCACCCATTGGTTTTTGGAATGGGAATGTGAAGTCGGTAATTAAAGAGGTAATCCTTGGGGTTCCTTAGAAATAACTTTTTACTATGTTTTTTTTATAATAGGACATTATCCACTCATGGGGTTCACATGAATTGAAAATAAATTGGGTAATTAAAGAGTTGACCCTAGGTGTGCCTCTAATTTGACATATGATTTTGGGTGAGTGACAGTGGATTCCTAGGATGTTCTCTAGGATCTAGTATATATGTTAATTTTATAAAAGCAGAATAAATTCTATAAGGGGAGTAACTTTAAGTGTCATCAAAAAACTATTTGACCAGTTGTGTGGATGGGGATTCCTATGACATGCTCTAGGATCGGGTGTGAGTTTATTATAATAAGATTGAAGTAATTAAATTAAATAAATTTATTGATGACGTTCATGTGTGTTAATTAATAATTATGAGTGTTTATAATGTGTTAGGAATAATCACCTTTAGATTTGATGATGATTATGGATACTTTAGGGCACCTTGCGATGATTCCCATTGAATTGGATGATGACACATGATACTTAAGAATGCCTTGGGTGATTCCCATTGGGTTTATTGATGATTCTTTCTATTTATAATTCCTTGATTAATTTTTGTTGGTTTTTTAAAATTATGCCTAATACTTTGTAACTAATTAGGGTGACTCCATTTAGGTTTATAATTATTTTCTAACGAATTTTATTTCCTAGGATAAGTCTCTTAAGAATAAAAATTATATATAAATAAAATATTGTGGACAAATACATCTAACATAGGTAGAAGCTGGTATGGTTGATCATAGGTGTCACTAGAGAACCTAAGTATCAATAGTAGTTTTATTAATTTATATTGTTCCTTTATTTTTTAACAAAATCTATATACACATTATTGTTTAGACTGGATATGCTTATAAACATTATTGGTCGTGGACAACCGAGTCATATTCACACCCTACATGGGTAGTCAATTAGTGCCATAGTAGACTTCATGGTTATAGTGAATGACAACGGAACTCAAAATATGGATTATGCTTGTTCATTTTTTTCTAGGATAGATCCTGGGAGTTAGGGATTTTTTTAGGAATCAAGAATATTTTGGGTGGAGATTCTTGAATTTTTTAATTTTTTCTTTTTGAGATTTTGGTAATTATGATTAATCTTACTTGGTATGGATACTTCTCATGCTTATGTACAGTTCATTTTTATACAGTATGGGATGTGATTATTAATTTTCACTTTATTGTATGTCATTTTTCTTTTTTACTTATCTCGATGTATCTAATTTCATTATTATTTTCACTATTTCTTTCACTCTGATAAGTAGGTATAGTGTCCCCACCATACCACCAATGAACTACACTAATAGTCAGCAACCGCTAGCATAAGGGGAGGTGTCACTTAGGTCCCAATAGCCCTCCACTCTGAGAACTGTCATGTGTCATCATGCTGAGGCATTAAAAACTAGTATCAGAGACCCTTCTTTTATCTAACATTTTAGATAAGGTAGATAAGAGAAACGAAATTTAGAGAAATTAGTTCAAAAATAATTTGTGGTATTAGTTAACCCACTTATGAGGGAAGCCCAAATTTCAAGGGATATTATTGAGGTTCTTTTTTGTTCACTTTTACTTTTGACTTATTTCAACTTGATCAATACACATGATTATAAGGTTATTGATTTATGATATTTCAACTCTTGGATGGAATGGAAAGAGTGTGTTTATACCTGAATCATATAAGGAATGTTGTATTCACATGTCATTTGTGTGATTTAATATCTTGATTAGGATATGATTTTCTGATTTAATGTATTTGGATCCATTAATATGATGTTTTCTAATATAAGTGTATGGTGGAATCTTACGTGACAAATCTTATAAATGGATAATAATATGTTAATTGATCAATTTTTTTTATTTCATTATTTCATCTAAATAAAATTCCAATTATAACTCATAAAGTGTTTTCCTCAATTACTTTTAATTGAAATTTCATTTAACTGAGCCTTAATGGTGAAAATTTCAAGTTATAGTAAATGGTCAAAAGTGTGTTTCATGATCACTTATATTGATTATTATGTTGTTTTATCTAAATAAATTTATAATTGTAATTTATAAAATTTTTTCCATTATAACATATAATTGAAATTTCATTTAATTGATCCATGTTTAAGAAACATATGGTTTATGAAAATGAAAACATCTGGTGTTTTGAATACTCTATATATATATATATGATATGGACTTTATTTATATATGATATTGAATTTATGTATGGACTGTTTTGGATAGTGAGAGCACTAAATTTATGAGCTTCTCATTATACAAGATGTAGAAAATTGTAACTCATTGCACCTGTTATATCTATCCTTGAACTATGATATTGGTAAATTTATTTTAAAAGTATTTACAGGTGTGGGACATGGTTATCTATTACCTAAATGTGAGAATGGGTAAATGGGTTTAGAGAGAAAGATATTAAAGTGGTTCCCTTATGATGTGGGGTGTATAAGATAGTGGGACACTATGCTTGTTACATATTTAGTTTGAACTGTGAATTTTAGGGTCATGAGATGTTTCAATAGTCTATAAAACATGTGGGTTAATTCCTATCCTAAAATTGGGTAGAGTGGTCATTATTGAAACTTATATATGATACTATTGTGTTCTAGTTCTTTAATAGGGTGACATGACATGTTGACCACAATTGTTTTCATCTTTCGTGTAGGAGTATAAGTTGAGAATAACCCTTGAGTGGGTATATAGCTTAATTATATATTTTTTAATGGTTTTTTTGTTTATTTTGATATATATATGTGGATAATGATATTAGTGATATAACCATTTTGACTTAGTGGAAATAAATTTCCTATTATTATGTAGATAAATGTGATATATGAGGCTAACCCCAGAGAAGGATTATCCAGGGCATATGGATACCTAAGACTTGAGAAGTGTTGTAAATTATTTTTATGAAGATTTATACAAAGGAATTTATAAAATATACCTAGAATATACTTTTATATGACTTGTGAGTAATGGTTGTTGATGCCCAGCATTAATGTTGTGAGTGATGTCTGGATTTTGAAATTGAAGGATCAATTAGATGTCTGGCCCTATTTGTTTTATGATCCTGCATGGTTGGATTCAGAATGGGTAGAGCATGAGTATATGCTTTGGGTTCTTTGGTGATGATTTTTTTATAGGGTGATAGCATAGTTGTCCTAGGCATGAGTAAAATTCCATTTCATCTTTGGAAATAAAGCACCAAGTGAAATGCATTCGACTAGATGTGTTGTCATGTAGTGAGAATAGTTAGTTAGGTTTTTAGGTTCATTATCCTAGTATTGATGGGGCATAAATATATATAGTCAATTAATATTACCAAAAAGAGTGACACTAACTTGTATTCATTCTATATTTTCCTAGTTAGATCATTTTTTGATGTATCAACTTGGTCCCTAGAGACCTATTGGATTTAAGACCTTATGAGGTTTGAGTTTGTTATGGTGGGGTCTATAAAACCTTAGTTTTTTAGATTTCATGAAGTGTGATCATAGTTTATAAATTTATTGGTGGAGGATTCACTATTAAATGATGGTGGAAAGGTATAATATTCCTTATTTTAATTCTAATAGTAAGTGGGTGTAGACCCTTAGTGTTATGGTTTATACTAGTCATAGTGGGATCTTCTCTAGGACATGATGTGACATCCAGACCAAGATGCCACTTAAATGGTGACTCAAGTTAGTGGGCCACATGCACTCCATAGTTCCTCCCTATGCATTAGAGGTTTTTAAATAGTAGCAATGGTCCAAGGTTCTATAGTGAAGAGACTATACCCTCATGATCAAAGTAGTAATATGGTGAACTGGATAGATAAATAGAAGAATCATGAAAAATAACTAAAAATTATAAGTGGAAGGTAAATAATCAAATAATAATAAATAATTCACATAGAGAGACATAAAAAATGATGATATTTCATATGTATAAGAAAAAGGATTATGAGAGCATGATATACAATACATGTAGAAAACGAGAAAAAAAAGTCCAAGAAATGGTCTCTAAAAGAATCATGATCCACAGCTTGGTCTTATGCTTCCCCACTCCCAACATATAAGAAAATAAAATATCAACCATTGGGTGATTTCCTATGTCCCTAACTGCATCCACATAATCTTTCCATGTACCATCGGTGGCCAGGATATGGTGAAAGATAAACTCAGCATCCTCCCACCAATAGTGTCTATAAATTTCTAGTCCATGAATATAATATGGAGGTATTCATATATAATGATAATAAATAATAAATTTATAAAGGATTTAAATATAATTCCAAAAGGACACTAGGTTGACACTACCTACTTCGTCCTAAGCTAGAAAATCCCTAAATATGTAACCAAGTGTATACACATATATGGAGTTTATATGTATTGAAATCTACATACATATATGTGGATACTATTATTATCCTTGACTTGAGGTGTAAATCAGGAATCTATAAGTTATATCATGGGTTTCATGAGTAACATGGGACACCTTACCTAGTATCATAGTATTTGAGTCACTATTCCCAAATCATAATAATGGAGTCTCCATTACCATTATCATATCAATAAGGTTCATCATTCCCATATAGAATAGTAAGGGTTTTCATGCCCATATCTAATAATAGGGTCATCATGATTGAATCACATTAGTGAGGGTCTCCATGCCCATATCACAATAAAAGGTTCTCCATGCCCGAATCATATCAGTAACTTTATCCGTACCCATATCATAATATAGAGTATCCATGACCATTATTTATTATTTATAATGGTTTCCATTCCTGAGTGTAATTATGTAGGGATTCCATCCTCATGAAATGGTATAGGTATTCCATTCTCTTATCACAAATGTTTTATAAGGGATTCCATGTCCATAAAATAATACATGAGGGTTGTCATGCCCATGTTATAAAAAAGGGTCTCCAAGCCTGATTATATCAATTATAAAAATTCAAGGAATTTTATCAAAGACAATAGGTAATTTATAACTCATTAACATTCATTAGTTACAAGGGAGTAAACATTTTTCAATTTAATCAAGTGATGTGTTCATACCACTCACTTACATTCACTTAATTATATATTGATAAGTGTGTTAGTGATTCTACAACCAAATAATTATCCATTATATTTATGATATCAGTATTTATAAGTAAGACCAAACACACTGACTGGTTTTATGTCTATATAAACAAGAAATACTTTTACGTACATGAAAGGGAACACCCAAAGGGGTAGTGCACCTTGAGGTTGATTACCTTAAATTTTTATTTGGTTCAAAAAAGATCATTAGAGTCTATATAGTGAAACTAATGTAAGAAATATTCATTTTAGATGAATTCCATGGTTAAACCAGCATGTGGAACATAAATATATTATAAGGAAACTCAAAATTGAGGGATAATGACTAAACTTCCTACCTCTTTCATTTTGAGGATCATCCATCCAGTATCAACCTTTAGTTTGGTATTGATTGAAAGAAATCAGAAATATTAATGAATATCAATGAAATATGTCATAAGATCATGAACCTTGAAAACTCCTTTGATATAAAGATAAAATATAAAATCCATGGGATAAATGAATATCTTACAGGTGTATATCAAATGATATGAATGGAATTTGAATTAGAGTCTGGATCGGAAAGTTATCCAAGAACATAGTTTAATAGAGGCTTGAGATCAAAATAAGGAAAAAAATTTCCCCTTCCCACTGGAGTAAAGAAATATATAATTGGGTTCGTGATTATAATAATTTAATGGAAAATTGTAATTTCCCCAAAAATTAGGGGTTGCACAACATGGATGCACGGTTTCACAAATCATGTTCCAACCGTGATTGGCCGACTATCCATAAAGGGAACATTCATAGTTCATGTGTTTGGTTGTAAAACCATGAGAATCCATGCCATATTCCTTAGTTAAAAACTGTAGATAATGTGCATGAGCATGCGGCCCTGGTCCAAGGTTAAGGAAAAACATGAACCATGTTCTTATTTCTGAAAATCCCTACATGGTTAGGGAAAACTGTGTGAGTTGGGAGGCAAATTTCCTACTAAACATGCATCCCATTTCATTCCTCCACCGACCAAGGTTTTGAGCTCCAAAAAATCCCTGAACACCCTTGTTTCTTTCATATCCTCTTTAGGAATATATATTATTTTAAAACTCAAAATTTTGACTAAAAATTAAAATATTATTACCTAATTGAAAAAACTGGTTCTTATATTCTTCCCCCCTTAAAGGAACTTCTCGCTAAGTTTCCCTTATAATGGTTATAAAATTATGTCTAAGAACAACTCTGGCCACTGATCATGTACTTCATCCTCCTACTCCCAAGTCCTATCCCCTAAATGGTTATGATTCCATTGCACCTAGACTAAGGGGATAGACTGTCCTTGAAGAGCCTTCATGCTTTTTTCAATAATTCATATGGGATACTTCTCAAAAAAATCAACAACATCTAGATCAATATTCTAAAGATCAAAAGTATGAGATGGTTTGGCATGATAAAAGTGAAGCTTTGAAACATGGAAGATGTCGCACATGGAATTGTACCTCTGAGTTAATAAAAACTGATAGGCTATTGACCAGACTCAATCAAATAACTCAATAGGCCTGACATAATGAGGTGAAGGTTTCTGATACCTATGTATCCATCTATGAAAATTTATGAGTGATTCCCATAATAAAACATAATCCTCAACCTCAAACTCCAGAGGTTGTGGATGAAATTTTTCAACGTATTTCTATATAGACTGAGTAGTGTACATCTACTTATTGATAATTTAAACTGACACCAAAGTCTCTTTAATAAGATGAGGACCTAGAAGCACTACCACTTCTTCCTCTAAATAGCATAGGGGTTAATGACACAACTTAATATATAGGTCCTTGTAAGGATAAATATGAAATGTATCTCTTTAGCTATAATTATAAGTAAACTCAATGATAGGGATATGATTCTTCTAAGAACCATTTAAATAAAGAATAGATTCTTGGATCTTGTCCTCTAATACATATAACATTTATTTCTACATGCTATCAGGACCCTGGTCGGTGGAGGAAAGAAATGTTTAGGAGAAACCATGTGATCTAGGAGGCACAGTTTTTATTAAACATGCATCCCAGGGCCGCATGCCCATGCACACAGTTTCTCCAAACCATGTTTAGCAGAAATTGTGCCTCCTAGATCACACGATTTCTCCTAACCATTTTTAGTATAAAATGTGCCTCCTAGCTCACATAGTTTCTCGTAGAGAGTATATGAAGAAAACAAGGGTATTTTGGGATTGTTTGGAGCTCGGAACCCTGGTCAGTGGGGGAATGAAATCTGATGCATGTTTATCAGAAACTGTGCCTCCCATCTCACACGGTTTCTCCTAACCATGTAGGTATTTTCATAAAGAAGAACAGGGTTCATGTTTTTCCTTAACCTTGGCCTAGGGATGCATTCCCATGAACATAGTTTCTCCAATACCGATAACATCTATTCCAATATTCTTTCTTTAAGAAGGTTTTCAAGGAAGAGAAACTCAAGAGGTAAATTCCTCTTTTCTTTTCTATTAATTGCTTTTCAAGTTCTTTTTTATTCTCTACTCACCTACCCTCATCCAAATGGTATGATAACTATAATAACTCACATATACTATAATTTTATTATTATAATAGAATAATCAGTCATTAAACCCCTCTCCTCTCTCTTTTATTCTAGTAATGAAAGCGGCATTTGTGAGGTGTTAATTTATCACCTTCAAGGATGAAAATTTTTCATTTTCCATTAACACCTTCAAGGATGGTTATAAAACCATTCCTATAGTTCAATAAATTATTATATATTTCTTATATACTATGTAAAATTTTTAACCATTATATACTCATGATTGTGAATAATAAAACAAAACTAGTTCTTTGTGAGTGAAAAACACCCCAAATAATTTGAATGATAATCACTAACACTTTATCTAATGATTCATCCTCAAAAAAAATAACCAAATGAATTATATGATAATTTATAATTATAGATGTTAATTAATAACTTATAACTTCAATTATATATTTCACTTTAAGCTTTACATTAACATTCATACTCTTATATAAGCGAACCGATCATTAAAGCTAAGAACACGAGCACTTCTGAATGATGACATTGAACATTCTAACTCATCAAAATGGACATTAATGAACTTAATGAAATTATAATAAATAAATTAAATGTATAAAATTTTATCTAATTATTAATTAATGAATCTTATTTGATTATTTAGGACATTAAGATAAATTGTAGTACTATTTCAGACTTATGGTAATGAATTATACCTGAACCTCCAATTTTTTTCTTCGGGTTATACTTTATCTCTATTTACCCAAATGTAACTCTTATTTATTTTTATATAATTATTATAAATTCTATTTATGTGTTCCAAAATCGTTTATCCAACTCAATGCATTATTTTTTGAGGGATAAATACATGTTTTAGGAAGGTTCCCTTCTCAATTCTTCCTGATAAGAAAGCCCGATTAAAAGGAACTTCCCCAATTCTTACACATTTTCAAGTTCTCTCCAAAATATGTTTTAAACCACCATTATTTTTATAAAATACTTAATTTTATCATGAAATTATTTCTTTATTCATTTATATTTTTATTCAAACAATTATTCTTTTTTCATTTTAAATTATCTTTTATATTTTCTTTAATTCGCACAAAACTGTTTTATTTCTAAATATTTATAAAAAATATTTTAAAACTTTTTCATTTAATTTTTTCATCACATATCATGATCTATTCCTATTTTTCCTTATTATTTTCTATGTATGATTTAAATTATTTCTTTCATGGAAACAATTATAATATTTCTTCTGGTTATTCCTTTTGACATGATGATGATACCCAATTATTTCTATGGGTAACCTTTATGTTCATGTTTGATTCCTTGTGTATGATTATTTATGTAGAACATTTATTCATAAAAAATTTATGATGGGTGAACCTAGATAGTGCTCCAATGAATTGGGTAAAATTTATTCTCATGCGACGTCAATTGTAATGGTTTTGGTGGTTAGCCTTGACTCGTGCTCCATGTGCAACGGTCTTGGTGGTAAGCCTTAACTCATAATCCTACATATTATGTGAGCTTTTACTCATTATAAATACATGTTTTATATTTATGCCGCATCACAATGATTTCATTATTATATGATCCCATGTTTTATATGTTATGATTCTTTATGTTTATTCATGTTTGAATCCTTTTTATATCATTATTCTTTTTTTATAACCCATGTGCTAAAATTTATTATTATGTTTATTTACTTACTTGAATTTTTATCCCTTACCTTTGTTCGTGTATTCCCAAGGATATCCCATACAGATGTAAGTTATCTAAGGGATTTAGGATCTCCTTATGATGATTAAATAAAAGATTTTTTATTTTGTCTCACTTTGTTTAATTATGTATATAATATTCCCAAGACACTAGAATTTATGATAATTGGTTTGTATTTAATATATAAGTTTTTCTTAAAATCATGTAACAATATGTGTAAAATTTTAGGTCTGTTATAGTTGGAATCATATTAAAAGTTTTGTTATTTTTTGATATTAGGAATAGGGAACTTTAGTAAGAACCCTTGGGATAAGACTAATTATGTGGAAACATCCCTAAATTTTGGTTAGTATAGAGTAAGTGTTTTATCAAGAAATTAAATCCATATATGGATACTACAAGTGAATGTGTTTCTTGCATATATGTTTCTAAGAGTAAAAAATCTGATAAGGTATTCTGAGTCTGACTCAGGGTAACTTGGTTCATAATAATGGGTCTTATTGCGCACCTAGTTTGACACTCATGCGGGATATGCTTTAGTAAATTCATATTCCTAAGGGAATAAAAATGTCCATAAGAAGATATGTTAGGAAATAGATCATAGATAACCTAGATTGAAACCTAGTTAATCAAAAGTTAGGATATAATTTTCTTTAATAGGTTTATTCTTTTACATTTAAAGATTACTTTTATTATGATTATTATATAAGTATTCAAGTTCCTAATTGAAATTTATTCTTCTTATTTGATTACTAGAAATTGAATAACTCATTACAACAATAAATGTGATAGGAAATGTGAATATTTTTCAAATGATATACCAAATATGATGGGAACGGCTTCTAAAAACGTTATGATAGTACTTTTTTAGTTGTCTCACATTATGAAAAATAACTTGAATCATGTGGAGTTCCCTCATTGTCCAAATAAAGAGAATGTTTCTATAGAATTTTTCATATGGAAATTTTCTCCCATGTTTAGGGGATCTTATGATCCCCTCCTCACAAACCAGCAGATTAACTCCATTAAAAATATATTCTCTATCCTCTAGTTCTCAGAAGAGGAAAAAGTTGTATTAGTGGTCTATCATTTCGATGGGCAATATGATCAGTGGTGGAAACTGATCAAAAACATGATTTCTGTGGATAAAATTAATTCCATGGATTTGAGGAATTCATGAAAAGGTTTTTGGTTAAATATTTTCCCCAAACCCTCTAAATCAAGATGGAAAGAGTGTTCCTAGGACTTAAGTAGAAGGAATTTGAGTATATCGGGGTATATAAAGAAATCTTTACAAGGCTTGAAAGATACACCTCTAGTTTTTTCATAAACACTAAAATTAATGTGGATTGCTTATTTAGATAACTAAATTTGAGTCTATAAAAATCATTAGGGATTTGAGATTTTAACAGCTATCAATAGATTTTATATTGTTCCCTTAAGGTTGAAATGGAGATTAGAGACTTTTAATGGTCTCATTTTCCTAAGGAAAAAAATTCGAAAATGAAATCTAATATGTTTGTATTAATAGATAAATTCCATGATGCAAAGAAAAACCAATATACAAAGTGTCAAAAATATGGGAAGAAGAGTACTATGAACTATATAAAGGGAACCACGAATTGATTCAAATGTGGAATAATGGGTCATCTAGATAATAACTACCAAAGGGATATAAAGAATAACACTAATGTGAAGAAGAAGAAGGGAATGTTCAATCAAAACTCAGCCTGTAGTACAGTGTTTCAGCTATAAAGGACATGAGAATTAAGTGAAACCTTTCCCTATGCCAAGGGATGTTGGAGTCAATCACCAATAATAACATCCAAGGAAACAAGGAAGGTCATATGTTATTTCTACTACTAAGGTGGAACCTAAAAATAATGTGGTGACAGTTACTCTTGTTATTCATTCTAGAATAGAGAAAATACTATATGTTTCTGGTTCTATGCATTATTTCATATATTTCAAGTTTAGTAGAACTATTTTATAACTGCCTCCAAATATGGAAGTTGAGTTATATTTGAGCATTAAAATGGGGTAATTATTGTATCCAAAGTTCGTATATCCTCCCCAGTTAATGTTTTTGGAATTAACCTCTCAAAAAATATTGGCATACTCCCTTTGGTAGATTTTGATTCTATATTGGGAATAGATTGGATAACTTTATATAAAGTCGACATCAACTATCAGGAAAGGGAGATCACTCTTCACATCTTTAAGCATCCTCCAATTCTGTACAAATGTAAGGAGGATGTGGAATTTTCTTTAGAATCATCTTCTCAATTGTGGATATATTTTTTTCTTATGAGTAATTGTATCTAGCTCAAATGTTTGATACAATGGATAGAATCATGCTCAAAGACATTCCCATCATAAGGGATTACATAGATGTATTCCCGGAAGATTTGTTTATATTTCCTCCTAATCATGAGTTTGAGTTCTCAATTGAACTTATTTATGGATCTCTACTTATATCAACGAAACCTTATAGAATGGACACCATAGAGCTAGAAAAATTGAATAAGCAGTTACAGGAAAATATGAACGAGGGTTTTATACACCTCAGTGCCTCGCCTTGGGGAGTGCTAGTCATCTTCATCAAGAATAAGTATTGATCAATGTTCCTATTCATTAAATATAAGGAGTTCAAAAAAATCACAATAAAGAACAATTATCCCCTTTCACAAATAGATGACTTGTTCAATCAGCTTTGTGAGGCTAGTTATTTAACTAATGTGGACCTTCAGTCAGGATATCACCATTTAAAGGTGATGAAGGAATATATTCCAAAGACTACCTTATAATTAGGTATGGGAACTATGTGTTCATAATTATTTTATTTTGACTCACTAATGCTATAGAAATTTTCATGGATTTAATGTTAGATATTACCTAGACAAAATTTTAGTGGCCTTTATTGATGATACTTTGATATACTCCAAAATCAATGATAGAATGGGGAGTGCTTGAGTACTATTATGAAAACATTGTAAATGGAGAAAATATATGAAAATTATAGTAAATTTGAGTTATGGATGGAGTAAGTATCATTCTTGGGGCATGTAATCACTAAAAAGGGATATCTGTAGACCATTATATGACAAAGGAAATCGAAGCGTAGACTAGTCCAACATCTGTAGTGGAGATCCATAGTTTCCATGGTCTATAATGGTATTATTGATGATTTCGGAAGAAATTGTCATAGTTTTTAAACCCAATAACCATTATTAAATGGAAGGGAGTGGTTTTTTATATACCTAATAATGTTAGTAAATCTATAAAAAGACCAAAATAGGCTTATCACTATTCCAGTGATCACAAACCCAATAAGTGGGGAAATCTTTGTGGTGTACATTTATTTTTTAAAGAAGGTATTAGGCTATGTAATTATGAAAAATGATAAAGTTATAAAATATTCCTTAAAAAATTTAAAATCCATGAGAAAAACTATCCCACGCATGATCTAGATCTTTACGTTGAAAATCTCTCATCATTATCTATATGGGGAGAAGTGTGAGTTATATACTGATCACAAGAGTCTCAAATATATATTCAAATAAAAGGAGATTAATATGATCTAGTAAATATGGTCATAGAGCATTAAGGATTATTACCGCTAAATTCATTACCATCCTGGTAAGGAAAATAAGTTGGTGGATGCTCTAAGTAAAAAGGATCCTACAACATTATCAGTGATGAAATTTGATAAGGATCCAACATTCTTAGATTTTAAAAAGATGCAAATGGTAATAATTAAGGAAGTAACATCATCAATACTTTGTCATGTGATTTCTCAACCATCACTTTTGGAAAAATAAATTATTTTTAAAGAAATGGTGTGGAAATTATAAAGAAGGTGGAATCCATGATAAAAGTAAAATCATTAGAGTTTAAAATTTATGAGGAAGGAGTCATGAGATTTGGGCCACGAATAGGTGTACCATCCAATATTGAGATAAAGAAGGATCTTCTAAAATAATCACATATCTAAACCTTTTCTATTGGCCCAGAGAGCACAAAGATGTATCTAGATCTTTGAGAGAACTATTGGTGGGACAATATAAAGGAAGATATTGCTAAATATACATCAAATTGTATGATATGTCAGAAAGTGAAGGCTAAAAGGAAAAAGTATAAAGAGATGTTTCTACCATTACCCATACCAACATAAAAGTGGGAAAACATCACCATGGACTTTATCACCAAACTTCTAAGTAAATCCAGAGGAAACAATGTTATATGGGTTATTGTGAATCATCTTACAAATAAAGGTCACTTTATCATAATTTGAGAGGACTTCTCACTAGATCAACTTGCACGAATATGTATAAAAGAAGTGTTAAGGCTGTATGGAGTACCATTATCGATAGTATCCAATCAAGATCTGAGATTCACCTCCAAGTGATAGAAAATTCACCGACATGCTCTAAAAACTGAGTTGATCATTAGTATGGCATGTCATCCTACTGATGGCCAATCTAAGTGAACTATTCAGACACTAGAAGTCATTTTGAGAGAATATTCTTTCTACTTCAAAGTATGATGGGGAAAACATCTTCCACTGGTCAAATTCTCCTATAAT
Organism: Viscum album; assembly: GCA_963277665.1. Taxonomy (NCBI): domain Eukaryota; kingdom Viridiplantae; phylum Streptophyta; class Magnoliopsida; order Santalales; family Viscaceae; genus Viscum; species Viscum album. The sequence goes on from OY728136.1 coordinate 2,044,986,251, forward strand.
ATTACTCTCCATATGATAATACAAATGGATCCTTATAAAGACCTTTATGGGAAAAGATGAAAAACACCAGTATGTTGGGATGAATTCAGTGAGTGAAAGCTTATATTACCTGAAATGGATGAAGAAATGGGAGAAAAGGTGAAAAACATTCATCATCACTTCAAGGAAGCCCAAATTCAAAAAAAAGATATATGCCAACAATAATTGATGAGACCTTGAGTTTAAAGTTTGATACATGGTATTCCTTTGCATATCTCTATGGAAGACGATCATGAGATTTGGGAAGAATGGAAAGCTAAGTCCTAGGTACATCATCCCCTTTGAGATGCTTGATCATGTTGGAGTTGTGGCCTATCGACTAGCACTTCCACCTACCATGTATCAAATACATGATGTATTTCACATATCCCTCTTGAGGAAGTACATACTAGATCCTTCACATGTACTGAATTCAGAGGTGGTATAGTTGTAAAATGATCTCTCAAATGAGGAGCATCTAGTGATGATCTTGGATTATAGAGATAAAGTTCTACGCAACAAGACTACTCACCTAGTGAAAGTACTATGGCGGAACCATAAGTATGAAGAGAAAACATGGGATCCTGAGTAACTAATGAAGGATAAATACCCACAACTATTTTCAACAAGGAATATAAAACCAAATTTTAAGGGTGAAATTTCATAAGGGGGAGAATGCAATGACCCAAAATTCAATCATTGGAAAATTACCTTCTTATAATTATGCCTTATATTATAAATCATATAAATTTACATATATAACAAAATACAAACTTTATTGATAAATAATAGATGAAATAAAAGGTATTTCTATAATTTGAGGAACCTATATTGAAGGAATAGTAACTTGACCTTTAGAATAGTGATATGACCCTTATGAATAGTAAACTGGTTAATGAAATATTAAACTCTCTTATGAAGGTATTAAAAAAATTAATCATATTATAAATGGTAATATGATATAATTATATCATAGTATAAGTAAATAAATGTTTTAGAAATTATTTGTTATGTGATAATATTTTTATAAAACATAAGTATTTATTTTTCAATTTATAATTCATATAATTTTTTAAAATAAAATTTATTTCTATAAAATATACTCCTAAATTAATATTTTTATATATTATTATTATAGTAAAATTGTATGAGACCTTAGTTCATTTTTCAAAGTGTTATAAACGAAGATATAATTTTGAAATCTGTATTTTTTAAGTAAATGATGATTCTGTTTAAAAATTAAATTTCACATAGTTAGAAAATAATTATCATAAAATGGAGTTCATTTTTGAGTTCTAAAAATCAAAAAATAATTACAATAAATTTTTTGTATTTTTCTAAAATATGGGATTTTTTATGAATAGTAAAATACGATAATTTATGATATTTTTACATTATAAGATAAATACACTATTTCTTGAGTCAAAACTGATGTAAGAACCATAATCTATAATTAAAAGTTATTATTTTAAAATATTTTGTGATATTTCTCAAACTATTCACAGTCTTGATCCAAAATAATTAACTAATTTACAAAATATTGAGAAAACACCACTCTGCTTCATTATAAACACCACCCCTCACCGCCTCTTGTCCTCACACCTTCCAAGTTTTGATCAATGTCAAAATTATAGCCAATAATCTTCTCAATATCATTCCTTTAATTCATGATCTCTTGGTATCATCAAAATACCAAAACTGTTTCCCTAAGGATGAATTCAAGGAGGAGAAACTCAAGAGGTAAATTCCTCTTTTCTTTTCTTTTAATTTCTTGTCAGGTTCTTTTATTATTATATCTTCACCTCCACTCTACAAATGGTATGATAACTCTAGTACCTCACACATACTATAATTTTATTATCATAATATAATAATCAATCATTAAACCCCTCTCCTCTCCTTTTATTCTAGTAATGAAAATGCTATTCACGAGGTGTTAATTTATCGCCTACAAGGATAAAAAATTTTCATTTTCCATTAACACATTCAAGGATGGTCGTAAAACCATTCATATGGTTAAAAAATTATAATATATGTATTACATCCCATTTAATATTTTTTAATAATTATATACTCAGGATGTTAAATAATAAAACAAAACAAGTTCATTGTGAGCGAAAACCACCCAAAATAATCCAAATGATTATCACTAACATATTATTTAATGATACATACTCACTAAAAATAACCAAATGACTTATATGATAATTTAACCATATTTACTTTCATTAATAACTTATAACTTCAATTTTGGATTTCTATTTCCATTTTACATGAACATCCATACACTTATATAAGTGTACCGATCATGAAAAATAAGAAAATTATCACTCCTGAATGATGAAATTGAACAATATAACTCATAAAAAAGTCCATAAATGAAATTATTATAATTATAATAAATAAATTAAATATATAAAATATTATTTAATTATTAATTAATTAATTTTATTTTATTATTCTGGACATTAAGCTCAACTGAAAAACTGTTTCGTAAATAAGGTAAGGGATTCTACCTGAACCTCTATTTGTTCTTAAGGTTACTCTTTCTCTCTATTTACCAAAATTTAACTCTTATTTATTTTTATATAATTCTTATAAATTATATTTATGTGTTCCAAACTAATTTATTCAACTCATTACATCCATCTTTTTTGAGGAAATATATTCTTTAACAAGGTTCCCTTCTCAATTCTTCCCGATAAGCAAGCCCGATTAAAGGTAACTTCCCAAATTCCTGATGGGTCGGAACAATACAGGGAGTGATGGCAAGAGGGGGGGTGAATTTCCTTTTAAAAAAAGATTGAAAAATTAAAAAATCAGAGTTAAAGTGCAGCGGAAATAAAGAAGGCAATCACACAAGAAATTGATAACGGAGTTCGGCCAAAACCCAGCCTATGTCTCCGCTCCCAACTCAACCGTTGAGAGATTCCTACTGCTTGCTTTTCAATGGTTTTAGCAAGAAACCCACTAGGCTTTGAGGTAGCACTAGGACCTATTACAGCTTGCTTTTATTGGTTTAGCATGAACCCACTTGCTTTTAATGGTTTAGCAAGAACCCACTAGCCTTTTTAACGGGTGAAGGCTAGCTCACCGTGACACAAGCCTTTTAGAAGGAAAGGCTTGAAGAAACCTCTTCACACCTTAGTGGTGATGTGAAACCCAAAAGAAAGGGGGAAGAGAAAAGGTGTTGGGGTTTGTAGGCACAAACCCAAAATTAAAGCTCAAAATAAATATACAATAAAAACCGTATTTTGAGAAGCCTTGGGCGGCTTTGATTGGATGGAGATGTTGAAGGCCGCTTCCAAGCTTCTTTGGAGGAGCTCCTTGGATGTGGAAGTTGTTGGAGCAAGGTGGGTTCCTTTGGAGGAAGTCGCCGGAGGTTGGCCAAGATGATGATAATTGTGTACGTTGGCTTCGTATATGATCCGGTAGGTGTCTGGGGCTTCCTTGGCCTTTATTTATAGGCATGGAACCCTTGGGGAGGCTTCGGAGCCGTTGGAGAGGCTAAAAGAGCCGTTGGGAGCCAAGTGGGCCAGCCTGGTCAAACTGCAACGGCTAGTTTGACTGGGCCCACCGGCTGGACGGTACAGTCCAACCGGTTGGCCGCTGCCTTGAAAAAGGATGAGGATTTCTGTCCAGGGGCCACCGGCTGACCGGTGCCAGAGCCACCGGCTGGCCGGTGGCAAGACAGTAGCTTGCCATTCTGTGCAGGTGCCACCGGCTGACCGGTGCTGAGGCCACCGGTTGGCCGGTGCTGAGGCAGTGGCTGAGACTGTTTGGAGAGGGTGCCACCGGCTGGCCGCTGGTGTGACACCGGTTGGCCGGTGGTCTGGACAGGGGAATCCCTCTTGTCCAGTCCTCCATCGGCTGGCCGGTGGTCTTCCATCGGTTGGCCGGTGGACTGAATTTCAGTCCACTTTTGACTTCTTCTTGGCCTAAGACCTTGGCAACCTTTTGCCTATCAACACAAACACTTAAAACAAGATTAGTAAAATAAGAGGGTGATTGTGATCATGAAAATTAAACCTCGAGGGGTTTGAGAGATACAACAATATGGCCGGTGGTCTTCCATCGGTTGGCCGGTGGACTGAATTTCAGTCCACTTTTGACTTCTTCTTGGCCTAAGACCTTGGAAACCTTTTTCCTATCAACACAAACACTTAAAACAAGATTAGTAAAATAAGAGGGTGATTGTGATCATGAAAATTAAACCTCGAGGGGTTTGAGAGATAAAACAATCTCCCCCTATTTTGATGATCACAATCACCGAAACAAACAATGTAAAAAGACTGAAATTGAAAGGAAATGCTAAGCACGATGAAAAGGATTCTCCCCCAATCAATCAATAAATTTCTCCCCCTTTGTGATTATCAAAATAGCACGGGGCATAAAACTTGATTGAGGGAAAAAGTTTGAAAAACTATATATGAGAATTTTAAATCAATTGAAATTTTTGAAATTTGAATTGAAAGTTTTGAATCAGAGAATTGAAATGAAAATTTGAATAACAGTTTGAATTGAAAGTTTTGAATCAAAAATTTGAATTGAATATTTTGAAATGAAAATTTTGATACCAAGTGTTGAAATTGAAAGTTGGAATCGAAAATTTTGAAATTGAAATTAAAAGGGCTTAATTTGAAATTGAAAGTTTGAATTGAAACAAAAAGCTTAAACAAACCTAACTCCCCCTAAATAAAAACAAAAAGTCACCGGGGAGAGGGATTTTGAAAAGAGACAATTTTAGGCCCGGAGAGACTCGCTAGAAGGGATTTTTCAATCCATACTTGTCTCATGGCGGGTCTTCTCCTATAGAACTCATCGGAATAGAAAATAGACTTGGGTTGGCCGTACCGGGCATTTTTAAAATTACATTCATAAATTAGGTGCCCGGGTTTTTTGCATTAGTTACAAAATTTAAAACTAGAGCTCCCCCTTACAAAAACAGTTGGAGCATGGGAGGAGGAGGCTTGCTTGGAATAGCCAATCCCTTGGGTGGTTCTAGAAATTCGTTGGGAACCTAGGATATTGTTCAAATTTTGTTCCCCTTGGGTGAACTTAGCTAGGGTCTCCCTTAGGTCTTTGATGGTTGATTCCATGGAATCAACATTTGGAAAATTTTGGATTTTAAGGGACAACTCTTCCTTCTCTTTGAGAAGTTGTTCCTTTTTGGAAGAGAGTTTTTTGAAATTCTTTTTCAAAGCAACGAATTTTGAAGAAAGCTCATGAAAACCATTTTCAAGTTGGTCCCTAACATGTTGGAGTTCTTCATAAGACAAATGATTGAAATAATTTGAATTTGAAGAGCAAGAGGAGGAGGAGTCGGAAGATGTTAGCTCATTACATGCCATTAGGCATTTTGTACCTTGGTCGCTTGAGGAGGAGGAGGAGGAGGATGAGGAGGAGGTGTCACTCCATGTCGCCTTGAGGACCTTTTTCTTTCCTTTTTCCTTTGGCGTGGCCCGGTTTTTGTTGAGTGGGCAATTGGGCTTGTAATTCCCTTTTTGTCCGCACCCGTAGCATTTTACCTTGGGCTCGGATCTTGCGGTGGGTTCTTGCTTTCGATGCTTGCGGGATTTCTTCTTCTTGTGCTTCTTCATAAACTTGTGCATTTGGCGGGCGAGATTCTCCATTTCCGAGTCGCCGCTTGATGATGAAGAAGATGAAGATGATGATGAGGAGGAGGAGCTTACTTCTTTTTGTACCTTGAGGGCGATGTTCTTTGGTGTCTTGATTGGTGTGCCCTCCTTTTGAGCTTGCCTCCTCATCGTGATCTCGTACGTCATGAGAGATCCGATGAGCTCCTCTACCGGCATATTTTTGACGTCCTTAGCTTCTTGGATCGCCGTCACCTTTGGTGCCCATGAGCTCGGAAGGACCCATAGGATCTTTTTGACCATCGTTTCTGCAGAAATATTATCTCCAAGAGACTTTCTACCGTTGCATACGTCAGTAAATCGAGTAAACATTTCAGAAATAGACTCATTTGGATGCATGGAAAAGATTTCAAAATCTTGTCTATACATATCCAATCGAGTATCTTTTACTTTGTTGGTCCCCTCATGGGTAACCTCCAAAAGTTTCCAGATTTCATGTGCGGAGGTGCAAGTAGACACTCGATTGAATTCATTTCGGTCTAGGCCGCAATGGAGAGCGTTCATGGCTTTGCCATCAAGCTCAAAATTCCTAATGTCGGCTTGGGTCCATTTGGATTCGTCGGGGGTAGACAAAGTGTAACCTTGCATGACAATTTTATAAATTGGATAACCTATGCTTCTTAAAAAAGTGGTCATGCGGGTTTTCCAATAATTATAGTCGGTTCCATCAAAAAAAGGAGCCCGACCCAATGAGAAGCCTTCGGGGGCGAAAGAGGTTGATTCCATCTAAATGGATCTTTGAATTTGAAACCTTTTAAGGTATTACTCAAATTATTCCTCTGATACCAATTGATGGATCGGATCCCTCGGCCCAGCAATATTGTCCGCTCTGGCCCAGTTGTTATCCCAGGCCTCACGGCTTTAAAACACGTTGCTGAGGGGAAGGTAGGCACGGGAATTTCAAGCACCCACCAATCTCCCTCCACAACCGATGTGGGATTGGTTACCGGGGCACAGGCGCCAACAATCCTGGCGGGGGGCCAACAATCCTGGGCCCAGGACACAACATCCCCCCCCCAAGCCCACACCGGTCCCGAGACCAACCACCCTCTGATACCAATTTATGGGTCGGAACAATACGGGGAGTGATGGCAAGAGGGGGGGTGAATTGCCTTTTAAAAAAAGATTGACAAATTAAAAAATCAGAGTTAAAGTGCAGCGGAAATAAAGAAGGCAATCACACAAGAAATTGATAACGGAGTTTGGCCAAAACCCGGCCTACGTCTCCGCTCCCAACTCAACCGTTGAGAGATTCCTACTGCTTGCTTTTCAATGGTTTTAGCAAGAAACCCACTAGGCTTTGAGGTAGCACTAGGACCTATTACAGCTTGCTTTTATTGGTTTAGCAAGAACCCACTTGCTTTTAATGGTTTAGCAAGAACCCACTAGCCTTTTTAACGGGTGAAGGCTAGCTCACCGTGACACAAGCCTTTTAGAAGGAAAGGCTTGAAGAAACCTCTTCACACCTTAGTGGTGATGTGAAACCCAAAAGAAAGGGGGAAGAGAAAAGGTGTTGGGGTTTGTAGGCACAAACCCAAAATTAAAGCTCAAAATAAATATACAATAAAAACCGTATTTTGAGAAGCCTTGGGCGCCTTTGATTGGATGGAGATGTTGAAGGCCGCTTCCAAGCTTCTTTGGAGGAGCTCCTTGGATGTGGAAGTTGTTGGAGCAAGGTGGGTTCCTTTGGAGGAAGTCACCGGAGGTTGGCCAAGATGATGAGAATTGTGTACGTTGGCTTCGTATATGATCCGGTAGGTGTCCGGGGCTTCCTTGGCCTTTATTTATAGGCATGGAACCCTTGGGGAGGCTTCGGAGCCGTTGGAGAGGCTAAAAGAGCCGTTGGGAGCCAAGTGGGCCAGCCTGGTCAAACTGCAACGGCTAGTTTGACTGGGCCCACCGGCTGGCCGGTACAGTCCCACCGGTTGGCCGGTGCCTTGAAAAAGGATGAGGATTTCTGTCCAGGGGCCACCGGCTGACCGGTGCCAGAGCCACCGGCTGGCCGGTGGCAAGACAGTAGCTTGCCATTCTGTGCAGGTGCCACCGGCTGACCGGTGCTGAGGCCACCGGTTGGCCGGTGCTGAGGCAGTGGCTGAGACTGTTTGGAGAGGGTGCCACCGGCTGGCCGCTGGTGTGACACCGGTTGGCCGGTGGTCTGGACAGGGGAATCCCTCTTGTCCAGTCCTCCATCGGCTGGCCGGTGGTCTTCCATCGGTTGGCCGGTGGACTGAATTTCAGTCCACTTTTGACTTCTTCTTGGCCTAAGACCTTGGAAACCTTTTTCCTATCAACACAAACACTTAAAACAAGATTAGTAAAATAAGAGGGTGATTGTGATCATGAAAATTAAACCTCGAGGGGTTTGAGAGATACAACAATATGGCCGGTGGTCTTCCATCGGTTGGCCGGTGGACTGAATTTCAGTCCACTTTTGACTTCTTCTTGGCCTAAGACCTTGGGAACCTTTTGCCTATCAACACAAACACTTAAAACAAGATTAGTAAAATAAGAGGGTGATTGTGATTATGAAAATTAAACCTCGAGGGGTTTGAGAGATACAACAATTCCTACCTATTTTTAAGTGCTCTCCAAAATATATTTTAACAAAATATTATTTTTATTAAATTAAAAATTAAATCATGAAAACCTTTCTTGGTTCATTTTTAGTTTTACACAAATAATTATTCAATATCTATTTAAAATAATATTTAATATTTTTCTTAAACCACACTAAAAAGTTTTATTTATAATGATTATTAAAAAATATTTTTAAATGTTTTCATTTCAATTTATCATCACATATAATTATATATTCCTATTTTTTCTGTATTATTTTCCTTGTATTTATTAAATCATTTCTTTCATGGACACCATTATGATATTCCTTCTGCTTATTCCTTTTGACATGATTATGATACTCAGTTCTTTCCAGGGGCAACCTTTATGTTTATTTTTGATTCCTTAAGTAAGATTCTTTATGTGTAACACATATCTACGAACATGTTATAATGGGTGTTCACATATATCTCTCTAATGCATTGGTTAATTTTTAGTCTCATGAGACATCATGTGTAACGGTCTTGGTGGTTTGCATTGACTCGCACTCTATGTGCAACAGTCTTGGTGGTTTTCCTTGACTTGTGATCCTCCATATTCTATAAGCATTTAATCATGATAAAGTAGTGTTTTATATTGTTTCTACATTACTATGATTCCAAGATTATATGATCACATGTTCTTTATGTTATGATTCCATGTGTTTAATCATGTTCCAAGCCTTTTTATATCATTATGTTATGCCTTCTAACCCATGTTCTAAGATTTATTCTTATGATTATTTCCTTACTAGTAGTTTTATCTAATCCCTTTTTTCATGTATTCCCTTGGGTATCCTATGCCGATGTAAGGACTTGAAGGGATTCAGGATCTCCTTACGAATATTAAATAAAATATTTATTATTTTGGTCTCATTTTAATTTATTATGTATCTAATCTTTCAAATACACTAGAATTTATAATCCTTGGTTTTTATTTAATGGATAAGTATGCTTAAAATTATGTAATAATATGTGTAAAAGGCTAAGGAATTTATATAATCAACCAAAACAATCCATCACAACATCCTCTCATTTATATTTCATGACTAGTAATTTCTATAATAATCTAACAGACCGCTGGTGTTCTAACTCCACCAGCTGATAGGTGGACCACCTAGTGATAAAACCCATTATCTGATGTTTCAACCATGACCACTAATACTAATGGAGAATATCATGATACATCATGGAGATACTTGGTTGATATACCCATATAGAAGCATAATAATCTCGCATTACCTCCTCTCTCATGTTTATATAGACACAAATAAGCCGGTGTATATGCAGGATGTCATAATCATTGATAGACTAATCTGGAGGAAGGTCCTCACCAAAATACCCTCTCTTAAAACCTAGACTTATGAATCTGAAAAATACATCTTCTTCACTATCTCAAGAAGTTAAGAGTTCACTGATGGTGATGTTAGTACAGACTATCCATGATGGTCTTATAACTCTATCTACATATCAAAAAACAAGGTCATAAACTACCACTATCGATAGGCCTCCTAAAGATATTATGTCTCGGTCCTTCTCAGAGCATCAGCAATAGCATTTTTCTTTCCAGGAATATATGAAAACTCGAAATAAAAGTACTGAAGGTATTAAACCCACATTATTTTCCATAGTTTCAAGTCACTCTATGTAAAAATATACCTGAGTTTTTTGTGGTCTATAAATACCACAAAACACTCTCTCATAAGGTAATGCCTCTAACAAAGCAAGGCGTGAATAACAACAGCTAACTCACGATAGTGCATTAGGAAACTCTGATCATGAGGCCTCAACAACCATGATTCATACTTAATGACTTGATCTTCCTACATTATAAATACTCCTAGATTGATACATAATGCATCATAATACATTGTATAGATTATTCACAAATCTATAAAAATTAATACCGACACTTAAGTCAATATTCTTTTCAACTCTTGAAAGGATAACTCATGGGATTATAACCATAAAAAATGCACACCCTTATTAGTCAATCCCATAATAGGTTCTTATAATCATGATAAGTCCTATATAGAAAATCTGTAATACCTATCTATCCCCAAGAAACTCAATATATCAAAGATTTTCTTGGGATGATCCAAGGTAACTATAGTTTTCACCTTCTCTATGTCAATTGAAAATCCTTCCTTTGAGATGATATGACCAAAAAACTGAATATTGTTGATCCTTAAGTGACATTTACTAAGATTATCATACATCAGGTTCTCTCTCTAAGTATTTAAAATGATCTCAAGATGAGTGGAATGGTCACATCGAGTATGATAATACATAAATATGTCATCTATGAAGACTACCACAAAGGAATATAGGTAAGGATGGAAAATCCTATTAATCAAATCCATAAAGATTGTTTATTCATGTATAAGATAAAATGGAATAACCATATACTCATATAAACTGTATCAACTACAAAAAAAATTATGTTGTATGTATGAAGGTGTAACAAGCACATGATTATGACCTAACCAGAAATCAATCTTTGAGAAAACTCTTTATCCGTTGATCTGATCAAAGATATCATCAATATGAGGAAAGTGATAGCATTTATTCATTGTCAGCTAATTCAATTTATGGTAATATGAAAAAATCTTGAGGTTTTAGTCTGAATTCTTAAATAAAAGGACCGTTGAACCCCATGTAAATGTTCTAGGATAGATAAAACCCTTATCATCTAGGTCCTATAGCTACCTCTTGAGATCCTTAAACTTAGAAGTATCCATCCTATAAAGTGTAATAGATAATGGTGCAGCTCTAAGAACTAGCTTGATAGAAAATTATACCTCTCTCTCAGTAGGTAGTCGAAAAAATTCATCAGGGAAAAGACACCTAAAATGATCAACTACAAGAGGGAAATCAGCTTGATGAAATCATGATTCTTCATATAAAGTATATAAATTGTGGTGGTCACTCTACTTAGCCCAAGATTATTTCATCCAGCTATACTGACTTGGAAAACTCATTATCCCTTGTGAATATAAGTAACACCCTCTGGTGATGTGAAGGAAGACCTAGGGAAATTACAATACATATAGGTGTGATGGGGACCAACTAGTATATCATGATAATGACATAAAATACCATCATCTTAAGAATGAAGAGGCCCCATATGAAATGATGGTTTTCTACCTCAATTGGTAATTCATTATGCTGGAATACACTCTCTAAATGTATACCCAAAGGTGTGTCAAGTATCATAATTCCATAGAAGTGCTCAATATCAAGTCCAAGAATTTATAAGATAGCCACAAAGATGAAGGATTGTGATGAACATATATTGAATAAGTCATACACTATAATAAATACTACTAGAATATTACCTCAAATAGTATGTGGCATGGCACCCTCTTCTTCTGGTATAGGCTACACTGAATAAAGTTAGCATGATCTATGACCTTCTGTTATAGCCTGACTACCCAGATCTTGTCCTCTCTAATGAATTTGTATCTTTGAATCCAATATACCTTGTCCATGACATCCTCTGCTATATGTACGTTCAGTGGTACTCAGGCTACCTGATTGGGGAGGTTCTTCTAATCCCGCTCCTAAAGGTAGATCTAATACAGATCCTATCCCACTAGAAACTTATTAGAATGTCCTAAAAACACTAAATATGACCCAATATTCCTCATAATCAACACTCAATGAGTTCCCTGAAACACTGGTGCTTCTTATTCTTGATCTTCCCACACTTGTGACAAACCATGTAACTATTAGTGGTTTTCACCTGGCTTCCATTTCTCATGTGTGAAATATCAGATCATCACTTTTGAATTCTAGTCAAACCAAAAATATGTCTCAGTTCTGAACATCCCAAGATCACACCATCTTCCACCCTTAGGTTATGCTTGGTGATGGGATTTTGGTTTACTAGATCAGATACAATGGTCAACTGAAAGGTATTCACCTAAGAACAAATAGGATGTCTAAGTCCATCCTCAAATATTCTATCTTTGGATAGCTCATCATCATTATAGATAGTATAAAAGTGTTTAATCTATGTAAAATGAGTTAAGTATTCCATACCTGTCATAGAAACCTATTGTATGTTCATGAACTCCATAGAATGATCGGCCCCCAATGTCTCAAGGAAGAAATAGTCATAGAATCTAGACTGTAAATCCCTCCAAATAACATCCCGATACTGGAATGCCTAGTTCAAAATATCCCACGAACATTTGTAAGATCCATGAAGTATATAATTAGTGATCTTTAAAATTCTCTCAAGATGTTTCTCTAATTTTTAGAATATATATAGAACTTTCTCTAGCCATAACTCTACAGCATTGGTTCCATCATTCCCTAAAAAAGTTGGGGGGTTTTTTCTTCTCAAAATACCACATAAACTCTCCCATAAAAGTGGTAGGTCACAAAGTTCCATGTATAATATACATAATCCAAAGAAACTCCCCTAAAAACCATACATCATCACCCACATCTAGGATAATAGGAGGTTCCACATGTGGCACTATTGTAGGTATCACTAGTGGATCACGTACCACTGCATCTAGATCATGTTCATTACACACTCTTGGATAATAACAAGATGAATTCATGGTGGTATAGCTCTAAAAATACAAAATCATGTCTCATATATGATATATCATGGTAAATTTCATAGATACATGAATAGGATAGGTACAAACCTTCCTATATAAAAACACACCCCTATTCTTACTCATAATTCTATGTCTGGGTGGTAAGATCAATTATATAAAACACAAAATATGTTATATACTTCCCATTATTAAGGTTAGGTATGGTTCAATCTCTGTGTTTTGATTCCAAATTCATTGTATATAGTGTTTCAATTGTAATTTATAGATGAAAACACAGTTTAAATTGCAATTGGCATCCCTATTTAATGGTTACCATTTCATTTTAGAATTCAATTTCATTTCATTCAATTCTCATTTATATATTAATTATCATTAAATGTTGAACTGTATGGATCACCATATCCAATTTACAAGGGACCATACACCTCGTAAAATAAATTTGTTTGTCCATTTATTCCCACTAAATTACTTCTCAAGTCCCTTCATAAAATATTAGAATAATTCGTGGACATAAAAATAAGAACCATAACATGATGCAAAAAATACATGCAATATGAAAATATATTATGGCATAATGCATGAAATATAAATCTTATAAGGTGCATAAAATGATGAAAGATTCAATTTTTCCTTTCCATATAGGGCCAAGGATAAAATATATTCATCAATCATAGTAGTAAACATCACACAGAATTAAATCGACTATAATAATCAAAATACAAAACAACATGTACCATACTAGGTAATTTGGCCTTTCCCTGTACATGTGTTAGCTACTCCTAGTAACATCTCAATTAAAAATATATGATACAATTTTAATCTCATGTATAATATTACCAAATAATAAGAAAAGAAAAATAAAACTCTTTGATACCACTTTATGACATCTCGACTCAGATTCCACTTAAATGGTGCCCTAATATGGTGGGTCACATGGCCTCAAAAAATACCTCCCCCGTATTCTAGAGGCTACCAATTGGTAGTGAGGGTCCAAATTGTTATAGAGGAGATACTATAAACTCATGATTAGAGTATCATGATGGTGAAATTAATAGATAAATAGTGAAATATTGATAAATAACTGACAACTATAAGTGAAAGGTAAAGCATCCAAGAAAAATAAATAACTGACATCTAGTGGCATACACAAAATGATGATATGTAATATATCTAAAAAATAATCATAAATAATTATATACAATACATTTAAAAAAGAGAAAAAAACTAAAAATAATATCTCCAATATTATCATGAGTTGTAGCTCAATCTAGTGCTTCCCCGCTCCCAGGCTATAAGCAAATCAAGTATCAACCACTAGGCTCTTTCCCTTGTCCCAACATGTATCCACATAATCTACTCGGTTACCATCATGGTCCTAGATAGGGTTAGAGATAAAATCAGTAGGAAATCACCAATGGTTTCTATAAATATCTAGTCAGTTCACATAATATGTCATTGTGTAGATATAATGATAAGTAATAATAAAGTTGTAAAGGGTCAGCTCTAGTTCTAGAAGGACATGAGGCTGACACTACTTACTTCGGACTAATATGGATAATCCCTAAATAATTAACCAAGTGTATACACATATATGGACGGTATAAATAGTGATTTATATAGCCATATATGTGGACACTACTACTAGCATGGACTCGAGACATAACTCAGACATCCATAAATTATAGTATGAGTATCATGAGTATCAAGGGATGTTATAACTAGTATCACAGTAGTAGGGTATCCTTGCTCAAATCATAACAGTTGGGTCACCATGACTAGTATCATATCAATAAGGTTCTTCATTCCCCCATATAATAGTACGGGTCATCATGCCCATATGTAATAATAGGGATTCCATTATCAAATCACATTACTAAAGGTCTCCATGACTGAATAATATTAGTAAGGGTTTCCATGACTATATCATAATATGGGGTCCCCATGTCCATTCTTTATTATTTATAAGGGTATCCATGCTCGAGTGTTATTGTGTAGGGACTCCATGCTTGTATCATAGTATAGGGACGTCATGCTCGTATCACACCTATAGTAGAAGGTACAACATTCCCATAACAAAATATATGAATTTTTTCATGCCCAAATTATAACACAAGGTCTTTATTCTTTATTATATTAATTATAAACATTAAAGATATTTAATCATAGATAATATGTAATTCATAACTCATAACATTCATTAGTAACAAGGGTGTAACCTTTTTCAATTTAATTAAGTGATGTACGCATACCAATTACATCCATTCAATTTATTGTAGATTGATAAGTGTTTTATCCATGCTACAACACAATAATTTTCCAATTCATTTATTATATAATCATTTAGAAGTAATACCAAACACATGGATAGGTGTTTCGGATATATAACCAAGAAATCCAATTAGGTACATTAATGGGAACACCCAAAGTTGTGGTGAACTATGAGGTTGATGACCTCAAATGTCTTTTGGGTTATACTAAGGTCATTAGGTTCGAAACAGGGAAGATAATTTAATAAATATTTATTTTAGTAAAAATTCATGGTGAAATTAGTGTGTGGAACAAAACACACATTACAAATAATTTCAACTTTGAGGGATAATTACTAGACCACCTGCCTTATTCTTGTAGAAGAGAACTCATACAGTATCAGCCTTTAGTTTTGTCTAGATCAAATTAAATCATCAAAATAGATGAACACCCTAAAAATAGATCATATGATCCTTCACATAGATAACTACATCGAGGGAAATTCAAATGGTGAAAGCTGAAATATGAATGATGATCTTATCGGTTCACATCCAACAATATAAATGGAATTATAATCAAAGTATGGATTAATGATTTATCCAAGAACCTATATTGATGGAGGATTGATCTCAAAAGGAGGAATAAAAGTACCTCTATCTTCTAGAATACGTAAATAAAGTATAGGGTATATGTTTATACGAATTTAAGGAGAAAATGATTATTTAGTCCAAAGTTAGTGGTTGTAAATTTTCCTGCAAGGTTGGACTAACCATGTTCCAACCATTCTTGGACCACTATCCATAAAGGGAACTTGAACAGTTCATGGGAACAATTTAGAAAACTATGTGCACACTGTTTCATATCCCTTTGTTATAAACTGCAGAGCATGTGCACTAGCGTGGGACCCTTGTTTCATGGTTAGGGAAAAAAATTCACCATATTCTTATCTTTGAAAAGCCTCACATGATTAGGAGAAATGATGTGGGATGGGGGTGGATGGTTTCTAATAACTGTGTGGCATAGTGATTCCTCCCATGTTCAGGGTTTTGAGATCTGAACAATTCATGTACACCCTAGTTTCTTCCATAACCTCAATAGGAATCCATATTAGGTCAAACCAAAGTATTTATACCAAGGATCCTTACCTCATATAAAATCTAAGCTCTTATATATTACCTGGTGTAGACTATCATGTGGAGTTGATGCATCAAGGTATGACTAAGGAATGAGATGAGACCTTTATAAGTGATGATGAAATGATCATGAAGTCATGAGAACTTGGTGTTATTGATATAGTCAACTCATATAAGAGATGATTTTTGACATCTTTTGAAGAGTTTTAACTGTTGTGAGTTCCCCTTGGGATCTTGTGAAATGGATTGGGGCTGAGTTCAAGTTGAGGACTTATTTATGTAACACAATCGGGGTTTGAGGGAGACAATTTTAGATGATATTAGATATCAGGTAGGATCATTATCATAGATTGGTAATAAGATATACCCATGGTAAGTATCCCACCATGGATAGAGTGAGCTTATGGATCTTTTTTGGAAAAAAAATTAATAAAGTTTACGAAGTGACATGTTGATGAACCCAACATGGTGGACTTTACAGTTTTGTAAAAGTGGTCAAGTTAGGTGCAAAAAATTGAAGATACCCAAGTATGGTTGTTTAATGATGGATGACTTGTGGTATTAGTGTGATAGGTATTTTAAAAACTACATGATATAGGATTGCGGTTAGTTGGTATGACCAAGTGTGAATATTAAGAAGTAGGTTTTAGGGTATCTGTGTCTATGAGACTTCGGTACCCAAGGATGACATGATGATGTGAATAATGAGAAAATTACTTATGTTTGAAATAGTTTTAGAATAGATATTGTGGGATATAATATAATAATTGGATGATAAATGGACTAGTGTATACTAGTGGAATCAACCAACAAGGTGAAATATCAGTGTTTTGTGAATTCATGAATTCCACCTGATGTGGGGCATTATGGTAGAGTTTTTTGAAAAATAATTAGCATCATTTTTCATGGCTTGGTGAGTTTTTTTAAAGTGAAGCTAGTGTGTATGCAGTGTTGGTATGACCATGAATTATGTTAGGTATATAGTTTGGTTCATGCATTGAGGATTAGTGACCATGATAGTTCACGAATGGTGAATGATGGGAATATTGGTGATATTTACAAAATATTCTTAGTAAGTAGTTTATTTCAGGAATTTATAATTATACAAAGATAGATGGATGGTCTGAGTAGATTTTTCATATCATAGAAGAAATATCGAGAGCATGATTCCTAGATTTTAGTGGTTTTAAGGAGAACCACTTATCCTTAGTAGAGTTTTCATGTGTTTTAGTTTGAGGATTATGAATGAATAATGAGTACAATGAGTCTCCCTCAAGATACTTTGTAGTATATCTATTTGACTAAAAAATAGATCATATCTTCTTGAAGTGGGCAGAGTACATATATAGAATTTAGTTTAGAGATCATGTGGTTGTAATGTGATTCAAGTGGTGAACCTCATTTCATCATTTAATTTATGTTGTGATCCTATTTCATCACTTGATTTAGGGATTGAATCTATTTTATATCTTGATTAATGGTGTAAACTAATTTTTGTCGCTTGATTCGGGGAGTTAAACTCTATTTCTTTGCTTGGTTTACGGGGTAAATCATGTGATGAAATGTAATGATGTTATCTTTTTTAGGTTTCGATGTTTTGAAAGAAAAGGAAGTGGTTCTAGGGTTCGTATGTATGAGTATGGACTAAAATTTGGGGTTGGTAGTAATATATTGAGATTAATGATGACACATCCTTATAGGAGCATCTGGTTTGTATGAGTTGAATGCAGTAAAAATGACATTCAAAGAAATATGGTTCCTCTATAATTTGTGTAGTGGGACAAAAAAAATATCTAAGAGGATATATAGAGGTGGTATTAGGTATTACAGATCAATGGAATGTTTTTGTTTCAATATAAGATCAATGTTGTCATGTATGGAAGCTTGAGAATGAATTTCTTTAAGGTATGGAGGTTGTAAAACCTTGTACCTTTTTAAGTGTGAAATTTTAGGAGAATTTGAATTTTTTATTTTGGTGGATGATACATTTTTATAATGTATATTTGGATAAAAAATCCTAAGTTAATGTTTTTATTTATTGTTTGAGGCCCCAGAGGTGTCACAGGTTCTCTAGAGAATATTCATAGATTTGGAAAAAGAATTAGAAGTATTTGTATGAATCATCCCTGGTGCATAGATTGGGGTACAAGTTTTTGGGGAAATGATACAGGTAACCTTACATGACCATTTACACATTCAATTTGTATAGTTAATGATTGTCTAAAATGATTAGAACAATGTTTAGTGGAAACCATATGAGTATTAGGGTAAACTATGTAGGGTGGATTGGACTTGGGACATGGTGCATAGTTTTCACAAGAATTTGGATAAATTATAAAAAAAATTATAAACTAAGTTAGAGAGGGGTTTTTATAGTTGTTGTATGGTTTGATAAACTATGTGGTCAAACCATGCAAGACAGATAGCTTGACATTGTGTTATTAGAATGGTGGGTATATAGTTTTTACAGCCATATGGCCAAACATTTCTGATCATTAAAATTGAAAAAAAATATCACCTATTACCACTTATTATTTAAACCTATCCCCCCATTTCTCCCTATCCCTAATGTGCACACCCTAGTCGTTATAACCCCTCCTTTATTCTTTAAGACCCTTAGATTATGGTTAATTATGGGTGTGGTTTCTTGGAATTACTTGTTTTTATGTTATTTTCTACTACTCTTATTTCTCTTTCATTTATTTTTATTTCAAATTTTTTGGTTTATGTTTTTTGTTTTTATTCTACCAAATAATATTGTAATTGGATTATAATTATAATTATTTCATGTTTCCTTGTCAGTGGATGTGTCAAGATGGTATATGCTTGACTTTTATTGGTGTTTCATTTGAGTTACATCATTGTATGATTTTTTTTCTAATGGTTTTTGGATTAAATTGAAGTATGGTGATATTAAATAATTTTTATATGATAGGGATTTTCTTGATATGATTTATGGATAATTCCTCATGGTGTTTTCATGCCTTTGGTCATGGTTTCTATGTAGTGAAATAATCTGGTGAGTATTTTGGAAATTATGAATAATTGAAATAAATTGTATAATTAATTTTAACTTTATAAAATTAATTGTAATTGATTAATTAATTATAACTTGATTGTAATTAATATAATTGGATGATTTGTCTTGATTCAAGGCTTCTCAATATGGGAAATGGTTAATGGAATTGGATGAGCTCAAGTGAGATTTATCTAGCTGATCATTAAAGGGGATAACTCTATGGTTGGGGAAGTTGGTTTATGAGATATCCTATAATTTTTTCACCATTATGTGTATGGGTTTTGTGTGGTAAGGTCAAAATTATTCCATGTTCAACCTAAAATTTAAAATTATCTTTTGTTATCATTAAACCATGAAATGAACCTCTTCATAGGTCACTAACTACCCATTTGTGATCATATTGTGATTTTATTCACCCATGAAGGTTTTCTAGACTAGGGAAAGTGAATTGGGTAAAATTGCGTAATTAATTTGGTGACCTTAGGGGTGAATTGGACTTAATGTATGACTATTTGGCTGTGTGAAAAGGACTTTAGCCGCCCATAGGGTTATTCTGACATGAAAATAAATTTTTTAATTAAAGAGGACACCCTAGGGTGTCTAGAACCTGAGATATGGTAGTGGATATGTGATTGTGGATTCCTAGGATGTACTCTAGGATCCAATTTCAATTTTTATTATGAGATAGTTGAATAAATTGAATAAAGGGGGACCCTTAGAGGTGCATGAATTAATTATTTCAATGGTTCTATGGATAGGGATTCCTAGGAAATTTTCTAGGATCTGGTGGATGTATTTATTATATGAGGTTAGATGTAGTTAAATTAAAAAAATTTATTTTATGAGTTCTTATGTCATTTAATAATGATGAATATTTATAATTCCTTGGGGTGAATCCCCCTACAGTACGATGATGAAACATGATAATTTATAATGACTAGGGTTGATTCCTTATGGTTATATTAATGTTTATTGGTACTTTATAATGCCTTGTGTGATACCACTTAGGATCATTGATGATACCTACTAGATTAGAAGGCATTGGGTGACTCCCCTTGGGTTTAACGATGATACCTACTAATTATCAGGGCCTTGGGGTTCCTCCCCTTGGGTTTGGTAGTATTTTATAATTAATTTTAATTTCTAATATCATCCTCTTAATAACTGATAGTATTTACTAGTGACATATTATGGATAGAGATCCCTTGCTTAAACCGAAGTAGGTTTGGTCGATCTTTGGTGTAACTTTGAAACCCAGGTATCAAAGTTGGTTTTATTTATTTATATTGTGTATTTATTTATTATATGCATCATAATTCACTTTATTTATAATAATAGATGTGTTTATAGATGTCTTTGGTGATGGTCTAATGAGTCGTACTCACACCCTGTTCAGACTACTGGTTGGTACCTAAGAATACTTCATGAAACGTACTATGGTTAATACTTATTCTAGGTTGCTAGGATGGTGCATGGGAGTTTAAGACTAGGATAATACATGGGGCCATTTTGGGTGGAGTTTATAGTCTTTGTATTTTTTTCCCTATTTTGGATATTTGTGTTTTTTATTTTCCTATTTTTTATGGATTCCTAGCATGATGTGTGTGTGGTTAATTTTGAAAAAAATTGAGTTCTAATTATTTATTATTACTTACATGGATATAATTTTACTACTTTACTTATCTTTATGTATCTGATTTTATTATTATTTATGTTTTTGTTTTCACTCTGATATTCAGGTATAGTTTCCCTACCATACAACTATAGACCCACACTACTAGTTGAAAATATCTTTCATATGTGGTGGTGTTCCAGAGTTCCTATTATCCCTTTTATTTAGGCATCTTCGAGTTCCCTAAGGTCAACATGTTATAGGATCCACCATGCCTATTTTAACGTGTCACCCCATGGTGACTTATCAGCTATCCCATCAAGTTCTATATATATATCTATAAAATTAATCCCATTATAACATCCTAAGTTTCCATGGTTGACTATGATGTACAGTTAACATGAAATTCATTTTTGTTCCTTCCACTAAAATATTTACAAAACCTCATTAGTTAAAAACCTTTATTGTGGGTGTTTCTCTCTGTCCAAGTCATTGTGTAAATCCCAAAAACCTAAACTGATAAATTCTAGGTCAATTTCACCTTAAAACATTCCCAAGACATTATATCTCACCAAAAATTCTCTTTTCATAGGGAAACATGGTATAGATATATTCTTCTTAAAATTTCCCCATTCTTTTTCATTTGACACAACTCTAAACATCCTCTCAACCATCCATCATCATGTTTTTAAAAAATTTAACATGAAAACACCTTTAAAACTTAGGAATGAATTTTCTCAGAAAAAATTAATATTATTCCTCCAATTTAAAGGAAATTTAAACACTACACCATAATATATAATGGACTTTTAGAGATAATTTTATCTTTCAATGTAAGATCAATGTTATATTGACCATGAATCAATTAGGAATAATTCAAAGATCTCCTTTTTTCAATTAACTATCTGAGGGACTTCTCAAAAATCCAAAACTCATAACATTTATCAAGTTGTATTGGGTCATCAATTTAATTTATTATTTAATTAATTTTCATTATTTATTCACATAGACACATGGGATATCTTAAGGGTGACCAATTCATAATATTTATATAATCACCCATTCTTTATTTATAAATTTTTAGATCTTCAAGATTGATTTGGTGGTGGTTTTGGAAAAACATGTCATTGTAAATAGGAGACTTGTTGGGGGAGAATTTGTTAAAATAATTTAGTTAAGGTATAGTAGATATATTGGGTTTTTTAGTTTTTTTTACATTTCCATTTTTTTTAAATTTCCTTGCATTTGATTATACATTTCATTTATTTGTGGTTGAGTTATGAATTATTATTTTTATTATTATTATTATTATTATTATTATGGTGATTTGGATATTTTATTTAAAATAGTGATTCCATCCATATTCATGATATTATATCATTAGTGTGAGTCGTCAATCCATTTTCTGTTGATAATGGGATTTGGGGGGCACAAAACTCAATCTCATTACTAGTTTATGGGGATTCGTAGTGTAGTAGGGTCATTAAATGTAGTTAACTACCTATATTACCTCTATGAATTATATAATATATTATTTTATTATTTTATAAATATCATTTATACAATAAGAACATTATAGAGTATATAGAAATTGATTATTGTCTGAACCAAAAAATTTTAAATAACCTTTGGTATATTTTTGTTTTTTCTTATAATAGTTTCTTCGAGTTTTAAAGAAATTTGAAAACCAAAAATGATGTTAAGTGCACCCATAATAAAAAAAATTGAGTAAGTTATTTTCTATAATATCATAATATGTTATCAAGAATATAGATATGAATGATAAATTTGTACTTTAAAACATTATTTATAAAAATATTAGGATCTATCTCTCCTTTAATAACTTTGTGCTTACTTAAGTATATATAATGTCATATTAAGTTTAAAAATGTGTTCTTTTGGATGATATTTTTAGAACCTAAATATTTTTCAATATAAACTTATTTATAAAAAATCATTGACCAAAAGAACATTTTACATACATTTGAAAAAAATGTTTAATTGGATCTTGATGGATTCAACTCTTGCTACCTGAAAAAATGTTTCCCCATATTTTATCCCTTCTTAAAAATTACAAAAAAAAATTAATCAGTAGATACATATTCAAAAAAATGATTCTATTCTCATCAAATCTATTCCAAAAACACACTTGGTTCAAATTACTAAATAATCCTCAGGACGGTTGACCAGTGGATATACCATTTTCCAATTAAATTGAATGATAATTTTATATATAATAAGAAACAAACTTTGATAACCTAATAGAATTATTATATAGAATGTTAAAATTATTATTTAAACATATGATTGTCACATTCATCTTCTATGGATCTTTGAATTGTAGTTAGACAATAAATAATTATGATGATGATGTCAATAAGATTGTCCTTACACAATCTCTAGCTATTGTTTAAAAAAGAATATTGTTACGCTTAATCAATTTATTCACATTATAGTTTCTCATTTTTAGATATTTCTGGTAAGAATATATAATTTTATAAATTATTATAAGCTTTAAAAATATCATCTTAATTTTCATCATTAGAAAGTTTTTAAATAGTTTTTTTAAAGGGTTTATGGCATCAAATTTCAATTTTTTTGGTGATGAATGTTTCCATTCACTCTCTCAAAATAATTATGATTTTTACTAAAAATAGTAAAGGGGATGACCTAGGTCATATCTCTTGATGATAATTATCAATAAATCACTCTCTATTTTTAATTGATGGAAGTGGAGTTTGAGAATTTTGGAATGCATGAAAATAAAATAAGGCGGTAAAAATTAAAAAATATTTCAAAAAAATAACTTAGTCCAAGGGTTGAATTATTAGATTCTATCATTATTAATTATTATTTTATAAATTCTATTGGATGGTTTAAACCATCGTACATGAACCAATATCCCTTAATTTGAGTGTGAAACCACGTATTCTTATGAGATCTCTTTAGCATTCCAAATATTACATCCTTGTTTCCGACGCTTTCGTTGGGGCACGCGCATCCGTCTGTGGGGAGGACGCGCTGCTTGTTGCCCCGCATTCCCGATTTCCGAAGGCGGGCGACATCCGTTCCTTGTTCAGGTATGTCTGCTCCTTGATCGAAACCGGGATGATGGGATGTCAGTTCTTCCTTCCGTGGATTCCTCCTCGGAACTCGTCACCTAGTCCGGGTCTCCCTCATAGATTTAAGACGGGTTCGTGAAGCTCATTCCCAGTGCCATATCTACATGGACGCCAGTTAATTACGCTGCTTCCGTCAGGATGCTCTAAGAGGTCTTTTCGGGGCAACAACCTTCGGTGGGGAGAATGGTCACGTTGGGGCGTCGTCGGCATGTCTGTCTTTGGTCCCTCATCACAGGGCTTCTCGAGGGAGCGGAAGCCCGAGGCATCCCACATCGAATGTGGGGAATATGAACCATCTTAGGTTTTCCTCGGCTTCCCATGTTTAACACGGGGTATGTCGCGAGTTTAACGTCTTGAAGAGACGGATCGGGTCGAAGGATCCCTAGGAGGGAACAACGATGTTGGGGCCAGCACGTGGGTGGCTTCCCAGGTGTCATGGAGTGGGATGGGGTGGGATGACCTCACCGGGATGTGGCGGCCCAGGTGAGGATCAGGATGGATGGTGGAGTGAGACATGGGGCTTACGTTCTGAGACAGCCCAAGCGGGGGAATACAGTTTAACTTCATGCGGGATGAAATACAGTTTAACGTCATGCAGGATGGAATACAGTTTATCGTCATGCGGGACGCGATCTAGTTTAACATCATACGGTACGGAATACAGTTTAACGTCATGCGGGACGTGATCCAGTTTAACGTCATGCGGGACGGAATACAGTTTAACGTCATGCGGGACGTGATACAGTTTAACGTCATGCGGGAGGGAATACAGTTTAACGTCATGCTGGACGGGATATTTGGGGCTTACGCTCTGAGGCATCCCAAGGTGGTCGGGGAACCGACATGAAGAGGTCGGGACGACCGGGTGGTGGGCTTCAACCTCGTGGAGGCTTCCTACGTACCGTGTGTTAGCACGGATCAAAGTCCACGTAGTTCGCTGGGATGGGGCTTACGCTCTGGGGCGGCCCATAAGAGGATGTCAGGGTCGATGCACACTCTAAGACCACATGAGTCATGCTCGGTGTGAGAAACAAGAGGCAGCAGGGACCATACGATCATGTCGCAAAGGGTGCGTCCGTGAGAAGTGGAATGGGGCTTACGCGTTGAGCGGCCCAAAGAGGAAACAGGGGCTTATGCGTGGTTAGAAGACCTTGGCGTCGGGGCTTACTCCAGGGTGGAGGCCCATGGTGCGACAAAGCGCAGTGGGAAAAGGACTCCACTGGCCTTGGCAGGGGGGAAGTACGGAGATGCACAGGTGCAATCATCCGCAAGAAAGGCTAGGGGCTTACACTCTGAGGCAGCCCTTCCCCCGCGGACAAACGCCGCTCCGACAAGGAGGATCTCATTCTATGTGAGGAAAATTCCATTCCCGTGGAGACGAGTGGCGTAAAAAAATGTCCGAGCTGGGGGGACCCTGCGTGCGAAGCATGGGGTCGGACCACAGTTTAACGTCTTGTGTTAAGGACAAGGTGCTTAGCAGTTTAACGTCATGCAGCTTGGACGAGGTGGGATTGCTCCACACCCCTAGGGCTTACATGCCCAACACCCTCTACCCCTTGTGAGAGGGAATGAATCGGCAAGGCCATAATGAAGGGGGGCTGCAGGGTGAACCACCGGGGGGTCCACGTTAGTGTGGCTATGCGAAGAAGAAATATCTGTTAGTGTGCCTATGAGGAGAAGCATAAGGCAAAGTAACGCAATGGGAAACACAGCCCAAGGGACCTTGAGGTTAGTTCGCATGATCCTAGGAGACCGTATGGGAAAACAATGCATGGCGCGCATGCCTGGCAGGGGAGACATCAGGTGCCGGTGCAGGGGGCAGCCAAGGGGCATCAAGGTGAGGAGTCCCGGTATTTGCACGCAAAAGGGAAGGTTTGTGCGCAAAACTCCGGGACGGCTCGCAATTGGAGAAATGGAATTGCGCGCGGAGAGGGAACTACATGCAGGTTTTTGCGGACGCGGCAGCCTATTGCGCGCACGAGACATGCATTGCGCGCAAGGCTGGAACACTGGGGAGGGGGAAAATTCCCTGAAGCCGGTGGAGTTGCGCGCAAAGGCGAACTCTGGGGAAAGGTTGCGCGAAATGAGGTTTTTACCTAGAAGTCATCTTGCACGCGGGGGGAGCCGAATTGCGCACACGGGAGTCGCTTCGGATTCCTCAACCCCCAAACCGTTCGGGGTCACCTTCTATTTATAGGCAACCCCTGGTGCGGAATCCAGGCAGCGTGCGAAATTATTCGCGCGCGAGCGCAGCCAGCGCACAAAAGCTCGCCGCACAGAACCGGGGTGCGCAAGGATTGCGCGCCTCAACGGCTCAATTGTGCAAAACCCGGGGATTCTACGCGCGCAGAACAATTTTCCGTGCAGAGCCTCCTTTATTTCACGCACCACATCCCGGGCCTCCGGATCGGGCCTCTGATTCCGAATATGACTTCGCTTCGTCATTCCGAAACTTCCTCCGAGAGTTACGGACCTTTTTTTCGGCGTCAACAAATGCCCCCCCCCCTTGGAATTGGATTGGCGAGAGGTCACAACGATCGGATTCCAAGGGAAACGCTGAAACAGCGTGCAGCCAAGTCTCTTGATCTAGTTGCGCGCAAAATTCCGATGGGGGCGCGCAAAACCTACGGGCGCGCCCGAAATCCTCTTTCCGCGCGGCGCGGAACCCTGGCCTCGCCTATAAAAAGGGCCACTGGGTCCCAAATCCATACTTCTTCTTTTTCCGCGTGATAAGCTTATCGCTCTCGTGCACGAAATTGCTTCTGTGGCTGCGTGTAATCACGCATTGGTAGTACGGAATTCCATCCGAAATTCGGTCGTGATCTCACGCCTCTTCAAACTTTTCGCGCTTCACGTGCCGATTGTGCGCTCATCTCCAAGATTTCGTGCAAATCATCCAAATTTCGCGCCGAACTCTCCTATTCCGCGCACTGCTTCCTGGTTTCGCTCAACTCCCGAAAAATTCGAGATGGCTGCAAACCGAGTTGATGAGGGGGAAGCCGCTTCCCCTAGGACAGAAATGGCGGAAAACGAGGAGGTTTACGGTGCCAAGGTGATTGTCTCCAACAATCTAACCTTGTTCAATCTGCTGACTCCGGCCCAGAAGGAATATCCCTTGTCGGGCAACCTCCCACTCTGGAATTTTGGAATCCTGGAGGAGGTGCCCCTGTCGGGCTTCGAAGTGGACACGCCGCAGTCTTGGGTGACTCGGGAGGATGAACTTCCTCGCTACAACATCACCAAAACCGGCCATCCTACCAGAGAAACTAGACATATGGATGTTTACATCCTGAACCCGAGGACTAGAAACATTATTGGGGAGGAGCCTGTGGTATAGGATTCTCTAGCCCTCTATGCGATCACGTTCCATCAAAGCATCACGGATGACACGAAGGGCTGGCTGAAGGATTGGGACCTGCGGTTCGGGGGAAACTTCACCAGCGAATGGGTCTGGGAATTTTGGGTTCACCATACCTGTGACCAGTTTGGGGACGAACTGCGGTATATCGGCCTGTTCGAGGCGGTATGGACATCGCAGTTCCATTTCCACCGCCATCCTGAAATCGGACTGGAGCTATTCACCCGGTGGTCTCCTGATACCAACACGTTCCACCTTTATCATGGGGAAGTCGGCATCAGCCTCTGGGACATTCACTGCATCAGAGGTATCCCACTGGAGGGTTACCAATATGAAGAGTTTGTTCCTCCAAAGAACACCTGGGGAGACAGGTCACGGATGCCTATGCTGACGTGGCACCTGCTGCAGCTGGCCAAGGAGAGGCTGGGGGTCAAGGACTTCCTGAAGGAAATCGCCTACAAGGGCTGGTTCAGCCTGTTCCTTGAGAAGGATCCCACCGTCAAGATGTCGGGACGGGGCAAACGGTGCCCAACCGCAACTCAGAGGAGCAAGGACGGGTCGTACTGGAAGACCCTAGAGGCGGGGCAATACCAATCATGGGACTACCGTGTCATCGAGGCCCGGGACCCGAACGTCCGGTATGCCGGGTTCGTTGCCGCCTTCCGGAGCGGGTGGCTCCTGCCGGTGCGGGACGCGAGGATGGGCGTTCATCCAGCGACTTTGGTGATGGCGGGCTCCATGGCCGCCAACAAACAGTTCAACTTGGGCGTCCCCGTGTTGGCCAAGTTTTATACCATCCTGGGGCGCATCTCACGAGGGGAGTCACCTCGGAGAGTATGTAGTCCCTTCCAGATCTTCCATGGCTGGGTGGCGGCTCATCTCAGCGGGTATACTTTCCCAAATGTCATTCGTCCTCCGAGCAATGGCTTGCGACCGTCCTTGCTAAACATCATAGGGGTGGCGCCATTGACGCTCAATGAGGAGGGCGTGAGGATCCGCATTGGCAACCATGCCAACTTCAACTTCATCCCATTCCCCACCCCAGTCGGCCAACTAGTGGACAACGGGCGAGGCTCTATATAACAGCAGGAATACTTCCCGAGCATTCGGGGCGGGGTGCTCGTGGCTCGGATCGACGGGAAGGTGATCTATGAGTCTTACGTGCCATCCCGATTCGCCAGGCAATTCAGGTGCCTCCAACGAATGCCGAAGAAGGTATTCATGGCTGTCTGGCAGGAGAAGAATCCATGCGTCATGCGCCAGATGTGGTTGATGTTTACCACTTTCGGCTCTGGTGATGTCATTACTCTTCCTCCCACCGGGGTCGACGGCCTAGCAACCGAGTATGTCGAAAACTGGACCATTGCGTACCCTGAGGGGCCATTACGCAAGAGCGTCCGACAACTTGAGGTTACTCGCGCGGAAATTGGGCGACAGGAAATAAGGTACGGTGTCGTCGGAAGGGGGAATCAAGGGCGCGTCAGGCAGCGAGGCCTGCGCAGGCTGGGACTTCGGCAGTGGGAACATCACATGGTGTTGGCACGTCCTCGTTACCCGCAAGGGGGTCACATGAGGCGGCCAGGGAACTGCCCGGGAAGTAGATAAGATATCTTCTCAAACCTTTCCAAGACGCAACTCTCCCAGCACTGTGGTCGGCCTGGATGACCCTGCGGCAATCGCTGAGTGTCGAAGCCATCTGGCAGAAGAAAATGAAAAACGAGATCCAGCTGTCGGAGGTCGGGCTCGTTCAAATTATCGACCGAGTGAATTTCCATCGACGACATGCTTATCTAATGGCCATGGATGCATACGCACGCCAAAGGGGGCGGCGTGCGGAGCCAACTTTCCTAGTGAAAGTGATGCTCGGCCAGGAGCATGATCCGGAAGTGATGCCGCCGGGAGAAGGCGACAGTGATGAGGAGCTAGAGGGGGAGGAGGAAACCGGAGAGGACGAAGGCGAGGGAGAAGATGAAGAAGACGATCCTGAAGGTGAGGGGTCACAAGGGGCAACCTACCAAGGGAGTCTCCGAGAGAGCGGCGAGATCGCCGACTCTGATCTCGACATAACCGAGATTCTCGAGGTTTGTCTCAGTCTTCATTCATTTCCCTCATTCATTCATTCTACTTTCCAACTTATAACTCACTTTCACATCCTACTAAGGAGAACTTGAGTGGTGGACGGGCGTCCCCACCAGAGGAGGGTGGAGAGGAACCAGTGGGACATGATGGGGATCTTACACCCATCATTCAATTAACCAGCGCAGAGGGGTCTCCCCTTATGGCAGCTCCTGCAGCGGCCGAAACACTTCGGAACGACGCTCTGGATTCCTGTAAGTCTCACACTTCACTACTGGTGCTTGGTGTCGAAAGATCCCGTCTGACCAGCGTATGCCTTACGCAGTGATCTCAACACTGGAGGCACGTCAGGCTGCGGAGCCCGGGCCATCCGCGAGTGGACCAGCGGCGGACATACCACCTCGCTCGGAACATTCTCTCTGCCCTGAGTCGGCCCTGAAAATTGATGAAAAGGGGGCGGTGGACATCAGCGGCGCTATTCCTGAAACGCGGTCGGAAGCTGGTGGAGTCGCCATTGCTACTAGGGCGAGAGAAGGTCGCCCGGACGTCGAGAATTCTATTCCTCGTGAAGACATCCCTGGGGTGGATCCTACTGCCGATCTGTTGGCGGTCTTCCCCATATACCGACCCACTGACCCTGAGGAGATAGATGAATCAGACTCAGAGGCCGCCGAGGAGAGCCAGATGACACGGCGCAAAGGTTGGAAGTGTATCCAGCGCTTCCTCAGGCAGCCCCAGCCGGATTGGCTGAGGCAGATGGGATCACTTCAGACCTGGCTATGCTTCCTGTGCGCCGGAGGGGCCGATTCTCAGCGCCTTTATCTAACGGTCCGTGATTACATGGCTGAGAAGATACGCGAGAGCAGCCGGCGCACTGACGTTGTCCAGTGCCGAGAAGTATCGGCGAGCGCTCAAGCGCTGCTGAGGGCGGAACAGGAAGTCTGGCACCTCGAAGGGCAGGCGGCAGATATAGAGGCCTTCATCTCAACATTCTCTGAGCTCGTGGAGAAACTGACGGCCCAGCTGGCAGATGCGCAGGATCAACTGGTGGAGGCGAGTCACCAGATGACCGTACTTCAAACCGAGCGGCCGCAGGCATAAGCTAGGGCTGGCGAGCTGCGCTCTATGGTGGCCGATGAGGAGAGGGTCTTCAAAGAGAGAGAAGCGGTCCTGGAGGCTACCAGCCAGAGGGTAGTAGCACTGGAAAGATCGCTTCAGCACGCTAATCCCTAAGGGCTTTGTGTTTTTCCATCTCATGAACTTTCTACTTATACTGCTCATCATCTCAATCCAATATGTGGTCAAATCCACTCATTTTTACCCTCGGTTTCATGCAATCAACCATAGTTCCGAAACGAATAACAACTCCTCCCTAAGCTCTTGTGGGTCGTTCCCAACGCAAGAAGCAGAAGATGCTTGTACCATCATTTCGTTCAACTATGGGGCATTGACCAAGCTTCAGGCGTCCAAAATTGGGCCTGGACTTCTGAGGAGACCCCTGAGCCGATTTATGTGTCGACTTCTCAATGTGCTCTTACACACAAGCGGGGCAATGCCAGGGGCATTGAAATCCATCCGTACACAGGGGAATAGAGAGGAAGGGTGAATCACGATGCCCAAATTCAGAACCCAATGGGGTGCAACCATAGAGGATAACCGTCAACCGTGGCGGAAACACAACATCCACATCACGTTGGCATGGAATGGGGGACAATAAATGAGGGCTGACCGCTGACCATGTTCGTGAAATGGGGCCTAACTCAAATATCGTTGGTCAGTCTTCCGGAACGTTGGCCCAGGACAGTAGGCTGACCATAGGTCGAGAATCCATACTGTTAGGGGGTCCCATCAAACATGACCAGTTCTTCGAAACGTTGGCCCTGGATAGTAGGCGGACCATAGGTCAAGCATCCATACTATTAGGGGGTCCCGTCAAACATGACCAGTTCTTCAGAATGTTGGCCCAGGACAGTAGGCGGACCATAGGTCGAGCATCCATACTGTTAGGGGGTCCCGTAAAACACGAAAGGAAATGAGGATTTGAATAAGGGGGACGCAAAGCGTGGAAGGTGGAGTGGTGGTTTGTTCGAATAGAGTCCAACACTCCCGAAATTGTGCCACCATGGAGAAGGCGCATTAGGTGGACGTACCAACCTAATCACGGGTCGTCCCAATTTCTAGGCAGGACCTCTTTGGCGAGAGAACTGCCGCTTCCCATTATTACCATGGGGCATCCCGAACATGCCCGGGGTAGATATCCCGATTACACAACCTCCCATGAAGTCGGGCCGAGGGGCCGACAATAAGGAGGGACGGGGTTTAGTAATCCCTGGGGCTGGACCCAAGATGAGACGTCTGGACGGTCCTATGTATCTCATAAGGATGAGAATCAAGCCACACATAGTTCTTGAAAATACAGTTTAACGTCATGTGGGACGAAATACAGTTTAACGTCATGCGGGACGGAATATAGTTTAACGTCATGCGGGACGAAATATGGATCTTAGTTTTAGGTCTTAGAGCTCGGACCGTAAGGATCATAGTTTTAGGTCTTAGAGCTCGGACCATGAGGGTCTTAGTTTTTGGTCTTAGATCTCGTACCATGAGGTTGGAAAAGGGAGAAACGGACACATGGCACGGCAGTTACAAAATCCGACGTGAATGAGGACCTAAGCCCTAATTACCATGTGCTTTCCGGGGAAATGCTTGAGTCGAGGGACCGAACACTAAAGTAGGCTGGCTGGGCCCACGGGGAAGTTCCCCAAGCACTCCTATGTATCTCATAAATATTAGAATCAAGCCATATGTAGTTCTGAAAGGTGACATGGTAAGATACCAGTGCCAAGGGAAAAGGGGAGCGCAGGCGTGGCCCTTGCACTAAAAGAAGCGGAATTTGATAAATCTTGTTTTTCCTTTAAGGTGAGTGGGTTTTTTTTGTTGTGAAGCGACAGACCTAGAGTAGTAGGCCATGGTGTCGCCAAAAGCATCAAGCCATGATAGGTGTTGACAAATAGCATGGCACAAGACCAATACCCAACGTGATGTCCTCTACAACGAGGTCACCACAATGCAGTGCCATTTTTCGTCGTGCGGCCAGGACGATAATGTCACAGTTTAGAGTCATGTGATAGGACCAGCAACAAAGTTTAAGGTCATATGGTTTGGACCAACAACACAGTTTAAGGTCATATGGTTTGGACCAACAACATAGTTTAAGGTCATATGGTTTGGACCAACAACACAGTTTAAGGTCATATGGTTTGGACCAACAACACAGTTTAAGGTCATATGGTTTGGTCCAACAACACAGTTTAAGGTCATATGGTTTGGACCAACAACACAGTTTAAGGTCATCTGGTTTGGACCAACAACACAGTTTAAGGTCATATGGTTTGGACCAACAACACAGTTTAAGGTCATATGGTTTGGACCAACAACACAGTTTAAGGTCATATGGTTTGGACCAACAACACAGTTTAAGGTCATATGGTTTGGACCAACAACACAGTTTAACGTCATATGGTTTGGACCAACAACACAGTTTAAGTTCATCTGGTTTGGACCAACAACACAGTTTAAGGTCATATGGTTTGGACCAACAACACAGTTTAACGTCATATAGTTTGGACCAACAACACAGTTTAAGGTCATATGGTTTGGACCAACCGAGAGAGGAGCCTAGGGAAAAGAGGCCTACGAGGGTTCGACAATCAGGGAGGGGCAGGAGATGATATCTCCCAGCTATGCTGGGCCCGAAACGCAATGTCTGGGCGACTCCTCACTCCCCAAGGGGATGAAGGTCAAGCCACATGCAACCCGTAAAAAAAGAGACCCAAGCACATACTCTAGCGCTCATATTGCGGGAGCCCTGAGAGACACCGTTACGTAGCTCGGTCTGTCTGATGTGAGGGGGGTGTACTGAGGGTTAGTACAAGGAGTGTCGAGATTCCACCTTCACTCGGTGGGGTGGAACATGACATGAACCATGCCACCAACATTCAGGGCCCGGGGAAGCCGGCATGACGACTGAGGATTGTTGCTGACCATGTTTGCAACGCAGCATCCTGTCGTGTTAGCCACGGGGATAAACAAATGAGCATCAACCGCTGACCATGTTCGCAATGCAGGATTTGTATCAATTTGTTGTCTGAAACCCTCGGGGGCGTTGGCCCATGATGGTAGGAGAGCCCTTGGGCGTTGTATCCAGGCCGTTCTTGGGGGTCCCTCCGGGTATGAAGGATGACGGGGGCCCGAATGAAGGGGAACACGAAGCTTGGAAAGTGTATGGAACTTGCCCAAGTCAAATCTGGCACTCCAAGTTCTAGACCAGAGTGCCTTGAGCACGTCAGTAGATCACTGGAAAGGGTCAGAGGGCTCATTCCGAGAGCGGCCAAAAGATGGCTGATCCTTGGGAAAAAGAGGGGGCGTAATGCCAAACACCCTGGGCACTGAGAGATCGTGGGATCTCTTAAGAGATGGGGCTGGACCTGACATCTAGGTGTTCAGGCGGTCCTATGTATCCCATAAGGATGGGGATCAAGCCACACGTAGTTCTTGAAAGGGGGTGCGTCTTTAAATTCCATTGGACAGAGGAGGGCTAAACCCTGAGAACAGGGTGCGCGTGGTGCAGCCATTGCAAACCCGACGTGAATGGGGACATAATCTCACATCACGCCACACAACCCTGTGGTCGAAGTCCCAAAGTCGAAACAGACGCGAAAGTGGATCTCAAATACAGTTTAACGTCATACGGGATGGAATACAGTTTAACGTCATGCGGGACGAAATACGGATCTTAGTTTTAGGTCTTAGAGCTCGGACCGTGGAGCCCAAACGTAGGGTATAGTGTAGTTTAAGGTCATGTAGTACCATATATTTTAAGGTCAT
The DNA here is from genome assembly GCA_963277665.1 of Viscum album. Taxonomy (NCBI): domain Eukaryota; kingdom Viridiplantae; phylum Streptophyta; class Magnoliopsida; order Santalales; family Viscaceae; genus Viscum; species Viscum album. The sequence continues at coordinate 2,045,020,551 of OY728136.1, forward strand.
TCAGGACCATACTGGCTAGGCAAAGTACTTCTTGAGGAACCTGGCGTTGGTGGGAGGAGTGATACGCTCACCATCCATAGTCACCAGGGAGTACGCTCCATTGGGATAGACCTTGTGGACAATAAAAGGTCCCTCCCACTTGGGTTCCAACTTGGGTGGTTTCATGCTGGGAATCATTGGCGCTCTAAGAGCCAATACCAAGTCACCTTGCAAGAAGGAGCGGAGGTGAACCTTCTTATCGAAATCCCAAGACATCCTGCTCTGATGCCTTTCCAAGTTATGTAAAGCGTGAAGCCTACTTCCATCCAACGCTTCCAATTCGGATAGATGGATCTCGGCAACTCTGTCCGGTGCTTGCTGGTCTTAGACCGCCGTGTGAAATGAGGGCAGCTGGACCTCGATGGGAAGGACGACCTCATCTCCGTATACCAGGGAATACGGGGTCACCTGGGTGGAATTGCAAGTCGTCGTCCTATAAGCCCAGAGGGCGTTGGGGAGTTTGTCCGGCCAACTTTTCTTGTTCTGACCAACCATTTTTTGCAGAATTTTAGAGAGGGTTTTGTTAAACGCCTCAATCTTTCCATTCGACTGCGCATGATGGCGGGAGGTGTGGTTAGAGCGAATGTTGTACTTGGCGTACAATCTTTTCAGCTCGGCCGCTCGGAAGTTGGTTCCGTTATCCGTGAGGATAGAATGAGGTATTCCAAACCGGTGAATGATATTGGAACTCACGAAGTCGGCAATAGAACTGGACTTGACTTCCCTATGCGGGGCTGCCTCTGCCCACTTTGAGAAGAAATTTGTGGCGGTTAAGATGAACCAGCACTGACGGGCCGTCGCTGGCGGGTAAGGCCCTACGACATCCAACCCCCAGACTGCAAAGGGCCAAGAATACTTAGTAGTATGGAGAGGCTCTGGTGGACGATGCACAAAGTTAGCATAAACTTGGCACGCATGACACCTCTTGGCGTACTCGATGCAGTCGTGGATCATGGAGGGCCAGAAGTATCCCAGTCTCTGAATCTGGTGGGACAACTTCGACCAGGCCTGGTGGACGCCACAGGAGCCAGCATGCACATCCTACATGACCTGTGGGATCTCAACTCCTTGAATACAACGAAGGAGAACACCGTCAAACCCACGCCTGTAAAGGAGCTTCTCATGACTGGGACCGCTTTGAAGGGTGAACTGCGGTGCGCAGCGCCGGATTCGTTCCCGCTCTGCTCGGTCCATCGGAAGACTGTCGTGCCAGAGATATTCAACCAAGGGTGTTCTCCAGTCAGGAACTGTCTCGATCACTACGCCTGAGGCCCCGGGGGGTCCTGACGTGGGGGCACCAGCGGTGAGATGGTTCACTCGCGGGCCACGATCGCCCTCCAGGATAACAGGAGAAATGACTCTTCGGTGCGCCACATGGATGATTAGGTCATCCTGTTCGGGCTCCGCGAGTGATGCGGCCAGGCTGGCCAAAGCATCTGCTCGACTGTTCTGCAAACGGGGAACATGAACGACATCTGGTCGGGATGGGAAGTTAGCCATTAGACTGAGGGTGCACTCCAGCAACGGCATGAGTTCTGGCTTCCTGATAGCGTAGTCACTGTTAACCTGCTTGATGACTAGCTCAGAGTCCCCTTTTACATACAGGTGGGGTACGTCAACCTCCAGGTCCAACTCGAGGCCAGTGATGAGGGAATGATATTCTACCTCATTGTTGGTGCATCCTTCTGACAACAAGAAAGAATATGGCAGAACGGATTGCTCCGGGGTGATGAAGATGCTACCCAGGCCCACCCTGTTAAGCCTAGGATCGTTGATCCTTCTACCGGTAGGGCTTCAGGAGGCACCATCAAAGTGCATCTGCCAGCATGGGGTGGCGTGATCGAATGAGAGGATTTCCTCATCAAGAAAGCCCAAATCCAGTGGCTGGTCTGTGGAGGTTGGGTGGGAAGCTAAGAAGTCTGCCAACGCCTGTCCTTTGACGGCCTTCTGAGTTACGAACCTAATGTCGAACTGCTGGAGGATCACCGCCCAGCAGGCCAATCTGCCGGTCAACATAGGTCGGCTCAGGATGTATTTCAACAGGTCTACCAGAGAGACCAGCTGTACCTCGTGGTGCTGCATGTAGTGCCACAATTTCTGTATGGCAAATAAGAGCGCCAGGAAGCTCTTCTCGATGGGGGATTATCTAACTTCCTCGTCGAGGAGCATGTGGCTGAGGTAGTAGAGGCAATTATTCATTTCCACGTTGTTCTTCTGGGCGAGAAGGGCGCCGAGGGATCGCTCCAGGGCGGTCACGTAAAGGACCAGCGGCCTTCCAGGAACGGGTGGAATCAGGACCGGAGGTTGAAGTAGATACTGCTTGATTTCCTCAAAAGCAGTCAGACACTCTTCATCCCACCCATAGACGGAACCTTTCTTCATGATCTGAGAAAAGGTCTTACACTTGCCATCCAGATTCGCAATGAATCGGCGTATATAGGCCAAGTGGCCTTGGAGGCCTCGAAGCTCCCGAATGTTATTTGGGGGAGGCATCTGACTGATGGACTTGATCTTCTCGGGGTCGATCTCGATACCTCGATACCTGACGATGAAGCCAAGAAACTTTCCGGAGGTGACCCCGAAGGCACACTTCAATGGGTTCATCTTCAAGTGGTGAGAACAGAGAAAACCGAACATTTTCTCAAGGTCTTTGAGATGGTCCTGGCACTGACGAGATTTAACCACCAGGTCATCTACATAGCACTCCACCAGCGTCCCGAGGATTGGCTTGAATATGCGGTGCATAGCCCGTTGATAGGTGGAACCCGCATTCTTCAGGCCGAAGGGCATAACCCGATAGCAGAAAGTGCCCTGGGGGCACTGAAGTCAGTGAAATCTTCATCCTCGGGGGCCATCCATATCTAGTTGTACCCGGAGTAACCATCCATGAAGGAGAGGGCTTGGAACCCGGTCGTTGCGTCGATCAACAGCTCTGTCACGGGAAGGGGAAAGTCATCCTTCGGACAGTGGCGATTAAGATCATAGAAGTCGATGCAGACCCTGATCTTCCTGTTCTTCTTCCTAACGGGCACAATGTTGGCTAGCCACCTGGGGTACTGGTATTCCCTGACGAATTTGGCTTTAATGAGCTTATTAACTTTGGCCTCAACCATGGAACCGTGAAAGGGGTGCATTTTTCTGGGAGGCTGCTTGAACCCGCGATGGTTTGCTGGGAGGCCAAGGCGGTGGACGGCTACCTGGGGATCTAGTCCCTTCATCTCATCATAACTCCAGGAAAACACATAATGGTGCTGTCTGAGGAAGTCTATGTACCGTTTCCATTCCTCAGGAGGCATAGCGGCGCTGACCAACGTGCGTCTCGGGTCCGCCTCACTATCGAGGTTCACCTGTACGAGCTCGTCGACCGTGGCAGAGACGCCCTCCTCAAAGGCAGGAGGAGCATCTTCCATGTCTTCTTATCCTCTTGTGGAAGGATCTTCCACTGGGGGGGAGCCATTTCGAGGCTGCTCAAACCTGATGGGGAGCTAGCGCTGGCTTGGGTGGCAGAGGTCATCACGACGGGAGACTCATGAACCGTGGAGACCGTAGCGAAAAAGGCGGTTGATCCAATCCCATCCAGCCTACGGCCCAAGGGGGCACGCTTTACGACATCAAAGCAGTGGTGACGTGTTGGCTTGAGTCGGTCGATCCCGGCTCGGCGAAACAGGCACGTATGACGTACTGTCGTTGCCATGAGCCCAACGTCCTGATATCGTACGGGGGTAGGAGGCCCGGGGATCACCCTGGCCTGGTTAGTGTAAGAGTATGAGGTAATTTCCCATCGTCGCTTAGACCCAGAAATATGCACTCCTCTGGTACCCGAGACAACAAATCACACTCCCATATCGGGAGTCGTGGCCTCCAACCGATGGATTGGGAAGACATATGCATCATCCAAACCTGCCCAGGGATCACTTGAGACAGCGGCGGGCTCAACCTAACCTACCAGTATTTTCTTGTCCTTTCTCTTGTAATAGTCAGCGTCCAAGTAACGAGCTTCACAAGAGGTAAACGGAGACGCATCTCCTTGGAGCACACCAACTCGACCCTTAAGGGTGTATTTGATGCACTGATGGTATGATGAGGGAACCGCCGCGTGAAGATGGAGCCACGGCCTGCCCATCAATGCGTTGTAGGCAGTGTCCTGAGAGACAACCATGAATTCATTATTGGCAATTAAGCTACCGAACTGGGTCTTCAGATGAATCTTGTCGAGTGGAGTTTGCTCGGTCCTGTCATACCTCTGGATTCTGAGGTCGGAGGGAGTTAAATCATCCTCGGACAACCCCAGTTTTCGCAGCGTCCGAGTTGGGGTCAAGTTAATCCCAGAACCCGTGTCGACAAGACAACGACGAACTTCCATGCCATTGAACTGGCCGGTGACGTACAGCGGGTGGATGTGCCCCTGTATGGGAGGGTCTTCATCTTCACCGGAGAATGAGATAACCGCCTGACATTCGGCGTCCTCAATCACCTCGGTGTGGAAGGCTTCTGCGGCCGCTACCTCCGTTTCAAACTGGAGGGGGCTCCTTAGAGCCTCGGAGAGTGCCTCACTCATTTCAGACGATAGGCAGAGGGCCTCAAGGATGGAAATCCTTGCCCGAATTTCGGCCTGATGTTTCAGGACATCATACTTTCGCGCCAAATGAGAGATTCTACTTACAGGAAGTCGCTCTGTGATTGGGGGCATGACGGGCCCTGCTGGCGGGACCGGTGACTGACTGGTACTAGGCAGGTCCCGCTGTTCACCGGCTGAAGCCCGGGAGGTGGCCGCCATGCTTGGACTGGAAGGCCGTAGTCGGCCAGTGGCAGGGCTGGGCTGGTTGCGACGCGTGCAAGGCGGTTCCGCCTGATCCAGCAACACAAACGGTGGTGGAAGTGAACCTGCTGTCACCGGGTGAGGGAGTCGCGAGTGCTGCTCTCTATACCGGGCCTGCTGCCTGGTCTCGGTAGAGTGCATGGCCTGACTGGAGGTGACGACTTTCGTGCCTTGGCGGTTCACGTAGCCACAGCTCCATCGACGTTGGCGATGGCTGGGGACATTGGGGAGGTCCACCTGGTGCTCCTCGTCGTCGGTAGCCACAAAGGGATTTACCAACTCTATGGTATTAACCAGAGCGTACCCCGGGCTCTCGGGGAGGTCCGCCTGGTGCTCCTCGTCGACGGGAGCCACAAACAGATTTACCAACTCTACGGTATTAACCGAAGCCTACCCCGGGCTCTTGGGTAGGTCCGCCTGGCGCTCCTCGTCATCGGGAGCCACAAAGGGATTTACCAACTCTACGGTATTAACCGAAAAGTACCCTGGGCTCTCGGGGAGGTCCGCCTGGCACTCCTTGTCCTCGGGATCCACAAAGGGATTTACCAACTCTACGGTATTAACCGAAGCGTACCCCAGGCTCTCGGGGAGGTCCGCCTGGCGCTCCTCGTCGTCGGGAGCCACAAAGGGATTTACCAACTCTATGGTATTAACTAAAGCGTACCCCGGGCTCTTGGGGAGGTCCGCCTGGAGATCCTCGTCATCGGGAGCCACAAAGGGATTTACCAACTCTACGGTATTAACTGAAGTGTACCCCGGGCTCTCGGTCGAGGAGTTATCCATTACCGGCTGGGGTCTCGGAGGGATCCCCATTTCCGGGGGCATGAAATCGTCAAGAGTGTGAGAAGATGACGGAAATGGCAGGGCGCATTCTTTCTTCTTGCGTCGCCGCCTGCTCTTCTGGGAAGAAGGCTGGGACGAGGATGCCAAAGCAGCGCTCACAGACTCTGAGGGCTCTGGCTGATCCAGGCGGGCACGGATGATGCCATGGGCACGGGCGACCGTCCTGCGGGCCATCCAGTCGTTATACATCCGGGACCCACGGTCGGAAACATGTTCCCACCCATCCCAGTCGTCACTACTGCCATCTGATCCCACGAAGACACCTGCCACCTGTGCCGGGATTGGGCCCAACCTGACTATGTTGTTGTCAATCTGGTCTTGGAGCCAGTCCATGAACACATAGCATTGTTGGATGGTGTGTCCCAGGAACCAGTGATAAGGGAATTAGTTAGGGCGATCCATGAGACATGCCTCTTCTGGTTTCCGGCACTCAGGCAGTCGCACGATCCTCTGCTCCAAGGCGCTACGGAAATAACCGGGGACCTGGGCCTCGCCAAACGAGTAAGCCTGATTCCTCCTGTCTGGAAAGGGGACTCTTGGGGGCTAATCATAGCCAGGGGCCAGAGGAGTAGGCCGAGGAGGCGGATCCAGATTACCTCGCCTAGGTGGTGGCGGTGCGTTACGTGGAGGCGCCTGCCGATTTTGAGGTGGTCGCTGCTGGGCCGGAGGCTATGCCCGTGGGGGAGGACCCCTATGAGCTTGCTGAGCTGGCCTCACTGGCAGCAACTCTAGCTGTCCGGGGGCCTCTATCTGTGCCACAGCAGTGGGCTCGGCTCTGGCGACTCTCTTTGCAGAGATCGCAGGAGGCAGCGGGCGTGCCTGACTGGCCTGTTGCAGGGCTTCTTCGAGGCGCTGAGCCTTATCCGAGAAGTCCCGAAACCCTCCAGGGTAATTCTGCGTGATCAGGGAAGGAACCAACTCCGCCTTGACGTTCCTCACACACATCGTTAGTAATTTCTCCTGAGTCAGTGGCATGTCAAGGGAGTATGTGAGCCCCTTCCACCGGGTGACAAAGTCCACGAATCGCTCATCGGGCCTTTGCTTTCACCTAAAGAGGTTTGCAATGTTCGTCTTCTGGGTTGTGGAACTGAACTGGTAGAGGAATTGCTGGTGAAGGTCCTCCCAGCTAGTCATAGATCCAACAGGGAGCTGGCTGTACCAAACGAATGCTTGTCCTTCCAATGTCTGAACGAAGCACCAGAGCTTGGCAGGCTCCTGCTGCGCCGGAGTACCTAGCATGGGCCCGCACCTCGAGTTGAAGTGGGCCAAGTGTTTTGGTGGGTCTCCGGTCTCATTAAAGGGTTCAAAAGTGGGGTTCCCAAATCCCAGCGGGGCCGGTATGTCATCCACCCATGCGGGGTACAACTTGCCATCTGGTGGGATCACCACATGTCGAGTTTCCAGGGCCTCCAAGCGAGCGATGAGTACTTCCATCAGATCATTCGGATGCGGATTCCTGTCCTGATGGGGATCACTAACCACAAGCGCATTGCCAGGCTCTTCGACACTATAGTCGCGCTCAGCGGCTCGAGGGGCGGCTGGAGGAACGACTCTCAGAGCGGCGGGAGGAAATCGCGCAGGGTCCCCTAGGTTGTCTCACCGCTCGGGAGGGTTCGGCGAAACATATCGCGCCCTCTTTCCATGGGCTCCAGTGTCTCCCCTATCGGCAAACACGAAGAGGTCACGGTTGCCCGGGGGGGCTCAGAAAGGGGTAGATGCTCCTGCCCCTGCTTTCTTGGTCTAGGGTTACCATAGTCAGGCCGCCGCTCTACAATGCGTTCGGCCAGGAGCTCATCAACCAGCCTCTTTTTCTCGGCTAGTTGTTGGCGCAGTGTGGCCTTCTCGGGATCTTCCTCTACCTTCTGCACTGAGGCAGATGGGTCGGTGAGTTTGACAGACCCGACAGGATCTTTACCCTTACCGATGTTTTGGACCAGCGCCAGTGCCTCCATGGGTACAGGAATGCCTAGGAGTCTCCTCTGTTGGCGAGTAATCCTCCCAGATGGGTCCAGTAGCGGCCTTTCCTCGGGGGTGAGTCCCTGTCGAGGGGCTCCACCATGTTTCCCTCATATGAAAGGTCAGCCATGTTGACTTCTACTGCCCTTAGCGACAATCCATCAGGGTCGCCCAGTGGATCGGGCTGCCGGAGGATCGCACAGAAGAGGAGAGCAGCGTACTGCCCCCACCCACGGACGTGTGCGTGGGGGGTGGCCTACTCAATAACTCTGCGAAGTACGTGAAAACTCTGGACGCATTGTTGTTGAAGGGCCTCGTGGTGGCCCAATGACTCAGGGTGCCGGACTGCGGGGAGTACTGCTAGGTCGACCCGGCGGCACTACTCACCAATCTCCTCGAGATGCGCTTGGCTCCCGGGATAAGGTGATAACTGATGGCGGTGGTGGGAGTGAGTAATCCGAAGAATCTGTCGGAATCATTCAAACTCTCCCGGGGTGAGTAACTCTGGCACATCAAAACCCAGTTCTGCGACCGGCCAAAACTTCTCAGGGAAGTGGCCCGCTGCAAGAACGGTCCAGAAGCTCCACGGCTCCGGTTCGGGGTCCGGAACTTTCCTCCCATGCTCGTCCAATGAGGAAAGTTGGGGAATTTGCAATGGCGCTGAGGCAGGTTTTCGGGGCGGTGGGCTGGCTGGCGGGGAATACGGCGAACAGGCTGATTGGCCGCCAATCCCTGGGTCATCCTCCAGGGGTTGAAGTTCCCTGGATTCCATGTCGTGATAGGATGGGTCGTTGGATGGGCCTCCTTTAATAGCGTCGGTGCTTGCTGAGGGTGTGTCACCTCGCGATTCTTCCGTCGGTCCCCAGAAAAGTTCTGCACCCTCCCTACAAGGGCGGGAGGTGCTTCCGAGGAGGTCAGTGGCGACTGCGGGCTTGATCCCTGGTGGTACGCCAAGTCCTCGTCCTCCTGGATATACCTTCGAAGGGAGGATGGAATCATACAGATCTCGCATTCGTGGAGTACGAGACTGACATGCCGCGTCTCCACCCCTTCCCTCAGCTCGAAGGGTTGGGGGGGAGGTTCCATCGTCGAGTCGTACTCTGCCTCCGAATCCGAGAAACGGACTGGTCTGATTCCCATCCGGACTCCCCTGACATTCCTCCTACGACGACGACGACCGGACTTCCCACCCTTGGGTAGCTTCTCAGGGTAAGGATGAATTCCGTCATGGGGTCCCCCGGCCACAATAGAGCTGGGGAAGGGGGGACCGAAGGCCGGGGTGCGAGAAGCACCGGGACAGATGTCGAAAGGGACATGGGGAGGACCTCCATGTGAGTGAGCGACTGGATGCACAATGGTTCCATGCTCACGACCGGCAGTAGGGGGAGTGACCTCATACCCCATGCAGTGGGCGCTGGAAGGAGTCATACTCGGAGCATATCCGTTGCGAAGAAGCTTTCGGCTTCCCAGATCGGTGGCACGGAATGAGCCCTCATGGTGAGCGGCACTACCACGGATTGGTCCGCAGTGTCCATTGCCATTTTCTGCGACTAGGAGATTCGACCCAACCTGCCTGCAAGGCGGTCGGGGTTTTGATCCAAGTCGGGCACGCGGCTTCCCCTGCTCAACATGCGCAGGGATCTAGGAACAGGAGTCAGTAGTGGCTCAGGCCACAGTGGTTTCTGATGCTGGTGCCCCAGGATAGGCATTCTCTCCCGCTCATGCCCGACGCTGGCGTCGAGTCAGATGGGCCGAAACCGGCGGTGCGGGCATGACGATTGCCTAATCCTCAGCTTGGGGAGTCGGGCGGCGGCGCCGACGCGGCCGGGCGGGGGTTCTTGCCGTTAACCCCTGGGATGGATCGCCGATCGGGTGGACCCGGACATCCCCCACCTCATTGGCGTAGGGAAGGGATGTTTCAAAGCGCTCTGGGGATAGGCTCCCGAAGCGGTTGAACGTCGGCATGGGAAGCGGTGGCTCCCTGCGCGTCCCTCGAGGGCGACGATGGTGGTGAGGTGCGGCCGCCTCTAGATCCAAGCGGGCCATGCCCCTGGTGGGGATGACCCCTTCCTCGTCATACCTATGAACCAGGTTATTGATCACCCTCCGTTGGATGATTTCAGATGGGGAGAGGGGGTGCAAGCGCCTGGCTGCTATGACGGTTGAAGCCGGAGCGGCCACCGAATAGGTGGGACCGCGCGGGGTAGCCGCGTCGATACTGCCCCTGCCCCTACACCGGTGGGCAGGTGGTGATCGAGCTCCGAATGTAGTGATCTGATTCTTGGAAACAGGGAGATGAACCCATTAGTATCAACAGGAAAGGAGATCAACAACCAAGTCCCAGCGTCATTCCGTCTTCCATGGTCGGCGAGAGGGATCCACGCTGACGATGTCACAAAATGGAGTAGTCAACGTCCTGACGGCCTCGACACCTGGCGAGTTCACGTCCTGGTGAGGGTTACCTGGACCCGGTGACATGCTGTTATTTCGATGCCCCAACGGCTACCATTCCTCGAGTTGAGGAAAAGAGCTTCACGTCGAGTTCACCATTTTTGTGGATCCGATGCCCCAATGGTTACCATTCCTCATGTTGAGGAGAAGAGCTTCACGTCGGGTTCACCATTTTTGTGGATCCGACGCCCCAACGGCTACCATTCCTCATGTTGAAGAGAAGAGCTTCACGTTGGGTTCACCATTTTTGTTTCTGATGCTTTCACCGGGGCGTGTGCATCCGTCTATGGGGAGGACGCGCTGCTTGTTGCCCCGCATTCCTGCTTTCCAAAGGCGGGCGGCATCCGTTCCTTGTTCAGGGACGTCTGCTCCTTGATCGGAATGGGGATGATGGGATGTCGGTTCTTCCTTCCGTGGATTCCTCCTCGGAACTCGTCACCTAGTCCGAGTCTCCCTCACAGATTTAAGACGGGTTCGTGAAGCTCATTCCCAGTGCCATATCTACGTGGACGCCAGTTAATTACGCTACTTCTGTCAGGATGCTCCAAGGGGTCTTGTCGGGGCAACAACCTTCGGTGGGGAGAATGGTCACGTTGGGGCGTCGTCGGCATGTCTGTCTTTGGTCCCTCATCACAGGGCTTCTCGAGGGCGCGGAAGCCCAAGGCATCCCACATCGAACGTGGGGAATATGTACCATCTGAGGTTTTCCTCAGCTTCCCATGTTTAACAAGGGGTATGCCGCGAGTTTAACATCTTTCGGAGACGGATCGGGTTGAAGGATCCCTAGGAGGGAACAACGATGTTGGGGCCAGCACGTGGGCGGCTTCCCAGGTGTCATGGAGTGGGATGGGGTGGCATGACCTCACAAGGATGTGGCGGCCCGGGTGACGATCAGGATGGATGGTGGAGTGAGACATGGGCTTACGTTCTGAGACAGCCCAATCGGGGGAATACAGTTTAACGTCATGCGGGACGGAATACAGTTTAACGTCATGCGGGACGCGATCCAGTTTAACGTCATGCAGAATGGAATACAGTTTAACATCATGCGGGACGCGATCCAGTTTAACGTCATGCGAGACGGAATACAGTTTAACGTCATGCGGGACGCGATACAGTTTAACTTCATGCGGGACGGAATACAGTTTAACATCATGCGGGATGGGATATTTGGGGATTATGCTCTGAGGCAGCCCAAGGAGATCGGGGAACCGACATGAAGAGGTTGGGACGACCGGGTGGTGGGCTTGGACCTCGTGGAGGCTTCCTACGTACCATGCGTTAGCACGGATCAAATTCCACGTAGTTCGCTGGGATGGGGCTTACGCTCTGGGGCAGCCCATAAGAGGATGTCATGGTCGATGGGCACTCTAAGCCCACGTGAGTCATTCTCGGTGTGAGAAACAAGAGGAAGCAGGGACCAGACGATCACGTCGTGAAGAGAGCGTCCGTGAGAAGTGGAATGGGGCTTACGCGTTGAGCTTCCCAAAGAGGAAACAGGGGATTACGCGTGGTTAGCGGCCCTTGGCGTCGGGTCTTACTCCAGGGTGGAGGCCCATGGTGCGAAAAAGCGCAGTGGGAAAAGGACTCCACTGGCCTTGGCAGGGGGGAAGTACAGAGATGCACGGGTGCAATCATCCGCAAGAAAGGCTAGGGGCTTACACTCTGAGGCAGCCCTTCCCCCGCGGACAAACGCCGCTCCGACAAGTAGGATCTCATTCCATGTGAGGAAGAGTACATTCCCATGGAGACGAGTGGCGTAAAAAAATGTCCGAGCTGGGGGGACCCTGCGTGCGAAGCACGGGGTCGGACCACAGTTTAACGTCTTGTGTTAAGGATGAGGTGCTTAGCAGTTTAACTTCCTGCAGCTTGGACGAGGTGGGTTTGCTCCACACCCCTAGGGCTTACATGCCCAACGCCCTCTACCCCTTGTGGGAGGGAAGGCATCAGCAAGGCCATAATGAAGGGGGGCTGCAGGGTGAACCACCGGGGGGTCCACGTTAGCGTGGCAATGCGAAGAAGCAATAGCTGTTAGCATGCCTATGAGGAGAAGCATAAGGCAAAGCAACGCAACGGGAAACATAGCCCAAGGGTCCTTGAGGTTACTTCGCATGAGCCTAGGAGGCCGTACGGGAAAACAACGCATGGCGCGCATGTCCGGTAGGGGAGACATCAGGTGCCGGTGTAGGAGGCAGCCAAGGGGCATCAAGGTGAGGAGTCCTGGGATTTGCGTGCAAAAGGGAAGGTTTTCGCGCAAAACTCTGGGACGCCGCACAATTGGAGCAATGGAATTGCGCGCGGAGAGGGAACTACGCGCAGGGTTTTGCGCGCGCGGTAGCCTATTGCGCGTACGAGACACACATTGCGCGCAAGGCTGGAACACTGGGGAGGGGGCAAATTCACTGAAGCCGGTGGAGTTGCACGCAAAGGCGAACTCCAGGGCAAGGTTGCGCGAAATGAGGTTTTTACCTGGAAGTCATCTTGCGCGCGGGGGGAGCCGAATTGCGCGCACGGGAGTCGCTTCAGATTCCTCAAACCCCAAACCGTTCGGGGTCACCTTCTATTTATAGGCGACCCCCGGCGCGGAATCCAGGCGGTGCGTGAAATTATTCACGCACGAGCGCAGCCGGCGCGCAAAATCTCGCAGCGCAAAACCGGGGCGCGCAAGGATTGCGCGCCTCAACGGCTCAATTGCATGAAACCCGGTGATTCTACGCGTGCAGAACAATTTTCCGTGCGGAGCCTCATTTATTTCGCGCACCACATACCGGGCCTCTAATTCCGAATATTACCTTGCTTCATCATTCTGAAACTTCCTCCAAGAGTTACGGACCTCTTTTTTGGTGTCAACAATCCTCCAATAGTCAAGATCGATGAACACACCAGAACTGATAGTGTGGAACCTTCCAAGACCTTTCTCAATCATATTCTATTTATTACCTAAAACTAAATCAACTACATCATATAAAGAATATTTTTGATTGATGGTGTGGAATTTATGTTTGATTGGGAATATAATAAAATAGTGTGTAATATATTCAAATAATGAAAAAAACTAAATCATTTGAAAATAAACCCACTAAATTATTAAAACAGAAAATTAAATTGATAATTGAAAAAAAAAATAACAGTGAAACCCCATCCCCAAGGCTAGTCTTAGGTCTAGTTACTCATTTTCAAGAGTATTAGAGATATACAGTTGAAGTACACAAAAGTAAAATGGAAAAAATATATATAATAGGAAAAAATTAGAATAAAATATATTGAAAATATTTTATACTACTAAAATATAATATCCCTGAAAAATATACTAATTATTTTCTAACTTATTTAAATGTAATAGGAGGTACTTATTATAGGCACAAGAGTGAAAATTTTGGCTATAATTTTTTTTCTCTAAAATATGGTTCATGGTATCCCAACTAAATGGTTTCATTTTGGAAATATTTCTTCTTGAGAGTTTTTACCATATCCATCTATCGACACATGAAGTTTCATCCCCATTTTCTTTGCATAGAGAAACAATTATAGCAGATTCATTAAAGAAAACTTTCTTGGACTGAAGACTCTTTTTATTCACTACATCTGATTCCTAATTCTTTAATGTCCATTAAGAAGTTATAATAACACATATAAATAGAAATTAAAAATGTTCCTAAGAATATTTTATTTCTCCATTTCAATTTTTAAATCAATTGATTTTTCTATTTTGGAGACATTACCCTATCATTAAATGTCTCGAGATATGCACAAAAATTCCAAGGCCTAACTTAAATGATCATTTTGGGTATCAAATATTTTGATTCAATTCATAGTATATTTTTATAAAATGTAACCCAATTAAAATTAAATACTAAAAAAAGAAAATTTTAAAATTGGATTAATATAAACAAATTATTCCCAAAATATGAAAATAAGTTAAAATAGTTATGAATATGAAATTAAACCAGTTTTTCAAAAAATAAATAAAGATACTTCTAAACACTTAAAATGTGAATAAATTATAATAAAATATAAATTTTTGGTTTTAAAACATCTAAATTAAAGGTAAAAATATTGATAATATTTTCTCTATCAATTCCCCTACACATAAACATTTCACTCTATGTAAATCATCAATACTAAGATTAAAACATACTTCCAAAGGTATAAATAGAAACAATACTCTATTATCATATATAAGGGAATATCATACCTCTAAAATGGATCCAATTCCATAAATCCTTACCAATAATAAAAAATCATTTAATCTCATGTTAATCCTCATGTTCATGTCGCACCTACCTCGTAATAAAAATACTTCTCTCTTCACTCAAGGATTTATTTTATGTGTAAATTTTCTCATTATCAGTAAAATGAGTGATATCTATAGGCTTTTTATCCTGCCAGTATATCAATTTTAAAGAGTCATAAACATGTCAATAATGAGAGATTTTTATTTTTTTCTGAATCTAAAGATTGGTAGGGTTTAAATATAAAATAACCAAAGGTATAATTATAAGGGTTAAGCTCTAAAATGAAGTAAATTAATGATAATAGTTTTTCTTAAGAATGGTGCGATCATAAATCATCTAGAAAATAAATCGACTATAAATTTATCTTTATTATATTAGTTAGTTAACAAACTAGAATTTCATGATAAAGGATAATTATCTTTCCTATTTTCCCTTATTTATAGAAATATCTCAACTTGAATTCATATTTGGAACTTCCTTTCAGAATCATATTTCTTTGTAAAAAGTGGCAATTTTGTTTCTTCAGGTATTGGCGAACTACCAGTCCATATTTTAAATGATATTTTGTCAACCCATCCATCTTTTCATATTAAAATTTATACCAAAAAAAATAATAAATATGGAATTGGTTTTTTCCATTTCATATCAAAATAATTTTTTAGAAAAGAAAAATACAACTCATATTCTCCATCCCCTACACTTTATTTCAATAATAATAATTCATTTAAATTATAGAGAAGGTTGTAAATGGATTAATTTCATGTAATGTGGTTTCCCAACAAATAATTTCATGGATATTAGGGGATTTAGTAAAGGAAAATTATAAATTTAGGCCAATATAATAGTTAAACATAATAATGAGGATTTCAAAATGGTGCCTCAATCATGTTTAACACTTTCCATAAACATTAAAATCATTGAAAAAGTTTAAAATATAAATTTCATAATCACACAAAATGTCTCAAGTCATTCAATAAAAAGTTAAATGTAAATAATATTTAAAAAAATTATAAACCTCTGAGGTTGGTAAATATTTTAAATTTGGACAATAACAATGCAGATAAGCTACAAATTCAGTAAAAATTTATCAAATTAAAAGAATGGAAATTAGGAAACAAAATCCATTAATAGATCATTTAAATACTCAAATTTTAAAATCAAAAAATACAAAAATAAAACCAAGATAGTTTAGATTCCAAAAATTATTTTATTGAGCGTAATATTCATAAAAACACACCAAAATAAATAATAAAAAATAGAAATAAAACCTAAAAATTTTAGAAGAAAAAAACATGAAAAAAGGGGGAAACATAAATAAATCATAAAACTAAGTTTAACCCCCCCCCCCCCCCACTTATTCCATTTACTACCCTCATGATATTTAAAATTGTATAAATTAATATTGTCATACCGAATTTAAATTGGCTCGAAAATGAGGGGCACAACGTAATTTATTTTCTAATAGAAATATTGATTTAATCTCGCATATAAAACCACTTTAATCCTAAAATAAATTTGGAATAAAAAATAAGAAACTTATTGAAATTAAAATAAATAAAAATAAAGAGAAATGTGAAATTAGGGCGATAAATCTTAGTTCACCCCCCCCCCCCAAAAGTGGGTTCCATGTTTTTACTACCTCTAGTCAGGTAATTCAAATCAGTTATCCCTAATCTGATGGTGGGTCTAGTTTCTTTTTCATGAATCAAAAAAAAATATTCCCAACGATCCTCTATTTAAATAGGTTGTAGATAAATACATAGATAGATTATTGTAGATCCACACATATTTTAATAAAGTATAACTTTTATTTTTGGGGAAAGAAAAAGAATGGGTAATTATCTTCTTTGACCGCAGATTCTTTAGCCTTTTTATCATTAACTTCATCAAGGTCTTATCCATTTGAATTTGTTGCATCCAAAATTTTAGGAAGGGTAAATTAAATTAGAATTTAATTTTAATGTGAATTAAACCAAGTGGAATTATTATTTAAGTAAATAAGCTTGTAGGTTGGTTTCTCCAAGAAAATCCCTTGGGATATCCTTATGTACTCCCTCTAAAAATTATTCCATATATTTTGGGAGATCCATGTGTTCCTCTTCAGGTTTATCATCATCATGTTATTTATAATATAATAAAATAAATGCGTTAATCATATCTGAAAAGTTTAAACAATGGGAGTTAATACCCAATTCATCATTAATAAATTCAAATTAAAACTGTTCATAAAAATATTATCTCTCTTAATTGGTTCAGCTTCAATTTCTTTTCCAATACTCAGTTCCTTTTGGAATTGTGTTGTAGTTTATATATTTAGGTTGTTGGACTCCTATATTTTCTTCAAATTTCACTACTTGTATGGTTTCTTCTTTCATGGATATTGTGAGATAAATTGGTGTCAATTCTTCATTTTTAGTCTTGGGAAGATCATGTTATAGGTTACCTTATACAAAGAGATTCCAGAATTCTTCAAAAAACTGTTGATATCCTATAGGTGCATAAATTTTTATGTGTTCCTTATGGACCTCCTCTGGCCATGGATGAGTGTGTTTTGATGTTAGTAATTCCATTAGTGGCTCTATATTAGTCATCTCAAGTTCATTAAACTAAAAAATGATTTGTAAAATTTCATTCACCACTCATTCTGGTAGTGGTTATGGTTTTGTTTTAGGATTCTCAAACTACTACTTCTGGGATTAATGGATAAATTCAGCTATTTGTATCTTCATGTTTCTCTAATAGTCTCTTATTTCTTACAGCTACTCTTTTCATCCAATTTATCTTTGTTTTCTTGTAATTTCTCCTATGTTTAGTTCAGTCCATGCATAATGATTTTCATTTGAATACATCATAAAATGATTTTTGTTATTTTTCTTTATTGTATGTTATAAAAATAATAAAAATTATTTACAAAATGTGAAATAAATTAGTGAGTGAATGACTACCTGGATCTCTATTAATAGTGATAAGTTGATGAATATTGTCGTTCATGCTCTAAAAATATTTATGATTTTTACTAAGTCTATCACATGGGTTGACCCTGGTCATCTCTCTTGATGAGACTTAAAAATCATGAACTATCTATTATTAATACAAATAATTGGGGTTTGAGAATGATAAAATGAATGAAAATAAAATTAGATAGTAAAAAATAAATAAATTACACAAGTAAAGAACTTAATCTTAAGGGTGACTTCTCGGGTTCCATCATTATCTATTATTATTTTCTAAATTCTATTTGTTAGTTCATCCCATAATACAAAAACCATTATCCTTTAATTTGAGTGTTAAAATCATAATGCCTGAGAGATCACTTTAGTATAAAAAATACCACCTCCTCTAATATCCAAAATTGATGAATGCACCGAAATCAATAGTGTGCCACCTTCTAATCCCCTTCTCCATCATATTTGATTTCATCCCTTGAATACACTCATATCTATCATATAAAGATCATGCCTAAGATAAGAGATAGAATTGATATTTGGTTGAGACTAAAATAAAATAGTGGATAATATCTCTAAAATATGGATAATAATTGCACCACCCCTCAATACACCCACCACCCTAATAAAAATATTAAATAAAATTGATTATTAAATTCAAAAATTTAAGAACATAGAGAAAACATCACCCAATTTCAAGTTTATGGTTAGTTACTCACCATCGTGAGTATTATAGAGGTATGGTTGAAGGATAAATAATTATAAAAATAAAATAAAGGAGATGATATATATAATATAAAAATAATGTATATTAACAATATTTTATAATATTTTACCAATTTATCACCTAAAAATATACTCCTAAATTGATAAATTATTTAAATTTAAAATTGGGGAAAATTTTATATTTAAATGTGAAAATTTTGGATCCAAAAACTTTTATCTAAAATATCTCCCACGGTTTCTCCATTTTATGTAGAATTTATGAAATATTTCTTATTTATATTTGATCCCCTATCTTTAATATGACAAACCACACAATTTAAACTCTGTTGGCCACATGTAGAAAAAAGTTATTATTGATTCAGTAAGGAAAATAATTCTAGATTAGAGAATTTTCTTATTCCTTGCCTATGATTTCTAATGCATTTGTGGACATTAAGAAATAATAATTACAGATAAGCACAAATATAAAAACAATCCTCCACCAATTTTATATCTCTATGTGAATTTTCATCTAGATTGGTTTTGAAATTTTGGTAACATGAGCCCATATTTGAACATCCCTAGATCTGGGCACATATTTCAAGTCTTCACTTGAATGCTTCTTTTGGGCCTCAAATGGTTATATTCAGTTCTTGGCCCAGTTATATGAAATATATCCTATTGAATTAGAATAAAAAAAACTTAAATTTAATATTTGGATCAATGTATAAAATGTTATTATTTCAATATGAAAATAAATTCTAATAGTTAAAAATCCAAATATATTACTTTTTTACAATTAAGATCAAAATACTTGTAAGACCTAAAAATGTGAAAATTGCACATAAAATAAAACATTTTGGGATTAAAACTTTTAATTAAAATTAAAATTTTTTAAAATATTTTATTTATCAGAAACCTATCACTAAACATTTTAATAGTTCTGTTAGGATATTGTGAGATAAAATTTTTTCTTAAAAAATATAAATCTTATGTAATAATGAAGGATTACATTTCAAATAAATTGTAAACTATCTCAAATGAATGGGAAAGATAATTAAGGGAGAAAAAATTATTTATTTATAATATTTCAAGACCCATGAATAAATTTGTACAAAAATCTATAGCTATATAAAATTTTGGAAGACATATTGAGTACCAGCAATTGAAATACATGGTACACGAATAATTCTTGCCTCTGACACATGATTTTGGAAATATCTAACTTTAATAACATGAATATAATGTAACGAAACATAGTTTTAGGATAAAAATTAAAAAATGAGAATATTAATAATTATATATTTCTTTATCTGAGGTAAAATTTTAATTTCTAATGTTCTTTTATATTTTGGTTTAAAAAAATCCTTTTTAAATGTCAGTTATGTCATTAGTGATACACTATAAACATTGAGAATGACAATTATACTAATAACTATTCACAAAGAGAACCTATATTATCATCTAGTCAATAAAATAATATGTATACCATGTAATTATAGGAAATAACATGCTTTAACATTCTATACTATAAAATAATGGAAGTGAAATCTTGGTTATGGCATAAAAGGTTGGGATATTGAAACTTACAGAATCTGACTAAACTCTTGAGAAACAATATAGTAAAAAAATAGAGATCATGTTTAATTTATTAAAATTGTATGATACATATCAGTATAAAATGTAAAAAACTCATATTTAAACCATTAAATGATGTTACGACAACAAAATCAATTTAGTTTTTACACATAGGCATATTTGGGCCAAAAAAATTGAAGGTTCCAAAGGAAAACACTATGTGTATAACTTTATTGATAACTATATTTTTTACACTTGGTTTTTAATAATTTTTAATTAATTATAAACCCTAAATGTTTTCAAAATTATTTTATATTTAATTTAAAATGTAAACTATATAACTATAATTAATATTTGTAGTGATTAGAGTAGTGATTTTTTTAAAATTGAATTTCAAAATTTTTATAGTGAAAAGGATATTAAACACACCTTTTTCAACCCTAATAACTCTATAACAAAATGGGTTAACAAAAAAATATAACCCTTAAAATGGTATTGTGATTAATTTTTTATAAATCTAATGTTATAAAATACTTTTGTGATGAGGCTGTAAATACTTCATATGACACTATAAATCAATTCTTACTTCATCTGTATTTGAAAAATGATGTTTTCAAAATATATAATGGTAGGAATACCAAGAGTGGATACTTATATATTTTTGGATGCAAAGTATTCAATTTTAAAACTAAGTAAATTTTTTTATATTTAATACAAAATTTTATATAGGAATCTTTCTACATTTCTCTATCGCAAGTAAGGCCTACCAAGTATTCATTAAAAGAAAACATGACAAAATATATTCAATAATTTTAATATTAATTTTATTGTTTTTAATCTGAAGAAAGTGAAATTTTGTAGGCAATTTTCACATTTTTAGTTTTTATAAGAATTTTTATCTTAAATAGAAAAGTGGACTAATTTTGGATTATTAATTATTTTAATATTTGTTGTTTTGTAGGCATAATATTTATGTATTGATCCTAATTAAAATTTTAATATTTTTTAAAATTTTATGTTCATTTGGGATAAATTTCATAAAACCGGACTAGGGGATTAATCCAACTATTTGAGGCCCAAAATGAGAATTCAATTTAAGACTTAGAAACGGTGCCCAAGTCTGGTGACATTCAAATATGGGTCCATATCTACCAAGTGTCCAAACCAATTGAGCTAAAAGATCATATGGAGATATAAAATATGTGTATGAATATTTTTTATTTTTATGGATATGAATTATTTAGCATTATTAAAATCAATTAATGCATTATAAATCAAATATATAGAATATAAGAAGAATCTACTCTAGAATATTTTTTTAATGAATCAACTATAACTTTTTTACACATATCCAGTGGAGCTAAAATTATTTGGTTTGATAAAGGATAGATATTTAAAAAACAATAAAGAAGTCGTTTTTACTAAATTCCCCTATTTTTGGGGGATATCATGATCTATATGTAGTAGAACAATTTGTTGATCCAAAATTTTCTCCCTTTTTCCAATAAAATTTACCCCCTCTTCCATTTAAAGAAGATAGCATTTTTTAGTAGATTTTAGGGGATATGATATTGAAATAGTATAATATATTTTAAATATATTTTATTTTAATTTCTTTCCTCTCATATTTTTTATTTTCTTTTCACTTTTTTCTTATGTTGTACCACTATAATACTCAAGATGGTGACTAAAACCCCTGGTCTTAGACTTTGGTGTGGTCTTCACGGTGTTATTGAATTCTTTTTCTTTAATTGTCAATGTTTATTTTCTATCTATAATATAGTATTTGGTTTATTGAGTGTTGGTGTGGTAATTTTTAATTATTTCGAGACATTACCCACTGTTTTTTTCTATTCCCTAAAAAACATTAATTCCCTCCCTTCTCTTGGGTATCATCTTTACATGATGGATTTGAGTGTGTTCAAGGGATGAAATGTCATATGATGTATTTAGGACATGGATGGTATCACAATATCGATTGTGGTGTGTTCATTGATTATGCATTTCATTATTCTTAAAACCCACTTATATTAATTATTAATAATGAGTTCTTTATTTCTAAGGCTCTTCTAGAAAAATGAACTAGGCCAGTCCATGTGTTACCCATAGTAAAAATCATAAATATTTTGAGAGTGTTCATGAAAAAAATATTTTTTATTGTGAAATTTTTGTTGTATATTACAATTTAATTATATAGAATATTTTTTTAGTTTATTTGATGTATTCATTCAAGATTTTTGACTTTTATGGTCATTAAATTTTCAGTACCTTCAGTAAAAATTAACATGGAATTTTTAGGATTTTTTTTTAATTTGACTTGAATCTTCTCAATATGATCAATGAAATGTATATAAAAGGTATGTTTTCAAAAAATATTAATCATATGAGTAAATACATTAATATTAGTTTCTTCAATATCATCATTTTCTTTCCAATACATTCCTCAGAGTATCTTGAGTGATTTCTCTAAATATTCAAAATATTCATTTAATTAATTCATTAAGGAATATTTCATTGTAGAATTATTATAAAAAGAGGAATTTAATGATTTTTTTAGGGGGTTCACTAACCTTTTCCATAAGTCATTCTTCATTAAATAATGATATTGAGGCATATTTTTAGGAGATCTACTGGTTATATTGAAATGTTTTTGTATAAAATTAATACTTCCATGTGTAGTGGATAAAATTTACAAAATCCAACTATAAGATTATGTAAGAGAGGAAATTATAAAATGAAATATAAATATTAAACATTAATAAATCTCTTCCAATATTAATTCCTACTTAGTGATTTTTACTGAGATACATTAGTATAAATAAAATAAAACCAACCTATAAAGGTACCCCCACACCAAAATTGAATCACTAAGCACTTTGGTTAAAACTCTACTCCATAAAATGGTATGTTTTAACTGCATTCAATGTTAACAAGTTATGATAATGTGATATATTTTTAGCTTGATCTCCATTATACAAAATTAGTTCCATGAACTCCTATAAATATAACTCTTTCATTGAATAAAGTATCCACTTTAATTATATAATTTTATTAAATTATATAATATAAAATTTTTGGGATCCTTTATTAGAAAATTTTATAAGATCTCATATTTATTAATTTAAATGTTATAATCCTTTAAAATTCACTAAATCAGCGACATATAATTTATAGATATGTTATAATAAATCCACATGATAATTTCAAAAGAAAAAATGACATAATGATATCTCATATCATTTTTGATGAATGTCATAATGTAGAAAAAGATACTATATCATAACACAAACTATAGTGTGGTGAATTTCACCAGAAGTTTGGGGATATCATGAGTGGTGATATCACCCTATAATCCTACATGTGAAAATGGTTAAATTTTAGTGCCCTCTTTTATAGGGTCTTTCTAAAGGCATTATAACAGGTGTTGTAATAGTATTGGGTAATGTAGCAGTGGTGGGTATTGTATCTGGTATTGTTCATAGAATAGACCTTAGACCATATAATGGGATTTCATGTCACAAGGCCTTTGTTCCAACAAATTGTAATGGTACTTCAGGACACAAGGTCCTTTGTACCATTTAAGTGTCCCCTATCAACCCATAAAAGTGGGTTTATCATGAAATATATCATAAACATTAATTCGAGGGGGTGAATTTCACCATGTAGAGGGGAACATTTTAGTGCATATATTTAATAATATCCTACATAAATTAAATACTCATGGATTTTATATAAAACATTATAACTCATTTTTAATCAATCCAAAATCATTTGGATACTATTATCAGGGAAAATCACTAAAATTTGGGATAAACACTTTATACCAAAATTATTCCTTATTATATGGCCTAATATGTAATTGTACTATATTTTTTATAATTAAAAACCAATTATATGTCACTCAACTAATAATGACCGAAAATTTACTCTATCTAATTCAATTAAGGGCCTATATGATTTAAATTTCAAATAAGAGAAAAAAATTCAATATTGATTAAAAATTTACTACCACATGATATGTAACATATTCAAACACCCTTTTTTATCTTTTACTCAAGGTTGGAATAAGAATGTAATCAATGTATAAATGATTTCATGAAATATAACTTGATATAATCAAGTAATGGGGATAAAAATAAACATATATCCTTAATTATATTAATAACATTATGTATAAAATTTTATTTTTCATACTTTTTTGGGTCATCCTTAAGTATATCAATAACCATATGATGGTCATAGATTAGTAAAAACTCAAAGTAATACTTTGATAAATCTTTATCATTCCAATATTCATATAAAATATATAGAATGCATAAATGAATGATAAAATAGAAATTTCATTTATTGAAAATCCATAACACAATTACATTTTCAACAACCATCATATCTAATCTTCTATGTAACTAATACCTAGATACTTTATCTAACTCTCATGCTTCTAATATATTAATGGTTATATTAATGGATATAAAAAAGTCTCCCCTATATCCACCCAAAAATCATTACAGAACCCTCTTCAATGATGAAATGAATGAAATTGTGTATTTAGTAGATTATTTTGTTCCTTAGTTTGAGAGTAATGTTCTTTGGCCGAAAAAATCACTTCATTTTTATTATATTAAAGCTATATATCTCCAAAAATTATAGGAATAACACTAATATCAGTTATTAACACCATGATCTAGTCAAATTAATTCACATAATCTAATACAGTGATGGAATATGCCTATATTTTTTATTACTCTATGGATGATATTTTTTAAATATTCCAAATAATACCTCTAATGTTGAGGAAAATAAAAAATAAGATTGTGATCTAGAGGGATAATTTTCAGTTTGAAATATCACATTATTGTAGCCCCTTATAATGATATCTTCCTTTTGTCCAATGACCTAGAAAAAAATAATATCTCCTCTCAAGTAATTAAGGATTTTATTCTCTATACTGAAAATATTCTCATCAATATTTTATTTTTATCTACTGGTAATTCTAAAAGAATACAAGAATTCTGGTCATTTACACAAGATGGTATACATGATGTATCCAATTGTTAATGTACAATGAATCTCATCCATGTGTTTTCATTCTAACTCATTATAATATAATAGAGTTTTCATAAAACTTATACATTATAACAATTGTAAAGACCCATTATTAGAGTTATTTATACAAAAAATGTTTATCAATTTACCAATGCATATGTTCTGAATCAGATGAAGTAACCACATTAATATATCTCTATAGATATCTATACCCATTATGTTGGTCTTTTTACTTATGAATTTTACATGGAATGATTTTCCTAGTATTGCCTTTATATAATTTAAATGAGTTTATAATGAGAATAAAGTTATCCACTTACCATAAAAAATACCATAAAACTTCTAGTGACTTTCTTGTATATATAAGGGTTATCTAGTTTCTTAATGAAACCAAACTATTCAATTAAATCATCGCATTGGATTTTTCAAATCTAAAAATATATCATCAGTCCATAAATATTCCATTGAATATTATATACCTTAACAAAACCATTTAAATCCTCAAAACCTTTATTTTATATCATATATTCAAAAATTAAATTTACATCAATGAAAGTTTTCTAAAAAACCATTTGGTTTATATCAAAATCAAAATGATCTACAATGGAAATAAATATTCAAACAAACATTATCATATTCTAACAAAATGTCCCCCTCATAGACAATGAAATGAATGATTCCTTCTATTTTCCCAATAAATGATATTTATAGGTAGTTAATCATCTACCAATGACATTTATCTTATAAAAACCCATTATTACCCTTTTTTCTTACACCTTCTAGTGCATCCACATTGTTGAAAACTTGGTTAGTGTATGCGAAGTATATTATAGATTTTATGGAATCTAACAATTTAATATAATTAGATCTCTCAGTTGGATCCAACTATGTAGTAGGTTCATCCTCTATAAAAGTTACTTTATATTCATTTTCCCTAATAAATCCATCTCTAGGGATCTTTCTCAATTCAACTATACCTGTGTGGCTATTTTATAACTTGAGTCTATTTAGATTATATATCCTCTTATACAAATATGTCATTTTACATCTCAATAACAATTCTAATTTATTAGTTTTTAACTTATCGATGTTTAATTTACATCATAGTGATCCCTTTATTCATGTGATCCTTCTTATGGAAATCATAATTTGGATATATAAAAACATTGGGTTCTCATATAATACAAATTTAGGATGTCTCCAAGTCTATATCTCATATTTTATATTTATGACTACCTTGGATAGAATTTGGTTTAGTATAAAATATGTTATGTATAGAGAATATTCTCACAATGATATAATAAGGTCACATCAACTCATCATCGATGAAAAAATGTCTAAAAATATATGATTCCTCTCCTCATAATACCCATTACAGTATGGTTTTAAAATAGTAATTTTTTTGAAACAATTTCAGAATCACTAAAATAATCTATAAATTCATGACTCAAGTATTCACTATTCTGGTCTGATTAGAGAATCTAAATAATTTTTTCCTTATTGAATTTTTACTCTGATTTAAAATTCATTAAAAAAAATATTTATAAACTGGTTCCTCATAAAAAAAATAACTATATTGAATGAAGCCTTTGGTAAATGTAGTGAAGTATCCATACCACATGTAATCTTGTATACCCATTAGTTTACATACATCACAATATTTTAATTCTAGTAGTCAACTATACCCCATATTTTATCAATGAAAGTTTCTTTAGATATTTATCCTCATAAAGAAGATTCATATTTATAAAAAAAATCATAATCAAATTATTTTTGACAATATATATCTATGTAATCTTTAAATATGTTTCTTATTTATATACCCAGTAAAACAATTCCAAAGATAAGTAGTGTTATAATAAACTAACTTTACCATTTTATCATTAAATTTATAAAGAATATTATCTATTTCAAGAATGTGTAATAAATTTACATATTCCCAATTCCATAGAAAATTTATTTAAAATATATTTAATAGATTATGTTTTTAATAATGAATAAAAATTATTTATTATCCAAAAAATATATGAAAATAAAAATTTTATTTATATTTAAAACAAAGTGAAATTTTTTAATTCTAGAAATAATCCAATAGGTATATGTATATTATATTTTTTTAACTCCAATGCAACATAGTTTACCATCCATCTAAATTAAAAAAATTTAATAATCCATTTTGAGGACAAATGGAAACCATACTTAGTAGAAAAGACCACTACATCCTAAAAGAGATCACATAATGATTAAAAACAAGACTCAGATTACTTGAATCATCTACCCTATAAATTTCCAATTTTAGCCAACTAACTTGGATTTCTGGGTCCTCTTTGATAAGATCTTCAAAGTGAGTGATCATCCTCTCCATTTTCTGAATGAATTCCTCTGAGTTGATTATGCTCTAATTGAAGCCTCGAGCCAGAATTCGATCTTTTTTATCTATCCACAACTATTTCACCTCTTTGGAATAAACTTTCAACCTTCTTCCATAAATTCTTTTAATCTTCTCTTCCAAGACATTGGGTCGGAAATCTTTTTCTAACACTTCTTCCTTGGAGTGCAGAATCAGTTTCAAACAGTCCCCATCTTCTACTCCCCTGTCTTTGTTATTCCTTCTTGGTTCTTCACTTTCCCCATTCTATAGGGATTTGCTTTCATTATTGATTCCCTTCTTGGCCAACCTCATTTACATTGGCTTTGTCAAATGGGAGTAATCCTTTCATCCCTTTAGTTCTTTCCCTTGGAAAACTATATGTTTCCCTGAATCTCAAATTCATTTTTTCCCTTATTCTTCAAGGGGTGTGAGGCCCTTTCCCTTGAATGGAGTCCACGGTCCACATGTCACTAACTTTTGGTTCCATGCTAGTGTTCCTCTAAAAAAAATATTTAAGTATACCACCCTACCAATTATATCATATATTATTCTTGGATAGTTAGGAGGAAAAATATTTATCCAAATTCATTATATGATCCTTTTTTAACTCTATTACATAGGTTAACCATACAAATCATATCACAAGTGATTCTGTGATAGTTAATTGGAACAAACATTATCCAAATTCATTATATGAAATTTTTCTAAAACTAAAATGATAGCATACTACATTATATCTATTATTAGTATATGATCTATATTTCACTATCTTTTTGGTTCATTCTAGTATACCTTTAAAAAATGTGATATTTAAGTAGGCCACCATACCAATCATATCACATACAATTCATCGATAATTATATGGAAAATTGTTTATCCAAATTCATTATATGAAATTTTTATAACTCTATTACTCAGTTTACCTAATTCTTATGTTCATCTATCTAAGTGAAAGACAATGCATATAATGGGATACGGTTAACTAACTTTCAGGGTTAGCCACATCATCCACACATTGCACAAGATATCCACGGGTACTTAAAATTATCATGAACCTATAGTCAAGGTATTCTCATTTGTATACTTTGGAAGGAATCTAACACATAATATTTTTAAGAGATTCCTTGGTGTCACCATTTCTATATAATTTTTATGAATAACATTACTTCTCATGAAACTGATATATTTTTTTAAATAGGCTGGGGACAAATCCACTTTATTAAAATAAAAAACATAGTGAGAAATATTGGACATAGTAAGGCAACAAACCTTTTCTCCTCTAAAAATAAAAGATACAACAAGTAAATAAATGTCACAAAGAAAAGGTGGTCATGCATCAGGAATCAAAAATACTTAGCAGAGCTTCAATTTCCACATCTAGCATAAACATTAAATCCACATGAGAGTGGATACTCATAATATTATGAGAAACCTATCCACCCCAACCATGAGGATGTCATCTCCTTCTCTATGATTTATCCCTATTCCATGGTAACCTGCCATCATTAATAGATTCGTCGGAAGAAGAAACATATAATTCTTTGGATTTAGAAACATCAACACATCTTTTTTTTTCATCCTCATTGCTATCATATTAGAAAATAAACCCAAATGGATTTTATGTTTAACAATTTCCTATAACCAGATTATATACTTTCATTGAAGGACTTGTAACTACATTAGCTGTAAAAAAATCTTAACCCTTTCTTGGGTCTTGTGTACACTTGTATGAAAATGTAACCAAGGGACAAGAAATGGTAAATTGAGTTGTAACTTCCATAAAATAATCATGTTGTGTGACACAAGGGGTGGTAATCACCACACTATATTTCTATACTACCATAGGATAGTTTTCAACACCAACTCCTTCCCTTAATGGGCCAGTAGAATCACTAAAAATCTTTCAAACCTTAATATTATGATTCAATGGATCAGATTTTGAGCACTCATCAATAATAGAAGATGATTTGGTAGAAGCAAATAGCTTCCTATCATAATTCGTGGAAAACTTCAGGCCACTAGACACACCCATAAATCGGAAAATAAGAACCATTGAAGTCCCAATTTCATGTGAAAATGCTTCATAAGACATTGATAAAGATCTATTTTTCATAACATCCTTTATGGATATCAAATTGTTGGCTCAAGAGGCTGAGAGACAAAAACATACATTTCCTTGAACATTTTAAAAACATTGCTAAATCCATCTTTGTTTTAACCTTTCTAGTCATTGAAAAATAAATTTGTGCTCCTACCATAATTTGATGTCATCACATTATTATTATTCAACCACACGATCTATTACACCATATACATCCACAACAGGTCCATCCTCTATATCCTTAGCATTAGGTTTATCCTTCTCGGGCATAAGTTCAGCCCATGACCTCGTAGAATTATTCAAGGAAGAATTCATAATCACTTTCTCAACCATACCCAAGATGATACCTCCTCGAATGACATATTTGTGTTTATTTTTATCTAGAGTTCAAAGTGAAAAATTGACAACTGAAGTATCCTTGAAATGAACCTGAGATGGTTATGCTAAAGGTAAAACACAATCAGATGGGGCATATGAGAACTCATAAAATCTTTATTCTTTCCCATTATCCTTCTTATTTATCACTCTATCAAGGAATTTACCTTATTTACCCTGTAGTCCTTAGATAAATTTCATCACAAATTAAAAATTCGAAAAACTATGTTCCTAAAATAAACTTATTTATAGTGACCAACCACTTAACAATCCACACAATAATGGGGGTGTTTCTCTTATTCAACATGTAGGTGAATATCATCACTAGGAGTGTATAGAATTACCTTGTCAATGAGGGTGGTACTATAGTTTTCCTCAAGTATAATTATAGTAAAATAATTGAATCTCACTAGCTCATTCTCTTTGTCAAGTCTAATTGGGACACCTGTTGTCATAAAAATATCATGTATTATCTTCGAGTTCCATAGCATCTAGTTAAGCCCATAAATCCTAATCCATACCTACACAAAATCATTTGTAACATTTTAAATATTAAAATAAAAACCCCATTCATGAAAACAAAAGGTACCAGGGCTAAGATACATGGATCCATAACTCCAAGAACATTGACTTAACTCATCTAGGAGAAATAAATAATGAAAGAACCCAAACCTAATTGAAACACACTTCTAATCTAAAGAACCCCAAATTTGAGAAACCTTATGAAATAAATCATCTAGTCACCATTTATTCTCACCTTAGGGAATTTTAAGCCTCTAAATAATATAGTTCTTACCAATATCTAGCCTTTCTGAAATGGAATCTTATTTATCCTTGATGAGAGACAAATATCCCTTTTGGATGATCCAACTTGTAGAAGAATCTCCAAAAGAGGCGAGTGAACACGTACCTGCTTCCAATGTGGATACCCAACCTTGACTAGATATCTCATCTAAGGATAGAGGGACAATATATTCACTGGATACTAATCTATTGATATCAAATCAATTATTTTGGATAATGGTCATTGGTACCATCTGTAGCCCAGACAAAACCCTTCCCACATCCAATACAGTATACTAATTTATGTATATATGCTTACTTTGAATTTTTTTGAATCATATTACATCTACAAATTAATATATTACAAAAATAATAATATATAAATATATATACAAATAATTATTTTTGTTTATTACATAATAATGAAAGATAGTAATATTTATACATATCCAAATAAATATCATGCATAGGATACATAAAACCCTTTATTCTAAAAGTTTATAATCATAAAAACTCAAAATACTCACAATAAAAATTATAGTGCCACAAATATCCTACCCATTATTTTTTAGATATATCCTAATCTATCTTAACATCCTGAGTTTTTTAAAAGGAAATACTACGTTTGATAGTGTACATGATATTCCACATCAAGTTTAAATGAACAATTAAATATTATATTACCATTATAAAATAATCATTAGAATGGAGGGATTTAATGGTATTAATTGAATTATAAAAATATTGTTTACATATGTATATATAATTATTTATTTTGTGACCATTTAATTATAAATTAAAATAAAACCCTTTTAAAATAAAGGAAATGTTTTTATGAAATACTATTTTTGTGCAAACAACTGTGTTTATAAAATAATAAAATCACACTAATTTAATTATATTAATGAAATATATATATATATATAATACATCAATCTAATTTTTAACATTCATCTTTTTTTCTATACATGGTGTAAGAATAAATCCAATTTTAAGCATAAAAGAGGTATATTTCTAAAAATATGTTTTACCTCCTTTTCATGGAACACTTGATTTAAATATATTTTTTGTCACATTTATAAATTA
This sequence comes from Viscum album, assembly GCA_963277665.1. Classification (NCBI taxonomy): domain Eukaryota; kingdom Viridiplantae; phylum Streptophyta; class Magnoliopsida; order Santalales; family Viscaceae; genus Viscum; species Viscum album. The sequence goes on from OY728136.1 coordinate 2,045,051,884, forward strand.
TATATGAAAAAATAAACTTAATATTTTAAATATTAATAAAAAATTACTTTGGTTTAATTTTTTTTATTTTTTTGATAAATTTCATATTTTAATGAATAGTGAAAAATACTACATTTTAATTCAAAACTAGTTTTTCAACTTATTTATTTATATAGTTATATTATCCCTTAAGTAGTTTTAAATTATAATTAGAATAATTTTTTATCATTTAATACAATTTAGTTTATTCTAATCAATTTAAAATTGAAATTGGATATAAAAACTCTGTAAACTTTTGAATGTTTTACTTTAATAACTTGTTCTCTCATTCCGTCAACGTGATTAATTTTTATTTATTTTATAAACATATTTTGGTTTGAATTTGGAAAAATGTATTCCACATATTTAATCATAATTCTCTAATTATGTAAATAGGTACCTATTATTTTTTCACATTATGAATAGTTACTTTAGTAAAAATTTTATTACCACGATTGAAGGTAAATCAGGTAATTCAAAGTAAAAATAGTATTATACCTATTATAAAATCACCCTAACACTTCACATAATTTAATTTGATGAGTTTTTTTTTAAATCCATCCTTGGGTAGAATTTATATCCTTTTTCAGTCACTTAGGTGTGAGTATGACATTTATAATATTTTATTTAAAGTAATGTTAAGATGTCATACTCATGTTTCTCATAACTATAAAAAATTTTATTTAAAGTTATATGGGTGATATGTTGGACTATAATTATTAATAGTAAATATAAATTAATTATTTAAATCATGGTGATTTATTTATATTTTTAGTAATAAAATAATTACATTAAATGGGGAAACATTAATTATGCAATTGTTGTTTAATTAATGGATGAATCAAACAAATGATATTAAAATTATTAAAATAAATATAATTTTATTTTATTAATGTAATCCAAAAAAATTAAGATGAATATTACATTTTATTGATGATTTAAAAAATATTTTTATAGGATATCATGATGTTATGATATTTTTAAAAAGTCAAATAATGAATAGTGTCAAAAATTGACACTAATGATGTTTTAAAATATAAAATATTTTATAAAATGATAAAAAAATTCTAAAAATCCAAATTTAGGAAAAATAATCTTTATAAGTCTCAAATTTAATTTATTAACTCATTCATTTTTCGTTTTTCATTTTATAGTAATTATATTAACCCATAAAGTGTAAATTACATGATATCACGGTAAGAATTAAAAGGGTAAATTAAGGGTTAAAACAAAAAGATAAAGATTAAAAAATACCTAAAACTTGTATAATTTTAATTTAATGATTTTATTTTGATCCATACTCATCCTATATTTTATATAACTAAATTTTTATCCATTTATAATTAAAATTTAATATATATTAATTTAATATTTTGAATAATTCCAAGAGTACCCCCCCATCCTATAATAGGGAACCCAATATTCTCATTTCTTCACACCTAAAAACATATTTTGTTTATCAAATATCTTCCCATTATAATCCCTAACCATGTTTTGGAAGCCTTATTTAAGGAATAACACCCTTCTTATAGTTGTGAAGTTGTTAGTCAAAGAAGATCGTATGATGAAGATGTATCGTTTTTAATAAAGTATTTCTATTTTATTTCTTCTTGCACATAATTAAAATATTATTTAATCATTATGAAATAATAAAAACATTATCCTAAATATAATAAGATTTTATTATGTTAATATCTTCACCTAAATATATCTCTAGTTCTATCAAATGGGAAAAGAATTAATCTTTCCTCCGTACATGTGAACTATCACCTCAACAAATGAGTATAATTTGTTTTCCATTATCGTCTCTCATGAATGATTATAATGATGTAATTAATAATTATATATCATTTTAATGAAATATTTATCATTATAATATAATAATATATTAATTATGTTCTTACCTTCCATGAACAAAAAAAATTATAACATCGTTCGTGCGTAGGTGTGAACTATCACCTCCGTGAAGCGATGTGGTTCATTTTTAATCACCACATCACATGAATAATATATATAAGTAGATTTAAATTATTAACATGATATTTATGATATTATTATCATTATTTAAAAATACAATTATACATACCTTCATTCTATAATTATCATTGAAAAATTGAAATGTTACTCATGCGTACGTACGGCCTACCATCTCCATGATTATAACGTTGTTCATTTTTTATTACTATACTTGAAGTTTTAATTTAAAAGTATAATTTATGTATAAATATTATAACCATGAAATGAATATTATTCTGGAGATGATGTAATAATTACCTCTTTGAACTTATTCAACATATCAAATTCATTTTGGACTCAAGTACCTAATATCGACAAAATGTATTCCATAAACTTAAATAATTATGTAATTATTATAACATGAGAATAATTAATAATAAACTATAAAAAGGTTTTGAAGAAAGTAAATAATTAACCTAATTTTATTGTTCTGGAAGATAAATATTTTACCTAGCGATTCGGACCCAGGGTAAGTAACTTTGTTTTAAAACCCCTCATTTAAAGATCATTTTTCAACTTGTTTTACAAAACTAAAAGGGAATTTTTTAACATATACAGCATGATTGGATTCTCCCAATTTCATGAAACTTTATTAATTTAATATTTTCTTTATAATTTTATACATTTATTTTCAAATAAAATGGTTTCATTATAATATGTCTGGTTTTTACATTTTAAAATTTATTTTTACATGAAAATATTATTTTGATATCTAGAAGTGTTTTTCTCATCAGTTTAAATGAGTTTTCAAAAGTTTTATTCATGATATGTTCCTTTGACGTTGTTTATTATGGGTTGATCACATTATATCTCAAGATATGATGGGTTTATTCCCATTATAATTCAATATTTGTTAGGATGATCCCATTATTGCTCACCAATGCATTGGTTTCTCTAGAGATGGAAGTCGATCGTAAGGTTATTCCATCTATAAGTATTTTTAATGGTTTTCATGTTTTCACTAGAGTAAAAATTTCCTTTATTTATGTTCTTTACTGATCTTTTTGTTCTAATCCCTTATTTTGAAATTTTATTCATAGGGTATAGAGTGGGTAAGAGAAATGATGAATTAAAGATTAATGTTAGGATGATTTTTATCCGTAAAAAAGACCATGTTTACTTTTAAAAGAATTATATTTTAGAAGAACTGAATATTGTTTTGGTTTTATTTTATTTGTATAAATGTGATATGTTATATATTAATTATGACCCAACTCTCTAAAAATATAAACCTAAAATGATCCTCAATGTAAAAGAAAGTAAATTATTGAATATAACTCAATATTATGTAATGTTTAAGGTAGATTCCTTACTATTGGTATATGTGGATGGTTTAGACAATATTTGAGATTGGGATATTTTCTTAATATTTAGATATATCATTATGGGTTTATAATTTTAAGTTTGGTCATAAGTTCAGTGTCTTAGAAACATCTTTTTGAGGCTTTATGTTATAAAATTTGAAGGTGACTAATGGTATTTTTGTAAACATTTGTTTTTGATGTAATTATGGGTTATAACATTTTGAGATGAAAAATTAAAGGTATGAGATAAACATGGAGTTTAAAACATGTTATGGTTATTTTTAAGACTTTATCGTATTTTTCTAATGTTTTATGAATTTCATATTTTTATTCAAATGACAAGATGTAGGATGTGTGATAACCCATCGCATCTAGTAAATCCATGAGTTGTGATCCCAAAACTGAAGGGCGATAAGGGTGCATCACCTACCGCTACCTTACGTAAACTACTGGTTAGTATGGATTCTTATTTTTAGTTCAATGATTTTATAGATTAAGAATAAGATGATTTTGGGAACATATCTTTTAATAAATAAGTAACCTTATGATTGGAAAATGATTTAGTGATTAAGTGATTAATTTCATTTCATAAGATATTAACTATTTTGGTAATCCTATAATATTGAGGTAAATAGAATACCATATAAATTTATTATATAAATAAATGTTTAATTATATTTTAGTGGAAAATATGATTTTATGGTTATTTATTTTATTTATGGAAATGGACAGCATACTTGAAGATCATTTGGGAAATTAATTTTTTATATAACAATTCATTAGTAGTTGATGTTATTTAGAGATAATTATAACAATTTATCTTCGAAGACTATGTGATCAATCCTTTTATATTTTTTTTTCAATCTTTGTTGAAATTATTATGGGAAATTTTAAGGATATTTATTTATCAAGTGGTTAATTTTGAACTTTGGGTATTACAATTGAATTTTTATAATGAGGTAGTTTTTTCCACATAAGGTTTATTATTTTTGAGGAATTTTATTATCTTATACTAACCATTTTGTTTTTGGTTAACATATAAAGATGGGAAAAATATATATAGATAATTGTTTTTGGATTTTTTTGTTTCCCAAGAAATTGATTCTAATACTTCAGGTGTGAAAAATTCATCTTAAATATCATTGTTTATAGAAAAATATGAGTTTGTGGTGAAATTTTATTAATGTATGGAAATATAATTTTAAATTAAGTATATTTCTTTATGTTATTAGTCTAGTAAGTAAATTAATTTCTCAACTCAATGAAAAAGAACTTAAAATGAAAATGTTATCTGTTTACTTTTCTTATTTAAAAATAAATGACCTTTTAACCAATCACCTATTTTTGGTTTTGTGATTTTTAACCTTATCATGAACATGTTCTCTATCACATTCCCTCATAACATGATAGTTGGTTTTATCTTCCATGTCCAAGTTTTCCTACATGTAACCTTAGTATGTGTTGTCTCAAGTAACCTTTGTACTTCACTTTCTCTGTTTTAAAGTAGATGTTTCATTAATTCTATTTATGATCTGGGATACCAATAATGGTATTTGGAACATTCAAACCCCTATTTTTTATCCTGATTTTAAATTTTGAGGTCTCAATATATTAAAGGGTGAAGAATGTAACATCTTATGTTTCCAAAATGGATATACTATGTTTGATAACATACATGATATGACACATCAAGTTTAAATGAACAATTAAATATTATATTACCATTATAACATAGTATTTAGAATGGGGGAATTAATAATATTAATTTAATTTGGAAATATGGTTTTCACATATATATATAATTTATTATTTAGTGACCAATTAATTGAAAATGACAATAAAACCCTTTTTAAAATAAAAGGAAATTTTTTTAAAAAAAATATTTATGTGAAAAAAAGTGTGTTTATAAAATAATAAAATCACCAATATTTAATTATATTAAGTAAATATATATATAATATATTCAATATAATGTTTTAAAATTATCTTATGTGTTTTCTAGATATGGTACAAGAGCAAATCCAATTTTAAGCATAAATTAAGTATTTTTCTAAAAAAAGTTTCACTATCTTTTAATTGTGCACTTGAATAAAACCTAGTTTCTGTAACTTCTATAAATTTTATTTGACAGAATAAACTCCTTCTTTGAAATTTTAATATCAAAATTTAGTTTTGTTGAATTGTTGGTATTTTCTGATAAATTTCATATTTTAATGAATAGTGAAAAATATTTCTTTTTCATCTAATTTATTTATATAGTTATATTGACCTTTTAATTGGTTTTAAAGTATAATTATATTAATATTTTATCATTTAATCCAATTTATGTCGTTTTAATTAATTTCACCTTTAATTTGGACATAGGAAACTCTGCGAACATTTGTACATTTTATTTTAAAACTCCATTTTCTCATTCTGTTAACAGGATTAAATTTTAATTAATTTTTTCCAATTCTATATTTTGAATTTGGAAAAATAGATTACATATTTGTAATCATAAGTTCCAAAGTATGTAAATATTTCTCTTTTATTTTCAGACATTATGAATAGTAACTTTATTAATATTTTTATTACCATAGTTAAAGGTAAATCGAGTAATTCAAGGTAAAAATAATATTATAACTAAAATTAAATCACCCTAAAACTTGTCCTAATTCAATTTTATGAAGTTTTTTAGAAACAAAAATTCCTTGGTCCGAACTTATATCCTTTTTAATCCACATGTGTGTGAGTATCACATTTATAATATTTTAATTAAAGTAAAGTTATAGATGTCATATTCATGTTTCTCATAAATATAAAAAATTTAATATGGAGTTATATCAGTTATATGTTCAAATATAAATAGTAATTTGAAATATAATTTAATTATAAACATCATGGTAATTTATTTATATTTTTTCGTGGTAAAATAATTACCATAAATGGTGACATAATAATGATGTAATTATTGTTTAATTAATGGAAGAATCAAATAAATGATATTAAAAATAATAAAATAAATATAATTTTATATAATTAATTTAAAACAAGAATTTTATATATAAATATGAAATTTTATTGCTGATTTAAATAATTTTTTTCTAATATATCATGATTTTATAATATTTTTAAACATTCAAATAATGAATAGTGTTAAAATTAACAGAAATGGTATTTTAAAATATAAAATATTTTATTAAATGATATAAAATTTCTAAAAATCCCAATTTATAAAAACATATTTTTATAAGTTTCATAATTTCATAGATAATTCATTTATTGTTATTTTGTAATTTTATAGTAATTATATTAGTCCACCAAATGTAAATTACATGATATCAGAGTAAGAATTAAAAGGGTAAAATAAGGGTTAAAAAAGATAAGGATTACAAAATAAAAAAAACGTGTATATTTTTTATTTTAATATTGTATTTATATCCGTACTAATACTATTTTCAACATAACTAAATTTTGATCTTTTTTTAATAGAAAATTAATTTATATTAATTGAATATTTTTAATAATTCTAAGTGTGCTTCACCCCTCTCCTATAAATGGGAATCCATCATTATCTTTTATTCACACATAAAAATATATTTGAATCAAAAAATATGTGACAAAATACCATTATATAATCCCTCCCCACATTTTTTAGGCCTTATTTTAGGCATAACATCCTTTTTACAGGGGTTAATGTGTTAATCAAAGGAGATCATCTAAAGAAGAGGTATCATTTTTAATTAAGTATTTCCATATTATTTATTCTTCCACAACCTTAAAATAATATTCAAACATGATGAGATATTAACTATAGTATCGTAATTGTACTTATATGTTATTATTTTAATATCATCACCTAAATTCATCTCAACTTTCATCAAATGATAAAATAATTAATCGGTAATGTGTGCATGTAAACCTTCACCTCCACAAACCGATATAATTCATTTTCCATTACCGTATTTCATTACTGGTTATAATGATGGAATTAATGTTTATATATGATATTTGTGAAATATTTATAAATATAATAGAATAATATATCAATTTTTTCTTACCTTCCATGCACATAAAAATGATAACGGCAATCGTGTGTACATGTGAACTATCACCTCCACAAATCAATGTGATTAATTTTTAATCACCACACCACGTGAATAATATATAAAAGTATATTAAAATTATTGATATTATATTAATGATATTATTATCATTTTTAAAAGATAAAATAATGCATACCATCTTTCCATAATGATCATTGAAAAATGGAAACGTTACTCATTCATACGTATGTCCTACCATCTCCATGATTATAACATTGTTCATTTTTCATAACCATAATTAATGGTTTGATTTAAAATTATAATTTATGTATAAAATGATAAAAGTTTTATGAATATTATTCTATATATTATGGACTAATGACCTCTTTAATCATATTTGACTTATCAAATTCATTTTGGACTCAAGTATCAAATATCAACAAAACATCTGACATGAACTTAAATAATTAAGTAATTTTTATAACATGATAATAGGTGATAATAAACTATAAAATTTCTAAATAATGAAAATAATAAACCTAATTTTATTATTCTAGAATATAAATATTGTGCCTGACTATTCGGACCCAGGGTAAGGGAATTTCTTTTAAAAACCCTCATTTAAATTTCCTTTTTCTACTCGTTTTACAAAATTCAAAGGGAATGTCTTTTTAACTTATACAGCATGAGTGGTTTCTTCATATTTCATGACGATTTTTTACTTTAATGTTTCCTTTATAATTTTATAAATTTATTTTCAAAGAAAACAGTTTCATTATTACATGTGTGGTTTTTACATTTTAAAAGTGATTTTTACATGAATAGTGTATTTTGATATCTCAAAGTGTTTTCCTCATGGTTTTAAATGTGTTTTTAATGGAATTATTCAAGATATATTCCATGGAAATTTTTTATTATGGTTTGATCCCATTAAATCTCAATATTTGAGTGGTTGATCCCCATTATAGCTCAAGATATATCGGATTGATCCCATTATAGCTCAAGATATGATAGGTGACCCCCATTATAGCTATCCAATGCATTGGGTACTTTAAATATGGAAGTAGAGCATAAGTTAATTCCACTTATAAGGTTTAATTTAAGATTTATTTGGTAATGATGTACCAAGGAACCTGAATGATTTTTATAATCATGCTAATGAGTTTTTAATAAAAGGGTTTTTAATGGTTTTCGTGTCATCACTATACTAATGATTTCCTTTATTTATGTTTCTTACTAAGATTTTTGTGCTCATCCCAAGTTTTTAAATGTTTTTCATAGGGTATAAGGATGGGAAAGATAAATTATAAAGTCAAGATGAATGTTATGAAGATTTTTATCAAGAAAATAAATCATGTTTACTTTTAAATGATTTACATTTTTGTAAGAAATAGATATTGTTTTGGTTGTATCCACTTTGTATAAATGTTAAATGTTATTTATAAATTATGACCTAATTTTATAAAAATATAAACTTTAAAATATCTTAAATTTGAAAGAAAGTTAATTCTTGACTAAAACTCAAGATTATGTAATGTTTAAGGTCGAGCCCTTACTGTTCCTTAATTAGTAGGAAGTGAATTCAAAAATCCCATTATCCATAGATCAATACTCAAAAGATACATCAATTATAATAAAACTATACCATATAATATTTTTAAATCATACTAAATATTTTTTTTATAATTCCTAAATAAAATTATATATCATAATCTTAGTGAAAGAAAACTAAATATTGTGTCATACCTATCATGTGACTCCCTATATTAATGCTATGAAAAATATAAGGAGAATCTTAAATAATTTTAGTTAAATCATGCTAAAATTAAATATTTAAATAATTTATATACATGAATATTAAATTTTAATTTCATAATTAAATAAATAATTCAAATATTTATCATGATATATAATAACCTTTGACAATGAATAATTTTATCCAAATAATATTTGATAAAAAACAATTTTTAGAATAGGTTTTTTTATTTGACACTATGACCAAGAACTATGACAAGGTTTCTCTTTATAAGAGACTTCATGTATAAAATTGATTTAATGTCCCACATTGAACTAAATTATAGTTTCAATGTATACTAAATTTTATATAGTGGATTTTACAATAGTCATACCTTAAATCCTCTCTTATTATTATATTTCACATCTAGGTTTTGTGAACGGTGATCATTTTTTTAAGACAATGAAATGAAAACCATTATTTTATAATGCTAATTTTTTTATAAAAACCCCCATGGTTTTCTTGGAAAATTATGCTATTTTTATAAAAATGTATCTAAACCATGATTTTTTTATATAAAACACAGTCATAGTTATAAAAAACTCAAAGATATTTTTTACTTTTTAAACATATAAATATTGAATTTTTACCAAAACTCACTTAGATATTAATAGAGGGTTTTTAAGATATATATATATATATATAATATATAGAATTAAATATATAAAACTCAACTATAATATTTATTGTGAGAGAAAATTATAATGCAAATATAAATCTTGTCTACCCCACTATAAAACATAATTCTTTCGTAAATGTGAGGTTTATTTAGATTCTTTGGTATCAATTATATAAATCATATCCCCAAAGGTGTCCACCGACTGAAATGAATCCACTAAATGCTTTAGTGGTCCCACATATCTTTTAAATGGCATGCAAGAACCACCTCTAATGTTAAATAATATAAAATAATTTTTTAGAGCTTCATCATGTTTGAAAATGTTCTCCATTGCAAAAAATGTGATCTGTAATGACCCTGAATTCTATTAATGAAGTTTACTATCTTGTAATTATGAAATATAGTATAAATAACAAAAAATAAAATAAATAACACAAAACAAACTTTATAAATGAAGTGGATTTTTTTCAAATTAAGGAACCTATACCAAAAGAACGGTAACATAACTTTTAGAACAGTAATATGACACTTATAAATAGTAAATAATCCAATAGTATAGTAAACTCACCAATAAAATTATAAAAAAATTACACATCTTATTAATGAAAATATGATATTATTATTTCATATTATAAGTAAATAAATGTTTTGAAAATGATATATTCAATGTTGGTATTTTTATAAAACATAAATTTTTATTTAAAATTTTATAAATTAATAAAATGATTTAAAATAAAATTTACATTCATATAATATATTCATAAATTATTTTTTTTATCTTATGATTATAAGATAATTTTAGGATAACTTAATTAATTTTTCAAAGTGTAATAAAATCAGTTATAATTTTAAAATTGGTATTTTTCAAATAAATGATTATTTTAATTAAAAATTATATTAATAATATTTAGAAAAATATTTTTACAAATTTAAGTCTATTTTTTAGATCTAAACATCATAAAATTGGTGGGGTTAACTATAGGGATTTTTCTAAAATATTTAAATTTTATTGAATAGTTAAATACAATAATTTATGTTATAAGATAAATACATGAATTATTGAGTCATGGATAATTTATGTCTGATATAATAACCTTTGATTCAGAATCACATGCACTAAATAATTTAATCAGTCATAATAATCAACACTATTCATAGTCTTGATCAAAAATAATAAACAAATGAGTAAAATAATCTAAAAACACCTATCTCCTCTACTATAAACACCACCCCTCACCGCCTATTCTACTCACACCTCTTAAGACTTCAATATTGTATAATTTATATCGAATCCTCTTTCCAATTATCTTTCCTATGTTAAAAAGGTTCTGGTCTCAACAAAATACCAAAACCAATTTTCCTAAGGAGGTTCTCAAGGAGAATAATTCAAGAGGTAAAATCCTCTTTAGATTTTTTTATTTTCTTTTCACTTTAATTTATTTTCTTATAATATCTTCACCTACTCTATCCAAACAGGCATGATATCTTCAATATCTTATATAAACAATAATTTTATTATATTAATGTAAAATAAACCATCAAGTCTCTTCTTCTCTTCCTTTTAATCTAAAAATAAAAATATCATCTTTGAGGTGTTGATTTATCGCCTTCGAGGATGATAAGTTTTCATTCTTCCTTAGCTCCATAAAATGTGGACATAAAACCATTAAAATGTTTGGTCAATATTTTAAAATTTATTTTATAACCATTTTTATGTTTTAAAACTAACTTTTGTATACAATAATTAATAATGAAAAAAACTAGTTTGTGATGATCAAGAAACCGCAAAAATAATCTAAAATATTATCACTAACTTCTTATTTAATGATTCATCATCACCCCAAATAACCAAATGAAATATATAACCATTTAAGCTTATATATTTTTATTAATAACATATAAATTCAATTCTATATATCTATTCCCCTTTTACTTGATTTGTAATATATTTATACAAGTTAACCAACCATTAAAACTAAGGAAACAAACACTTCTGATCGATTAAATTATATCATATAACTCATAAAATTGGAATAAATGAACTTAATAAAATTATTAATTTACTAATTAATGGATTTAATTTTATTATCCGGCACATTAATGTCAAATGGAGAACACTTTCAAACATAAGGTTAGGGATTCTTTCCAAACCTCCATTTTTCTTTTAGGTTACACTTTCTCTCTCTTTATCCCAATTTAATTATTAATTATTATTATTTAATCCTCCTAAATTATGTTTGTACATTATAATCATATGTTTTTATCCCTATTATCGTTTCTTTTATTGGGAAAATACATGTTTTATAAGGTTCCCTTCCCATTCAATCTTGATAAGCAAGCCTGATTAAATAGAATTTCTCAAATTCTTACTCATTTTCAAGTACCATCATTAATATATTTTAACCCACCATTATTTTTCTAAAATCACTCATCTCATAATTAAATAAAATATTGGATTATTTCTGGTTTTAAACAAATATTTATAACTTTCAATTTTAAAGACTCGTTAATGTTTTTCCTTAAACCGCACTAAAGTGGATCATTTCTAAAGTTTTAGAAATAATAATTTTAAATTTTTTCACATAATTTGGACATAATTTATCATTATATATTCCTATTTTATTTAATTAATGTCCATTTTTTATTTAAATATTTTCTTTCATGATACTCTCTTTGGTGATTCCTTATAACAAGTTTACGATACCCAATTCTTTCCTTGAATAACCCTTATGTTTATATATCATGTTTGATTATTCTTATGGAACACATATTCATGAAAACTTTATGATTGGAAAACCTATATATCACTTCAATTCATTGGTTAATATTTAGTCTCATGAGATTTCATGTTGGGATAGGGAGTGAACCTGATTTCTTTATGGGACTTTGTCCTTCATGTGCAATGGTCTTGGAATTTTGCCTCAACTCATGATTATTTCATATTGGGTGTTTCTTTAACATTCCTATGATTACATTATTATATGTCCCCATTATCTACAAGTTATTCTTACTTATGTTTATTCATGTTCCATACCTTTTTATTTCATCATGTTATGCCTTCTAACTAATTTTATTTTCTTTATTCCAATATTTATACCCTTACTGGTCTTTTTGTCTCATCCATTTTGTTTATGTATTACCCAAGTTATAGTATGAATATGTAGGATCTAAATGGAATTTTGGATCTCTTTTTGGACGATTAAAATAAAGATATGTTATTTTATTTCCATGTTTTCAGTTTAATGTAACTATCATCTAAAGACACAATACTTTATAATACTTAGCTTGAAATTTGATGTTTAATTATGCCTAAAATCGTGTAATAATAAGTGTAAAAGGATAGTTCCATTATAGTATGAATTATAGAAAGGTCTATTAATTTTTTGAGATTAGTACTACAATACTTTATTAAGAACCCTATTGATAATTATATCACCATAGACAACCTAGATTGAAACTTAGGGTATCACAAGTTAGGATATACCTTCCATTTAAAAGTTTTTCCTTCTATGTTAAATGTTTTATTTTTTATATATTTATTATATAATTATTAAATACCCTAATTTTAGTTTATTTTTTAGTTAATGGTTGTAAATAGAATAACTCATTCCAACAATCAATGTTATAAGAAATATGATAATTTCCCTAATGATATGTCAAATATGATGGGAATGGCTACTCAAAACATCATGATAGTACTTTCTCAATTGGATCAAGATATGAATTATAACGTAAATCATGTGTAAATCCCATCTCCTTGTCACATCTAGACTATGGACACACCTTTTGGGTGAGTTTTTGGCCTTCGCATTGTTGGCACATGACCTAGCAGACCGTGCAGCCAAACCATGTGGCATGCTCTGCATCTAAAAATAATAAAACAAAATGAAAAATAAAATAAGATTAAGATAAGATAAAATGAGAACATAATAATGTTAAAAGAATGTTTAATATTAATAATAATAATCATCATATTATTATATTGAATATTATTATTATTATTATTATTATTATGTTTTTATTAATATTAACATTATAATTATAATTAATATTATTATTATTGTTTTCATTATTAATGTAATTTTTTTACCCTAATTTTCCTTTCCCCTACCCCATCCATGGTGCATCCCCCTTCTCCCTTGCACCCTACGCATCACACCCCTCATTCCCCACTTCTCTACATAAACCGGCTCCCACGCTGGCAGCCATCCTTCCAGCCAAAACTCCTCCCTGATGGCCTCTCCTCCTTACACCACCCCCTTGTTTTGCATCTCCTCGTGACAACACCCACCATCATGTGACCCTCTACTCGTGTGGTGCTCCTCCGGTTGGCCTTCTCTCTGGTCATGACACCTCCGGTGACAGTCCCTCGTGGCGCGTCCAACCTCCCCTCTTCCCCCTCTAATAAGATTCATCTCCCTATTCTATCATTCTATATGGTTTCCATATATCTTTTCTTGTTTTCCAAACCCTATATGTTATGGTTAATGTGTATCATAGTTTTCCTTTGGATATAGTGGGTGTGATAGGTCTTTGGGGCCTTATTATTCCTTCAATCTAAGTTTCATTACGTTTTCATGTTGGCGTGGTATGTGATTCCATGTTTTTTCTCCCAAAGAAAATTATTGATGCTTGAATTATTTGATAAATTTTTAATCATGATACGTAGATCTATAATACATTTAATTATTTGTGGTATTTTCTTATTGATTTAAATTATTAAAAACAAGTTTTGAAGTGGTTTTCTAATTATACCTATGTGTTGGTACACCATTTTTTTAAATTTTTATTTTAAAAAATTAACATGTTTCACATCCCCATCATGCGTTTGTTTAACTATTTGGAGTGTTTTAGTGTTGGTAAAATTATCAAAACTAGTTTTTAGGGTATTTCCAAAAAAATCCTCGTGTCGGTATCTTTAAGTGTTTTCTTAATGTGAATTTGCCTCAATAAATTTTTATATATGGTTAACACCTTGATAGTTCATAGGGATATGTTTTGATTTTTTTTATTGTGGTTTCTTTTGAAAGTATTTTATGAGTTTTTTGGGAAATTGGAAGTGTGTTTTCAAGGTCACTTGTGGTGAAAATCTATCAAAAGTGGGGTTTTCAAATGAAATGAATTATATTGGGAATGTTATCCTTGATGTGCACTTTGATATATGATTTGAGAATTTATTAAATAATGAGGAACATATTGTGAAATGAATGTGGCTTATGGGTGGATTTGAAACGTGATTGGATTATGAAAAACAATTGGGTTTAATTGGGTTTTTCTTGTGATATTACTAAACAGGTTCTTTATGAAATGTGCAATTCATGTTGAAGTTTGTTTTAGAATGGTTTTAGTGTGTGTAAAATAAAAGGTTTATTGTTTTTATAATATAGTGGTATGATTGGAAATTATTTGTAAAAATTATATTTCACATTGTTTGTAAGAATGGTTTTTGAATTTCTTTTGGTAAATGCATTCGGGGTGTGAAAAACTTAAAGGTTTATTTGGAACTGCTTACTTTAAAAATATTGTCTTCCATTAACATTGTATTTCTTAAAATTTTCATTGGTTTTTTAATTGTATTTGGGTTCCTTTGTTTCAATTAGTTTTATTTTAGGGTATTATGGTGTTTTCTGATTCCTGTTTATTTTAAATTAAGGTGTGTTGGTCACTGTTTGGTGGTTTTGAGTCACTAGGTCTAAAGCGACTCACCTACGTATGCATAAGTGTGTCTGTGTGTGTGTGTAGGATCCCATGTTATGTGAATATTCATCCATGGCAGTGAATATTCAAGTATGGGGCTAGGTGTGCCTATTTATATATATGTAAATGCATGCCTAGGTGAGTGGAGATGGGTATATGCATATAAGAATATATGTAATGATCCCCTTAGAAACATTCATGAACATGCGGGTGTGTGCATAGGGGTAGGTTTCCTTATATTTATTTGAATATGTATATGCTCATTGGGGGATCAGATGGTCTTATTTAGAAAGCACCAAGGTCCTAATGATCGGTTTGGTTCCACTCTGAGGTAGGATCTTTATGCATTGAACTTTAAATTTAATAATCGTTTATTTCTTTCATTTAAAAACTAGTTTTTATATTAATTATCGATATAAATTTTTTAATAAAATTGATATTCTTGAATTGGATTGATTTTCTAATAGTGGTGTATTGAAATAAATGGTTTGATTGTGTTTTTTACATGATGTTCTTGATGAAATTCCATGTTGGCCTTTATAAATGTGTTTAAGATTTCAAATGGTGACATGGGTTTCTTAAATGAGTGTCTAAGTGGATTTTGTTTTTAAAAGTGGTGTGAATTGATTCTTTGGAAATTATTTGGTGTTAGATGATTGTTTTAGGCATGTTTGTTACTTTTATAAAATAAGTGGCTTTAGAAACTCTCTTTGGGATCCACCCATTTCCTTGTTGGATGTTTATGTTAATGGGTGGTCCTCATATGGGACATCCTTCAGGTATTGATTTTTGAAGTAAAGAGGGGGATTGTCTCGTGGAGTGATCCAGGGTTTGATTTTATGTGTGATGTATGTATATGTAATGGATTTCTTGTTTAACATTGTTGGATCACCCCCCCCCCTTTATTCTGAACATAGGAAACTAGCATAGCGAGTGAATTTTTGGTGAAAGATTATTGTACTAGTTTATATTATGCCCTGGATAGTGGCCCATAGCATGGGGATATTTTTTTATTATTACTATGGGATTGGGCCCCTCGATCAGGCTAGGTAGGGTGACGATCAGGAATTTTGGATTTATGATGTCATTGGGTAAGGAATGCCTTCAAAATGAGTCACATGTATAGTATGTTCTAAATTATTCATGAGATCCTAGGTTCTCCCATGTTGTTTGGTACTTAGAATTTGGGGGTAGATGATTGACATGGATGTGCTGGTTGGTTTCTCTTGTATTTTTTTTTCCAATGCATATATTGTATGTTTATTGATCTTGTTTCCTTGCATAGTGTATCTTCTTGCTAAAGGTGATACAATGGTTTCAAGTGTTTATGGAAAAAGGTTTTAAAATTTTTTTACACTTCCGATTTTTTTTAGTGTAAACATTACTTCTTTTAAAATTCCAATTCCCACTTCTTAAAAATGGAATTGGTTTTTTTAATTGATAAAGGGTAATGGACCATGATTTTTTTTAAGAAGAAAATGTGTGAAAACATAGTTTTATAAATTGTATTTGAAACTTGAAATTGATGGATCTTTTATTTAAATGAAATTCATATGATAATATGTAATTTGGGAATTCCTGGTAAGTTTTAATACTCATGCCTATAATTTTATCATTGTTTTTAGCTTCAGATGTTGCACCACTCTTGGATTCGGTCACCATAGTTTGACATTGGATTGAGGTTGGTGGTGACATGTAGGGTCGCATGGAGGTATGTAAAGCTTTGTTTTCCTTCCGCTACTAGTTTTCATTTTCTTTGTTCAGTTTTTATTTATTTATTTGTCTTTAATTTTTGGGCCAAATCATTCCCACCTATTTAATCCTGATACCCAACACTAGTTTCCAACCCGTGGGGATCGGGAACACCCTTCAGGCCATGTCGCTGGCTGGCTTGAGTGATCGATTCAGGTTTGACCTGGTTCGGTTTGTAAAAAAATGGTATTAGAGGATCCCTTATTATTTGGGGTATCTGGTAGATAGATATTAGGATTTTTAGGGCTCAAGAGGTTGGTTATGGGTCAGTACCTGATCACCACCACTTGTGAGGAGACCGGAGTTACCATGGGTAGTCCGGGTTTTAAGTCTTTTGTCTCTGTTTTGGATTGAGATATGACAATAGAGATGATTCATAGTCACCCGATGACCCCACATGGAGTAGTGACCTATGTGGATCCCAGGTTCTCGATTCAAGGTCCTCTTAGTGTTATATCTTTCTTGGGCCATAGCCCACTACCATGTCGTCGGGTTTTTTGTAAGCACTAGTTCCTCATTCCTATTTAGTTTGGTGTATGTTTTCTTTCATTTTGGTTTTGGTTCGTGTAAGTATGTTGAAAATGAAAGTGGATTCTGAAATGGAAAATTAGATAAAAAAAATGGAGGTGTTTCTCTTTAAATGGTATTAAATTGGTAAAATGGAGGTTTTTTGAAAAGTGCTTTTTTCTTATGTTTGTATATGTTTGGGTTATGATCCTGTTACCCTTAGCTTGGGGTGTTTATTTTGGTTGTGTTTAAGCTTGTTCGGTATTCTGGGATAGTTTCCTTAGCTTGGAAAGTTTCTTTTGATTGATTTTTTGATTGATTCTGGTTTTGATTGTGTTTTTCTTGTTTTTCTGAATATGCCACCCAAAAATGTCCTCATAAGTTTTTAATGAGTCAAGACCAATTATGGTTTTTATCAAGTGTTTCCTATCAGTCAAGGCATTTGGGGGCCTTTAGGGGTAGTGAAGCGGTTTAAGGGGAGTAGATAATGTTTTCAAATGGTTAGGGACTCCCAAGTTTGTTAGAGTCTGTATTTTTTGGGTTTAGAGGAGGGTCCAACCTTGGACTTGAGAAGGTGTATGTCTCATCATAGTTGGAGTTGGGATGATGTGGGAGGTGTTGAAGTCCATCTTTATCCAATGGATCATACCTGAGTAGGTGATGGTGAAAAGTGATAAGATCACATCCATATTTAAGAAGGTAAGAGGTTAGTGAAAGCCTATGTTAGGAACTTTAAAGAGTTGTCATTTGGAGCACAAGTTCTTGGAAAATCTGGTGCTTCTCATCATTCATGAGGGTTTACTATCTAGCGAACAGGGTGTACCAAAGGAACCCATTTATGAAGAATCTATTTCATCATTGTCAGCATCTAGTTCATTAGAACAATTTATAATGTACCATCGGTATGGCCAGTGGGGAATTCCAAGACACCATGTTTCATCCCTCCGAAGCCTTTCCGTTGTTGTGTCCATTTGGGTCACTGGGGAAATTTCTGTAAGAAGCATCATTAGAGGAAGGAGTTCTGATTGGGGATGCTAGTGTCTAAGTGTGAGTCATAAGATTCTTTAGACATTAGATCACCAACCTCGTGTTTGGGGGTGAAGCTCATGGAAAGTCACAGTTTCAAAGGCATTTGAGACATTTTCTTGTTTATTTATATTTCATCTTGGAATATATACAATCAGTTTTATCTTTTTCTTTTTTTCCTACAGTTGTAAGTTCATCTTTTGTGGTGATACTGTGATAAACTTATTCTTTTGTGATTGTAGTAGTTGTGTTCTTCTGAATGTGACCTCTGGAATCAGTTTTTTTTTTCTTAAAAGTGTATTTTTCTTTTTTGTTGGTTGGTCCAAGTTTAATTAGTGATATTTTTTATATTAGAGTGTTGGGGGTTATGGCTTGGGTGAAGAGTTATAGGTTTTAGGGGAGGTGTTGTCTCGATCATACTAAGGGAGTTGGATTTATTGAGGGTTTTAGATCAATGTGGTGAATTTCTAGTTTTTGAAGTTTTTTTATAGGGATTTACATGTTTTGGTGCCCCGGTATGTCTGGTGGCCTTGTAGTGGTTTTCCATTTAAGTCTCAGCGGTCATGTTCAACTCATGTGGAGAAGTAGGTAAGTTTGGTTTTGGAGTTCCTATTTTATCCCCTCCTCAGGGTGGTTTGTGTGGGTTTTAATGTTTTCGTGTTTGTTGTGTTATTATAGTGGGGATAACCCCCTCATGTTCTCCCCTTGTTTTATTTCATGGTTTCTTTGTGATCATTCGGGTGTGACATGTGGAGTGAAACATCATCCTGAGATTATTTATTATTCTTTTAGTTTTGTTTGGGCACGGACTCAATCATTGGTTATCTTTTGACATGGAGACATTCTGGGGGTAGAAGGTGTCTATGGTGGGGAGAATTGTCACACCCTAAACTTGGACACACCTTTCAGGTGAGTTTTTGTCCCACTAATAGTTGGCCCAAGGTCTACTAGACCATGCGTCCAAATCATACGGCCTGCTCTGCATCGACAAATAATATTAATAAAAAAATAAAAGAAAAATAATATAAAATGAGAACAAAATAAAGTTAAAAATAATGTTTAATGTTAATAATAATAATCATCATATTATTATTTTGAATATTGTTATTATTATTGTTATTATTATTATTATTATTATGTTATTATTAATATTAACATTATTATTATAATTATTATTTTTGTTGTTGTTTTATTATCAAAACTTCATTATTAATGTAATTTCTTTTTAACATAATGTTTCCTTTCCCTTACCCCATCCACAGTGTGACCCCCTTCTCCCTTTCACCCTATGCATCACGCTCATACTTCCCCCTTCCCTGCACGACCCGCCTCCCACATCGGCGACCTTCCTTCCGACCGGACCTCCTCCCTGAAGGCCTCTCAACCTTGCACCAACCCCTTACAGCACTCCTCCTCCTCACTCCACCATCCCTCATGCAATTCTCCTCCTGTCAGTCTCCTTTCTAAGCGTAACACCTCAGTTGGTCATCCCTCTCAGTGTGGCCGACCTCTCCTCTTCCCCCTCTAGTAAGATTTATCTCCCTTCTCTCTTTATTTCTAGGGGTTCCATGTGGGGTTTCTTTTTTCTGAACCCTAGGTGTTATGGTTAAGGTTTATCTTAGTTTTTCTTTGTATTTAGGGGTGCGGTATGTTTGTGTGGACTTATTCTTCCGTTCATCGAGGTTTCATTGCATTCTCATGTCAACGAGGTATGTGATGCCATGTTTTTTTCTCCTTCCAAAGCTAATCCTTGATGCTTTAATGCTTTGATAAATTTTTAAACATGATATGCAATTCCATAATACTCTTAATTAGTTGTGGTATTTTCTTATTAGTTGAATTTATTAAAAATAATTTTAAATTGGTTTTCTAGTTATACCTATATGTTTTTAAACCAATTGTTGAACTTTTTTAAAAAAAATTGAACATGTTTTTCATCCCCATAGTGACTTTGTTTAACAATTTTTAGTGTTTTGGTGTTGTTAAAAATTATAAAAACTAGTTTTTAGGGTGACTCTTCAATTTTTACCATGTTTTGGTATATTTAAAGTGTTTGTTTAATGCAAATTTTGACTCAATAAATTTTTATATATGGTTCTCACCTTGATAATTCATATTGATATGTTTTTATTTTGTTTTATTGTGGTTCCTTTTGAAATTATTTTATGAGTTTTTTGGGAAATGGGAAGTGTATTTTCAAGGAAACTTATGGTGAAAATGTATCAAAAATTGGTTTCTTAAATGAAATGAATTATTTAGGGAATGTTATCCTTATTTTGCAATTTGAAATATGATTTAAGAATTTAATAAATAATGAGGAACATGTAGTGAAATGAATGTGTCTTATGGGAGGATTTGAAACATGATTGGATTATGAAAAAAATGGGGTTAATTGGGTTTTTTTTGTGATATTATTAAATAGGTTCTTTATGAAATGTGCAAGTCATGTTGAAGTGTGTTTTTTAATAGTTTTGGTGTGTGTAAAATGAAAGGTGCCTTGTTTGTGGAAAATATTGGGATTCTTGGAAATGCCTAGTGAAAATGATATTCCGCATTTTTTGGAAAAACATTTTTTGAATTTATTTTGATAAATGTGTCCGGGGTGTGAAAAACTTAAAGGCTTGTTTGGCACTTCTTACTTTAAAAATATTTTCTTCCCTTAACATTGTGTTTCTTAAATGTTTCATTGTTTTTTAAACCATATCAGGGTTCTTTTGTTTGACTTAGTTTTATTTTAGGGTATTATGATGTTTATGGATTCCTATTTGTCTTTAATTAAGGTTTGTTGGTCACTTCTTGGTGTTTTTAAGTAACCAGTTCTAAGTTGATTCACCTACGTATGCATAGGTAAGTATATATATATATTTAGGTTCCCCCGTTATGTGTATATTCATCCTTGTTAGAGGGTATACATGTATGGGGCTTGGTGTGCCTAGGTATATATATGTAAGTGCATACGTAGGTGAGTAGAGATGGGTATATGCATATAAGAATATATGTAAGGATCCCCTTGCACATGTTCATGGCCATGCGGGTGTCTGAATAGGGGCTAGGTCTCTTTATATGTATGTGAATATGCATATGCTCAGTGGGGGAGTAGCAGCTCTTAGTTAGAAAGTGCCAAGGGCCGAATTTTCAGTTTGGGTCTACTCTGAGGTAGGATCTCTATGCATTGACCTTTAAATTTAATAATTGTTTATTTCTTTCATTTTTCACCTAATTTTTATATTAATTATCGATATAGAATTTTTAGTAAAATTTACCATCTTGAATTGGAGTAGTTTCCTTCTTGTAATGTATTTCAATAAATGGTTTGATTGCTTTTTTCACATCATGTGCTTGATGAAATTCCCAGTTGGCCTTTATAAATGTGTTTTATATTTAAAATGGTGACTTGGGTTTCTTAAAGAAGGGTCTAAGTGGATTTTTTGTTATTAAAAGGGGTGTGCATTGGTTATCTGGAAATGGTTTAGTGTTAAATGGTTGGTTGAGGCCCATTTGATACTTTTATAAAATAATTTTCTTTGAAAAATCTCTTTGGGATGCACCCCTTACCTTGTTTTATATTGATGTGAATGGGTGGTCCTTGGATGGGACTTACTTCACGTGTTAATTGTTGAACACAAGAGGGAGAAAGTCCCTGGTAGTGATTCATGGGTGACTTTTTTGTGTGGTGCATGTAAATTTGATGAATTCATTATTTTATATTGTTGGCTCACCCCCTTTTTTATTCTAAACATGGAAACCTAGAATAGAGAGTGAATTTTTGGTGAATGATTGTTGAACTAGTTTAGATTATGCATTGGCTTGTGGCCCATAGTAAGGGAATGTTTTATTATTATTGTTATGGTATTGGGCCCCTCTGTCAGGTCAGGTAGGGTGACGATTGGAAATTTGGGAATTATGATGTCATCAGGTAGGTCATTCCTTTGGGATAAGTCACATGTATAGTACATTCTATATTATTCATGATCTCTTAGGTTCACTCATGTTGTTTGGTACTTAGTATTCTATGGTAGATTATTAAGATGCATGTGCTAGTTGGTTCCTCTTGTATGGTGTGTTTTCATTTCCAGTGTTGTATGTTTGTTGATCTTGTTTCCTTTCATAGTGTAGCTTATCTATAAAGGTCATACAAAGTTTTCATCTATTTATGGGAAAATATTTTTAAAATCTTTTACAATTTCTCTTTTTTTATTGTAAACATCATCTCTTTTAAAATACCAATGTCTTCTTCTAAAAAAGTGAATCGGTTTTTTTAATTGAAAAGGAAAATGGACTGTGATTTGTTTTAAGAATAAATTTTATGAAAACCTTGTTTTTTACATTGTATTTCAAACTTGAGATTGATGGATCTTTTAGTTAAAGGAAAAGAATATGCGAATATATTTTTTGGGCACACCTACTAAGTTTTAATACTCATGCCTCTAGTTTTATCATTGTTTTTAGCTTTAGGTGTTTCACCTCGATTCAATTCGGTCACCATTGTGCAATAATTTTTTGAGGATAATGGTGACCCGTAGGATCACATGGAGGTATGTATAGCTTTTTTTTCTCACTGTTGTTAGTTTTCATTTTCTTTGTTCAGATTTTGTTTATTTATTTGTCTTTCATTTTTGGGAAAAATCGTTCCCACCTATTTAATCCTGATTTTCAACATGAGTTGTTAGCCTATGTGGATCAGAAACACCTTTTTTTCCATGTCGTGGTCTGGTTCAGGTGACCGGTTTAGGGTCAACCTGGGATGGTTCATAACACTTCTTATAAGAGAGATCAATTTGTTGTCGAATACTTCATGCATAAAAGGCCTCTTATCTTTAGTGGATCTTCTAATTTCCTCACCATAGAAAAATGGAT
Organism: Viscum album; assembly: GCA_963277665.1. Taxonomy (NCBI): domain Eukaryota; kingdom Viridiplantae; phylum Streptophyta; class Magnoliopsida; order Santalales; family Viscaceae; genus Viscum; species Viscum album. Next base: position 2,045,075,500 of record OY728136.1, read on the forward strand.
TAATTCTATTGAGGAGATATTTGATATCCTTCAGTTCTCAAAATAAGAGAAATTTGTACTGGCAATATGTTAATTTTATTGGGAATTTGATCAGTGGTGGACACTGATTGAGAAAACAAAGTTGTTGGAGGAAATTGATTCCATGGAGAGGGAAGATTTCAGGAAAATATTTTTCAATAAATATTTCCCCCCAAACCTCCTTCTTAATATGGAAAGGGAGTTCCTTGAACTAAATAAAACGAAAGACATGTATATTGGAGAGTATGAGGAAAACAACCCAAGGCTTTCATGATACACCTATGGCTTTATCATGAACACTGAATGTAAGGTGGATCAGTTCATTAGATGACTAAATATAAGTCTATGAAAATCATTGGTGATTTGAGACTTTTAATGTTATGAGAATATTTTACATTGTGTCCTTAAGGTTTATATAGAGATCAGATACTCTCAGTAGTCATGGGGTCCTATTGAAAAAAAAGAGGTAAATGGATATTAATATGGGTGGTTCAATAGATAAATCCCATGATTGAAAGAAGACCCAAAATCCCTTGTGTAAAAATTTTGGGAAGAACCTTCTTGGAATCTACTTAAATGGAACCAAGAGATGCTTAGAATGTGGAAGAGAGGGGAAAATGGATAATAACTTCCGAATAGATATGAAGAATCCCACTAATGATGAAGAATAAAAGAAGTTTCATATCAACACTTATCCTATAGTTCATTGTTTCAGCTACAATAAACATGGGAATTATGAAATCCATTGCCCAAAGCCAAGGGTTGTTGGAGGCAATCAACAACACCAACCTCCATAAAAACAAGGATGGGAATATTCTATCACTGCTTATGAGGTGGAACCATAAAATTATGTGGTGAAAGGTATACTAGATATTCATTAAATATTAGAGAACGTACAATTTGATTATTGTTATACTCATTATTTAAAATCTTGAATGTTTAGTAGAAATATTGAAACACTACGTCAATATATAGAGGTTTGGTTATCTATGAGAATATAAAATGGGGAAATTATTTCATCCAAAGTATATAACTCCTCTCTAGTTAATTTTTGTGGACTAAAACTCCAAAAAAATATTATCTTACTTTGGTGGAGTTTGATTCTATATTGAGCATGGATTGGCTCTCTTTATACAAATACAACATCAAATATCAGTAAAAGGAGATCACTCTTCACATCCCAAAGAATCCTCCAATTTTGTACAGCTGTAAGGAGGAGGATGAATCTCCTTTTAAAAATCTCAATTTTGGATATTTTTTCCTTATGAGAAATAATATCTAGCCCAAATGATTAAGACAAATGAGAGGATCATGCTCAAAGAAATTCCTATTGTGAGGGACTACACTGATGTATTCCCTGAAGAACTTTCTAGCCTTCCTCCTAACCAATAGGTTGAGTTATCAAAAGATTTTATACTAAAATATTTTCCTATATCAAAGACACCTAATAGAATGGCCAGCATAAAGTTGGAGGAATGAATAAACAATTACAGGAGAATCAGTACAAGGGTTTTATACACCCAAGTGATTCACCATGGGAGTGCACCAGTCTTCTTTTTCAAGAAGAACTATGGATCAATGTGCCTCTGCATTGATTATCATGATATCAATAAAATCACAATAAGGAAAAATTATCCACTTCCATGGAAAGATGACTTGTTTGATCAACTATGTGGGGTCAGTTATTTCTCTAAGGTTCACCTTCGGTTGAGATATCACCAATTAAAGGTGAGGAAGTAACATATTACAAAGACTAACTTTTGAATGAGGTATGGACAATATGATTTCATATTGATTCCCTTCATACTTACTAATGCTCTAGAAATTTTCGTGGATTTAATGAATATATTATTTAGAGATTACCTCGACAAATTTGTGGTAGTCTTTATTAACAATATTATGATATACTATAAGATCAAGGAGGAACATGAAGAGCATTTGAATAATGTGTTGAAGACTTTTCAAACATATAAACTTTATTCAATGTATAGTGAATATGAGTTCTATATGGAGTAAGTATCATTCTTGGAGAATGTTATCACTAGTAAAGGAATATATGTGGACCCTTCTAATACAAAGGAAATTGAAGAGTTGACCAGGACAATATCTATAATGAATATCCATATTTTCCTTAGTCTACTAGGGTATTAATGATTATTTTTTAGGAACTTATCATTATTTTCATACACAACAACCAAGATGACTTGGAAGGGAGTGATGTTTTTCTAGAGCAGTGAATGTGAAGACTTCTTCAAAGAGTTGAAAAGGGCTTATCGCTGCACCAGTTCTCACACTACCAACAAGTGGGAAACTATTTATGGTGTATAGAGATATTTAAAAGAAGATATTAGTTTGTGTACTAATGAAAAATGATAAATTAATATCCTACACCTCAAGGAAGTGGAAATTCATGAGAAACACTATCCCACACATGATCTAGAGTTAGTAGTTATAATCTTTTCATTGCAAATCTTGCGGTGTTATCCCTACGTAAAGAAGTGTGTGATATATATTGATAGAAAGAGCCTCAAATATATATTCACATAGAAGGATCTTAATATGAACTATCAATGATGGTTAGAGCTCCTCAAGGATTATGACTGCTCAATCCACTACCATCCATGTAAGGAAAATAAGGTGGTGAATTCTATATGTAGAAAGGATCTTGCATTTTTATCAATGATGAGAATTGATAAGGGTCCAATATTCTTGGTTTTTTAAAGGATAGACATGGGAATCATTATGGAAGGAACCTTAGTAATCCTTTCTCAAATTATTTCTCAACTATCCCTCACGGATAAAATAAAGGATGCTCAAATAATATAGGAATTCATAATAAGGTAGAATCCATGAAAAATGGGGAATCCTAAAAGTTAACAATATATGAGGAACAATTCATGAGATTTGGGTCATGGCTATATGTACCATCCAATCTAAAGATAAAGAAAGAGATTCTGAATGACACACATATCTCATCCTTCTCTATTCACCCAGGGAGCACAAAGACGTATAGAGATCTCTAAGAGAACTATTGGTGGGACAATAGGAATAAGGATGTCACTGTGTATAAATTAAAGTGCCTAGTATTTTATCATGTGAAGGATGAAATAAAAAAAAGAATAAGGGTATGATGCAACCATTACCTATACCAACATGGAATTGGGAAAACATCACCATGTAATTTGTCACCAAACATCCAAAGACATCTTGAGAAAACAATGCTATATGGGTTTTTGTGGATCATCTCACCAAGGCAACTCACTTTTTTAAAATTTGATAGGACTTCTCATAAGATAAACTTTAACGGATATACGTCAGAGAATTGGTAATTTTTCATGGATTACCACTATTGATTATATCCTATCAAGATCCAAGATTTACCTCCATGTTTTGAAAAATTCCCCACCATGATCTAATCACTGTGCTGAAATTCAGTATGTCTTATTATCCTCAAATTGATATTCAATCTGAAGAGACTATTCAGACACTGGAAGACATTTTGAGAGCATGTTCTATAGACTTAAAAGGAGGATGGGACCAACATCTTCCTCTATCTGAGTTATCTTACAACAAAATATTCCACTCAAACATCCAAATGGATCCATATAAATCCCTTTATATGAAAAGATGCAGAGCACTGGCATGCTAGGATGGATTTGGTGAATATAAGCTGATGGGACCAGAAATGGTTGAAGAAATTGTAGAAAATGTGAAAAATATTCAGTATCATATCTAGATAACCCAAAATTGAAAGAATATCTATACATAAAATCTTCGATGATACCTAGAGTTTATAGTTGCAGATATGGTATTCCTCTACATATCTCCATGGAATAGTTTCATGATATTTGAGAAAAAAGGAAATCTAATTCTCAGGTACATCGACATCTTCAAGATTATTGATCATATTGGAGTTATGGCCAATCTACTATCACTTCCACCAACCATGTCTTAAGTACATGATATATTCCACGTATCTCTTTTAATAAAGTACATATCAAATCCCTCACATTTAATAAATTCAAAGGTGGTACAGTTGGAGAATGGCCTATATTATAAGGATCAGCCAATGAAGATCTTGAATCATAGAGATAAATTTACACTCAAAAATACCACTCACTTGGTCAAAGTACTATTGTGGAACCATAAGTATGAAGATGCAACATGGGAATCGTAGGATTCAATGAAGGGGAAGTACCCTCACCTTTTTTCCCCATAGTTGGTAAATTGAAATTTTAAGGGTGAAAGTTTATAAGGGGGGAAGAATGTAACGACCCAGAATTCTATCAATGAAGTTTATATTTTTATAATTATAAAATTTAGTATAACTCACATAAAATCACATAAATAACAAAAAAAACATTATAAATGAATTGTCTTTTTCAAAAAATTTGAAACTTATACCAATAGAATGGTACTTGACTTTTGGAATAGTTATATGACCCTTATGAATAGTAAACTAGCCAATAAAATAGTAAACTCACCAATTAAAGCATAAGTAAAATTTAAGTATCTTATTAATGAAAATATGATATAATTATATCATAGTATTAGTAAATAAATGTTTTTAAAATGATAAATTAAGTGTTGGTATTTTTATAAAACATCAATGTTTATTTAAAACTTATAATTAATATAATTATTTAAAAGAAAATTTATTTTTATATAATATATTACTATGTTAATATTTTCTTATTTTATGATTATATTATAATTTTATGAGACCTTAAATATTTTTTCAAAGTGTTATAAAATCATTTATTATTTAAAAATTGGTATTTTTCAAATAAATGATGATTTTATTTAGAAATTATAATTTCTCATATTTAGAAAATTATTTTCATAAAATTGATTCCATTTATGAATTATAACCATTTAAAAATGGTTTGGGTGAAATTTTGTGATTTTTCTAAAATAATTGAATTTTTTGAATAGTGAAATATTCTAATTTACTATATGAGCTAAATACATGAATTATTGATTCATGGATGATTTATGGATGATGTAAGAATATTTGGTTCGAACACATATGTGCTATTTACTGTGATTAGTCACAATATTCCACACTATTCATAGTCTTGATCTAAAATAATAAACAAATGAGTAAAATAATCAAAAAAACACCCCTCTTCTCCACTATAAATACCACCACTCACCACATATTCTCCTCACACATCTTAGGACATGAATCTTGTAAAATTTCTATCCTATCATCTTCCCATGTATCATCGAAAAATCCAAGAGGTTTTTTCCTCAAAAAAATATCAAAAACACTTTCCCTAAGGAGGTTCTCAAGGAAAACAATTCAAGAGGCAAAATCCTCTTTCATTTTCTTTATTTTCTTTTTACAGTATTTTATTTTATTATAATCTTATCACCTCATATTTCCTAACATGAATTATAAATAAATTATATTATATAAAATATAAGTTTATTATGTTAATGTAAAATCCACCATCAATTCTTGTACCCTCTTCCTTTTAATCTAAAAATGGAAATATCATCTCTAACGTGTTGATTTATCACATTCATGGATGACAGGTTTTCATTTTTATTACCTCATTCAATGATAGACATTAAACCATTATAATGGTTGTTAAATACTGTAAAATAAATTTTATAACCCGTTTTATGATCAAAAACTAACTTTTATACACAATAATGAAAAATGAAACAAAACTAGTTTGTGATGATCGAAAAACTGCCAAAATAATCTTAACAATTATCACTAACATCTTATCTAATGATTCATACTTGCCCCAAATAATCAAATGAATTATATATCCATTTAATATTATGTATGATAATTAATAACATATAACTTCAATTCTGGAAATATTTTTCCATTTTACTTCATCTTTCATACGTTTCTACAAGTGAACAAGTCATCAAAACTAAGGAAATCAACACTCCTAGATGATAAAATTATATATTATAACTCATAAAAAGGTCCATAAATGAACAAAATAAAATTATAATAAATCAAATAAAAGTATAAAATGTTTTTAATTAATTAATTAATGTGGTTAATTTGATTATCCAAGACATTAAGTTCAAGTGAAGAACACTTTCAGACATAAGGTAAGGGATTCTTTCTGAACCTCTATTTTTTCCTTCAGGTTATGCTTTATCTCTATTTATCCCAATGTAATTATTAATTATTATTATTTAATCAGACTAAATTATATTTTTATGTTTCAAAAATATATTTCTATCCCTATTCTTATTTATTTCACGAGGAAATAAATTTTTTATAAGGATCCCTTCCCATTTCCTCCTTGTTAGCAAGATTGATTAAAGGGAACTTCTCAAATTCGTACACATTTTCAAGTATAGTCCTTAACCTTTTTTAATCCACCATTATTTTTATAAATTTACTCATATTATATGAAATAAAATATTGGTTTATTTTTAGTTTTATACAAATAATTATGAATTTTTCATTTTAAATACTCTTTAATGTTTTCCCTTAAACCACACTAAAGTGGATTATTTATAATGTTTTTTAAACACTCATTTTAAAATATTTCACATAATTTTGAAATAATTTATCATTATTTATTCATTTTTTCCTTTATTAATTTCTTTTTATTATTTAATTCCATTATTTCATGAACTCTTTCATGATACGCTCTTTTGTTGTGCATTATGACATTTTTATAATACACAATCCTTTCCTTCAGTAACCCTTATATTTATACCTCATATTTGATTCTTATTGTGGAATGCATATGTAAGACCATGTAATAAGGGGTGTTACCAAAAATAACTCCAATTAATTGGGTGATGTTTAGTCTTATGATACAACATGTTGGGATAGTGAGTGAACTTCATTCCTTTATGGGATTTTTTCTTCCACGTGAAATGGTCTTGGCAGTTAGCCTTGACTCATGCTTATGTCTTGTTTTGTGTTTTTTCCACATTCTTATGATTACATGTCTCCATGATCTACATTTTATTATTCCTTATGTTTATTCATGTTCCATGCCTTTTTATGTTATCATGTTATGCCTTCTAACTCATGTTCTTTTCTTTATTTCTATATTTATACCCTTACTCAGCTTTTTAGCTCATTGCTTTTGTTCATGTATTCTATATGTTATCCTATGAAGATAGAGGAGATCAATATAATTTAGTACATATTTATGTATGATTAAAATAAATATGTGTTATTCCATTTCTATGTTTTTATTTTTATGTACCTAATCATCCAAATACACTAGACTTTACGATCCTTGGCTTGTAATTTGAGGGTTAATTATGCTTAAAATCTTGTAATAATATGTGAAAACAGTTAGGGATTTTATATGATCCATAAACATTATTAAATTTAACTCATTAATTAAATAAATTATCTACTATATGTCTATCAATTTTATAAGTTATGAAATATATAACTCTTTGGATCCTTTATTGTAACATTTACAATGGTCTCTCATTAATTAAGTGACATTTTAAACTCTATACACATTCACTAATAATCTACACTTCATAAAATTAATTTTTATGATAAAAACACATGATAATCATTATAAGAAAAATAGACAAATGATATATCATATCATTATTGATGAACACCATAACATAGAATAAGAAACCATTTCACAACATAAACCACGACATGGTATCTTTCAACACATCATGGTTTATGATTTATTAAATATATAAAATAATGTTTTCTTTAGTTTTAACTATATGTTAATGAATTTTTTCTATAAATCTACATATTTTATCTTCCATAACATTCTTGACTTTGTTTTTGATGAACTATTTAAGCACTTTATTTCTTTTATTTTTCTTATGATAATCTAATTTAATATTTCAAGACTTCTTACATTTATATTATATGATATCAATTGTTTCCTTTTTTATCCCAATTTTTAGTCTACTGAAACTGGTCCATTATTTAATTTCTTGATTTTCTTTATCTTATTCAAAACATTCGAACATTTTTTTAAATTATAGGGAATTCTATCATCACTTAATTGAACATATTTTTCATCGGAAAGATTTTTTTGGAAGTTATCATCAAAAATTATTATTATTAATTATAATTTTGATCTATTTCACTAACCATTTTTAGACATAGGAAATATTTCATCAAGGTTCCAAAAAACTCATATATCTTAATCTTTTTTATATGCTTCAAGTCATCCAAAGTAGTATGTTTTAATATCCCTTCCCATTTAATAATTTCAATAACCTTTTAGCCAATATTTTATTTGTTTTTTTGGTTTCTCCAAGATTTATTCAAACATTTACAATGGTATTAGTTCCTTGATACATTTTTTAAACATTTTCTCTTGGTAAGATATCAAATATTTGATAATCTACTCTTAGCAAAGCTATATTTTTCTATAATACCTTTTCTATTCCCAAATTGTTTGTTTCATGCATTTTCTAATTAATATGTATCATTTTTCATGATGTGATTTGGTTTTATATATTTCTTCAGATAGAATATAGTAATTTATTTCTCTCATTGAGGCTGGGAGTAAACCCTTCAGCTTTGCCATTTTTTAATTTTTCTAAATATTTCTCTAGAATTTTATAGTCCTTACATTGTAATAACCAATTATTAAAACCACTATTGATGATAAATTTATTCATAAAATATTTATAATATTAATAATCAATTCCGTCAAGAAAAATAGTCTTTGAATGATTTTTATTATATATGGTTCCATACAAAGAGTTCATTTCTATGATATTTTTTTATCAATTAATTAGTTTTAAGAAAAAAATATAGAGAATTGGATCTTATACCAAGTTTTGTCCCAAAATATAGCCTCACAATTGGTGTGAGTTTATGAATTTAAACAATTCAAAATTTAAAACCCCTATAAAAAACAGTAAAATAAAATATTCCATAAAGTAAAATTCAATAAAAAATATTTTAAAAGTGTAAAAAAATTCCGCAATATGGATATCTAAAACTTTTGTTTTTCATTTTAAGTATATAGAAAATAATCTATAAAATATACAAAATCATTGGGGAAAATAAAGGATAATTCAATTTGAAATGTAATGATTAATGTCACTATAATTGATAAAGTTGTTCAGGGTAATAAATCTATATTATCCAATAACATTATTAATAAAGGATATATATATTCATATCCATTGAAATTTTTATTTTTTTCTCCAAAGAGGTAGGAATATCTTATGGATGTATTTGGTAGGTTACAACCCTTGGTACGAGTAGTTATCATATTCTAATTAATGGTTGTTCAAGTGTTTATACTCAAAAATTAATCATTTAAAAAATGTATAATGAAACATCAAAAGTTTTCAATATAATATAATTATACTTATACTATTTTCAACAGAAATAAATAATTTAAAAATATATGTAATAATAGAATAAATCATTTGATGGTTTAACACAATGTCAAATATATTACTTTCAATGGATCAAGGATTTGATGTTATGGGTAATGATATTTTGTAATATTATTCTTATTTTATCACAGTAGTCAAGTGTGTATATAATAAATATCCATTTCGTTATTTTTATATTTATCCAGATAAAAATATTTAATGTTTTGATCATTAAACCATTATAAAAATTTCCTTAAGAAAGTCTATATTTATTCAAATAAGTTTAGAAGTAATAGTTAACTTCATCATTTTCCTGCACCAGATATTTCATTCAGAGAAGCAAGCAGCCACCATGGTCTCATAAGAAATGTCCTTAATTGGAGTCATAGGCTGGTGTTTTATAGTATTATCTTAAACTCCAAGGTGGACATATGCTACTTCACTAAATTGAATTCTAGTAATTTCTACACTCGGGCATACAGGAAGATGGTACATACAGGGGGTGTCTTCTACATGTGGTCTTAAAACACCTAGTGGAAGGAGTTACCGATGAGGATGAATTTTTTTATTTTCCATATAAGAAATAAATCCTTGATAACAAAGGAGAATATATATTGAAAGGGTATTCATATGGCTTCTTGCTTCTCATCATGTGTGCAGACGCATATGGAATCTTCAGTTCAATTTTTCATCCAAAGTGACTGGGTGGATAGCCTATGGTCGTTATTCACTCTCCAAACTTCGTTCAACCCTTTTCAGTTATACTTCTATGATTTTATGGATTCCTAGTTTCATGGAATAGAGGGAAAGGTTATGGAAAGAGAAGTATGAACAGTGATTATTGCCTCCATCTATTAGGTCATTTGGGAGGATCAAAATCAGACCCAACTGGGATACTTTTACTCAATATCCTACCTTAAAATTAGGTTGTGATCTCTTATTTTCAAACTATGCTTTCTTATGAAAGGTTTCTATTCACTTTCAGTTTGCGTTCTTCTTCACTGGCCTTTCATGCATGGTAGACCAGAAGGGATATGGATCAAATGGAGTCCTCCTACCAACGGCTTAAATATTAATGTCAACGGATCTCTAATGAAAGGACTCGTGAGAGTAGGTTGGGTGCTTTATGACTCCTTTGGCACAGTCGTGGTATATTTTAGTACTTTTTTTGGTCTGGTTAATTCCTTGGGGAAGAGGGTCATGCGCTTCACACTGGCCTCTTGGTTTGCATGATTTTTGGATGGAAAGTGTCTAAAATTGAATTGAATTCAGATGTTCTGGTTAGAATAGTTAAACGGGCATATGAGGTGGCTTGGGATCTCATTTATATGATCAGTAGATGTGATTTGGAGACTAGAAAATGGTAGATTATTCATCACAGTTTGAGGGATACAAACTTCATTACAGATGTGATTTCCCAAATGGGGAGGGTGGATGAGGAGCTTATTATTTATGATATATTGGGTGCACTCCCTTTAGAGTGTAGGTATTTTTTCCAAGGGAATCTCTTGGACTACATCATTTTCCCCCATGAGGGTTCTTTCATTCCTTCGGGTGGTTGTTGGTCACCCTTTCTCTTTAATAAATAAAAAAAAGTTTCAGTCAAAATTAATGCAATGTATTCATATAAAAACTTTCTATAATTTTTTATTCATATTTGGATTGATTAATTAAAATTACATTTTCTAGATGTTTAATTTTTAATCCAATATAGAATATTACATTTTCAAATTATATCATTTAAAATTATTTATTTAAATATTTTTTTCACTATATAAAGTTATATTGAAATCCAAATTAATCAAATCATATAGATATACTAAAATTATTAAAACTTAGATCCAGTCTTCCTTATGAAAACAATTGACAAATTGGATCATTTTTATGACTCACTTTAATAAAATATTCATTCAAATGGTTATAACACATACATATTGACTTCTTTAATCCATATAAAGATTTATTTAATTTAAATTAATAGATTTAACATAATTTAAAAAAAATTATAGACTTTTTTAATACTTTTATTTATTTTCATATTAACATTATTATCAATATTTTTATATAGATCTTACTATATAGTTATGAAGTCACAACATCAATCAAGAGTAATTCTGGATTTTAATGAATAATGATTTCCCATGGATCATATTTTCATACCTTATATACCACCAATATATAATTTATAAATCATGAAACTATAAAACACTAAAACTATTAGAGTATTATAGGTTTTGTAAGTCTCAAGGTCAAAACCATAGATCCAAGTTGCAAGGGACAAATTCAATTGAATAATGAAGACGTAAAACTAAATAAAATAAATATAAGGCTAATTTATTGTGATTTTGAATGAATAATGATAATGAAAATAAAAATAATATAGTAAGCATAGAATATTCAAGTTCTTGCACAATTGGGTATGAAGGGTAATGATTTGGTCAAGATTTCTTCATAATTGTGTCTAAGAAATCCCCTTGGTATGATTGATCACTCTCTCTCTCTCACTCACTAACATTCCTTTTATTATGCTCAATTACATCAGTAGTATATCATCCAAATCCTGTTGTAAATATTATTACATTATTTTTTATATAAATATCCAATAAACACAACCAAAGGATCTAGAGGCCTTATATATTTGAAAGAGTAGGTATATAAAACATCAACATGAAACTAAAATTTAAAATCTGTATTGTAAGATCTATAATATGATCCTAGATCCCTTTTATATTAAACAACTAGAGGAGATATTTTGGGAAATATGTAATGAAACTGGATGAACTATAAAGTCTAGAAAGGGAATAAACATGAAAATGAAGCATGGTGTATGAGTAAAAGGGCATAACATGATATCATAAAATTCAAGGATACAAAAAAAATATGAAAGCATGAATTAAAGAATATATAATATTAATATCATAGCATCATAGGAATTTGGAAACATCATAATTCAGGTCATCATAATCACATGTTAAGTCTCACTATTGATACATAATATCATGGTGGATAGAGTCCCATAATGTATTATTTTTACTATCTAATCACATACATATCATCTCATGATATATAAACCTTACCCAATAATTTATAGTTCTAACTATTCACACCTAAAATGACATGTAAATTCATATGTGTGTAACAAAAAGAAATCGAACATAAGTCATAATCATAAGAAATACCCATGGAATGAAATGGGATACATAGTATTCCCCAAAATCATAATAAAAGGATATATCATATTGATTAAAAATAGAAGAAGGAATTAAATATTTTGAGTGTTCATAATTGAATAATTAACCAAATCTCTCTAATATGAAGTTAATTTGATGACAATTTCAAGAGTAATGGAAGAAAATTTATTTTAGAATTGAAGATATTTAGCGGAGTTTTAAGAAAATGCTATGGAATATTTAAAGATGATAAGTGAATCATATTTTGCATTAAACTATAAGTGAACTGGGAGTGTTCTCCCTAAAATAATGAGAATTTACATAATATCATTTATTATTAAAAACATTTAACGAGGTGGTTCTTAACATGATATAATAAATAGAAAGTTCCCTTAAATTGGGTTTACTTAAATGAAAGATTTTGGAGGACAACATAAAAATATTTTATATCACTAGAAAAGAAAATAAGGTTGACAATGGTATATATAAAAGGTGGATATAAGCATAATATATGAGTTTTTCATCATAAAATTAAATAGATGATTTTAGGTATATAGAGATAAGGAATAACCTAAGGAAAAGAGGGTGGTTCGAAGAGTTACCTCACCTCATGGATGAATTCATTATTACTTTTTATTTAAATTCATTAATCATATAATTATATTTATTAAACACTTTATTGAGAACAGAATAAAACTATATTTTATTTATTATTTTTTAGGATAATTATTGAATTTTTTGTCAAATGAGACTAAAATTAGAGTGAAATTAAATAATATTCATATCCTTATATAAATATAAATGGAAAAAAATATAAATATATTTTTTATATAGGTATGATTAATTTATTATAAACATAATCATTATATAGTTAGTTTATTTAGGAAATTTTTTCAACCATCGTGAACTAGATTTGTTTTATTTTATTCAGATGATTATTAATACATTCCAGAACCTGAAATAAGTTATAATATACCAATTATCATCATATTTAACCCTAATATTATGTATATCACCATCCTTGAATGTGGTGGATAAAAATAAATTACGTTTTTCATAGAGTCGGTGAACCCACCATAATATACAAAATCATTTTTTTTCAAATGAAATTAAAATAGGTTTGATAATTGATATCTCATTAACATAATAAAATTTAATTATATTTATTATAATAGATTAATGATTTAATTTTTAAAGAAGAATAGATGAGGGGTATAATAAGAGAAGACTATAGTAGAGTTTCATTAAAAACATTACCACTTTGGATGTCCTCTCTTTCATGATACCTTATGATATAGTGGTATGGACTTTTGGTAAAAATATAACTCCTTATAAATGGGTGTAACACCCTGAGATTTTATGAAAAATATTATTTTAATTTCATTAATGTCTTGTGTTTTATGCTACACCAAGATTACCTTGCGCTATACGCAACACCGTATTAGCTTGCAGTATACGCAACACTATTCTTGGATCGTGTTACACACAATTTTGATAATAGTTATTCTATGCAAAATTGAGTATATATATATATATATATATTAAATGTATAAATGAAATATGGTTGGATTATTATATACGAAACAACGAAGGATTCTTGCACAGCACGCAACTCTGACTTGGCTTGCATTACACGCAATTACGACCTTCCTCGATAGTGTGTGTTGTACGCAATACCGGGTTTTACTAAACAACGATATATTATTATAATATTATTATGAACTAGCCGTTATGAATAGTATTAACTAAATTTTGAATCTTATAACATTATTATTTGTCTTACACATTTTCTAAAACATCGTATAAGAACAAAATAAATATTTCGGGTAAAATAAGTATTTTTCAAAAAAATGCAGTCTTGCCGCCTTTTGATGGCGCACCCACTTTAAATCTAGTTTTTGACATGTTTATAAGTTCAATTTGACAAAATAAAATTCTTCTTTTGAATCAGGATATAAAAATTTACATTAGATAAATTTTTGATATTTTTCCGATAGCTTTCATAATTTAATGAATAGTAAAAACACGCAATATTTTAATAAAAAACAACTTTTTTCATCACAATATCTTATGTGGTTAAATTACAATATTTCATGGTTTTAAAGTATAAATAGAATATATTTTTACCATTTAATATAATGTATGTAATTAGCATTGATTTTACCTTGAATTCATAGGTTAAATCAACTCAATCTTTTGCAACGTTTTAAAGAAAAACCCATTTTCTTTCGACAACGGGATTAATTTTAATTTAATTTCTGAAACTTTTGTGTATTGAATTTTGAAAAATGGATTCAATATTTAAAATCAGTGGATCCAAATTTTGTTAATAAGCTACTTTTTATTTTTGGGAATTATGAATAGTAACTATGGTAAATTTTATTTACCATAGTTAAAGGTAAATCGGGTAATTCAGGGTTAATATAATATTTTAAAATTACCATAACACTTTTAAAAATCCTATTGGATGGCTAAAAGTAGACCCATATAACCTAAGGGTAGGATTAGATTCATTTTATGGACTTTTTTCCATGAAAATAATTTAATTATTATTAAAACCAAAGAATGTGACAACATGTCACTTTCTTAAATCTTATAAGTATAATAATTTTAATTTAGTAATAACCTTCATAAAACTTAAAACATGAATAGTCTACAGAAATATAATACAATTATCTACATCATAGGAATTTATTTAGAATTTTTAGGGATTAAATAATTATCATTTATTATGACGCAAAGATGATGCAGTAATTGTCTTATTAATGAAATATTGACATAATTGATGTTATAAATGCCCTAATAAATGTAATTTGAGACTTTTTATGACATACACTAATTTTCTAGGTTAATATGACATGTTATTGTTGATTTAAGTAACTCGGTTCGAACTTATCATTCTATTATGAATTTCATAAAAATCATGTACCAAATAGTGTCAAAATTGACATAAATTAGTTTTTAAAACAAATATTATATTATTAATTGTTATTTTATTCCTAAAAATCTAAGGTTAGGCAAAATGACTTATATAATATTATATATATTAATAATAAACAACTTGGGGTTCGTTTGTCTTGATATAGTAAGTTTATTAACCATATAGTGTAAGAAAACAAAAAGACACGGTAAAAGTTAAATTATTTAACTTAGAGTTAAATCTAATTGATACGGTTAAAATAATAACTTAAACTTGAATAAATCCTATTGGATGAGAGGATTTAGACCCATCACTACTTTAGATTCTAAATAAGACCCTTTGGAACCATTATAAACCGAATTTTACATTAATATAAAATAATATTTTGAGATTTTCCTAAGGTGCTCCTCTCCTCCCTTATAAAAGGGAACCTCCTCCCTCTCCTCCTCACACCAATTTGAGCATTAAATATCGGCCAAACCCTGAAAAAATCTCTTATCCACTTCCCTAGTATCATCCTAGAGGTCCTGGTCTTCTTCAAAGACCATCCTTAGTTCTTTAAGTGGAGGTTAAGTGAAGGCGCGTCAAAAAGAGGTAATATCCATTACCGGTCTTTTTCAATTTCTTTCTTCTTCAACTTCTTCTTATTTAGTTGTTTCATGATAAAGTAATAAAATCAGTATTTCTTATATACTGATATGTTATTATAAATATTAAACAACTCTAATTAACCTTCTATCCATCCTACGGAAAAAGGAAATCACCGCGCGTGCGTACGTACGGAATACCATCTCCATGTCGTGGTGTAATCTATTTTCCACCACCACCTTAATTGGATGGGTATAATGGTGTAATGAGTAACTATATATGATTATTATATATTGATATTGATACTGAAATAGTATACATACACTTCAAAACAATTCCACAACCATGGGAACGATATCATCGCTCGTGCGTACGTACGGACTACCGTCTCTACGACGCGATGAGATTCATTATCCATGTTAACCATTCCAGAATGATTATAAAGTATATATAATGAATAATAATGAAATATATGACATTTTAAATCTACTGTATTTATGTATATATATATATATATTTCATCTACTTACTTATATTCAAGACAATAAGGAAAGGAAAACAACGTTCATGCATACGTACGAACTACCGTCTCCATGAACGGTGTGTTTCATTTCATTTATCTATCTATTATATATATATATATACTAAATATATATGATATATAAATCATGTTTTATATTATGGAAGTAAGTAAATCATGATATAAGTAATAATAATATCAAGAACAACAAGTCCAAACACCTACGATAAATGAAACGATTCTTTAACATGGAATTTACAAAAGAACGGGTAATATAAAGTCATAAGTGAACCATATATGATATCATAACAATGAATATGATTCTTTAATAAGTTAATGACATTATTTAAATCATTATACATGAGGTTCGGATATGTATAAAGCATATCGGACATAAGGTAAGGTAAATATCACAATCTCATTTTTATCAGAGATTGTTTATACTTTAGTATTTACTGGGGTGTATTTTATCATCCACATCCATGTTTCCTCAATATGCAATATTATTTCCATACACCTACAATTACTTAAATCCAATTTTACCCTTCGGTGAGTTTTTAGTAAAAGATATGAAAGGAATCTTTTGTCGTTTTTCATACGAGGTACTTTTTGACTTTTCCGACAAAAGTACGAGAAGAATGTTTTTTTAACTTATACGGCATGAATGGATTTTTAAAAAATTATTTCCAAGAATCTTCCTTTTAAATTTTTCAAGTTTATTTTTAATCAACTTCTTTTAGTTTAAAATTGTATGACATGTTAAGAAAGGAAAAGTATTTTTGAAGTAGAAAGGATATTTTCCTTAAGAATGAAGTTCAAGTGTTTTATCAAAATTATTTTCCATATAAGATAATAAAGGGTTCTGTTTTTATCCCTATTATTACATTGATTTGATTATGTTGTGATGGAAATATTTTTATGAATTCCTTTATCTTATATGAATTGTTTTATGATGTCACGATGTTTAAGATTCCCATTTTTATTACATGGGTTATGCAATGATGTATGGTTTATGATTTTGTGGCACACATAAGAATGGTATCATTATGAGATGGGTGGGACCTATATATCCCTCCAATGCATTGGGTAAAGATTTTATATCTCATGAGATAGACATGGCTGGAATGGTAGGTTATACCGGTTCAGTGAAACAGGACTGAAACAAGGGTGACTCGGTTCAGAAATGGACTTTGTCCACTAAGATAGTCTTGGAAATGAGTCTTGACTAATAATATATGATTATCTATGATTATGTGTGTATGCCACAAAGTTTAATGTTTTAAGTTATGATTATTGGGATTTCTTTTCACTACTTTGATTTATCCCATGTTATGAAATTATGCTCTCTTTTGCAGGTTAATATTTCCAAAATGTTATGTTCTTATGAATATGATGTGATTGATATTTCTCTTGTTTACCCTTATTGAGCATTTTAGCTCACACTTTTATGTTTTCTTTTCCCCAGGATATAAAGAAAGGTTTTAGGTAAAAAAAAGAAAGATATTTATGGGAGATGTTGAAGATCTTTCACCACGATTAGAAGATTATATTCCGAGTTTCCAAAGACACTAAACTATTACGATCCTTGTGTGTGTGTTTTTGTTATGTACTAAGTATTCCGAAAAAGTAATGTAATGTCCATGTACGTCAAGATTCAGGTCTCTACAGTTGGTATCAGAGGAAAGGTTTAGTCAACCTTTGGAAACTAGGATGTGAGAACATTAGTGAGATCCCTAGATATATTTCTAAGGTATGTCTAGGGATGTCCCTAAGGATAAGTATACGTATAGGATATGGTCCTAGAACTACGGTAACGATCTTAGAATTTAACCTAAGATGTTAGATATTAAGGGTACTCCCCCTTTACTATGTTGTTTTCCCTAGCATTATTTTTGCCTCTCACACTATTCTTTTTGGGTTTTAGACGATGGCTGGAACCCGAAGGAACCGTGTTGATCACTGTAATGGACAATGCAATGATTGTCCTCCTGAAAAAACAAGTGTTATGGGAGATGGAGTGAAAAATCTTATTGCTATACTTACACAAGATATGAATCATTCTGGACTTCCAAATGAGCAGAGAAGGGAATAATATTCTATTGAGTCCTTCATGAGGCAACGTCCACCTTCTTTCAGTGGGTCATCTGATCCACTTGTTGCTAAAAAATGGATCAGTACTACTGAAAAGATATTTTCAGTTCTTCAATGTTTTGAACATGATAAAGTCATCTTAGCAGTATATCGTTTGGAAGGTGAGGCTGATCAATGGTGAAATATTATCAAGAATACGAGGCCAAGATGTGAAATTGAGTCCATGGAATGGGACGAGTTCAAGAACTTATTTTTCAATAAGTACTTCCCTCGTATTCTTCGAACAAAGATGGAGAAGGAGTTTCTTGAACTAAAGCAAAATGATGATGAATCTGTTGGTATATACGAAGCGAATTTTACAAGACTTGCAAGGTATGAATCTGGCATTATCATCCAACCTGAAAGTAATGTTGATCGATTTTTTAGTGGCTTAAAACCAAGTCTTCGAAGGGCATTAGCTATAAGAGACTTCAGTAGCTATGAAGAAATTGTGCGTTGTGCTATCAAGGTAGAAATGGAAGTTGGTGTTACTTATCCATCTCATAGTTTTGACAAGAAAAGAAAGATGGAGTTCAAGGAGAAATCTCAGAATAACGGTGAAAAGAAGATGAATGTTTCCTTATGCTCAAAGTGTGGAAAGAAGCATGGTGGAGATTGTCTTAAAGGGACAAGTAAATGTTTCAAATGTGGAAAGGAAGGTCATCGGGCATTTGAATGCCGCAATGATGGGAAGAAGATGTCTAATGATGCAAACAAAGGAAGGGATACACAGAATGAACCTACTACACTTCAATGCTTCAAGTGCAATGAAATGGGGCATTATGATAATAAATGCCCTAATCCAAGGGTTAGTGATGATCGACATGAGAAACCACTTAAGGAAAAGTACAAAGGGAAGTCACATGCGATCACCATTGGTGATGTTGAATATGATAACGATGTGGTGGAATGATTAAGTGTTTATGTAATGGGATTACAAAATAATGTTGTATATAGTATCGTGGAATATTGGAATATTTATGTATTGTTCTACTGTTGTTTTCAATAATTTTATGGTACTGGTTTCCATGGAAAGTGATTGAGATATTGTTGGAAATAAGATGATATGCGCATAATGAAGGGAAAATGAGAAAATGAAATGTTTAACAGTATTCATGAGCTCATGATTGATATAAGGACTAAGTGATATCATGGTTTGATTATATAGAATTTTGAGGATTTAGGTATGTGGAAAGAGTTAACTTTTAACAGCACTCATGTTTTCAATAAGGTTCAATGGGTATTCAAGAGAGTACATGATTAAGGCCTTAGAATGTTTGGAATGTGACCAACAAGATATATCTTATGATATATGGGGATCAACGATGGTATTAAATCTCTGAGAGTGGACTGCAGTATTATGGATAAGCCTAAAGATTGGAATGGATTATGTTGGACATAAGTTAGTGTTGTTTGTTTTTCGATATTATTGACGGGATGTTATAGTAATATAGTTTTAGAAAAAGGACAACTTGCAGGACGGGCGACAGCCCATCACGTCGGACAAGGCTATGGGAATCGAACCCACAACCGAAGTGCGACTGGCCTTTATCACCTACCACTGGCCTACAGGAAGTCCCTGTTTAGTAGAAACTATTTTTATTATATTAACCAGTATGATATATGAAGTATAATTCCATTTTAGGAACCATATATGATTAATCTCACTATAGATTGACTTATGTATATAACTTTTTCTAACCTTTTGTTTGAGACAGATGGAATGACCCGTCATTCTATCACATGATCTGCTAACACTTCACGAATAACAAATTCAACTTCATTTATTTAAGAGATGAAGTGGAAATTGTTCAAGGCACGAACAACAGTGATATTGTACCAAAATAAAGTAAGTATTTATTCTAATTCAAATTCTTCAACTTTAGGGAAATGATCTTGAAAACCAAAAATGTTGTCCTAGTGCCCTTATATCCAATGAATCAGATGGTACCCTAGATCGTCACAAATTTATGGATTTGTGATTGCAGGCTTTTCCATAGCCATGTTCTCTACCACTCTCCATCAGAACATGATGGTTAGATTTCTCTTCCATATCCATAATTTCACCTATGTGGAAACCCAGTGATTAGTTTATTTCGGTAACCGTTACGTTTCATACTTTTGTCTTTAAATATTGGTTTTGGTATTCCTTTTTACGATGTGGGTTTCTATTAAAGAAACTTTTGAATAGTAAACCATTTATAACCCCGACGAATTTCGAGGGCGAAATTCATTTTAAGGGGGGTAGAATGTAACACCCCGAGATTTTATGAAAAATATTCTTTTAATTTCATTAATGTCTTGTGTTGTATGCTACACCAATATTACCTTGCGCTATACGCAAAACCGTATTAGCTTGTAGTATACGCAACACTATTCTTGGATCGTGTTACACACAATTTTGATAATAGTTATTCTATGCAACATTGAGTATATATATATATATATATATTCAATGTATAAATGAAATATGGTTGGATTATGATATACGAAACAACGAAGGATTCTTGCACAGCACGTAACTCTGACTTGGGTTGCATTACACGCAATCACAACCTTCCTCGATAGCGTGTGTTGTACGCAATACCAGGTTTTACTAAACAACGATATATTATTATAATATTATTATGAACTAGCCGTTATGAATATTATTAAATAAATTTTGAATCTTATAACATTATTATTCATCTTACACATTTTCTAAAACATCTTATAAGAACAAAATAAATTTTTCGGGTAAAATAAGTATTTTTCAAAAAAATGCAGTTTTGCCGCCTTTTGATGGCGCACCCACTTTAAATCTAGTTTTTGACATTTTTATAAGTTCAATTTGACAAAATAAAATTCTTATTTTGAATCAGGATATAAAAATTTACATTAGATAAAGTTTTGATATTTTTCCGATAGCTTTCATATTTTAATGAATAGTAAAAACACGCTATATTTTAACTAAAAACAACTTTTTTCATCATAATATCTTATTTGGTTAAATTATAATATTGAATGGTTTTAAAGTATAAATAGAATATATTTTTACCATTTAATATAATGTATGTCATTAGCATTGATTTTACCTTGAATTCGTAGGTTAAATCAATTCAATCTTTTGCAATGTTTTAAAGAAAAACCCATTTTCTTTCGACAACGGGATTAATTTTAATTTAATTTCTGCAAATTTTTTGTATTGAATTTGGAAAAATGGATTCCATATTTGGAATCAGTGGATCCAAATTATGTTAATAAGCTACTTTTTATTTTTGGGAATTATGAATAGTAACTACGGTAAATTTTATTTACCATAGTTAAAGGTAAATCGGGTAATTAAGGGTAAATATAATATTTTAAAATTACCCTAACACTTGGAAAAATCCTATTTTATGGCTAAAAGTAGACCCATATAACTTAAGGGTCGGATTAGATTCATTTTATGGACTTTTTTCCATGAAAATAATTTAATTATTATTAAAACCAAAGAATGTGACAACATGTCACTTTCTTAAATCTTATAAGTATAATAATTTTAATTTAGTAATAAACTTCCTGAAACTTCAAACATGAATAGTCTCCAGAAATCTAATACAATTATCTACATCATAGGAATTTATTTAGAATTTTTAGGGATTAAATAAATATCATTTATTATGACGCAATGATGATGTAGTAATTTTCTTATTAATGAAATATTGACATAATTGTTGTTATAAATGCCCAAATAAATGTAATTTGAGACTTTTTATGACTTAAACTAATTTTCTAGGTTAATATGACATGTTATTGTTGATTTAAGTAACTTGGTTCGAACGTATCATTCTATTATGAATTTCATAAAAATCATGTACCAAATAGTGTCAAAATTGAAATAAATTAGTTTTTAAAACAAATATTATATTATTAATTGTTATTTTATTCCTAAAAATCTAAGGTTCATAAAAATGACTTATATAATATTATATATATTAATAATAAACAACTTGGGGTTCTTTTTTCTTGATATAGTAAGTTTATTAACCATATAGTGTAAGAAAACAAAAAGACACGGTAAAAGTTAAATTATTTAACTTAGAGTTAAATCTAATTGATAAGGTCAAAATAATAACCTAAACTTGTCTAAATCATATTGGATGAGAGGATTGCGACCCATCCCCACTTTATCTTCGAAATAAGACCCTTTGGAACCATTATAAACCGAATTTGACCTTAATATAAAATAATATTTTGAGATTTTCTTAAAGTGCCCCTCTCCTCCCTTATAAAAAGGCACCTCCTCCCTCTCCTCCTCACACCAATTTGAGCATTAAATCTCGGCCAACCCCTGAAAAAATCTCTTCTCAACTTCCCTAGTATCATCCTAGAGGTCCTGGTCTTCTTCAAATACCATCCTTAGTTCTTTAAGAGGAGGTTAAGTGAAGGCGCGTCAAAAAGAGGTAATATCCATTACCGATCTTTTTCAATTTCTTTCTTCTTAAACTTCTTCTTATTTAGTTTTTTCATGATAAATTAATAACATAAGTATTTATTATATATTTATATGTTATTATAAATATTAAACAACTCTAATTAACCTTATATCCATCCTACGGAAAAAGGAAATCACCGCGCGTGCGTACGTATGGAATACTGTCTCCACGCCGTGGTGTAATCTATTTTCCACCACCACCTTAATTGGATGGGTATAATGGTGTAATGAGTAACTATATATGATTATTATAGAGTGATATTGATACTGAAATAGTATACATACACTTCAACACAATTCCACGACCATGAGAACGATATCATCGCTCGTGCGTACGTATGGACTACCGTCTCCACGACGCGATGAGATTCATTATCCATGTTAACCATTCAAGAATGATTATAAAGTATATATAATTAATAATAATGAAATATATGACATGGTAAATCTACTGTATTTATGTATATATATATATATGTCATCTACTTACTTCCATTCAAGACAATAAGGAAAGGAAAACAACGTTCATACGTACGTACGGACTACCGTCTCCATGAACGGTGTGTTTCATTTCATTTATCTATCTATTATATATATATATATATATACTAAATATATATGATATATAAATCATGTTTTATATTCTGGAAGTAAGTAAATCATGATATAAGTAATAATAATGTCAAGAACAACAAGTCCAAACACCTACGATAAATGAAACGATTCTTTAACATGGAATTTACAAAAGAACGGGTAATATAAAGTCATAAGTGAACCATATATGATATCATAACAATGAATATGATTCTGTAATAAGTTAATGACATTATTTAAGTCATTATACAGGAGTTTATGATATGTACAAATCATATCGGACATAAGGTAAGGGAAATATCACAATCTCATTTTTATCCGAGATTGTTTATAATTTAGTATTTACTGGGGTGTATTTTATCATCCACATCCATGTTTCCTCAATATGTAATATTATTTCCATCCACCTATAATTATTTAAATCCAATTTTACCCCTGGGTGAGTTTTTAGTAAAAGATATGAAAGGAATCTTTTGTCGTTTTTCGTACGAGGTACTTTTTGACTTTTCCGACAAAAGTACGAGAAGAATGTTTTTTTAACTTATACGGCATGAATGGATTTTAAAAAATTATTTCCAAGAAGCTTCCTTTTAAAGTTTTCAAGTTTATTTTTAATCAACTTCTTTTAGTTTAAAATTGTATGACATGTGAAGAAAGGAAAAGTGTTTTTGAAGTAGAAAGGATATTTTCCTCAAGAATGAAGTTCAAGTGTTTTATCAAAATTATTTTCCATCTAAGATAATAAAGGGTTCTGTTTTTATCCCTATTATTACATTTATTTGATTATGTTGTGATGGAAATATTTTTATGAATTCCTTTATCTTATATGAATTGTTTTATGATGTCACGATGTTTAAGATTCCCATTTCTATTACATGGGTTATGCAATGATGTATGGTTTATGATTTTGTGGCACACATAAGAATGGTATCATTATAAGATGGGTGGGACCTATATCTCCCTCCAATGCATTGGGTAAAGATTTTATATCTCATGAGATAGACATGGCTGGAATGGTAGGTTATACCGGTTCATTGAAACAGGACTGAAACGAGGGTGACTCGGTTCAGAAATGGACTTTGTCCACTAAGATAGTCTTGGCAATGAGTCTTGACTAATAAGATATGATTCTCTATGATTATGTGTGTATGCCACAAAGTTTCATGTTTTAAGTTATGATTATTGGGATTTCATTTCACTACTATAATTTATCCCATGTTATGAAATTATGCTCTCTTTTGTAGGTTAAGATTTCCAAAATGTTATGTTCTTATGAATATGATGTGATTGATATTTCTCTTGTTTACCCTTACTGAGCATTTGAGCTCACCCTTTTATGTTTTCTTTTCCCCAGGATATAAAGAAAGGTTTTAGGTTAAAAAAAGGAAGATCTTTATGGGAGATGTTTAAGATCTTTCACCACGAATAGAAGATTATATTCCGAGTTTCCAAAGACACTAAACTATTACGATCCTTGTGTGTGTGTTTTTGTTATGTACTAAGTATTCCAAAAAAGTAATGTAATATCCATGTACGTCAAGCTTTGGGTCTCTACAATGGTAATAGGCTTTGGTAGATATTTTTGGAATAATATGGGAAATCTATGAAGCTTATAAATTTTTTGGAGAAGGGGTGGTGAGGTTTGGTATTTATAAGGAAAGGATATGGGTGATTTTTAATATAATATTGATTAGTTTCTCATTTTTTCTTAAGACTACAAATAGTGTTGATTATATAAAATATATATAATAATTATTTCATGTGATTTTGAGATAATGGTTTCTTACATCATCCATGACTCACTAATTCATGTATTTTTCTTATAATGAAAAATAATATATTTTGTCGTATTTCACTATTTACAAAAAAATTAACTATTAAAGAAAAATACCAAAAATTCACCCTATAATTTTTTCAATGTTTATATTCCAAAAATGAAATCCATTTTAAGAAAATAATTTTATAAATATAATAAAATTACCTTTGACATAAAATCATAATTTATTTGAAAAATACCAATTTTAATATTAGGATTAATTTTTTTACCCTTTGAAAAATTACTTATGGTATAATAAAATTATATTATCATTTTAATAAAACATGATATTATTTAAAAAAACCATTTAATAAAAAAAATTATGTTTTTTATATTTATCAATAAAATAGAAATAAAATATATATGTTTTGTAAAAATAAAAACACTTATTTTATAATTTTTTAAAAAGTTTATTTACTTGTGTCATGATATAAATTTTCTATATTTTTATTTTATAATATGTATAAATATAATTATGAAATTACAGAGGTTTGGATACTATTCTAATGGTCAGTTTATTATTCCTAATGGTTATATTACCATTCAAATAGTTATGTTTATAATAGTCATATGGGTTCCTTACCTTTAATAAATACCTCATATTTCATTCATTATTCATTTACATATATTTTTCCCTCAAGGTTATATGTATTTTAATTTTAGAAATGAATATTTCATTACTAATATTATATTTTATTTCTACATTATTGTTTGTTTGTGTGATCATTCTAAGGGATACAACATATTCATAATTTCAAATTATAGTTATCTTTTTTAATATTTTTTCTCATTGTAACAATTTCAATTATTATGGATTTTCATGATGTCATACATGTTTTTTATATTATACTATATTATCAAGTGTGTCACACACATTAATTTATAAGGTAACTTTAATTCATTAAATAATAGGTTGTTACATTCCCTCTCCCCCACCCACCAACAAATTCCACCCTCAGAATTTCATTTCACTCACTAGGATGAAAGTAGATGAGGGTATTTCTATCTCATTACTTTCTACAGTTACCATTTCACATCCTTTTACATTTGGATCTTCCATTGTAATTTGACTAATTAGGTTATCCTATTTCATAGAAATTTTTCTCGATATTCCAAGAACATCACTAGATTATCCTTATAAGAGATATCTTTTTCTAGCTATACCATCGCCATATTCAGTACACGCTAGGGATTTGGTATGAAATTCTTCAAGAGGGATATGTGGAACACATCATATACTTAAGATAGGGTTGGAGGTAGTGTTAGTCGATAGGTCACAAATCATATGTGATCAAGAATATCAAAGGGGAAATTGTATCTAGGACATAACTTTCTCTTCTTCCCAAATATTGAGACTCTCTTTCATGGAGATATTAAAAGGAACACTTTATCTATAACCTCAAACTTCGGGTCTCATTGATGATTATCATCATATCTTCTTTTTTGACAATTATCTTTTTTGGTGTGCTAATGAATGGTATTGTACATTTATACCATTTAATCGATCATTTCTGGTACCAAAAACATGTTTTCACCAACTTCATCCCATCATATGGGTGTTCTACATCTCTTCCCATATGATTATTCATATAGAGTCATTTGGATGCTTGAGTGAAAGTTATTATTATGTGAGTACTTTACCAGAGGAAGATGATGATCCCATCCTCCTTTGAAATACATCATGTATATACTCAACATGTCCTCAAGTTTTTGGATAGTCCACTAAGATTATCCATTAGTTTAGAAGTGATAATTCATAATGAAGTTCAACTTAGTGTTTAGATAATGTTAGACACTTTCTAGAACTTTAAGGTAAACCTTGAATCTCAGATGGATACAATCTATAGTGGTGTTTCATATAGCCTCATCACTTCCCTAATGTATATCCTTTCAAGTTTATCAAGTGATAAGTCATCTCTAATGGTGATGAAGTGAATAGTATTTGTGAGATGATCCACCATGATCCATATGGAATTATTTACATTGGATGTCCTTTGAAGACTAGTGACAAGTATATGGTAATATTTTCTCATTTCCATATAGTCATGGGAATTGGTTACGTCATCCACCTATACTTTTTCTTCTCTTCCAACACTTGTTGACATATCAGAAACTTTGATGTATATTTCACAATATCCTTCTTTATATTGTCCCACTAATAATAATCTTAGAGATATCAATAAATCTTCATGCTCTCTAGATGAATGGTGAATGTAGATCTTTTTGAATCATTCAATAGCTTCTTATTTATCTTAGTCTTTGATGGTACACATATTTATGACCCAAATATTTCAACTCCTTATTTATCAATTTTTAATTCCAATTATTTCCTTTTTCTTATAGCTTCAACCTTCCTCTATATCTCCACATTATCCCTTTAAAAATTATTTATCTTCTCTAAAATGGATGATTTATCAATCATTTATGTTGGGTAGGATGGTGTTCCTTACTATATTACTTTCATGTCAATAATTTTTATGTTTAAGAAGATTATATCCTTATTAATACTCATTATTTCTAAGGTTTCACGATCCTTTCTACTAAGAGAATATGCCACTTTATTCACCTTCCAAGGATGGTAATGGATTGAGTAGTCATAGTCCTTGATCATCTCTAACCATTTTTGTTGGAACAAATTAATCTTCTTCAATGTGAATAGATATATTAGACTCTTATGATCCATATATATTTCAAACTTTTCACCATAAAGATAATTTTTCTATATATTTAATGAAAAAATCACTACCTCCAACTCCATATCATCTATCAGATATTTTTTTTCATGTACTTACAAATGTCTTGAGGAATAGATTTTCACATAATCATTTTTCAGCAATACATATCCCAAAACCTTATTTAGATCATTGTTTTATACCAAAAAAAATCCCCACCTACAGGTAGTGTGATTATTGGTGTAGCAATAAGTCTCTTTTTAAATTCCTTTAATTCACCTTCATGTTGAATATTCCATAAAAACTTTACTCCCTTTTGATTAATCTTTCTCAGCAGTTTAACAATCATGATATATTACTCATAGATAATTTATAACACCCAACTAGTTCAATGATACTATATATCTCCATTAAAATTTTGTTCTAATACAATACTCAATCTTCTTTTTATTTAAAGGGGTTATAAATATACCTTTGTTGGTTATAACATTCCCCAAGAATGATACTTTATCTAAAACTCACTTTTACTATATTTTGCCTATAGCTTATCCTTTAACAATGTTTTTAATACCATACTCAAATTCTTTTTCTTACATTTGGAGTATATTATAATATCATCTACCATGACAACAAAAAATTTATTGTGGCAATATCTGAAGACTCTATTCACTAATTCCATGAATATTATTGGATAATTGGTATGTCTAAAGGTAATTTCTATGAACTCATAGCCTCCATAAATTATTTTAAAGGAATTATTGGAAATATCTTTCTTCTTCACCTTTAATTAGTGATATCCCAACCAAAGATCTATCTTAGATAAGTATCAAGATCCAGGTAGCTTATTAGATAAGTATTCAATCCATGGTAGGGGATAGTTGTTCTTTATTGTGATCTTCTTGAGTTCATGATAATGAATTTATAGGTGCATTGATCCATACTAATTCTTTATAATGAGGACCAATGCACCCCATGGTGAAGTACTCATGAATATAAAACCATTTTCTAGATTCTTGTGTAACTATTTATTCAGTTATTCTAACACAGTGGTGGATATTATATAGGGAGTCATCGATATGGGTAAAGATCTAGGTATAAGTTCAATTAATAACTCAATATCTAGAACCTGAGGAATACCAAGAAACTCTTCAAGTAATACATCTATATAGTCCCTCACAATGGGAATATCTTAAATCATGATTACTTACTTTTTATCAATCATTTTCTATAGGTATTCATGCTTATAAATAAATAATATCCATTAATGGGAATATAATTCTAAAAAAGATTCATCATTCTCCATACACTTGTAAATAATCATTTTATGACTTAAGATATAGAGATTGATTTCCCTCTCCCTTCATTTTATGATAGCTTAATATAAAGAAATCCAATCCATGCCCGGTATAACATTAAATTAAACTAAAGTACGAAAATATTTTATGGGAGGTTTAGACCACAAATATTGACTCAATAGGTGTTATATACTTAGGATTATATAATTTCCCCATTTTATGTTCTTACATATAACTCACCCCCCATGTATTAAGGTACTATTTGAATAGATATACTAAACTTTAATGATATGAAAGAATTTTTAAATCCAAAATCAAAAAATACATTCACCATTCTTGAATAAATAACTATCATACCTATCATCAATTCATTACCAAGGTCCACCTCAACATTAGTGATATAATATGTCCTTTCTTTCTCTATATTCCAAAAAGGTTGGTATTTTCAATTATCTCTAAAAATATGTAACTTGAGGAATTGTCTTGTATAATGTATTTATTCCTAATAGTTGAAACACTAGACTATAAGATAAGTTTTGATCAGAAATTTATTTTCTTCTATAGTATTAGTGAGACACTTCATTTCCCATCGACATTGATTATCTTGATACCCACCTTTTCCACAATTGAGTAATATTCTTGTTACCTTGAGATAGTTTTTAGGATTCTTATTCCAATTATGTTGACATGTGGGTAGTTTTTTTTCTTTCCACCATTGGATTTATCCATTGGTACTCTCAAATTAAACTCAACTTTACTCTTTTTATCTCTAGTTTATCAATACAATTGCGAATAACCAATATCTTTCTAAACCTTAAGGTCATAATAGACAATCTCTTTATAACTTTCAAAGTCTTTAATTTCCAAATATATTCATAGACTCAGCTATAATGCCATAAATATTTTGTTCACCATAAATTTGATGTTGATGAAAAAATTGAAGAAGTACCCTGAAAACCTTGTGAAGTTTTCCTAACAAGCCCAATGTAACATCCCTGACCTTAAAGTCACTAAATCAGTGCCTTGATCCAAGTCACTACATGAACTCAAGCATGCCTTCCCATACACCAAAGGTTACCAACTATAAGTGAGGTTCTAATATGACATTTTGGGATACTATACACTCATTACTAGATTAAGACACAATAAATAATAATGAAATAGAAGAAACAATATGTAATATCCAATTAACATGTATAATCAACCATTCCCCCAAATAGATCACAAGTCCATAACCAACATCAAATATTCCATGTCCTGATAACTATACCAAAAGTGAAAGAAAAAAAATAAAGAAAAATACTAGAATCCCCAAGATGGTTCTGCATCCAAGTCTAGAACATCGTCCTTGCACATCCTGATCCCTACTCAACTCCCAAGCATAGGGCTCTTTCCCCTGTACTAACTTTCAACTGTAAAATCTGCTTGGGTACCCAACGATGCCCAAGATGGGTGTGATTACAACTTAGTAGGACACTACCAATGAAGTTTACAAAATATCATGTCTAAATAGATAGTGCATGAAAGTAATTAATAAATGATAATTAAACAAAGGACAACTCTGGTTCCACTAGTCAACAATATTTACTTTAACCCCTTTCTATCATCATTACTATTTTTCATGACTTATACCTTCTTCATTACCTAATCTATATTCCTCATGTGTTCTATTTCATCGCGTATACCACCTACATTACTTAATTCATCTTCATCACATGTCCTATGGGTTAGGCATTTACATCATTTACACAACGGCCTAAACCGGTCAATTATCATGAATAAGAGAATAGGTCAAGTTCCCTGTATCACAAATAATAAACATTTCATAGAAATACATCACACTTACCTTGGATCCTAAATCTATATAGCTTCATCAAATGAAACCATCATGGGAATAGAGCATCGTTATGACTCTCTAACCCATGCATTCATGGGTGGGGTTAGAGCAGTAGTCCAACCCGACTCGTGGGAGGAGACTCGATCCTTTATCCCACCCCCAAGCCATGTGCACATTATTATTTATCCATTCACTACACAAATACAATATTACAACCCATACTCAAAACAATAAACATAACATCAGATTCCATAATAGTTAACATGGGAATTAATATTTTTCCATAACCCATTAACACATTTTCCCTTTACATTACATAGCTCATTTAGTTCATTTACCTTTCTTATTCCTAAATCACTAAGAATATAAAATAATTCACATACATTATCCCATTTAGCATACTCACTAATTTTCTTATGTTAACCCATTTAACCCATTATTCATTTCACATTCAATAACCAACATATTCATTTGTGTACAATTCAAAATCCATTAGGCACATTCACATTAATCCAATTATCCCATATAGCATATTTAACAATATCCATCTATTATCCCATTAACACTTCCATAAAATCATAAGACTTGACCCATTAAACCATTCCCATTTACTTTTCTTAACCCAACTATACCATTTATCATTCATAATCTATATACAATCAACCAATCACCCTTTTACATTTCATAGCTCTTATAACCCAATATCATTTATCAAAATGACCCCTTATGCCAGTATCCAAGTCTAAACACATATACGAATATTCTTATTTCAACTAAAATTATCATATCAACATGTTCATCATGGATCCATTTTATATCATGTAAATTCCATGCTTAACATAACCAATGTCAAGGTTCGAGAATGTCGGTGCACCCCATGGGTGGCCCTAAATCGGCCTAATGATCCTCCATGCATCCCATGGGGATCATGAGGGGTTAAATTCAATATTTAGACACCCATTTTACCAAATATCAACAAAGGCACCAAAATAACGAAAAGGGGAAAACAATAACACAACCACATGTGAACAAATACACTTAACAAAATTTTATATAACTTGAAGACCACCTACCTTGAATATGACATTGAAATAACTATTAATTATGTACTTTGATTAAGATTCCAATACCCATTGAATATTCAACCTAAAATCCCCCATATAAAGAGTTTTTTAGGGATTTGGAAGAACATAACCCAAGAAACAATCCCTAATACAAAAAAGAGAAATAATAGAGGTATTAGACTCACCCTGATCTTTGATCTGAAACCAATATCACTCTAAACGACCTAGAAACAATGGAGATCAATCCCTGGGAGATATTGAGGGTTTAGGTTGGTCACTAGGGCTAGATTTAGAAGAAAGGGGAGGAAAATTAATTGGAAACTTAAAAATCTGGAGATGGAAACCCCGTATAATTTTTAACTTTTAATGGGGCCCACGATTTACTCACACGGTTTACCAAACTATACACAAACCATGAAAAAGACACTATCCAATGGGAAGGAGGTCGCATAGTTACCTAGGGAGATCCACATGGTTTTTCAACCATGCACCAACTGTGAAAAACATCACTTTCCAAGGACGCACAATTTGGATCCCCCCTTTAATGGTTTACCTAACTGTGCACCTCGTCCTTCTATCTAGCATAGTTTGGGTGCATGGTTTACACTAACTGTGTGCCAGCCATGCAACATGCACATAATGGACATTTTACTTTTTCTTTCATGCTCTGAACCCCCAGAACGCCCTTGATTTTCCTCATTCATCTCGATAAATTTCAATTAACAAATTATAAGGGATTAAAACCAAAATTTAAACAAGGGATTACTTCATTGAAAATCGGGATCTTATAACCTCTCCACCTTATAACAGGTTATCCTTGATCCACACTCCCAAGAATTACTGAACATCCTGAGTAAAGTGATCAGAACACTAGTCCAGCCTATCCATCCACCTCTTCCATGTTTTTCCTTGAACATTACCTTGATTCCAAACACTTGGCTCAAATGTAAAACAATACCACACGAAACCTTATCATTTTTATCCACCATAACTTTAACTCAACTATCACAACATACCTAGTGTGTTCCCAACTCATTGTGCCCAAACATCCATGAGGACTTCTTCCTTATTTTCCATTCATCCTCGCTGTTGAAACCACCCAAGGGGAACCCTTACACTATCTTTTCTCAGACCAAGAACTTGAAAACACTCAAGTTCGCCTTCATTTTCAAAAATTGTTTTCTAATAAAACCTCAAAATAGAGGTGTGTCACAACTTTCTACATCCATTC
The DNA here is from genome assembly GCA_963277665.1 of Viscum album. Lineage (NCBI taxonomy): Eukaryota > Viridiplantae > Streptophyta > Magnoliopsida > Santalales > Viscaceae > Viscum > Viscum album. Next base: position 2,045,109,132 of record OY728136.1, read on the forward strand.
CTTTTACCATATAATGTCAGACAACCCCTGATTGGTTTATCCCAGAACATTCATAATTCACCATTGGAATACTACCCCTTTTATACCTCTCCAAGGTGCTTACTTACTTCTGGATGATCACTATCCAATGCACTTACCGAGGTCATTTCCTAACTTCAGGTGGAACTCCACTGTTAAGGCATCCACTACTCTCCAAGCCATCATCTCTCCACCTCACCCTCAACATTCTTAATACTAGTACTTTAACTATCCATAAATAGACTAAGGAATACTATATTATCACTCAAAATCAACTCCTAGAATTTTAAAAATACTTATCACTACAAAACACCCACTGAACATGGTTTACATCTCTTCACATTCATTCCCTTATCCTAGCCAAGTTGGTCTATCCCTAGATGACTCATCCTGGGAACGCCCAACTTCATTATTTGCATGTCATTGCCTCAGTTGACAAATATTCCTTCACACCTATGGACACTCCATAGTCATGCAAACGCACTTACTAGGGTCCATACCCGATCTCCATTGAGGTATTTAACACTAAAACTCCATTATCACACCATCAATGATTCTAACATATGCATCGTCGATTCCTCTTAGAACCACCCCAAAACCAAGGCCAATGCCTGGCTCGACCAACCACAACATCCAAGGCCCGCCTATCCCTCTTATGAGGAACCCAATGTGCACCTTACAGGTTTCTCATTGGCATGATGATGCCACCACATCAACTCTATTATCTACTCTATACATCCAAGACTAACTTATCACTCCCCACTTTAGGAGTTTTTTTATCATCACTTTCTCCAAGGAATTATATCCACCATGGTTCACACATGTATTATAAGTTAAATCCCCAAAACTTGGATGTGGTCATATAGGTTTTCAAAGATCAGAAAAACAACCATCATTTTATACATGTTCCTAGGTTTCGTGAACGAGACCCATGACATTCGTCAACACCCATTCCTTCCCAATGACCCCACCCATAACTATCAATGGTGTACATCCCACCATTTATCTCCACATAAACTTATCTATGAGTGAAACCTCCATGATAACCCACATCCAACCCAAACACATTCAAGTCACTTTCTGAAAATTCATATCTTTATTAGCGTACTCGAGACGATGTTAAGATGTCGAGCATGATCGTCACTGGCTAAAGGTATGATAAGAAGTTGTCTAAGAATGCTAAAAAAACTCATACAACATGGATTTCACCTCCAAATATAAGACACCATGACCTTCCAAGTTTTTCTATCTTCCATACCCACACATGTCACATCATCACATAACCACCACCACTCAGGTGTGATTTCCAACCAAGACTCACCACCGCTCCATGACCATCTCCAAATAGTCGTGAAACAACAATTCCTTTGGCAATAGTACCACCACATCACTAGAGTCCTTTCAGAATGACCTTGGCCGTTAATGATTTAAACAAAATCAAAACCAACAGTCTCTCACATAGTCACACTTATAGCTTTGGTTTCATAGAGAGATACAAGCGCTTATCCTGAGGCACTTGTTCAGCCATCCTAAATAGACCTATTCCTTACCAATGTGTGCTCGCATACAGACCTCACCAGATCCCTAAAGGATATGCACCCTCTTTCAACTACACACATAAATAGTCCATAGATCACACAAGACAAAATCACCAAAACCTATCCCAACACCTGCTTACTCATCTGACCATATCTCCTAGTCCATTATCCTCATAATCCTTAAGGCATTCTAGACATTTTTCCCCAACAACCAGACCATTTTTATGATCAATAACAACCATGTGACCACCCTCACCTCGAGCATCACCTTCATAAAGAGGAATCTAACCATACTTCAGTCCCCTTATATTTCTTACCCCGAATCAACATCAAGGATTCCATTAATCATTATCCCGAAAAATGGGTTAGACATCCAAGTGATATAAACCTTTGAAAAAAACCGTAAACCAACCACAAGAACTCAGGCACCCATTCGTGAAATCCAGAGCACAACTATACCATCTACCAAAACTTGATGGTAATCATTATGTATCGATCCCACCTCTAAAGAACCTCCAACGCTTCATAATCTGAGACACCTATATCACTAGGATAGCCTCCCATGATGTCACCCTCGTTTTTTCCAATATTATCAACTCATTGTCACAACTTAGGTCACATATCCCAAACCATTTACCTACCCACTTATCCCTCTAGGTCAATCTACACCTATCCAAACCTGAGACATCACCTTGACACCATGCACCCAAGGGAACTCAAAAAATGGATAACCACTCTTCCACTATTCTCTCTCAATGGTCAAACAATACCCACTTCCCAACTAGGGTTAAGTGTAAAAAGTCACTAGGCCCTCTCTCTAGTCCATATACATCAAACTTCCAATAAATGCTCCCTCATGGGTGGATTTCTTTCCCCTGTTCTAGGAAAATACATCCAATTCACCCCATCAACATTCACTCTAGGTCTCTCCCCAAGAATACTTGCACAAATAAATCATTACCATGAGCTAAAACGCCCACTTATAGGGTCCAAAACACAACTCATGAGGTTTTAACCTACATGGATCACCTCATCCATAACAAAAAAAAACATCACTAATAACACCATAACCAAGATGCTCATCCTTAAGTCCAACGTAAAACCCATGCAATTACACCCCACAAGGGTTGCAACTCTCACATTATCAGGCTATATCTCAAAACCATCAGGTTTACATCCCCACCAAAATCATAACAAGAAACGCCCCTTTATATACACATCGAGACTCATCATGATCTCTAGACATATAATCATGTTCTATTCCTAGGTAACTATCACTACCCAAACAACCTATTAAATTTCCAGATAAATAACACTAGGAAAACACAGTATTGTTCTTCACCAAAAATTCCATCATTAAACATATTTTATAGTTAACTTCACCGTTTTAAAAACCCAAAAGTTTACACTTTAGTACATTTTATTTACCAAACATTTCAAAACTCCCTACTTATTAGAATTCATATTTCAAAACATTTTCATCTATAATATCTCAAGGGAAGTCCTATCGATGAAGACCATGATTTAAAATACACTACCTTCAATACTCAACCCACTCTATATACACTATTCCAAAAAATGTGATCACATATCTAATACCACCCCCATATATTCCTATCACGGTTCATGGTCAACATTGGGTAAGCCAACTATCGTAGATACAATTATTTCACTATGCACCCTCTTTTTAATCCATTCCCACTTTTACAATGAATATATTTCCCATTTTACAACTTTTTATAACTCTTATTTTAACTTATTCATAACATTTATAAAATCATAATTCATTAACCATTTTACCATCATGATGGAAACCTTTATCTATTATACACCATTCAATCCTTACAATTTATCAACACCAATAATTTTGACTCGTGTATGAAATTTCTTTAAACACGCTATTCTTCAACCATTAATTTTCATTATTTCCCTTTACCTATTTCTATAATTCTTATTAGACATCATTTTCTTCAAATTTTCCATGAAATTTAAATGCATCCTACCTTCTATTTCCCACACACCCATCTCATGTGTTCCTACCATGATGCATGCCACCTATATCCCGAGGTTCCTATAACGATGCATGAATTCGCAATCTCATGTCACTCCATTCTTGAGAAAAATGTCATAAAATAGTCACATCACACAAAACATTCATCACCCAATGGTGTGATTTTATTAAAGGTAACAACACACACAAAAAACAACAATTACCACCATGGGAACTTGGGTTTTTCCTCATACATGGGTTAGAAACTCCCAAAAATGAGCTCATTACCAAGGAGCGAAACTTTCCTAATATTATGTATACCATTCCAAAAAAAGTAATTTATAGAAAAGAACTAATCAGATGCCACGTTTTAACATCCCTAACTTAGAATCCACTAATCTTGTTCCCTAAACTGAGTCACCACATGACCTAAAGAATTCCTCCCCATACACCAGACGTTTCCGACTAGTAGTGAGGGTCTAATATGACACATGGGGAAACTATACCCTCATTACAAGAGTAATCCACAATATATAATATTTAATAGAGGAAACAATATGTAATATTCAACGAACATACATAACCAACCATTCCCCCAAACAGGGCACAAGTCCAAAACCAAATGTAAATATGCCATTACATGCTAACTATACCAAAAGTGCAGGAAATCCAAAATAAAGACAAAGAACAGAATCCCCATGATGGTCCTAGATCTAAGTCTAGAACCACATCCCTATACATTCTAAGCCTTACTCAACTCCCAAGAACATGGCCCTTTCCCCTATCCTAACCTACAACCATGAAATATACTCAGGTAACCAATAGAACCTGAGCAGAGTGTGAGTAAAAATCAGTAGTCCACCACCAACAGTGTCTACAAAATATCCAATCTAAACATATAGTGCATGCAATTAATAAATAAATGACAAGTAAACAAAGGACAAATTGGGTTCTATTGGTCAATATTTTTTTATTTAACCCCTATATATCATCACTAATATTTTCATCAATTATACCATTTTCATAAATTAATCCATATTCATCATGTGTTCCAATTCATCACATGTACCATCTAAATTACTTAATTCATATTCATCACATGTCCTATGGGTTAGGCATTTACATCATTTACTCATCAGCCTAAACAGGTCAATTATCATGCATGAGGGTATAGGTAAAGTTTCATATCTCACTAGGGATGAACATTTCATAACAATACATAAAACTTACCTTGGATCCTCAATCTAGGTAGTTTCATCGAATACAACCATTAGGGGAATAGAGAATCAATCTGACTCCCTAACCCATGCATTCATGGGTGGGGTCAGAGAATCAGTCCAACTAGACTTGTGAGAGGAACCATATACCTTTATCCTACCACTAAGCCATGTGCACATGCTTATTTATCCATTCAACACACATATACCAAATCACATCCCATAATAAAAAAAATACACATTACAATCACAATCCATAATAGTCAACATGATAATTAATATTATTCCATAACCCATTAACACATTTTCCCTCTACATTACATAGCCATTTAGCTTATTTCCCTTTCTTATGCCTAACTCACTAAGAATATTAAATAATTAACATAAATTATTCCATTTAGCATACTCACCAATTCCCATATATTAACCCATTTAACCCATACTTCATCTCACATGAAATAACCAACTTATTCATTCTATGTACAATTCATAAGCCATTTGGAATGTTCACATTAATACAATTAATTCATTTAGAATATTTAATTATATCTATATGTTATCCCAATAAAACATAAATCAAAACACAAGACTTAACCCATTCACCAATTCCCATTTACATCTCTTAACCCAACTAGCCCATTTATCATTCATAAACCTTAGTCCATCAACCAGTTAACCTTTTTCATTTCATAGCTCATATAACCCATTACCATTTATCCAAATGACTTATTAATCCATTATCCAAGTCTAGAAACAAATATCAATATTCCTCTTTCAACTAAAATTAGAATATAAATATGTTATTCATGGATCCATTTTATCACACATCAATTCCATGTTTAACATTACCAATTTCAAGGTTTGGTAATGTTGATGCACCCCATGGGTGGCCCTAAATTAGTCAAATGATTCCTTATGTATCTCATGGAGATCATGAGGGGTTCAATTCATTATTTAGACACCCATTTTACCATATCTCACTAAAGGAACCAAAAAACAACAAGGGAAAAACAAGAACACAGCCTCATATGCACAAATCCACATAAAAACAATGGTATATAACTTATTGACCATCTACATCAAATCTGATGTTGAACGTACTCTTGATCAAGATTAAAATAACCCTTGAATATTCAACCTAAAATCTAATAAAGAAATATGGTTTTATGGATTCATAATAATATAACCCAATATACAAGCCTTAATCTATAAAATATAGATAAGAGATGGATAGACTCACCCAGATCTCTAATATGCAACCAAAGGTTCTCCAAACGGCCTAGATATGAGAGAGATAAATAAATGGGAGATATTGAAGGTTAAGGTTCGTCACTAGGGCTGGAGGTAGGATAAAGGGGAGGTAAATTGGGTGGAAACTTAAAAATACCAAGATGGAAAAACTATAAATTCTTTAACTTTTAAGGGGGAACATGGTTTACCCACATGGTTTTCAAAATAATGTTCAAACCATGTACATGACATTATACAAGTGGAGTGAGGTTTCACAGTTACCTGAGTACCTCTGCATGGTTTTTCATCCATGCGCTAACTATCCAGAATACCACTATTTAAGTCTACATAGTTTGGCTCTCCCCCTTGGACGATTTACCAAAATATCCACCTCCTCCTACTAGATAGCACGGTTCAGGCATACGATTTACACTAACTATGAAACATGCATAGAATGGAAATTTTCCTTTTCCTTTTTTGATCTGAACCCCCGTAACACCCCCAGTCTTCCTCATACACCCAGAGAACATTCAATTAACAAATTCCGTCGTATTTTGACCAAAATTTAAACAAGGAATTTCCCTCACAAAAACCAGGATCTTACACCCAAATTGTCTCATCTTTCTTTTTCTTCAGAACAAGGAATTGCATCCCCATTTTAAGATGTGCATTTTAGGGAAAATTTTATTTAAAAATATTTTTCTCAAATAATTATCATTACATTGCTTTGATTTCTTCCTTGAGTTTCATGTTCTTGATCATTTTCTATGACAATCCATATTTTAATACACCCTAATTCATGATTTACTTCATAAAGACACACATAATTCAATCTTATAAGATAATAAGGCCTATATTATTTGAGAAATTAGTTATACTGTACAATAACTTAAAAAATGGGTGAAAAAACATTATTTAAAAACTCCATGACATGTGCTTAAAATCCACTGATCTTCTAATGTTGTACGATATAACCTGGTGATGTACATAAGAAAGCAGAGATCTATAAAGATCAGTAAGGGAATAATAAAAGAATAACATAAGGTAAATTATTATATGTTATTCAAGATGTATATCAAGGTAACATAATAGGGGTGAGTATCATAATCTTGAATATTGAAGCATGATATAAGTTGATAACATATAGGCAACATGGGAACATGGAAACAACATAAAACATGACATCATAAACATAAGTCAAGGATAAACACCAATACATCAAATGTAATGACCCAAACTTTTTTAATAGTATATTAACTTACTCTTAACAATTTAATAGAGATGTTAATGGTTAATGAAAAAAGAGGAGTTGATGGCTTCATCAAGTAGACTCGAACCTTATGAATCCTACTTATCAGAGATTGGGAAGGAGGTGGCATCTTTGGGCTTCACTTTGGACCAATCCCAAGCCGAACTCCAGCGTGTCAAGCATGAACGGAAACGTATGCGGGAGAAGTTAAAGTTAGTAGAGATTAATACTAGGGCAATGTTATCTGAGCCTCCCTCAGATTCTCTCACCATAGCACACCTTGCACTTAGGTCATATGTTGGTGATATAAGGGATTATATGACGAGACCGTAGCTTCTTTTTGTAATCTATTGGGATGAACAAATTGTGATTTCCTCCTTTAGTGAAGTTTGTGAAATTTCAAATGTCCGGATAATTTTAGGATGTATTTTATGGATGAATTTTGAAAAAAAGGATATTTTAAAATATTTATGTAAACCTTAAATAATTAATGATGTGTAATGATTTTCAAAAAATGGTCTTCTCCAAAAGTGTTCAGTAAGGAATTTGGAATATAATAAGATCAACTTAATATTTGATGAATAGTAAATCATGAATAGTGATTTTATGCTTAGGATTAGTAATGTGACCAAATGGATTAGTAATATCACTTAAAGAAAGTTTTAATATAATTTAGACGCCTTGATTAAGTAATTTGATTCAATAAAATGGGTAAATAACTGTTTCATAAATTATTAGTCAAGTATTAGTTTTTTCGGGTGAATAGTTTTTTTAATTAAAAATTAAGTTAAAAATAATTCGAAAATTATTTTTATAAAATGGACTTTATTTGTGAACTCAGAGCATCGATATTATGTTATGGTAATTTTTGGGGATATTTCTGAAAAAAATGAATTCTCAATGAATAGTGTTTTTATTTAAAAATTAAATTAAAAATATTTAGAAAATTATTTTTATAAAATGGAGTTCATATTTGTAATCAGAGCATCGATATTTGGTTAAGGTGAAATTTTGGGATTTTTCTGAGAAAGATTAATTTTCAGTGAATTGTAAGAATGCAGTTTTAGGGTTTCGGTATGTTTAATGACATCATAACTGTGTCATGATGATGTCATGAGATATTTTAAGGGATGTTCAAATAAAGGGGATGAATTATTATATGAGGTGTCCCAAGTGGCCAATACCATGGGAAAATACCATGGGAAAGCCCATGGTTTTTCCAAAACCACCAACGAGGTGTCCCTTGGCCATTAATGCCTTGTCCCCTCACTTTCCCTATAAATACCAAGACATCCTCTCATAAATTCGACTCCAAAATCATCCTAAACGAATTTATAGTCTCCTTACCTCCCAATTAGTCCTCACAAGGTTCCCCAAATCCCCCAAGGTCCAAACCTTTGAGTTTTAAGAGTTACGTTTTAAGGTAAGGGATCTGACCTCTCTCTTTCTTTTCAAGTAATCTCTTTTATGTCATTTCTTTTATGCTCTATTATTTTATGTTGGAGGATGTTATTTTATATTCCTATTACTTAACTTTCCATGTTCATATGATTAGGGACCCCCTCTTTCTCTCATCAATTCGTTTTAATAATGTTTAAGTGGCGCCGTTAGGTTGCTGAATTTTTAAGGGATTCTTTCACCTTTCTCATTTTTCAAAGTTCTACTTTCATGTCAATTATTTAAAGTTAATTTTTATTATGTTGGGGTATGATATCTGTATATATCATACTGAACTTATATTTTCATATTATGAGAGACCCTATTCGATCTCGTCAATTCATTTTTTTTGAAGTTTAAGTGACGTCGTTAGGCTGCCGAATTTTCATAAGAGAAATCTTATTTTTGTCTTACTTTCATGTTCTTCATTTCATATGGTATGCCTTTAAAATTTCATTACCATGTTCTTAAATCCTTTATATTATATTCCCCTACTGTTTTATGGATCATTTATGAGTGGGTGACCCATGTCCCCTCTCTTTTCAATGTTTTCTAAAACCCCGAAACATAGCCGTTATGCTGCAGAATTTACGTCTCAAAATGTCTCTCTCTTTTTGTAAAGTTCTTTTATTTTATTAATTGAATACTCAAAACTATCTCCTCTATAGGTTTATTCACATATATACAAAAATGTTCTATTTTAAATTCTGGGATTTACATACATGAGACCCGATTTCCCGTTCCATGGGTTTAAAGTTTCATAAAGATCATGTCTTTAAAGAAGTTTTTAAAACGTTATGATTATGAAATGAAACCCATTTCTTTTATGATATATGGGTTGTTTATGAAATTACTAATGATGATATATGTGGATCACATGATAATAAATTAAAATTTAATGGTGCGCCCTAATAGCGCTCCAATTCATTGGGTAAAGACTTAAACTCTAGAGATGACCATTTAGACTGATACCTTGGTGAATAACCTTAGTAATTTTTAATTACACCTTGGGGATGGACCTTGGTAAAATGTAAATGATTGTAAATATTAAATGTTGTAGCCACATCTTCAAGTTATGAGAAACGTTATTTTTATATGCCTTATGATTTCTTTCTCATGCCTTAAAGTTCTTTTCATGACCTTATTGAAGTATCTCAAGTTCACATGTAAAATGTTTCTCTTGTTTCCCTTACTGGGCCTTCTGATCACCCTTTATTTTGATTTATGTCCCCAGGTTATGAGATGCAGTAATGAACCTAGGATGAACTTAATGAGAAAAATTTCAAGTGTTTAAGAATAATGTTTTATTTTGTTTTCATGTATTATTTTTATGGTTTCCAAGACACTAAACCTTAAAGATCCTAAGTTTTCTGTAATGTAATGAAAGTTGATGTTATACAAGGCGGGATGCCACAGTTGGTATCAAAGGATGGTTTAGTTATTTGTGGAAATTAGGATATAAAAACTTTACGAAGAACCTTATAGAAAAGTTTAAATATAGGAAAACTTCCTGGTATTTTGGTATGTATTGAGTAAGTGGTTTATCAAACAAATACATCCCTGTCTGGATACGAGAAGGTAGAGGCGGCTCTGGCAGAGATGTATATAGGGGTAAAACCCGAAAACACCACTTTGAGATAGACTCGAATGGGAACTGGTGCACGATAATGGGCCTTTCTGCACTCTTGGTTACAACACTCCCAAGGGATATGTTTGGTTAATAACAAGCTTTTTATGAATTATTATGAAGTAATTATAGAGAAATGTAATTGTCTAAGCATGAAGTATTAGTTAAAAGATTCATAAATGAAATAAGTTTCTCACAAAGGTTTTATTCTTTTAGAAAATGGCGTGCAATAGGAGGAACTGTGCAGATGTTGACCACAATGCACCATGTGCTGACGGCCCTCCGATGGAAGCCGTAATGGAAACATTCATGCGAATGATGAACCAACTGACTCAAGTTATGAGTAATAACTTGAATCAAGCTGAGAGGCCAACCTCACCATGAAGGGAACAACATTCTGTTGAGTCCTTCATGTGTCAACAACCACCAACATTCAGTGGATCTACTGACCCATTGGTTGTGGAACAATGGATAAGCTCCATTGAAAAGATCTTTTCTGTACTTCATTGTTCGGAACAAGAAAAATCCACCCTTGGTGTTTACTGCCTAGAGGGAGAATCTGATCAGTGGTGGTCACTGATCAAAAACAAGAAGCCACGAGAAGAGATAAAAGTTATAGAGTGGGAAGAGTTTCGGGGAATATTCTTTAATAAGTATTTCCCTCGTTCTATGAGAACGAGAATGGAGAAAGAGTTTCTCGAGCTGAAGAAGAAGGAGAACGAATCTGTCGGAAGCTATGAGATAAACTTCACCCGACTTTCACGATATACCTCTAGCTTTGTCATGGATTCATGTGAGAAGGTTGACAGATTTTTCGGTGGACTGAGACCTCATCTGTGAAGGAATCTATCCAACCGGGACTACGATATCTATGAGGAGATCGTGCGGAGTGAAATGAAAGTAGATCTAGAGTTTGGTGAGACACAGTGGTCTCATAAATCAAATGACAAGAAGAGATCATTAGAGCCCAGTCTAGGGAAGACTTTTGATCAAGGAAGAGGTGGGAAGAAAATGAAACTTACCACATGCAATAAATGGTGGAAGAAGCATCCTGGGAACTGCTTGATCGGAAGTGGAAAGTGCTACAAGTGTGGAAGAGAAGGCCATATTGCTCGGAATTGTCATAGTGAGGTGAAGCCTCAACTTCCCAACACTAACGACAGAGGAAATATGGTTCTGGCCCTACCCGAAGTCAAATGCTTCAAGTGTGGACAGCTTGGCCACTTTGCTAATCACTGTCCAAATCCGAGGGTAGTGGAGGGGAATCACCATCAACCTCGGCAAAGGCCAAGGGATCAAGTTCGTTCTTTTGCTATCACAACACCTGAAGTTGAGGTTCTGAATGATGTGGTAGCAGGTACTCTTGTTGTCCTCTCGAAACTATCAAGTACTTTGTTTGATTCTGGTTCTACGCATTCATTTATTTCCTCCAAGTTTTCAAAGAATATAGAATCAATCCCCGAAATGCTTGAGTTAGAATTTTCATTCAAGACTCCAAGTGGGATTATCCATGCATCAACAGTGTTTAAAGACTCTAGTGTTTACTTCAGTGAGCACAATCTTATCGCAAATCTAATAGTCATTCCCATGTTGGAATTCGATGTTATACTAGGGATGGACTGGCTCTCAAAGTATAATTCTATGATCAAATGCAGAAGTAAGGAAATCTCAGTAGTCTTGAATGAACAACCTACAATTATCGTCCAAGGAGAGATATCCCGAACTGATCCCTATCTAGAATCACCTCCTATAGCTTTCTTTATGGAGTTAATCAGTGATGATGAAGAAGGAAAAGGGGGTATACAAATAGAAGACGTTCCGATTGTTCAGGAATACATGGATATATTTCCTGAGGAGTTACCTGGACCTCCCCCAGAAAGAGAGGTAGAGTTCTCCATTGAACTCGTACCTGGATCTCAACTGATATCAAAGACCCCGTATAGAATGGAAAATGTGGAGCAAGAATAGTTAAATAAACAACTTCAAGACTTGTTGGAGAAGGGGTTTATCTGACTGAGTGTGTATCCTTGGGGATCACCAATTCTCTTTGTGAAGAAGAAGGATGGATCAATGCGGCTATGCATTGATTATAGAGAACTGAACGAGATCACAGTGAATAACAGATACCCTCTTCCAAGAATTGATGATTTATTTGACCAACTTCGTGGAGCTCAATTCTTCTCCAAAATTGACCTTTGATCCGGTTATCATCAACTGAGGGTGAATAAGGAAGATATTCCAAAGACTGCCTTCCGATCAAGATATGGTCATTATGAGTTTACTGTTATGCCATTCGGCTTGACTAATTATCCTACTATTTTCATGGATTTGATGAATAGAGTCTTTAAGGACTACCTTGATAACTTTGTGGTAGTTTTTATTGATGATATTTTGATATATTCAAAAAGTCGTGAGGATCATGAAGATCATATGAGGGTTATTTTGAAAACTCTATGGAAGGAGAGACTGTTTGGAATGTTCAGCAAGTGTGAGTTTTGGTTACAACAAGTGGCTTTCTTGGGGCACATCGTAACTAATAAAGGAATCTCGGTTGACCCTACAAAGACAATAGTTGTGGAGGAGTGGACTCAACCCACAATAGTAACTGAGATTCGTAGTTTCCTTGGTTTAGCGGGATATTATAGGAGGTTTGTGAAAAACTTTTCACGACTTTCTAATCCACTAACCAAGTTGACTCGAAAAGGGGTTAAATTCGTCTGGAAAAATGAATGCAAGGAAAGTTTCCAAGATCTGAAGAAGAGATTGGTTACTGCACCTATGTTAACACTACCCTCTATCGGAGAAGGATTCGTTATTTTTAGTGATGCATCTCTAAAAAGGCTTGGGTGCGTCCTCATGCAAAATGACAAGGTAATTGATTATGCATCTCGACAGTTTAAGATTCATGAGCAGAATTATCCTATGCATGATCTAGAGCTAGCGTCAGTTGTTTTTTCTCTAAAGATATGGAGGCACTATCTTTATGGGGAGAAATTTGATATATACACCGACCACCAAAGTTTAAAGTATATTTTCACGTATAAAGAATAGAACATGAGACAAAGGAGATAGTTGGAGCTTATTAAAGACTATGATTGTTCAATTCATTATCACCCTGGAAGAGCAAACAAAGTCACAGATACGTTAAGCAGGAAAGATCTGGTTGTTCTGGAAACAATGAGGATCCTAGGAGATCCCCTGATTAAAGATCTAGTAAAACTGGACATGGGAATTGTAAGGTAAAGGACATCATCAACCTTATCCCAAATGATTACTCAACATTCATTACTATAGAATATCAAGAAGGCTCACAAAGAAGATCCTTTGTTGTAGGAGGAGTTTGAGGCTGTAAAGGATGGGAAGTTCCCTGATTTCAATATTGATCAAGGTGTATTGAAATTTCGTACAAGGATATGTGTTCCATATATTCTGGAGATAAAGAAAGAACTGATGGATAAAGCTCATAGCTCTACTTTCTCTATACATCCGGGAATCACTAAAATGTATAGAGACCTTCGTGATCATTATTGGTGGGATAACATGAAGAGGGAGATTGCTGATTAAACTACAAGGTGCCTGGTGTGTCAACAAATAAAGGCATAATGACAACTTCCTAAGGGGGTATTACAACCACGTCCCATACCAGTATGGAAGTGGGATAATATCACTATGGACTTTGTAACTGGTCTCCCGAAAACATCCAAATGAAATAATGCGATATGGGTTATTGTGGACTGTCTCACCAAGACCACCCATTTTATCTCTATTTGGGAATATTTCTCTCTCGATCAACTTGCCAAGATATACATAAAGGAAGTGGTAAGGCTGCATGGGGTACCACTATCCATTATGTCTGATCGTGATCCAAGATTCACATCAAAATTATGGAGAAGTCTTCAACATGCTCTGAATACTGAATTGAATTTTAGTACGGCCTATCATCCTCAAAATGATGGCCAATCTGAAAGGACTATTCATACACTCGAAGACATGCTGATATTATGCTCAATGGAATTTAAAGGTGGATGTGATCAACACCTCCCATTAGTTGAGTTCTCCTATAACAACAGCTTTCATTCGAGTATCCAGATGGCACCCTATAAATATCTGTATGGAAAGAGATGTAGAAATCCTACTTGTTGGGATGAAACTGGTGAGAGAAAGCTTCTTGGGCCAGATCTTGTGCAAGAGATGACAGAACAGGTTCATGCCATCCAATAACACATAAAGGATGCTCAGAGTTAGCAGAAGAACTATGTTAACAACCATTGAAGGGACTTGTAGTTTGGTGTTGGCGATAAAGTCTTCCTTCGAATTTCTCCATGGAAGAGAGTCATGCAGTTTGGGAAGAAAGGGAAGCTCAGCCCTAGGTACATTGGACCCTATGAAATCCTTGATCGCATAGGAGTAGTGTCCTATCAACTGGTACTTCCACCAAACCTAGATCAAGTTCATGATGTCTTCCATGTATCTCTCTTGAGGAAGTACATACCCTACCCTTCGCATGTACTGAACCCAGAGGTGGTATAACTGGAACATGACCTCTTTTATGAGGAGCAGTCAGTGGAGATCTTAGACCGTAGAGACAAGGTTCTACGAAACAAGACTACCCACCTTGTGAAAGTGTTGTGGAGGAATCATAAGTATGAAGAAGTGACTTGGGAGCCTGAGGAACAAATGAAGCAAAAGTACCCTCACCTTTTTGACTAAGCCTCAGGTATAAAATTTCGGGGATGAAATTTCTTAAGGGGGGAAGAATGTAACGACCCAAACTTTTTAAATGGTATATTAACTTACTCTTAAAGATTTAATAGAGATATTAATGGTTAATGCAGAAAGAGGAGTTGATGGCTTCATCCAGTAGACTCGATCATTATGAAGCCCACTTATCAGAGATTAGGAAGGAGGTGGAATCTTTGGGCTTCGTTTTGGACCAAGCCCAAGCAGAACTCCAGCATGTCAAGCTTGAACGGAAACACCTGCGGGAGAAGTTCAAGTTAGTAGAGATTACTACTAGGGAAATTTTATCTAAGCCTCCCTCAGATTCTCTCACCATACCACACCTTATACTTAGGTCATATGCTGGTGTTATAAGTGGCTATGTGACGAGATTGTAGCTTCTTTTTGTAATCCTTTGGGATGAATAAATTGAGATTTCCTCCTTTAGTGAAGTTTTTGAAATTTCAAATGTCCAGATAATTTTAGGATGTATTTTATGGATGAATTTTGAAAAAAAGGATATTTTAAAATATTTATGTAAACCTTAAATAATTAATGATGTGTAATGATTTTCAAAAATGGTCTTTTGCAAAAGTGTTCAGTAAGGAATTTGGAGTCTAATAAGATCAACATAATTTTTTATGAATAGTAAATTATGAATAGTGATTTTATGCTTAGGATTTGTAATGTGACCAAATGGATTAGTAATATCACTTAAATAAAGTTTTAATAAAATTTAGACGCCTTGATTAAGTAATGTGATTCAATAAAATGGGTAAATAACGGTTTCATAAATTATTAGTCAAGAATTAGTTTTTTCGGGTGAATAGTTTTTTTTATTTAAAAATTATGTTAAAAATAATTAGAAAATTATTTTTATAAAATGGAATTTATTTGTGAACTCATAGCATCGATATTATGTTATGGTAATTTTTGGGGATTTTTTTGAAAAAAATGAATTCTCAGTGAATAGTGTTTTTATTTAAAAATTAAATTAAAAATATTTAGAAAATTATTTTTATAAAATGGAGTTCATATTTTTAATCAGAGAATGATATTTGTTTAAGGTGAAATTTTGGGATTTTTCTGAGAAAGATGAATTTTCAGTGAATTGTAAGAATGCAGTTTTAGGGTTTCGGTATGTTTCATGATATTATAACTGCGTCATGATGATGTCATGAGATATTTTAAGGTATGGTCGACTAAAGGGGATGCATTATTGTGTGAGGTGTTCCAAGTGGCCAATACCATGGAAAAATACCATGGGCAAGCCCATGGTTTTTCCATAACCACCAATGAGGTGTCCCTTGGCCATTAATGCCTTGTCCCCTCACTTTCCCTATAAATACCAAGACATCCTCTCATACATTAGACTAAAAAATCATACTCAACGAATTTCTGGTCTCCTTACCTCCCATGTAGTCCTCCCAAGGTTCCCCCAAGCCCTCAAGGTCCAAACGTTTGAGTTTTAAGAGTTACGTTTTAAGGTAAGGGATCCGACCTCTCTCTTTCTTTTATGTCATTTCTTTTATGCTCCATGATCTTATATTGGAGGATGTTCTTTTATATTACTATTACTTCCCTTTCCATGTTCATATGATTATATATCCCCTCTTTCTCTCATCAATTAGTTTTAAGAATGTTTAAGTGGCGTCGTTAGGCTGCCAAATTTTTAAGGGATTCTTTCACCTTTCTCATTTTTCAAAGTTCTACTTTGATGTCAATTCTTTCAAGTTCCTTTTTATTATGTTGGGATATGATCTCTATATCTATCATACTTAACTTATATGTTCATATGATGAGATACCCTATTCAATCTTGTCAATTCATTTTTGTTGAAGTTTAAGTGACGCTATTAGGCTGCCGAATTTTCATAAGAGAAATCTTATTTTTATCTTCCTTTCATGTTCTTCCTTTCATATGGTATGTCTTTAAAATTTCATTAACATGTTCTTAAATCCTTTATATTCTGTTCCCCTACTTTTTTATGGATCAT
This sequence comes from Viscum album, assembly GCA_963277665.1. NCBI lineage: Eukaryota > Viridiplantae > Streptophyta > Magnoliopsida > Santalales > Viscaceae > Viscum > Viscum album. Next base: position 2,045,126,153 of record OY728136.1, read on the forward strand.
TTATGAGTGGGTGACCCATGTCCCCTCTCTTTTCAATGTTTTCTAAAACCCCGAAACATAACTGTTATGCTGCAGAATTTCCGTCTCAAAATGTCTCTCTCTTTTTCTAAAGTTCTTTTATTTTATTAAGTTAATACTCAAAGTTAACTCCTCTATAGGGGTATTCACATATATACCAAAATTTTCTATTTTAAATTCTGGTATTTACATATATGATACCCGCTTTCTCTTTCTGTGGGTTTAAAGCGACATAAAGATCATGTCTTTAAAGAAGTTTTTAAAATGTTATGATTATGAAATGAAACCCATTTCTTTTATGTTGTATGGGTTGTTTATGAAATGAATGATGATGATATATGTGCCTCACATGATAATAAATGAAAATTTAATGGTGCGCCCTGATAGCGCTCTAATGCATTGGGTAAAGACTTAATCTCTAGAGATGACCATTTAGACTGATACCTTGGTGAATAACCTTGGTAATTTTTAATGACACCTTGGGGATGGACCTTGGTGAAACGGAAATGATTGTCAATATTAAATTTTGTAGCCACATATTCAAGTTATGAAAAACTTTATTTTTATATTCCTTATGATTTATTTCTCATGCCTTAAAGTTCTTTTCATGACCTTATTGAAGTATCTCAAGTTCACATGTAAAATGTTTCTCTTGTTTCCCTTACTGGGCCTTCTGCTCACCCTTTCTTTTGATGTATGTCCCCAGGTTATGAGATGCAGTAATGAACCTAGGATGAACTTAAGGAGAATCATTAAAAGTGTTTAAGAATAATGTTTTATGTTGTTTTCATGTATTATGTTTCTGGTTTCCAAGACACTAAACATTAAAGATCCTCAGTTTTGTGTAATGTAATGAAAGTTTGTGTTATATAAGGCGGGATACCACATCAAAACATAGTTTTATTAGGATAACCTATTGTGCACCACAAATTGTATATGATGAGATGAAAATATTAACCAATACATTGGCAGACTATATACTTTTGATACCACCCATCACATTCATATCATGTACATGCATTTGTGCACCACATAGATCATTCAATAGAAGGATGTATTTCCTAACTTTTAATCGCATGATTAAGAAGTGTGACTTATAAACATGGAGTTCCCAAATCAATTAATTATATGTATATCTAGGTGAAAATACATGAATGGAAATGGAGATGGTTATGCACAACAAAAATGTTTGGCCTGGAAAATCACAAGATAATTTCAAGAGCATAATGGGGGTATATAAAGAATCATAGAAGGATTTAATGAGAGATAAAGGGGTATATAATCACTTGAAAATAAAAAATAAGTAATAAATATTTGTAAAAACAAATCCCAATATGAAAAATTGTAAATAAAAAGCACAATATGAATAAGGTTCTTGGATTAAGAGGAGAAGGAGAGGATCCCTTACCATGAGAGGGAGCCTTTAAAATCATGGGAGGAGCTTCTTAGGAGCTTGTGGGAACCATAGGAGTTATCTAGAGAGGGAAAGGAAGTGTAAATTCATGCTCCAAGTGTTTTTAGTGAAGATTAAATGGAGTTTTTCTAGGTTTTTATAGGAAAAGATAGGGTAATTTTTTATTAATTTCTAAACTTGTGTTTTAGATTATATATAATAAAATAATAAAAACTGAAATCCTTCTCATGGTTTTTTCCAGTGACGTTTTTCTAAATAGAAGTGGTTTTAAATATTTTTAGAACCAAAATCATTAAAATAATACCCTCTGAGATGTATAAGTGATTCATGATCATAATGAATTAATTTGAAAACCATAAAATATAATATAGGTTTTGGAGGATTCATTAAGGGTTTATAAAATTAATAAAATAATTTTAAAAACACATTTTTTAAAGGGGAACCATAATTTATGTCATAGATAGTCTTTATAGTATTTATTATATCAATTTTTAGAATTTATAATGTCATAATACATGTTGTATATTTATACCATATTTAATTTCTACCCACAAATTTGGCTATCTTGGAAAATTATGAAAAATTCACTATTGTCTAATTTCAATGTGATTATTTCAAAAATAATATTCGTTTTATCAAAATAATTTTATAAATATTAAAATTTAAACTTTTAAATAAAAAATTTCCATTTTTTAAGAAATATGGGTTTTTATGATGATAACATTTTATGACCCTTAAAAAAATTACATTTGACTTCATAAAATTATATTATCTCTACTACAAAACATGCTTTTAATAGCACTGAAAATGATCTTTCCCAATTCTTAAAAAATTTCAATATGAGTGATATTAAAATCCCACATATTTTATTGGTTCTAGGAAAATCCCTTCAAAACATACCCTTTATCTGTGCTTTTTCGAAGCACTGATAAATAGTACCTTTACTAGCGCTTTTTGGAAGCGCTTATAAAGGGAATATTTATCATCACTACATCAAGTGCTCATAAAAGTTTCCTTTATAATTTTTTGATAAAGAGAGATTGTATCATCTCTAGATTATGTGCTGATAAAGATACCTTTTATCAATGCTATATGAAGAAATGATAAAGTATATTTTATTGGTTACACAGCAGCAGCCATGTAGCAAACATGTAAAATCAAACCGAATAATAATACATAAAAAAGGAATAAAAATATACATTAAACCATATAGAAATAAAAAAACTCATTTCACGATCATTTCAATTCAAAAAATTTATACAAACTATTTACATTAATTTCATATTTATAATTAACCAAAATAAATTACAACCCATATACAAAATCAAAACTATCACCCTTTTCAATGATAAACCTCTCTATAAAATTTTTTCTCTAAAATAAAAAAAAAATTATTAACATTAAATAAAACATATAAAAATTATAATTTTAATGTTATATTATTCACATATGATAAATTATATTGTTAATTACTATATATATTAATAATATTATCAATTAATCATGTGTCAGATTAATGTGCAATCAATTCTTACACATCATAAATATATTATGGATCGTTTTCCTAAAGTTTGAAAACAATATGAGGTCATTTTCTTAGTTTTGTCAATGTGATGTGTGTTTTAAACAAAAATGGCACTTATATATTGAAAATGTTCACTTCTAGTAATTCAGACCACATCATTTTTTAGATTTATAAGGGGGAAATTCTTATACATCATAAATATATTATGAATCATTTCCCTACATTTTGAAAACAAGTCATGATCATTTTTTCATTTTTATCTATGTGAGTCATGTTTTAAACTAAAATAAAATTTATATTGAAAACATGCACTTTGAGTCATACTGACCAAATCATGTGTCGGATTGACGTATATTCAATTCATATACATCATAAATATATTATGGATCATTTTCATAAATTTTAAAAACAATGTGAGATTATTTTCTCAGTTTTGGCTATGTGATATGTGTTTTAAACTAAAATTACACTTCTATATTGAAAACACATACTTTGAGTCATACCGACCATGTCATGTTTCGAATTGACATGCAGTAAATTCCTAAACATCAAAAATATATTTGGGATTATTTTCCAAAAATTTAAAAAAAATATGATCTCATTTTCTTAGTTTTATCCATGTGATACGCATTTTAAACTAAAATTGAACTTATATATTAGAAACATGTACTTTGAGTCATAATGACCACATAGTGTATTAGATTGATTTGCAGTAAATTCCTAAATGTCATAAATATATTATAGATAATTTTTCTAAGGTTTAAAAACAATCTGATCTCTTTTCCTTAGTTTTGTCTATCTAATACATTTCTAAAACTAAAATGACACTTCTATATTGAAAACATGAACTTCAAGCCATACCATCTACATCATGTGTCGAATTCAAATGAAATAAATTCCTACATTTCATAAATATATTATAGATCATTTTTCTAAAATTTTAAAACAATTAGATATTTTTTTCTTAGTTTTTTCTTTGTGATACTCATTTTAAACAAAAAATGTAACTTTTGTATTGAAAACACGCACTTCTGGTTATAACAACCACAATGTGTGTCAGATTGTTGTGTAGTCAATTCCTACATGTATGAAATATATTATGGATCATTTTTATAAAATTTAAAAACAATGTGATCTATTTTTCTTTGATTTTTCTATGTGATAAACATTTAAAATTAAAATGACACTTTTTTATTTAAAACATGAATTTTGAGTCATACTGACCACATCATGTGTCATATTAGTGTGTGATTAATTATTACATTTAAAAAATATATTATGGATTTTTTTTTCTAAATTTTGAAAACAATCTAAGATCATTTTTATGTTTTAGGATATGTGATGCACTTTTTAAACTAAAATGATAGTTCTATATTGAAAACATGCACTTCAAATCTTATCAACCACATCAAGTCTTGAATTGATGTGCGGTCAATTCCTACAGGTGATAAATAAATTATGGATCATTTTACTATTTTTGAAAACAATATGAGCTCTTTTTTTACTATTTTATGTGGGTTTTAGACTAAAATTGCACTTTTATATTGAAAATGCATACTTCGAGTCATATCAACCATATCATGTTTCAGATTGATGTGCGGTCAATTCATGCACATGAAAAATGAATTGTGGATTTTTTTATTAATTTTTTTAAAAAATAAAAGCTTATTTTATTAGTTTTGTCTATTTTATGTTTACTTCAAACTAAAATGGAACTTTTGTATTTAAAATAGGCACTTCATGTCATATCAAACACATTATGTGTTAAATTGATGTGTGGTCAATAATTACATGTGAAAAATGAATTATGGATCATTTTTCTAAAATTTAAAAACAATATAATATTTTTTCCTTGATTTTGGCTATTTCACAAGAATTTTAAACTAAAATGGAACATTTCTATCAAAAATGAGAACTTCATGTCATATCAACCCCATCGTGTCTCATGTTGATGTGTGGCCAATTTATACATATGAAAAATGTATTATGAATCTTTTTACTAAAGTTTGAAAAACAATCTAAGATCGTTTTATTTGTTTTTACTATTTTATGTGTGTTTTAAACTAAAATGACACTTTTGTATTTAAAACACATACTTGGAGTCATACCGACTACATCGAGTGTCGGATTGACATGCAGTAAATTCTTACATATGAAAAATTAATTATGGATAATCTTTTTAAATTTTTAAAGTAATCTAAGATTGTTTTCATTATTTTGGATATGTGATGCATGTTTTAAACTAAAATGAAATTTTTATATTGAAAACACATATGTTGAGTAATACTGAATACATCATGTGTTGGATTGAAATGTAGTCAATTACTACATCTGAAAATTTAATTATGAACCATTTTCCTAAATTTTTAGAACATTACAAGCTTATTTTCTTTTTGATGTATATGTGACACATATTTTAAACTAAAATAAGTACTTTTATATTGAAAACATGTACATTGGGTCATACCGACTACATCGTATGTATAATTGGAGTGCATTCACTTCTTGCATATAAAAAATACATTATGGATCCTTTTCCTAAAGTTTGAAAACAATCTAAGCTAATTTTCTCATTTTTGGATATTTGACACACATTTTAAACTAAAATGGAATATTTCAATTGAAAACACACAATTTGGGTCAAATCGACCACATAATGTCTTAGATTTAAGTATAGTTAATTACTACACATGAAAAAGGAATTTTGGATCATATTTCTAATGTTTCAAAACAATTAGATATAAATTTCTCATTTTTGACTATTTGATGTCTCTTTTAAAATAAAATTATAGTTTTGTATTGAAAACATGTACTTTGAGTCATAATGACCAAATTAGCTGTCATATTGACGTGTGGTCCATTATTATACATATAAAATGGATTATGGATATTTTTTCTAAAGTTTGAAATCAATATGATCTCATTTTCTTAGTTTTGTCTATGTGACATATGTTTTAAACTAAAATGACACTTTTATATTTAAAACATGTACTTCATGTCATACTAATCACATCTTGTATCATATTGGTGTGTGGTTAATCCCTATATGTGAAAAATGAATTATAGATCATTTTCCTACAGTTTTAAAGAAATATGAGATCATTTTCTCAGTTTTGGATTTGTGATGTGCATTTTAAACTAAAAGGACATATTTATATTAAAAGCATGTACTTTGGGTCATACCAACGACATCGTGTGTCAGATTAGTGTGTGGTAAATTCCTATATGTGAAAAATAGATTATGAATCATTTTATTAATGTTTTAAAAACAAATCTAATCTTGTTTTATCAATTTTTTTATGTGATGCATGTTTTAAACTAAAATGACACTTCTATATTGAAAACATGAACTTCAGGTCAAATAGACCACATCGTGTATCTTATTGGAATTTGATCAATTAATACATATGAAAAATGAATTATAGATAATTTCTTACAAATTTAGAAACAATTTGATATCTTGTTCTCATTTTTTTCTATTTGACATGCTTTCTAAACTAAAATGGAACTTTTTTATTAAAAAATATACTTCATGTCATATCGACCACATTGTGTCTTAGATTGATGTGAGGTTAATTCCCACAAATGAAAAATGAATTATGTATCATTTTCCTATATTTTAAAAATAATCTAAGCTCATATTCTTGTTTTGACTATTTAATGTGATTTTTAAACTAAAATAACACTTTTATATTGAAAACATGTAATTTGAATCATAATTGCCACATAAGGTGTTCGATTGATATGTGTTCAATTCCTACACATGAAAAATTAATTGTGGATCATTTTCCAAAAGTTTGAGAACAATCTGATCTTATTTTCTCAGTTTTGGCTATTTAGTGTGCATTTTAAACTAAAATGACACATTTATATTGAAAAAACATAATTTAGGTCATGATGACGTCATTATGTCTCATATTTTCATGTGGTCAATTTATACACATAAAAAATGAATTATGGATCGTTTTTATGAATTTTTAAAACAATATAATATCATTTTCTCAGATTTGGATATATAACACGTGTTTTAAACTAAAATGACAATTTTATATTTAAAACACATACTTTGGGCCATAATGATCACATCATGTTTCAGATTGGTGTGTGGTAAATTCCGACACATGAAAAAATGAATTATGAAACATTTTCTAAAAGTTTGAAAACAATTTGAGCTTGTTTTCTTAGTTAGATCATGTGACATGTGTTTTGAACTAATGTGTAAATTTATAAAAATAAGTATCTTATAAAAATATAAAAAAAATTAACTAAAATATTAGAAAAATTAATTAGAAAATTAATTTTATAATTAATAGGAATTCACCGCTTCATGGTGTCTTTATAAATTCTGATAACATGTATTCTTCCCATTTTTTTTTAAACAAATTGATTTTCTCCATTATACTTCTCCTTAAGAAATAGATCAAAAATAATATATAATAATTATGATACTAATTTTTCACACCCCAATTACATTTCTCAGGTAATATCACATTCTAGATCACAAACATAGTAGGTAATCACCTAAATTTTATGTCAAGAAACATTTTGACACCATGTATTCTACCCACTCATCTTTCAACAAATTTACTTCTTCTCTTGAGTATGTAAATTTTCAGAAATATTGGTAGTACTGATAAAATTTAGAAAAATAAAAAATTAATAAATATTGTAAATGAAATTATAATTACCTTCAAAAATTACATTTTTAAGGATGTTGGAATTTGGATCGTTTATGATATCCTTTATAAATTTTCATACATAATATCCACAATCATTGATGTTATCTTACTACAGACACTATAGAAACAATGACCAAAATAAGTAAATTATTTTGTAATATTTTTTTTAAATTTAAAGATTTCTATATATACTTTAATCTTATTCCACTTAAAGTAATCCATAGTCTTCAAAAATTTATTCACTAACTTTATACCATGATTTATACAATATTTTATAATTGCACTATCCTTACTAAATTCTTGTTAAAACACATACTGAAATATATAATTCAAATTTTATCTATAAAATGTTGATTCCGATGTATTAAAAATTCACAATTAAAAATATGTGTGGTTGGTTTGATGGATATTCATGCATTGGATCCAAAAAATAAATATTTGGGGTATCTTGATTGATTGTAATCTGTATCTAGTACTTACTAAAAAACAAAAAAAAATAAAAATATATGTTAAATGATTAGGTTTTAGAGTTTTACCATATCATTGTTATTATCAAAAAGAGTATATCTTATATTATTTTCTTCTCAAATTACTCATTTATATCATCTCTTTTTTTATCAATTTATTTCAAAACCAATTTAGTTTCATCTATATAAATGATATAGGGATTAATGAATCTAAACCATGATTTTTAGGGTTTTACATTTATACATTAGTAATATAAACTCCTATAGAAAATATGAGTAGTTTTTGAATTTAATGAACATATTAAATCATTTTTTGGATAGGAATATTATGAAAATGTACCTCATGTATGTATTCACAACTGAGGCTCCCATTAATTCAAACTTTAGAATCTCATTCACACTCTCAAACCCAACCTCATCTATAATGATAGTTCCTAATATTTCTTCTTCATATGGAATGTAGAAAACATCTACATATTTTAATGTGGTTACTTCATGAAGTTATAATGATAATATATGTTACTGTGGAACTAGCAGAGAAACATTACTCTCGAAATGTCCTTTTTTGGTCTATTCACCAGATTTTCTTGATATGACCTTCGGTTTTCACTTTTTTTTATTTTTTTGTAATATCATACCTCACTTAAAAAAACTTTCATAAACTGTTATAGATTTTTCATTGGAAAAAACATATAATGAAATACCTCATGTGTTCTTATAAGATTAGATAGTCATACTATGAAAGTTCCAATAGCACCATTGATCGTTCTAATGTTCAAATCATCAAGTGGAATAAGAAACTCAGCACTCGGCTCTTAATCTTCCTAAATCCCCACTCTCATGTGATTTTTTTGGAGTTCTTTGTTTTTTAGCTTTACTTCTAAGAAATTATACACTACACCCCTCGCAACAAGGCAGTGCATGTGTGTTGACATATAGGAATCACATACAACTTTACCATGTAAATTTTACTAATAAAAATTTATTGGAATTTGTTTGATTCACATTTAGAATAATGAGTAATGAAAAATTTATTACCTTAGGAAAGGTATGTAGTTGAGGGGAATGAATAGCCTTAAATATAGTGGGGTCATTTGGTTGTTCATGTGCAGATATTTGTTCCACTTCTAGTTCTCTTTGATCTTTTTGCAGATGTTGGTCTGCCAAACCAGACCTGACAATAATATCTTGAAAAGAATCTATTTTTGAATTTAATCCTTTCAGCATCTTATATTTGGATTCTTGTGGTTTTTTCTTCTTGAAATATTTTCAAGGAGACACTCCAAAACCTACACCTCTAACACAACCATATTTTTTCATCTACTTCAAAGCTACTAAAAGTTATTTTTCTCCTGGTATGATCACTATCGATTTTTATGTCTAAACCACATAAAAATATGAACATAAATAGATATTTTTATTCAATAATGTTATAAATCGTAACGAATTACTATTATGGAATACTTACCCAGGTTTCCCATAATACTTTTTGTGTTTTCATCAACTAGTTTACCCTCCTTATTTACATGGCCCTCCTTCCATAAAACATGATGTGGTATAGAAGTGGATTAAAATTTTGATTCATCAATATTTATATAAAAAAGTAACATATATTGTTTCATATCACATAAAAATTTTATTATTTATTTAAAATACATACCATTTTCTTCTCTAGTGAAGCATGCCCCAGGCTTGCCTTGCAATAGGGGTACATTGTTTTTGATGCACGTTGTTTATTTTAACACTCCTTTTTTGTTTCATAAATTAAAAATTTTGAATCAAATTAGATAAAATAAATAATTAAAATAATATATTATCAACTACAATGCACCTGAAATGATTTCTCATCAAGATAACTAATGAAAGAATTCCATGTTTTCTGCTTTATAATGTGTGAATAAGTAGCTGGTGGGTGGGATTTACTTTCCCATCAGCATCCCTAAGATAAAACTTAGAAAGAATAGTATTTAAGCCTCTATGGGGTTTTATAGTGGCCATTAAGAAAAATTTTATCTGTAAATCACATAAAATAAATGAACTATTCAAGGAATAATAAAAATTAAATCAACACTTCATTGTATAATATTTCAGTAAAATAGAGAAATTATATCGTAACATTACATTTATATCTTACCAAGGGGATTTTTTCATTATAGTTTGGACATGGAACTGTGAATCTATATCAATCATCATATTCATCCTCATTATGATCCCAACATAACTAATGAACATTGAATTTTTGTGTAATATAGGTTCACTGCATTGATTCTTTCCAACCACAAATTATATGCCCTTATTTATTTACTTGATAATTTTCTCAACATTGTAATGTTGCATTGTTTTTGTTTTTTTCATCAAAATGGTTTTCATACCCTAATAATTTTGCAATTTGAGCATCATCCACTTGTTTTTTCCTGAGATTGGTAACATCATCATGTGAAAAAAGTTATTATTTGTATTATTCAAAAATTTAATTTTGATTATGTAAATACAATAGAGAGCATATAATATTTTGAGGATAATCATAGTATATTAAAAAATATTTTAACTATCTCATTAAACTCTCTTTATTTTCTTTAAAGGTTGAAAAGATTTGGATCCTTTATCAAGAATCCAAATCTCATATTTTTGGTCCCCTCTAATGTACAAAACATTATCTACATTGGGACCAATATGAAATGATTGTGATATACCAATTAAAGGTTCATAATTGATTTAATTTTCATTAGACTCTACAGTTTTTTAGTTGCTAGTAGAACAATTGACCAATTATTATTTTCTGATTCTCATAAAAAAACACTTCCACTACTTTTGATGCCATTATGAATGGATCTTTCTTTTCCCCTTCCACATTGAAATTCACCTTCATGAAGCCCATTTTATAAACTTTCACTGCAGTCCTGTTTTAGATCCATTTAAAATGGAAAATCAGCACATGAAATGTTTTATAATCCAACTCATATATTTGTTTTATGATGTTGATATATGACATATTATTATAAATTTGATTTCTATCCTTGGAACCAGATATGTGCATAGCTTCTACCACAATTGTAACTCCACTATTTTTCATTGTACTATGGTCGTCATGTTATTTTATACAAAAAATATAACCATTAATTACAAAACCAGTGTAAGATATAAAATTTTTATTTAGTCCCCTAGTTATCCATCGAAGTTGTTCAGAAATCAAATTTTTATTTTCAGATAACTCTTTATAAATATGATCTTAGAACCATCTTATAAATAGTTGAATATATGTATCTTATTTCTACCCTTCAACCCTTGATGGATTCAAATGTCTAATAATTTCTTTGTGGGCTTCAATGTATGGATCAACATCTCACTATTATGTAAAATGTAAAGGTGATCTTGCTCCCTCCCCATGATGGTAACTAAAACAACATCTCTTGTAGCAATCCCTTTTTCTATAAGCTTTTAAATGTGATGAGACTTTGGGAGACTGATTTTATCAGTATCTAATAGATAATCACTATAGAATTTAGTATCTTCTTCAATAATATATCTTTCTATAATACAACCTCCTGACTGGCTTTGATTCATGACATACCCTTTCAAAAAATTCATATATATATCATTCAATAGAGCACATCCATATATAATAGAAATGACCATATAGTTTAACCTCTCTAACTAAGTGAACCTTTAGGTGGACCAATATATCAAATAATGATGGTGGGAAGAACATATCTAATTCACATAAAATGACTACAATCTCCTTATTCATCATTAGAAAATTTAATGGTTCTACAACTTTACTATATATGTATTTGAAAAATATTCATAGTATGGTTAATTTATGTCTTACATTTTGAGGAAAAATTAAATGTAAATATACAGGCATCAAATATTACATAAAAACATGAAATTCATGTGATTTTATTCCCTATAACATTAAATTAGTCATTGGAATGGAATTATTGGTATTTTATGAATAACTGTTTGGAACTTTTACACCATTAATGAAAATAAAAAATTTAAATTTTCTTTATCTAGATAGAGTGTAAGCTACTAGAGGAATAAAATTATGACTTTTAACCTTCACGGGTTTGAACTTGTCCCTTATCCCCAGGTCAATCATGTCTAATCCAGCCTTGATTACATCTTCTGTTTTCCTAGGAAGATTTAGTAATGTTCCAATAACACTATAAAATAATCTTTTTTCTATATGAATGAAATCAATAAAAAATTTGACATACAAACAATTCTAGTAAGGTAATTCAAAGAAAATTTATCTCTTCCTATAACTTGGTTTCATAAGATTTTTTGAAAGTGGTTTGTCAAAAACAGTGTCAATATATTTTACTTTATCAAATATTTTATCACCTATTAGTGAAGATAGTATTGTACCTTGTTCGGTATTCCCATTAAACATTGTCATTTAGAATTGATATTTATATCTCTGAGGTAAAACTTTATGACTTCCAAAAACCACATTCATTTATAAATGTTTCAACCCAACTAATTTTTTTCATTCTTTACAAATGGGACACCCCAACATTCCTTTAATGATATAGCCTAAAAAATTTCTATATGAATTAAAGTCATTTATCATCCCATATAACATGTCCCTCAATGTGAATTCTTTAATTAAATGAGCATCATAAATTATAAAACCTTTATCTCACATCAATTTAATATCTTCAATCAATGGATCCAAATAGACATCAATATCATTACCGAGATGTTTTGTTCCATATATAAGAAGAGACATTATAATGTATTTATGATTCATGAAAAACCATGGTAGAAAGTTATAATTTATCTATATAACCAACCATATATTGTTAATATTAATCTATACACCAAAAGGATTTATTCCGAACATAGATAATTTAATACATAATTTTCATGGCTTATTTTCTAAATTCAAGATAATCATAATCAGTTTTCTTTCACTAAGAAGAGTATATTGGATAACAAAGTTTTCCATATTTAATTCTTGTATATTTGTGTCATGTCAATTGTCTCAAAGTTTTCTAAAATCTATATATTCCTCTAAACCATGAAATGATAGTAAAGTACCATTCAACTTTTGAAAGAATTGATTTATCTTTATTTTATTTATTCGCGCCACACTTAGGGTATCTTATGAGTGATTGATGGTCCTTTTGAAACAGTATGAAAACATTTGGAAAAGTATGTGTTTTTTATATATCATGACCATTTAATTTAGAATTATTTTGTAATCATTTTTTTAACAAGGAATTTTATTTTCTTCAGCTAGAATATCATTTAGGAATCCAAGTACTTCTGCAAAGCGGGTGTGGCTCTATCCACTTCCAACTTTCAAATGAATTCAATACAACTAAAAATGTTGAGTATTTAGTACATTAAGTATACAATGGTCTCTTAGAAAGACTATTTAACTGCTCAAACAACTTGTAAAAACATAAAGGTCATATTTAATTTTCATTTTCATCTCTTTCATATTATCATCATCATCATTTACAATGGTATTCATATCAAATGATCTATAAACCATAGTGTCATCCAAATTGGTGTTCATGTTTAGTTTTTTCTTATGTTAAGTCCAAAATTTATAGCTCTGATCTATTATGTGACAAATAAAGTGTTCTTCCAACTCTTCCGGATGAATTTTTCTTCAATAACAATAATGGAAACACAGATAAAGAATTGTATAAGGGTCGTATTCATTCACTATTATAAACTTGATGAACTCTTTAACTCCATCTCCATACTATTTTTTCATATGATTAGCGTGATTCCATTTTTGATTCATATTCATTCTATTAGGTTCATAAAATATCCATTTTTGTAAAAAAAAATAAACATACATAATATATTCATAATCAAAGGATAAATTTATAGATAATTCTAATAAGGGGAACCAACATTTTAATGTTATCGATTATAATTCCTAACATGTTATGATTTTATACAAGTGTGACATGAAAAGAAACAATCTGAGGTAAACATGTGGTTTTTGGTCCAGTTTCTCGATTTGATGTTATGTGGGGAAGAAGGTGGTAATACTTTGTGTAAAAATATTTTTCCTCAAAATATGAAATTTAATGTAATTATTGTATTTTGACACAGGTTCAAGAAGATTAGAATTTCATGAAATGAATGAATGAAACTATTATTTATAGAAGAAGTATTTTATTCCATGTTACTCTCATAATATATAGATTATTCTAGACCATTTATTATAGGAATACCAAAAAAATATTTTTATTATAAACCACTGATGAAACCCTATCTCAAAAATAGTAGGTTTTTCAATCTTAGGTATATTTCACATAACCTAAAATATCCAAAGCCTCTATTCAATTTCCTTAAAAATAATAAAAATATGATACTATAATGGTAACTAAAAATAAAATACACAATGTAAATACATGTTTTAAAAAGATATTATAGTTTTAATCCATGGGAGTAGGAGGAATACATTGATGAAAATGGGAAAAATTGTTTTCTTTAATCCATGGGTGCTGGAGGGATACATAAAACATGGAATTTATTACCATCTTTTCACTAAAAAAACTTTCTACTTATCATTTGAAGTCACCGCCTTACATGATAAGTGGTAAAAAATTAGTGCACATCTAATATTTCCATGCAATCCATGTGATAAATAAACATTAATGAGTGAAAATGAACATAGAGGTGAGGGAGAGGGTGAACCACCAATATCCCAAGACAAGATAGATTGGGAGGAACGTGATAATATAATGGATACATAGAACTTGGAGATTATTTCCAGCTGTGCACTGAAAAAACTTTGTCTATTATCATTTCTAGTCACTATATTACATGATAGTAGGTACGATTTTGTGGTACACACCTAAGAGCTCCATGAAATCAGAGTGAGAAATAATGATGAATGTGTGAAAATAAAAATTAAGAAGGGGGTATAAGGTAAACAAACAATGTATTTATTCAAGATATATTGGGTAGATAATTAGCATGGTAGATTGATTACAAATTAAACTGCTTGCACGTGCACTGTTCAAACCATTTGGGAAAATTAAAAACAAAAAAAGATGTTAAAGGGGGGAAATGGATCATAAGTAATCACATGCCTTGATTTTAATATACCATTATAATTTTAAAATAAAAAAAACTAGATAAAAAATAAAATAATAAAAAATTTATGAAACTCATTTATTTCCAATAAAACCTTTGAAACCAAAGAAATAGAGAAATGTTTAGCTAAAAAAGCCTTAAAACCTTTTTATTCTGAATAAAACTTTTGAAACAAGAAATCCAGCAATAAATTTAATTTATAAACACTTCACAACTCATAAAAATATCCCATTAGATAAATTTTATGTATTTATGAGAATAATAATCAATTTAATATATGAAAATGAGACTTTATTCAATAATAATTACTTTGCCTCATTTTAAAATGTCAATTTATAATATAACTCAAGAAACAAAAAAAAAATTAACTCTTTATTAAAATCATTTCATTTCGTAATATGAATCATTTAATAAATAATTTAAGTATCCTTTATACTAAAAAATAATAGCTTTTGAAATCACTATACATTGAAATCCTAAAATTTCTATATATATGAAAACTATAAATATAAATTCATCAAACACTTATAAACATTTAAAATAAAAAACATGAGAATTGATTAGTGTTTCTTTAATCCCTTTGAATATATAATATTCTAAAAAAATCAACTACAAGAGAGTTATGTTTTCAATACATTAATTAAAAAATAACATGAAATGATAACATTATATATTTTCTCCTTTACCCATAAAATAATATGATTTATACTTCTAAAACTCAATTTGTAAATTAGAATATCTTTAAAACTAGATCCCCCAACAAGATAGTTTTATAAATTTAGAATAATACTTTTTAAAACATTTTTCTCTTATATAAAATAAATTTTTTTAAATAAAAATATTATATAAATAAAATTTTTATTTTGAAATGAGACTCCAATAAATCCTTAATGAAATGAATATTAATTTTGAATTTATTTGAATATTTCTAAAACAACTAAATGCAATGATCATTACATATTATCATCATTCAGTATGAAAATTTTATTAAAGGCCTAATTTTTATTTATAAAAACTATATATGTTCTAAAAAACTCATATTTTTGGTAACTTCTATTTCTTTATCATAGTCTTTAAATTAATATAATGATTGTACATATTTTTTTGGTTTCTATTAATATCCTTTGGAATCATATTTGACAATTTTAAAAGTTCTGAGGAGCATTGAAGAGTGATAGGATAAATATTTCATGGGATAGTAAGTGGGGAGTGAGGCGGAGAGCAGGACGAGGTAAGAATAAACTAGTGAGTTTTTTTATCTAATAATAGGAATATTGGGTTCCTGGATTTCCCAATTCTAGATACTAAAGTTGCAAGGGAATGTAATGGAAGCATAATCTGCAGTTGTGCTAATGGTGGTGTCATGGATACTTCTAACAATGTTTCTAAAGTAGGGTATTCCATGTTTTTTCCCAAAAAACACACCTTGTAATAAGAAAAATGAGATTCTTACTCAAAAAAATAATCAGTGAGGATAATATTATTAATCGGACTCTAAGAAGTGGATTGTATTTTTATGGAAATATGATTGTTTCATATCTCATTAAAGGCATTCAATTTATTATTTCTAGAGATCATTCCATAATATAAGATTGAAATTAATGTACATATCACATTATTATAAAAAAATGTATTAATTTAAATGAAAATAATTTTAAGAACTAATAAATTCCATGTATAACTTTTTAACATATCAAGATACTTAATTAGGTCAAACCTATAAATTCCATTCATGTTGTTACTTAACAATATCATAAAAAGTAATAGACCCAACACCTATTTAATTTAATTCATTAAAACAAAATAAGGAATTATAACATATACTTGTATTAATGGTGTCTGGTAGTATGTGGTGGGGAAGACTTTGAATGTGAGGAAAGGGGAGGGAGAATGAGGCATCAGTAGACAAATAATAGGTACATCTAGGTGGTGAATCTTGATTTTTGGAGGTGCATCTCAGAAATAAATGTGAATTTTAATGAATTGTGGGTTGTGGGTTTCAATTTGCAAGGCATGGTGAGAAATGGGTGTGGTGAATCAAAACAAAATAGCAGTAGATCTCATGAATGGTGAATTATTTAAAAAAATAAATGGTTGTGGGTTTGGATTTGTAAGGTGGGATGAGGTGAGAAATAAGGTGTTATGGTGACCGAAGTAGTGGCGTCGACCAAGAATGCAATGAGAGAGGAAAGGAAAAAATAGCATACCAAAGATTTGAGGCATGATTCATCCAAGATAAGGTTGAGGAGGAGTGGTTGTGGCATTGACCTTCCATGAGATCTTGAACAGCACAACTAAAAACAATGTGGATAGCATAGTTTTAAAAATATCAAGGATTTTATTATTAGTGCTTCCAAAAAAACACTGATAAAGAGGGGTTTTATCAACACTAAAATAATAAGAGTTGATAAAAATCCTCTTTATCAGTTCTTCTTTAGCAATAATAAATATAGATCTTTATCAGGGCTAAAGAAACACTAATAAAAGACATATTTATCAGTGCTAAAAGATTAAAACTGATAAAGACGGATTTTATAACCACTTATTTATCGCTTTTAAAGATTTATAATTATAATTATAAATAAATATATTTGAAAACATATTTATAAATTTTGGTATGTAATTATATATATATATATATCATTATATATATTCATATAATTATATCTATATTTAATAAATATATATAAATATAAATATAAATATAAATATAAATATAAATATATTAAATATACTCATTATTTAAATATATTTATTATAATTTTTTATTATTTAAATATTTCATTATTTATTTATGATATTTTAATGGTGATAACCATCCCCATAAAGATGGACAAAGAAACAAAACTTTCTAGATTTTTCCATTGCACTATATTTTTAGTTTAGTTAGACTTATCTTCTACCCTAGTTGATAGAGTTATCCTCTCTACTAATTCAGATGGCATGGATTTAAAAATTGAATATGAAAGGGTGCCTCGGTTCTTCTTGGTTTAAAGGATTATTGTCCATGATTCTTTGAACTACATAAGTTATCTTGTTTTTGCTTCCTTTTTAGTTTATAGTAATGAACAAAATTTATTTTTCAAGAAGTATCAACATTTGAAATTCTTAATTCAAGTTCAAACTGTAAATCATGGCTAGAAGCAGAGACAAGGTGAAGGCATACCTCATATAAACACAGAAGGGAATGGGTTCAGTAGTGATCATGGTCAATCTTCTATAATGGATCATCCTAGGTTTGGCCCAATTAGATCTACAAATACGGCCAAGATTGATTTGTATCTTCATCATGGTAAGAATTTTAGAGTTTATGCTCTAGTAGAGGATACCTATTTTATAAATCAAGGTGATGATGATTTGGATACCTATGTCTCTTAGTATTGGTATACCTCTGTAGGTGTGAAACAAAATCTTATATTGGGTAGCGGTCTTCCACGTCATGGGTGGATATAGTGGAAGAAAGGATGGTTGGCTCAACTCATGAATCTTTGGCATAAGAACTTGTTGATCAATAGTTTTCCCATGAGAGGATTATTGCCTCAAAATTTAGAAAATGTAATAAAAGTGTATGAACATGACAATAATTATTCTAAATCTATATTTATTATTTAAAACCTAGTTTTATCTGAAAATTCAATGGTGACCCACATGGATGCATCTAAGGGGATATGTTTGATGAGTTCTAAAGTTAATTTCCCCTTGTCATTGGCATATTCCTCTCCTACTAACCAGGAATTTGGCACCAAATTGGGTCACCCTAATGGAAAAGATGTAGTTGCTGCTTTCAGCAACAGTGTAGAGGCTCACATAACTAATGGCCTATAAGGAAAGAAAGCATCCTCAGGCAAGGAAAAATAAGTGGATAATGATGGTTACCAATTGGTTCATTTCAGGAATCCCAGATTATCTTCTTCGGATCCTAGAAAGGATTCTTTTTCTAATATTTCAAGTAACATGGCCTTGGACCTAGTTATAATCCCCTTTTGATGGAGTCTCCAGCCAACAACCTAACTTGTAGGCTAGTTGACTCCATCCTTTCAGAAGGTTTAGTTAAGCCAGTAATAAAAAATATGAAGGGAATGTGAAGTCCAAGAATGTTTCAGATGTCAACTTATAACCTCTTTAAAGTGTTGAACATGATAAATGAATGTAAAACCCAATCTCGGGATTAAGAGTTCTAAGTGGTCTCTCTAAATATACAGTTCTAGACCCCAGAGCATATGAAAGGGGATGATTAAGTGCTGGATGGTGAAGTACAGATATATGTGGCTCAGACTCCCACAGATAAAGTTAATGAAGAATCCTTATTTGATGACACCGCTAAGTGGGTGGAGATTCAATTTGATGTTTTTTGATCGGACTCGGAGGATAGTGATGCTGAAAGCCTCTTAAAATAAGTAAAAATTTGGAGGAAAGGCCTTTATCTAGGAGCACGTAAACACGAGTGTGGTTGTGGTCGAACAGATTGGAATGCTATGCATGATGAGGAATGAAGGATTTGTGCAAAGATTAAAGAAAAATTAGGTCTTTTACTATTTTACTAATGAGAGAAGTACTTCCATATCTAACCCAATCCTTCACCTTATCTATTTTATGGTTTTTAATAAAGGAGTTGTGATCCTACCTTTGAAAAAAAAACTTTTTAAAAAAATTATATTTCTTTATTTATAATTATAAATATATAATTTTATAAAGATAGAAATTATACATTTATAAATATGTTTATAAATAAATGTATTTATATCATTATATATATTTAATGAATAAACATAAATATATTACAGTAAATATTTTCATTATAATTTTATAATTATAAATATATTTATATCATTATATATATTTATATAATTATATATACATATAATAATCATATATAAATATAAAAATAAATATAGTAAATATATTCATCATTTATATATATTTATTATAATTTTATAATTATTTAAATGTTTAATTATTTATTTATAATTATATAAATACTTTTTGAAAAAATATAGTTATTTATAATTAAAAATATATAATTTTATAAATATAGTAAATATAAATTTATATATATATATATTTATTTATAAATATTTATTTAAAATACACTTTTAACATTATTATTGAATATATAATCTTAAATTATTTAATGTTAAAAATAAGTGAAATTGAATAATTAAAAATGAGATAAATTTAAAAATATTGAAAAATTAAATAAGTTTTTTTAATTATAAACATTATTAAAAAAATAAAATAGGGATATATATATATTGAAATTAAGATGAATATATATTGATAATATTAAAACCTAGTAAATAAATATGTATAAATAAATATTAGAAAATGATTAAATTAAAAAAATTATTAAAAATGAATAAATAATACAAACTATAATAATATTAAAAATAAATAAGTAAAATTTACTGATTAAAAAAATAATATATTAAACATATTATGTTACTAAATGAAATTATAAAATTAATATATTAGGTTTATGTGTTTTTATATTTTTTTAAAAGGTTGGGGTCGAAGCCTCATTTATTATTAAAGCAAAGAAAATACCTATTTAACTGTGTAGAGGGAGACCCATTACATAGCTCGAAGGTCCAGTGGGAATTTAGCCCATTACAAGGCTCGTAGGCCCAAATTTTGGGCCCAAGACCCATTCTATGAATAGTACTGCTACAGTACCCGCCTGCTACAGTACCACACAGTACCTGTTGTCGCTATAGTGACATATCGCTGCTATAGTGACCTGCCGCCACTACAGTGATCGTTGTTGCTACAGTGTCGCCACTACTATAGTACCGTCGCTGCTACAGTATGCTACAGTGTTACTACAGTATCTGCGCCTAATGGGTTTTGAACCCCCATTTTTTATGTAGGATTATAGGGTGCTTACCACTGTTTAAGTGTGTGAAATTAATGTGTGTATATATATACACAAGTGTGATATATGTTAAATTGAATAATGAAATTATATAATATGTAGAATTTATTAATGAAATAAATAATAATAATAATGAATAAATTTAAAAAAAGAATCATTATTATTAATTATATAGATAATTTAAAAATTTAAAAATGATGATTCATATATGTTAATGAATACATATTAATAATATAAAATACAACCATAATAAAAGCATTAAATGTTAATGAATAAACATGTGAAAATAAATATTGAAAATGGATAAAATTACAAACATATAGTACAATTAAAGTTTTAAAAGGAATAAATTACAAAAATAATAAAAATCAATTAATATTGTTAATGAATAAATAATATATAAAAAAATTTTGAAAAAAAATATTAAAGATTAAAAAAATAGTATTTATTGAATAAAAATATAAAAATGATATAATTTACCAATTAGAAACATAATATATATTAAATATATTATGTTAATAAATATAATTCTGAAAAGAATATTAAAAAATGAATAAATTACTGAAATATTACGTGTGTGTGCGTTGTATATAAAAATAAATTAATTACATATAAATGTCTTTGAAATCAATGTAATATGCGTCTGATATATGTTAAATTGAAAAAACAAACAACATTCAATTAAATGTATATTACTCGATATAATTAGTCAATATTTTTAATTAACATTTTTTTAATTATAAACCATTTTTCATAAAACATAAAACTTATTTGATGTAAGCATAAATATTATTATTATATAAATAATATTTTATAAAATATTATATATATTGATATATATATTGATATATATATTGATATATATATTGATATATATATATATTAAAAATAATAATTTTATTAATGAATAATTATGTATAAAATCCATTAAAATGAATAAGACATTAATATGTTTTTAATTATTACATTTTATTCATTTAATATATTTATAATTAAAATATATTATTTAATATATTTATAATTAATATATATTATTTATTATTATTTATAATTAATATATATATATATATATACTAAATTTATTCATTTTTATTAATAATTGTTTCACTAATAATTTTTTTAATACTTTTAAAATTTATTCAATTTTTAGTTTTTTGTTTAATTATTACAATTTATTCATTTTATATATCTATATTTAATATATTATATTTATTAATATTTATAATTTATATATATATACTAAATTTATTCATTTTTATTTGTAACGTCCCCGCCTAGGTATCACATGCAGGTGCCCAGAGCCAGTCTGCCACATGACCTCAATCATGCCTCCACATATATCAGAGGCTACTAATTAGAAGTTAGGGTCTAATATCAATCATGGAGAGACTATACTCTCTTTTTTAAAAGTAATACAACAACAGAAAATAAGAAACAATAATTGAATAACATATAACCATAAATAACATAGTACCAGTATCATAGGATAACCCAAAACTAGAAATACAATACCAAAATTAATCATTAGATATATCCGGCTAAAGTACATGCCAAGTTTCAAAAAGGAAGATCAAAAGTAAAGACATTGAAAACTCCCAAGAGGGTCCCGAACCACATCTAGTCCCACATCCATGCTCCATCCCCAAATCATCCATCTAATACAAGGAATTTTCCCTTATATTTTCCAACAAACAAAAAATCTATTTGGGTACCGATCAGGCATCTTAAGTATAGACCACCACCAACAACATCTAAAACAATATCTAGTCAATAAAAGTGTATGTAGTTTTATAAATAAATAATTATAATTCATAGGTAAATAGTTATCACATTATCATTTATTCTTTATTTAACCACACAAACCCCCGAGTTCCTGAGGACACCCAAATCTCAATATCTGCTTCAGCCCGTACCGGAGTCTAAACCATTTCACATTATCAATTCAAAATTCATTTAACAAATGGTCTTTCATTATCCATTTTATTTCAATTCATGACATTTATAATTGGAACAATAGTCCAATACCATTGTTTTTTGCGTAGATCGTCATGTCTATTACCCCATGAGAATTTTCAACATCATTCCATATCTCACACATCATGGGTATTTAGAGCATTAGTTCATGTTCCACACATCATGGGTATTTGGAGCCTCATTCCCTATCCCATAAAATTTTTAGGCATACCATGGGTCTAGAACCCCATTTCTATGACCTCGTGGGTATTTCGGGTGTCAGTCTATGTCTCACAACCCGTTTTCTCAATCAATCACATATATAAACTATATCACATGTATCACATTTATCACATTTATCACATTTATCACATATATCACAAGTATCACAACATCTCATTAATTAATTCAGCAATTAATTAATCATATAAACTCTATTAATTAATTCGATAATTAATTAATCATGACTATCCCTTCAATTAATTCATCAATTAATAGATCAAATCAATTCCATTAATTAATTCAATAATTAATTAAATACATAAACAACATTAATAATTCAGAAATTAGTTTATCACATCAATCTCATTGATTAATTCACCAATTAATTAATCTACACAAATCCATTAATTAATTTACCAATTAATTAATCCCATTACTTCCATTAATTAATTAAACAATTAATTAATTGAATCCACGATCACAAATAATTCCATAATTAATAAATTAATTAATTATTCCTATTCAAAAATCTTAATATTTCAATAATTAATTCAATAGTTAATTATTCTTAATTCACAATTCAAAATTCTAATAATTAACTCAAAAAACATTATCCCCAATTCCACAACTCAATACTCCTAAATTTATTTATCAATTAATTATCTCTATTAAAAATTCAATACTTTTATAATTAATTTATAAATAAATTATCCCAATTCTAAAATTCAATACTCTAGTAATTAATTCAATAATTAATTATCTTAATTCAAAAAAATCCATTATTCAATTAAAACCCAAATTTCTCAATTAACTAATTGACCATATTAATTCATTCAATTTAGGAATTACAATTTCTTAATGAACGCTATAAATTATATAATCACATATATTTAATTTATATCAAGACTATTGAATTTGAATAATAGACCACCTACCTATATTTATTGATGAGTGATCACCCAATATAAATCCCCAATTTCAGCATTATTACAATGTAAAAAGAGATCTGGATCTAAAACCTTAATCAAGATCGAAGAAATCAAGATATATTAAATATAGATCTAATTCTAAAATCCTAGATCTATATCCATAAAAAATAGGTCTAGATCTAACCAAAATAGAAAATTATTTACCTTAATGAAAGAGAGAAGAATGGAAGAAGAATGAGAAAACAACAGGATGAGATCCTCTTACTATGAGGGGTAAAAATATTCAGTTTGAGCTTAAAATCACCAAGAACAGAGGTTGGGAGAGATTGGAATCCATCTGGGAAGCTTGGAAATCATGAAATGGCATCAGGGGTCGAATGGGGTTCGATTTGGGTGAGTTTTGGGGATTCAGGTAATTTTAAAACTATTTTTTGGTTAAATTAAAAAGTCACAAATGATTTAATGGGTAAGGGCACATTGATTACTTTAACTATGTGCCTAAACTATGAGCCTATTCTATAAGGGTTCATGGTTACTCCTAATAGGTTTCACGGTTTGAAAAACCATGTGCCAGCCATGCAATTCCCCTATGTCTGGGGTTTCATGATTTGCTGGGATGGTGTACATGGTTAAGGAAAACCATGCTCCAACCATGCACTACCCTTCTCCCTTCCAATTTTTCTCAAATTTAATCCAATAATTTTTCAAGATATAACCCAAACAAAATTACTCAGACATGGAAAATATAGTACCTGAAACCAAGTGTGAGACAACTCTAGAAAATTAAAGGATATTAAAATCTTTCCAACTTATAACAGCTCGTCCATAAGCTTCACTCCCAAGTATCTCTAAGATATTGAGTGAAAAATATTGATCCACTAATCCTGCATATCTTCTATTCCATCCCATGTCTCCTCTTTCACATGCTCAAGTTTCTACAGCACACAAACTATCGGGATGGTCTTTCCCATACACACCTTCTCACTATGAACCAATGCATGTATCATATGATCCTAAAAGGATGCATCAGTATCAAGATCAACATAATCCACCTCGATCACATGAGAAAGATTGGGGTGATACCATCATAGTTTTTATATATGGAAAACATTGTTCATATCATTATATCTATGTGGAAGATCCAATTGGTAAACCACCAATCAGATTCTCTCTACAACCCCAAATGGTCCAACAAACATGGGAGCCATCTTACCATGCCTTGGTGACCCAACCTAGGTGACACCCAAAGAAATAAATGATCACCCTCTATAAACTCTATGGGTCATCTATGTCTATCAGTATACGAATTTTATCTACTATGAGCTATAATCATTCGTTTCTGAATCAACTGAACCTACTTTGACATATTCTACATGTGACTTGGTCCTAACAACTCTGACTCTCTAGCCTCTATCCATAATAGAGGTGATCTTCATGTCCTAACAAAAATATCCTCATATGGTTCCATCTATATTGTAGCCTACTAACTATTATTATAGGCGAACTCCAACAAATTTAGGTGCTTATTCCAAGACCCGCCGAATTCTATAACATAAGATCATAGCATATCCTTAAGAACCTGTATAATATTCTCAAACATCCCATCTATATGTGGTTGTAAAGTTGTAATCAAAAAAATATGTATTCCCAATGCCATCTGTAAGTATTTCCAGAAGCACAAAGTAAAGAGTGAATCACAATTTGAAACTATAGTTTTTGGAACCCTATGTAGATAGACTATCTTCTGAATGTATATTTCTCTCAACTACTCCACCAATAAAGCCTCCCATATTGGAAAAAAATGCACTAACATTTCCAAACAATCAACAATCACCCAAATAGAGTCATTGTTCTAAGTTAACCTCAGGAAACCTACCACAAATTCCATAGTCATGTCATCTCACTTCCACTTCAGAATAGGTAATAACTATAGTAAACCTCTAGGTCATTGATTCTCCTTCTTCAATTTCTGATGGGTGTAGCATCATTTCACAAACTCTTGTATCTCTTTTTTTATTCCTAAACACCAAAACTATCATCATATCTCATGGAAAAATTTGGTCACACCTGGATGTACCACCCATTTTGAGGCGTGAAATTCCCGCATCAACTCCTCTCGCATGCTCACAAACACCACAAATCAACTCTTGACAAAGATGATCTCATCCTCATCTATTCTATAATTATATGGTGACTCCCCACCTTAAAGGATTTACCTAAAGGTAAATAATTATATATCCTCTTACTAAATGCCTATAATCTACATCAAAAGTGTAGACTCCACTGAAACTGGTATAAGAGTAATTTTCTCTTGACACTCTTGAACCCCCACATGCTTCTCAGCCATCATAGTCATCATCTTCCACTCAATACTAGACTCTTGGACCACTTGAGTCTAATTTTTCCTACTCAAAGCATCATCTATATTGTTTCCCTTACTAGGTGTATATACTAGCTCAAAATAAAATGATTGTACATACTCAACCCATCTATGATGCCAAAGATTCAAGCCTCATTGTGAAAATATATAATTTATTCTCTTGGGATTGGTATAAACTATAAAATTATTTCCCAATAGATAATTCTTCTAATATTTCAAATCATAAACCACTTCTTCTAACTCGAGGTCATGTGTAGGGTAATTATGTTCAATTGTTGTAAACTTTTGAGACACATACACCCAAAATCGATCCCCCTGCATCAACATTGCTCTATGTTTGATCCTAAAAGCATAACAATACACCATATACTGCTCACCTGGCATAGGTAGGATCAATATTATAGTCGATATAAAGTGTTTCTTCAACTCCTAGAAGGAATTATTACATGCTTCTAACCATTAAAACATTATCCAATTTTTGGTCAAGCTTATAAGTAGTGTTTCCAATCAGGAAAGTTCTTAGATAAATCTCTGATAATATCTAGCTAACCCCAAAAAGATACAGATATCGATTATGTTCTTGGGTTTCTCCCATGAAACCACTTCTTAAACGTTATATAGGCCCACACACACACCTTCATGTGAGATTATGTGACCCAAGAAGTGTACTTTAACAACCCCAAACTTTCACTTATATAGCATGGCATATAGCTGATTCCCTCTCAGTGTACTCTGGACAATGTCAAGGTTTTGGAAATGATTTTCATGAGTCTTGTAGTAAACCAAGATTTCATCCACAAATACTAAAAAAACTAATCCAGGTAAGGATAAAATATTCCATTCATCAAGTCTATAAACACTGCTAGTGTGTTTATCAACCGAAACGGTATTATGAAGAAATCATATTGTCCATACCTAATTCTGAAAGTAGCCCTCAATATATTAGAAGTCATAACTTTCAGATAATGATGCCTTGATCTCAAGTTGATCTTGGAGAAAATAATTTCCCCTAAACTGCTCAAATATATCATCGATACATGGAATACGATACCAATTCTTCATAGTCATCTGGTTCAACTTCCGATAATCAACACACAAGTGTAGAGTCCTGACATCCTTCTTTGCAAAAAAAAACAGGTAAACCCCAAGGTAACATACACGATCAGATAAATACATTATCCTCCAACTCTCCTAGCTAAGTCTTAAAATCTTGAATATCTGACGGTTCTATTATATATGGCGGAATAGAAACTAACTCAGCCCTCAGAATGAGATCAATAGTGAATTTCACATCTCACTTAGGTGGAAGCCCTGATAATTCTTCATAAAACACATCCTGAAACTGATTCACTACTAGTGGAAAGTCATCATGATTTACATCTCTGTCATCTAGAAATAAACTAGAAACTTGGGCTATGATATCTCCCAGTTTCGGAGTAATTGGCCCAGCTGGGCCCACCTGAATATCCCACTCTCCATGATGAATATAGTTTCTACTCTTATGAGATATAAAATCCACTCTCCTGCAGTAACAATCTATGTGGTCTTGGTATGTCACTAGCTAGTCCATACCCAAAATCCAGTCAAAATCTGACATATCCAGGATATTAAGATCCCACATAAAATGATACATCCCAACTTTGAGAGAACACCACTTTCACAAATATATGTCTCAATGTTGTACTCCCAATGGTGTATCTATCATCATAACACTGCTTATGAACTCTGTCTCTAGACTCAAATAATTAACATGTTTTTAATACATAAAGGAATGAGGGAAATAAATATCATATAAGGCACTATATAAAGTAGAATATACAAGAATACTACATATCACTATCAATAGTCCAACCTATCTATCCATAAGTTTAGGTTTCATCGCATGAAACTATCCTGCACCTATTACCTATGATGTTTTCTGACTCCCTTTAGCTGCACCACCATGCTAATATGGGATCTCTTTCCTAGAAGAACCATATTCAATACCTCTACCACCTCAGCCATTAGAACTCTAGTTTACAGATTGATATGGGGTAGAAGATCCCATTCCCACACACTGATTCTATCTAGCTCCTCTATAACTACCTTCCTGTTACATGTTCCTACAGAAATTCTGAAGATTCCCCATATTTCCACAATATCGGAACTCTACCGGGGGTTGGGGACAATGTTTATGAAAGTACTGGGAGAAACTAACTCGGCTAAGATCTTGAGTAAAGGATCCCCCTGACTGACCACTTTTCTTCCCACTACTCTGTATAAATTTATAATAATGTTGCTTCCTTCTCTCAGAATATGTACCTCCAGATCATCTATAAGAAACCACATGTCTGCTACTAGAATCCACCTTTAGGTTTCCCTCTGAGATGAGATCATGATTACCACTTCTGAAAACGTATTCATCCTGAAGATGTTAACATTGGACTTAATTTCACATTTAAGGCCATCCTGAAACCATTTTGGTGAAGTATCCTCATCTTATACCAAAGATGGAGAAAATATTTTCATGTTGGTAAAGTGTCCAGTATAGTCCATCACATACATTCTTCCTTGAGTCAACCATATGAACTCATCTGCTCCCTCCTACCTAAGCATATCTAGATAAAACTTCTTTGGTAACTTCTCCAAAATTTCCTTTAACTCCATAGTCTTTAGCTTTCTACCTCAAGTCTTCATATCCCACTAACATTTCTCCTAACCACACAACATATAGGAATCCAATTTGACTATCTTCTTAGCAGAAGTCTCTAATTGTTTAAGTATATTATGGATGGACTCAATCCAGATCTCAACTTCCACAGGTCTACCCTCTCAAGTAAAAGTCAAAGGGTGCTGCAACTAGAACTCCCTCATCATATCAAACATGATTTCCAGAACCCATTCTAGGTCTCTTTCCATAATTTTCATGAAGAAAGTAAAGTTCTATCGGAATTTCTTTATGAATTCCTCATATAGAACTATTGGTGCCACAGGTTAAATCACTATAGGATCATCCCCATCCATGTCCTCCTATCATTCTCTTAACAAGAATCATCATGGAGGCATATCTTTACAATTCCAAATACAATTATTAGGACTCATAACATAAATTTATTATAATTTGTATGATTAAAATAACAATAAGTCACAACAAGTATTTTCCCCAACCCTCTCCACATGGTCAAAACCAAGGGGCTATCACTGCATTTAACCATCCTACATCTAGTTCATAGTCAACAAGGTTAAAAACATTATCATTATTCGCATTATATTATATACCCATTTATTCACATATTTCTTTATTTTAGCACTTTTAATTTCATATTAAGAACCATTTTCAATTCAATTACACAAGCAAGGGAAAATAGTTCAATTTAAACAACTTACCCAAAACCCGGTTTCTAGTATGTGCCTAAGATTATGTATGTCACAAAATAATCCTGAGTGCCTATAAATATGCATGAATAATCATATCTTATTATATACTTGGACATGATTAAAATCTCAAAAAATCTATGAAACAAATATAACATCACACTACATGTGCACCACCTAAGGTGAAATAATATTCAATTGTAATAAAAAACAGTAATAACAATAATCCCACCATGGGTACATGGGTTTTCTCCCATTCATGGGTTTTTAATTACCATGAATGAGATCATGTCCAAAGCCTAACTCTTTCTAGTCACCTATATAGATTTCACAAATAGTAATTCAAAAGAAAAAAAATTCTCTGATACCATTTTGTAACATCCCATCCTAGGTGTCACACATTGGAACCCCAGGTCGGTCTCCCACATGGCCTCAGGTGAACCTCCCCATACACTATAGGTTTTCAACAAGAAGTGATAGTCTAATATAAATCATGGGGAGACAATACCCTATTTTATTAGATTAATACACCATCAAAAAATAAGAAACAATAACTGAATAGCATATAACCATAAATAGCACAATACCAATTTCACAAGATTACCAAAAACTAGAAATACAATATAAAAACTGAACATAAGATATGCCAGCTAAAGTATGTTCTAAGTGTAAAAATGAAAAATCAAAAGTAAAGACACTGAAAACTACTAAGAGAGTCCCAAAAAACATATGGGTCCCTCATTCATTCTCCATCCTTAAATCATCCATCTAACATATGGCCTTTTCCCTTATCTAATCCTTTAAACATTAAATATATTTGGGTACCGATCCGGCATCCTGAGTAGGGTGTGAGTACAACTCAGTAGTCCACCACCAACGACATTTAAAAAAATATAAATTCAATAATAATGTATGTATTAGTATAAATAAATAAGTAAAAATCATAAGTAAATAGTTTTCATGTTATCATTTACACTATTTAACCACACAAACCCCTGGGTTCCTGAGGACACTTGTACCGCAATACCTACTTCGACCCATGTCTAAGTCTAAATAATTTCACATTATCAATTCAAACTTAATTTAAAAAATGGGATTTCATTATTCATTTCATTTCAATTCATTATGTGGATAATTGGAACCATAGTCCAATGCCATTATTTCTGGGTGTAGATCATCATGTCTAGCGCCCCATAAGTACTTGGAGTATCATTCCATATCTCACATGTCATGGGTATTTAAAGCATCAGTATCTATCCCACAAATCATAGGTATTTGGAGCATCAATCCCTATCCCATAAAATTTTAATGCATTCCTTGGGTCTATACTTCCATTTATAGGACCCTCGTGGCTATTTGGACCGTCAGTCCATATCCCACACCCTATTTTCTCAATCAAATACATATATCACATGTATCACATATATATCATGTATCACATGTATTACATGTATCACATATATAACACACATCACAAAAACACATTAATTAATTCAATAATTAATTAATCAATGAAATTTTAATAATTATTTCAATAATTAATTAATCGTGACTATCCCATCAAATAAATTCATAAATTAATTGGTCACATCAATTCCATTAATTAATTAAAAAATTAATTAACTTCATCAACAACATTAATAATTAATAAATTATTTTATCACATCAATCTAATTAATTAATTCACCAATTAATTAATCTCTGTAAATCCATTAATTAATTTTCCAATTAATTAATCTCATTACTTCCATTAATTAATTTAAAAATTAATTAATCAAATCCATAGTCACAAGTATTCAAATAATTAATTCATCAATTAGTTATTATTATTCAATAATCTCAATATTCCAATAATTAATTCAACAATTAATTATTCTTAATTTACAATTCAACATTCTAATAATTTACTCACAATGCTTTATCTCTAATTCCACAACTTAATACTCTGATAATTAATTCATCAATTAATTATCCCAATTCAAAATTCAATAATATGATAATTAATTCATTGATTAATTATCCCAATTACACAATTAAATAACCTAATAATTAATTAATCGATTAATTATCCTAATTCCACAATTACATTATTCAATCAAATCCCCAATTCCTCAATTAATTAATTAACCACAATAATTAATTCAATTTAGGAATTCTAATTGATAAATGATCCCTATAAATTCTATAATTTCATACATGTAATTGATATCAAGACTGTGGGATTTGAATAATATACTACCTACCTCGATTCATTGATGAGTGATCACCCAATGGAAATCCCCAATTTTAGTGGAGTAAAGATATAGAATGAGATCTGGATCTAAAACCTAAATCAAGATCGAACAAATCAATATCTCTTAAATCTAGATCAAGATCTATAATCCTATATATATATATATAAATCTTAGGTTTATATCTAACAAAAATAGATAATTATTTCCCTTGAATAAAGAGATAAGAATGGGATAATAATAGGAAAACATTGAGATGAGATCCACTTACCAGGAGGGGTGAAGATCTTCGATCTGGGATTCGAACCACCAAGTACAGAGGTTGGGAGGGCTTGGAATATATTTAAGAAGCTCAGAAATTATGAAAGTATGTTAGGGGTTGAATGTATTTTTATTTTATTTTTGGGGGTTAGGGTATTTTTAAAACTAATTTTCATGTGAATGAAAAAGTCACGCACGGTTTGTTGGGTTGGAGAACACGGTTTTCCCTAACTGTGCACCTAAATTGTGAACCTATTTTATAGGGGTTCATGGTTACTCCTAATAGGGCACGCAGTTTGAAAAACTCTGGACCAACCATACAATTCCCCTCTGTCTGGGGTTATATAGTTTGTTGGGGTGGGGCACACTATTAGGGAAAACTGTGCGACAACCGTGCACTGCCCTTATTTGTTCCAATTATTCTAAAATTTCACCCAAAAACATTTTAAGATATAACCCAAACAAAAGTATGCAAACATTGAAAAAAGAGTACCTAAAATCAAATTTGATATAACTTTAGAAAATATAGAAATCTTACATAATTAATAATTATTTAATTAATAAAAAGAATTAAATTTTTTTTAATTTACTCATTTTTAATTTTAATTTGTTTAGTTATTTCAATTTATCCAATTTATATATCTATATTTAAAATATAATATTTATTAATATTTATAATTTAAATATATATATTAAATTTATTAATAATTATTTAATTAATAATATTTTTTATATTTTTTTAATTTATTCATTTTTAATTTATATTTGTTTAATTATTTCAATTTTTTAATATTTTACGTACTGGTATTTTTTGGTATATATACAAATTTAGGATGTGACCCTCAAGGACAAGTGGTTTGGGTATTATAGCACCCGACCATGTGTGTGGGAAGTATAGGGTAGGCCAAGGCATGTATTTGGGTGGGATAAAGCCCGTAAGAATCATATGGTGGGCCAAGGCCCGCCGGGGCCATACGACCATATGGTTGTGTGAAGTGTATATAAGAGACCATCCCCAGGGTAGGATTTTGAG
This sequence comes from Viscum album, assembly GCA_963277665.1. Classification (NCBI taxonomy): domain Eukaryota; kingdom Viridiplantae; phylum Streptophyta; class Magnoliopsida; order Santalales; family Viscaceae; genus Viscum; species Viscum album. Next base: position 2,045,159,562 of record OY728136.1, read on the forward strand.
ATTATCTTATGAAATAATATCATATTAATAAGTGGTTGAACTTTCGTTTTTTCGATGTGGGACTCACGCATGCAATCAGGAAATTTATTAATTTTACAAATAATGCACTCATAAAGGTACCCTTTATCAGCACTTCTTTTTAGTGTTGATAATGGAAGCCTTTATCAGTGCTTTTTTCAAGTATTTATAAATTCTAACACTATATATTTCATTTTTTTTAGTAGTGTGTCATTTATATTTAAATAAATATTATTTAATGAGAATATTTTATTAAAATAACATTTATTTAAAAAATATTGAATATATCAAAAATAGTGTCTTGATTGAAACTATATATTTCTCAAAAATACAATTTGTGTTTCATTATATCAAAATATAATTTTTAAAAAAACTCATTATTTAATCATTTATAATATAATAATAAAATGATTAAATATAATAATTATTTTACTAAAAATAAAAATATATAAATCCATACTTTTATTTTTATGATATATAACCCCTGATTACACCAGTGTGTTCTGTAAGTGTAATGTGTGTGATGGTAATACTTTTTTGGTTTGATTTAGAGAACATGTTTTGGGTCATGATCTCAATAATTTTGAACTTCTCCAGTAGATAGTTTCACTCATTCTTTAGTTATTGAATATTGTATTGGGATTGGTCAAGGGAAATCCTAGTGATGTCATCTCTCTAAGAAGCTTTGATAAATGGGCTTTATAGGGTACGATCCTATTGGTTGAGGTCATCACTTCTTTCATCTATGTCAATTGGACTTTATCATAACCCTTAATATATACTAATATTAATGGTCACTATAAAATGTCTATATTATCAATGGTTATGATGTTTAAAGGTATTTTAAATTTGACATGTTATAAATTATAATGGTCTAAAATAACCATACTATTGCATGGGTTTTCAATAACATCATTATTAATAAGGTATTTATTCATTTGAAAATAGATTTTAAATTATAAAACAATAGGTTATTAAGTTCCACCACTGATCGGCTTCACCCTATAGGTTATGGATGGTTAGTATGACATTCTCTTGTTCATGGGATGGGAGGATAGAGAATATCTTCTCAATAGAGTTAATCTATTATTATGTTATGATGGGATTATAATATCCACTACAAAAAAGAGTCATTTTTTATATTAATGACTCAACTATAACATTATATTTTTCAGGAGAAGGTGGATATTCCACATATTTCAAATTATTATTCATAACATGAATCAGTTGAGCTAGTATTTCCATGAAGTTATCACCTCTCTCTCCCTTCATCTTATGAATATCATTAAAAACATCACATTGCCTATCACATTGGTTGTTATAACAATTCCCCCTACTTCCTACCATTAACTAAAATATAGTAAAATTTTGGATGAAAATACTAAACTAATTAGCATATAAAATTGTAAACTATTAACTAATAAGGAATAAATCCTAAATGACATGTATATCCTAACTTATGAGTCTTTTGATTTCAATCTATGCTATCCATGGTAATATTCCTATTGTGTTTTCTAAAATTAACAATCTATTCAATTCCTTCATACTAGTTCATAAAGATTTTGGGAATTTACCGAAGAATATCCCTCAGGGGTGTCATATATGGTTTCCAGCAATGCCTCTTTGTCATGAACTAGGTACAGGTCAAGTTAATACCAAACAATCCCTTTTAGGTTTTTTACCCCTAGGTATATTTTTCTAGAGTTATATCCTCTTATATAATCCAAACAAGGATTTCATTTCTTGGACACCACTCTCTCTATACTTTACGTAAATTCTAGGATGTATCCCTATACTTAAACTTATCCCAATGGTTTTTATTAAAGTATTATAATAAAAATCTCCCAAATAAATATACATTTATATGATAAAAACTATATCAACTCAATCATCTTATATATTTTTTACATGATTTTTAACATAAATATCTAGTAAACACAACCAAAGGATCCATAGGCCTTGTATCTTATAAAGATTATGTACTTAAAACATCAACATGAAACTTAACTATAGAATATTTATTTTAAACTTCATAATGCACTTTTAAATACCTTTTAGACTCTAAAATTATATAGGGTATCCTAGGGAATAAATAAATAAAATGGGCGAGTTATAAAGACCGGTAAGTGAATAATCCTTAAAATAAAGCATAACATATGAGTCAAATTGTGTAACATGATATCATAAATGATAAGGATTGTGAATAATCATATGTAATAATGAAATAAATAAGATGAAATTCTAAGATTTTGTAATCATAGGAATCTGGAAACATCATAATACATGACATCATAATCATATGTCAAGGGTCACTACGGAGAAATCACATCTTGGTTGACAGTGTCCCATAATGGATTAGGTTTACTCCCTTATCCCAAACATATCATCTCTTAAGATATAAAAAATACCCAATGCGTTGGAGTGATATGTAACAACCCTGACCCTAGTAGTCCATAGTTGGTGGTTATTTTATTAAAATGTAATAGACATATGATATTAAATCTTTGAGGATTGATCAGTTTATTAGTCTTGAAGAACTAGATACATACATGGTTCACTTATTACATTGGTATATAAACGTAGAACATAACAAAGAAAAATAAACTAGTTTATTGAGACTTATTCGAATATTTCATCATCATAACCTGATAAAGAAAAATAATTAAAATGGTGAGATAAAATCCTTAGTAAGGGTTTTCTAAATCAATAATAAATGAAGAAAATTCAATAATGCATAATCATTATGGAAAGTTAAATAACTCAAAAAGCACATGCCATTAATAAACTGAGAATAAAACTTCATCAATTGATTTTATCATCATGAAAATATCATGAAATGTAATAACTGAATACTAAATTAAGAAAATGTTTAATTATTGGACATCATGTATCTGGTACATGAACCACTATCATCAAGACAATATAGTTTAAGTCTATGGGTATAAACCCATCTAATTCTACTTGGAAACAAACGTGAAGGGTCTTTAACCAACTTTTCTGTCTCATGAGACCTGTCGATGCATTGAGGGGCTATCTATAATCGGGACCCACCCATAACTGTAAGTCCAAATCATTATTTATACATATATTTAATTCAAAAACAATATTCATTATCAAAATATTCTTATTTATAAGAGTATACAGATTTTTCAATGTTTCCCTAGTTAAAACAAAATTAAAAGTAAACACAGTATGTAAAATGGTATACAACTAAGTCAATAATCATATCCATGATACAATAAATATGGATATTAAATGAAATATTTAGTGGATAATGATCATAAATAAAAAGGGGAAGCATACATACACCACACACAAGGAATAAGTGGTGAATAATTCATATATCATAGAGATAAAAGTGAGATAAGAAAACCCTTAAAAAGTGCATATCATTGAGGTGCGAATTAATCAATGTGGTGATTATGTGTAAAAAACCATATCCAAAAAATGGATAAATGGTAATAAAACATTAATTAATAAATATTTTATTCCATATATAATCTTGGAAAAATATAATCAACAAAGTATACATATAACCCAATGAATGGGAATTGAGTTAAGAAATCTCTTACCTTATGTCAGAAAGCATTATGCATTTTTGCTTAATGTCTTGTATAATCAAATTAGATTAATTAATTAATTAATTAAAAACCTTTGATATATTTATTTGATTTATTATAATTTTATTAAGTTCATTTATGGTCATTTTATTGAGTTTTAATTTTAAATTTGTTGTTCTGGGAGTGTTCATTTTCTTGGTATTCATGATTGGTTTGCTTGTGTACAAGTATGGAATTTCATGTAAAGTTGGAATAAACCTATAGAATTTAAATTATGTTTCATTAATGAAATTACATAAGTTTAAATTATCATATATATCATTTTGTTATATTTTATGAGGATGATTCATTAGATAAAATGTTAATGAAAATGATTTAATTTATTTTGGCGGTTTTTATGACCATCATGAACTTATAGGATTTTATTTAATATCATGTTTATATATTCATTAAAAAAATTATATAACTTATAATATTTATAATAAAATATCACTTAACCATAATAATGGTTTTATGACCAGCCTTGAAGGCGGTAATGTAAAATTAAAACACATCATCTATGACGGAGTTAAATAAACACATCACGGATGATATTTTCATTTTTAGAATAAAAGGGAGAGGAGGAGAGGTTTAATGATAGATGTTAGATTAACATAATAAAATTATAGTATATATAATATATTAGAGCTATAATTCTTGTTTTTACATAGGAGGTAAATATAGGGTAAGAAAAAAAGAAATTAAAAGAAAACAAAAGAGGGTTTTACCTCTGGTATAGTGTCTCCTTATGGAACTTAGGATTGGTCTTTTGGTGAAACCAAAAAAAACCCGGATGCAGGGAAGAGTTTTGGGAGATGAATTATTCATCATATAATCAAGATCCAATGCTTATAAGTTGTGAGTATAATGGGTGGTGAGGGGTGGTATTTATAGTGGAGGAGTGGGTTGTTTTATTATTATTGTATTCATTTTATTATTATTTTGGATCAAGACTATCAATAGTGATGATTCTTGCGACTAAATAAAGTAACTAGGGCATTTTAGTTATAGATAATGTCCATTTAAATCATCCATCAGTCAAAAATTAATCAAAAAATTATTTATTTACATATAATGTTAAATACTGTAAAATAAATTATTGTATTTCACTATTCACTAAAAATTCAACTATTTTAGAAAAATCCCAAAAATTCACCTGAACCATTTTTCGAAATTTATATTTCAAAAATGGACTCCATTTTATGAAAATAATTTTCTAAATTTAATAAATTTAATTTTTAATTAAAACCATAATTTATTCGAAAAATATCGATTTTAAAATTATAAGTGATTTAATGAAACTTTGAAAAATTAACTATGGTCTCATAAAATTATCGTATAACCATAACAAAACAAAATATTAATTTATGAATATATTTTATGAATATAAATTTTCCTTTAAATAATTATATTAATTGTAAAATTGTAAATAAACATTTATATTTCATAAAAATACCCAGACTTAATTTATAATTTAAAAGAAATTATTTTCTTCTTCCATGACATAAATATATTATATTTTCATTCATAATATACCTAAATTTTATTTATACATTCATAGGTGAATTTATTATTCTATTTTCCATATTACTATTCTTAATGTTCATATTTTTATTTCAATGGTCATGTTAATATTTAATAGTATATCAGGGTTCATTTGTTCAATGTTAAATATTGAATAAATTGGATTTATTTAATAAGATACATATCATGAAATATTATGGTATTATATTCTTACCTATTTTGGAAATTTCATCCTCAAAATTTTTCATGACTATTTCCTTTAAACATATGAGTGTGGTTCTTCTTTATAACATCCTGAGGTTTCCACGTTGTTTATTCTATTTAATGGTTTCTTTAGAGGACTTGTTCTAGTTGAGTCATCTAATTTCTCAACACTTTCTCTCTCATGTCAAGAATATATATAGGCTCTTCAGAGTGGGAGAAATTAAGTTCTAGTTATATTTCTTCATAGATGATTACATTTTTTGGATCTATCATGTACTTCATTAACAATGGTATGTGGAAAAAATCATGAACTTTGGAGAGACTTGGAAGCATTGCTAATTGGTAAGAAAATGATCTAATTATTTCCAAAATTTAAAATGTTCCAACATACCTAGGGTACATTCTCCCTTTCTTACCAAATATTATGACACCCTTCTATATAGATGCTTTCAGAAAGACATAATCGTCCACTTGAAATTCCAAATCCTTTCTTCAGTTGTCAGTATAACTATTTTTCCTACATTGGGCTGCTTTAATATGATCATGAATAGTCTTTACCTTTTACATTGCCTCATTAATAAGTTCTAGTATTATAATTTTCCTATCACCAACTTTATCCCAAAAAGTTTGAGTACGCCATCTCTTTCCATATAATGCTTCATATGGCTCCCTTTAAATATATGAATGGGAACTATTATTGTAGAAAAATTATACCAAAGGTAAATATTGATCTCACATACCTTGGAAGTCAAGTGAGCATGATATCAACATGTCTTATAATGTTTTCATAGTCCTTTTAGAATGTCTGTCGGTCTGAGGGTGATAATAAGTACTCAAATGAATCTTGATATCCAAATCCTTTGGAGGACTCTTACAAACTTTTGATGTAAAATGGGGATATCGATCAGACACAATGGATATAGGTTCACCATGAAGTCTTACAAATTCCTTAGTACATATTATTTTTATTCTCTCAAGATTTAAATCTTCTCTTATAGAAATATAATGTGTGGATTCTATAAGGTGATCAATAATAACCTATATCATATCATTCATGTTGGGGGTATTTGGTAATCCAGTGACAAAGTCCATAGTAATTTCATTCCACATCCACATAGGAATAGATAGAGGTTACATGAATCCTATATAATTCTATATCTTAGCCTTCACTTTTTGAAAAACTAGACATCTTGACACATAGTAAGAAATTTCTCTCTCCATGTTATCCTGTCAAAAATATTCCATCAAATATCTATACATATTGGTACTGCTAGGGTGTATAGAGAAATTTGAGCTCTGAGCATCATTTAATAGTTCCCTTTTTAGATCAGGTATTGAAGAAAAACATAAACTCTTTCCAAATTTTATAATTTCATTTTCATACATGAAGTCTTCTGATCTTCCATCCTTAACGGATTTAATTTTCTTTCGAAAATTCTCATCATCAAATTAAGATCTTTTTATCTTCTATAGTAAATATGGATTAGTAATCATGTGAATAAGTATTATTGTTTTCCCTTCCTTAAAAATTACTATATCTATATTTAATATATCCATGAATATTGGATCTTTCTCAATCCTTATTTGTGTCATAATTCCATGATATTTTCAGTATATTGCATCTGCTACATTATTTGCTTTTATAGGGTAGTGGTGTATTGAAAAATTAAACTCTTTATGTAACTTGAGCCATCATCTTTTCATTAGGTGCAGTTCTTTCTATATAAATATGTATTTAAAATTTTTGTGATCTATATATATCTCAAATATTTCATCATAGATATAGTTTCTCCATATCATTAGAGAAAAGATTACGGCTGCTAACTCAAGATCATGAGTTGGAAAATTTTGTTCATAAGTCTTTAACTTCCTTAATGCATCTACAATAAATTTATAATTTTTCATAAGGACACAACCCAGTCATTTCAAAGATGCAACATTTTATATCCCAAAACCATCATTTTTTTATTATAGATTCAAAATAGAATCATTAACTAATATTCTCTTCAATTCTTCATAAAATTATTAACATTCTTTTGTCCATATGAACTTAACACCTTTATGTGTGATCTTGGTTAATGGGTTATCCAATCAGGAAATATTCTGAACGAAATGTTGATAGAAACCTATTAAACCAATGAAACTACATACCTAGGTTATGTTCATTGTTGTATTCCATTATTTTATTTCCTTTTTCTTTATAGGATCAACTGGGATTCCATCCTTCAAAAAAATATGTCCAAGAAAATAAATTTCCTGAAACCATAATTCACACTTTCTAAATTTACCATATAACTCTTTCATTCTGAGAGTCTCAAGAATAATAATCAAGTGATTATCATGGTTTTTATATCTCTTAAAATAAACTATAATATCATCATGTAATATTGAAAAAAATCATCAAGATATTCCTTGAATAATCTATTCATTAGATCCATGAAAATATAGGGTGAATTAGTCAATCCAAATGGCATTATTGTAAACTCATAATGTATATACCTTTTCCAAAAAGCTATCTTCATAATATCTTCTTTATTTACTCAAAATTTATGACTCAAAAAATAAAGTTAAATCTCTAAAAAAATATTGGTCTCTATTAAGTTTATCAAATAAACCATCAATGAGAGGAAGATGGTGTTTTTTTATTTTAATAGCATTGATTTCTCTATAGTCTATGCATATCCTCAATGATCCATCTTTCTTCTTAACAAAGAGAAAAGGGGTGATACATGGAGAAACACTAGGGAGAATAAATCCCTTATTAGACCAAATGGACTGAAGGCCTTCTTTTTTATTAATTTTTGACAACCCATTCTTTCAAAGGATGGGGAGGAACCCTTACAAGGCTCGCAGTATTACAGATTAAATGACCCATAGGTCTTAGAAATTTTACAGACTATACTTGGAACTCCTCCTCCCTAGTATCTTCATCATGATATAATCTCTCCACCTTTGCATGGATTGTTCAACTAGGCTTCTTGTGCAAGCACAGGCTGGTCCCAATGGTAAATCCATACCCTCTCTTTCTAACAAATCCACTTAGCTTCTACTCTAGTTAATGAACCTGCTCTGAATCCCCATCTGGAGTCTACTCCTTGTAAAGTCTGTCTGATCGTTGAAGTATAATTTTCAGGTGGTTCGAAGGCCTTGAGGTGTCCCAAAGGCCTTGAGGTGGCCTAAAATCCTTACTAGACCAAATGATTAAATCAAGGATTAAATCAATGGTAAACTCAATTTTTCTCTTTAGGGTGTCCAGGTAATTCCTCAGGAAATACATCAATGTATTCTCTTATAATTGGTACATACATAATTTGAATATTAATTTCCTCATCCCTAGATTTTTATTCCCTTCCTCCCCAATAATTTCATTCAGTAGAACTACTAGGGTGGATCTAGATAAGAATTGGATGATGAATTTTTGACTCTAAAGAAAAGGGATTCAATATCTTCCTCACAAATCATAATTATTTTATTCTAGCAATAAATTCTTACATAATATTTTGAAATCCAGTACATACTAAGGATAATATAAAACTCAACCATATGTATAATGACATGGTCAACAAATAGATCACATTTATATACCATAGTGGTAACTTCTTGACACATTTTTGTTGCAATGGGGCTTCCCATAAGGATTTTGATTGACTACTCCCTTATTAGATCAAAAGTAATATATATAGTTTTTTTAGAAAATTAGGTAGATATAAAAGAGTGATATGATCTAGAATCAAATAAATCATTGGTTAAATTTGAAGATAGGATTAATATACCTTCTACCACATTATTGGGTGCTTATACTTCAATTTTGGTGATGGCATAATATTGTTCAACTCCCTTGGACTCTTATGTGGTAGATTCCCCTAATGATTTGGATATTGATTTGAATAATTCCCCATTTCATTACAATTAAATCATTAAACATCATTTATTTTTTTATTAAACTTTTATTTATTAGCTTAATGACCCTTTTCTCCAAACTTATAAAAAATTCCCATTCCTTTCAAGCATTTACCAGGATGATTCTTTCCACAATTTTCACATAATGGGAGTCTCTTAGTTCCCCTATTATTCTTTGACACTTCACATTTTTCATAGTTATCAAAAGACCTCTTCTTCTCTTTATTTCCCTTGAACATATAGGCTCTTGCAAATTCCTTCTCTTTTTTGATGGAACTTAATATTATTTCATCATATGATGAAATTTTTTGAGAAGTTAGTGGCCTTTGAAGACTTGAAATAAGACCTTAAAATAAATGATCAATCTTGTTATCCAAATCACATATATAATCTATATCAAATCTTGAAAGTCTTGTGAAGGTATTATTATGCTCTACAATACTCACTTCTCCCTTTTTCTTTAATTTATAGAATTTTATCTTTATTTAAGTTCATTGATCATGAGGGAAATATTTATCATTGAATGATTCTTTAATAGATTTCCACTCCATGTGTACTATTTCATATTCATCCTTAGTATTCTAGATCAATGACAACCATTGATCATTATCTACCTTGATAAAATATACTTCCAGCACTACTTTTCATTTTCATTACATATCAATGCCAGAAATTTCTTTTCAAGGGACTTGATCTGCTGCTTATCTACTACTACATTAGTAGTCCCACTAAAAGATGAGAAATTATTATACATGAAATGATACAACATATTTTTAGTGTGGTTATTCATTATAACATGAGTAATTTGTCCTAATATGTTAATGATATACTCATCTCTAACACTGACTATGTTGACTTGCTCAGAGGGGCAATCCCTACATTGTATGTGGGTATTAATTCCCTTCCTTCCATTAGGCGCCAACACCAAATAATGGAACACACTAAGTTTTCTCATAATCATCATGAGTATTTAGAAAAAACCACTATAATAAATTATTATAATTCTCATGTTTACTTAACATCTAGTTCCCAAAGTTTCTACTAAACTTTCTCGGATACCAACTATAAAAACCCAGACACCAGTACTCCATTGTCGATGGTTATTTTATTACAGTGGTATAGATACAAGAAATCACATAACCAAGAATCGATCAGTTTAGTAGTCTCAAAGAACTAGATACATACATGTCTCCCTTATTACATTAGTAATTAAACATAGAACATAAAAAAGGAAAATAAACTAATTCTTTGAAACTTATTGAAATATTTTATCTTCATAAACTGGAGAAGGAAAACAAATAAAATGGTGAGCTCAAATTCTTACTGAGGGTTAAATTACTCAATAATAATTATAGTAAATTCAATAATCCATAATCATTATGGCAATATAAAAATATGAGAAAACCCATTCCATCAATAAACTAAGAATGAAAATGAATCCATAGATTCTATCATAGTGAAAATATCATAGAAATTAATAAATGAATATTTAATGAATAAAATACTTAATTACTGGAAATAATGTATCTGGAAGATGAATCAATATTGTTAAGACAAGATAGTTTAAGTTTGTGGGTATAAACCCATCTGATTATTCTTGGAAAAAATGTGAAGCTTTTGTCTCCAACTGTTTTGTCTCATGAGACCTGTTAATGCATCGAGGGGCTATCGATAACCAGGCCCCACCCATCTCTGCAAGCCCAAATAATTATTCATACATATATTTAATTTGTGAATAATATTCCTTATCAAAATATACGTATTGAGTATAGAATACATATTCATCAATATTTCCCCAGTTAAAACAAAATTCAAAATAAATATCGTATGTAAAAATAATATACAGATAAGACAATAATCATATCCATGATATAATAAAAAAAATATTTAATGAAATATTTTATAAATGATGATCATAAATAAAAATGGGCACTATACATACCCCACACACACAAAATAAGTGGTGAATAAGGCATATCTCATAGAAATAAAAGTGAGATGAGAAACCCCTTACAATGTTTGTATCATTAAGGTAAGAATTAATAAATTGGGTGATTATGTGTAACAAAATAATATCCAAAAAATGGAGAATTGGGAATACAACATAAATATATAAATAGTGAATTCCACACATAATCTTTGTATAATATATTCAAAAAAGTAGATGTATAACCTAATGAATGGAAATTGAGTTAAGAAATCCCTTACCTTGTGTCTGAAAGCGATCTGCACTTGTACTTAATATCCTGTATAATAAAATTAGATTCACTAATTACTTAATTAGGAACCTATTATACATATATTTTAGTTGTTATAATTTTATTATGTTCATTTAATTCCATTCTGATGAGTTATAATGATTAATTTCTTCATTTTGATAGTGTTCATTTTATTGGTTCTCATGATCAGTTTGCATGTATAGAAGTATGGGAGTTCAGGTAAAATGGGAATAATTATATAGAATTGAAATTATATGTAATTAATGAAATTTAAGATGTTTAAATTCTCTTAATGTAATTTAGTTATATGTAATGAGGGTGATTCATTAGAAAAATGTTAATGGAAATGATTTATTTTATTTTGGTGGTTGTTAGGACATCACAAACTTATATCATTTTATTTAATATCTTGTTTATATATTAGTTCCAGAAAATTATATAAATTATAATATGTATAATTAAATATTATTTAACCATAATAATGGTTTTATGGTAAGCCTTGAATGCGATAATGGAAAATGAAAATGCATTATCTACGATGGGGGTAAATCGACACATCATGGATGATGTTTTCATTTATGGAATAAAAATGAGGGGAGAAGGGGTTTGATGGTGGATATTACATTAAAATAATTAAATTACATTATATATAATATAATGGATTTATAATTCTTGTTTTTATATATTAGCTATGTATAGAGTAATAAAATAAAATAAATTAAAATAAATTAAAAGAAAATAATAGAGTATTTTACCTTTTGTATAGTGTCTCCTTGAGAACCTCCATAAGGAACTTGGGATTAGTATTTTATTGAGAAAAGTAAGACCAATATATGGGGAAGAGGTTTGGGAGTATAATTATTCAGAATATAATCAAGCTTCAAGGCTTTTTATGTGTGAGTGGAAGGGGTGGTGAGGGTGGTATTTATAGTACAGGAAAGGGGTGTTTTTTATTATTTTATTCATTTGTTTATTATTTTGGATCAAGACAATAAATATTGATGATTCTTATGAAATATTAAAGTAACTATAGAATGTGAGTTTTAGATAATATATACTTACATTATCTATGAATCAAACATCACTCAAAAATTCACTTATTTACTTATAATGTTAAACACCATAAATTACCATATTTCACTATTCACTAAAAATTCAACTATTTTAGAAAAATAAAAAAATTATCCCTAACTATTTTTTAATTTATAGCTTTAAAAAATTGACTCCATTTTATAAAAAAAAATTAAATATGAGAAATTTATTTTTTAATTTAAATCATCTTTTATTTAAAAAATACCGATTTTAAAATTATAACTGACTTTATGAAAATTTGAAAAATTAATTATAGTCTCATAAAATTATATTATAATAATTATAAAACAAAATATTAATTTATGAATCTATTTTTTAAAAATAAATTTTATTTTAAATCGTTATATTAATTATAAAATTGTAAATAAACATCTGTGTTACACAAAAATACCAATACTTAATTTATCCTTTCTAAAACATTTATTTTGTTATTATATAGCATAAAAATATTATATTTTCATTCATAGGATACCTCAATTTTATTTATTTTATCAAAGGTGATGTTACTATTCTATTGGCCAGATTACTATTCCTGATGGTCACATTTCTATTCCAACAGTTGTGTTAATATTTAATAGTATATCACAGTTCGTTTCTGAAACATAAAATATAAAATAAATTGAATTTATTTAAGAAGAAACATACCATGAAATATTGGGTTGTTATATTATATATAGTTGAACCCATTATAATATGAACATGAATATGTGTTCCACATAAAAAAATCAAACATAAGGCATAAGTATAAGAAATACCCTTGGAAAAAAATGAGTTACATAATATTTATACAAATAATAATCAAAGGATATATCATATGGATTCAAAATGGAAGAATTAATTAAATCATTTTAGTGTTTATATTTTGAAAAATAAGAAAAGATCTCAAATACAGAGTTCATTTGAAGAAAATTTCATGAGGAAGTGTGGAGAAATAATTTTTGAATTGAACATCTTTAGCATGGATTTAAAAAAATGATGTTGAATTTTAAAATATGATAAACACATCATATTATTTATAAAATAAGCATTTAAATAGATAGTTTTATCCATAAAATAATGGTAATTTTCAAAAATCATTTTATTATTAAATACATTTCATGGGGTGGTTCATAACATGAAATAAGAAATAGGATGTTCTTATAAATCAGGTTTACTTAAAATAAATATTTAGGTTAAGAAATTAAAAATAGTTGATATCCTTAGAAAATAAAATAAGAATAATATAGGTATATATTCATGGTACATATATACATAATATATAATGCTTGAATCGAAAAATTAAATAGAGAAGGTGAGGCATAGATAGATAAGTCATAACCCAAAGAAAAGAGGGTGCATAATTATTATACACTTGATTGAGAACCTAATTTAACTCTATTTGATTTATTATTAAGATTTTATGTTATTTTAGAGTTATTTAATAGATATATAGTATCTATAATTATTGTCCTAAGGTCGTTTGTTTCATAGTTTCAAGGTCGCTTTAGTTTGTGGATAGTTATTAAAGTTCTTATCAAATAGGAATACAACTCCAAAAGTGGAATGAAATTATATTCATGTCATTCAAGAAATTTAAATGTTATAAAATATCCATATGTGTTTTGAAATAGGGATGATTCACTTATTATAAGCATTAACATTATATGGTTAGTTCATTTAGGTGGTTGTATCGACCACCAAGAACTAGATTCATTTTGTTTAGTTAAGTAGTTATTAACACATTATAAAACATTAAATAAGTTATAATAGAATTTTTATCATAAAATTTTACCATAATGTTATTTTTATAACCAACCATGAAGGTGATGGAGAAAAACAAAGTACGTAGTCCATGGAGGCGATGAACCAACCTTAATATGGACAATTAATTTTGTTTTACAATGAAATTAAAAGAGGACTGATAAATGATATTTGATTAACATAATATCATTTCAATTTATTTATTATAATTGATTCATTATTATAGGTTTTATGAAAAAGGTTAGTAGGATGTATGAGAAGAGAATATTATATATAGGATAGTTTGGTTAAGAACATTACCTCTTTGGATGTCCACTCTTGGGTGATAAATTATAACACTTTGTTATGGTCCTCTTTTAAGAAAAGAACACCATATATGTTGGAAGAAGTATGGGGAGATAATTGGTTATAACATGGTCAACCTAATAATATTAGAAAGTTTGGGGATAAGCAACGGTGAGGGGTGGTATTTATATGGGGACGAGAGGTGTATTTTTTAATATAATATTGTTTTGTTTATTATATTTTCTCAACACTTCCAATAGTGTTGATTATTATTAATATAAATATTAACTATTGTATTCGAGTTCGAGATAATAGTTTCATACATCTTTCATGGATAAATAATTCGTGAATTTTTCTTATAAAAAAAATTCTATATTTTATCATATTTCACTATTTACTAAAAATTTAACTATTTTAGAAAAACAACAAAAATTCACTCTAAATTTTTTTCAATTTATAGATTTAAAAAATGAAATCTATTTTATTAAAATTATTTTATAAATATGTTAAAATTAATTTTTAAATAAAACCTTATTTAATTGAAAAATACAAATTTTAATATTATGATAAATTTTATAACCCTTTAAGAAATTACTTATTGTGATGTTAAATTATACAATAATTTTAATAAAACTTTATATTATTTTAATAACCCATTTTATGAATATAAAATTTATTTTTAATTTTTATATTTTATATTTTTCATAAAAATATAAATAAAACATATATAATCCAAAAACTAGTTTTATATTTTTTTAATATATTTAATTATTTGTATCATGCTGTAAATTTGATATATATTTTTTATATTATAACTAAATATTATTTTACAATTATTCAGGTGTGGTTACTATTCTAATAGTCATGTTATTATTCCTAGAAGTTGGATTACTATTCCAACTGTAAGATTACTCTTCCAATAGTCGTATGTGTAACGGTTCTATGGGTTCACTTCCTTCTATAAGTACCTCAAATTTTATTCATTCTTAAATCACTAATATTTTCTCAAAAGTTTATATACATTTTCATTTTCAAAGTGAATATTTCATTACTAAAGTTCTTTTTCATTTCTATAATGTTTTTCATGAGTGTGATCATTCTAAGGGACCGAGCATATCTAAATTTTCCTATTACAATTATCAAATTCCTTATTTTTTGTCCCATTGTAACACTTTCAATCCTTATAGATATATATATTATATAAATGTAATATTTGAATAAATATAACAAATTATTATTGATATGATTATGTCGTGCATGATTTTTATATTATCCTAAATTACCAATAGTGATACATGCATCAATTCATAAGGGAAATTTCATTTATAAAATTCTAGGACATTAAAGGTGATTAGTGATAAAGGAAACCCAAAAAAAATTAAATGTAGAATCCAACCCACCCAATAGTCATGGATAAGGATGGTTCTTAGTAATCACATAAAAATAGAACTCCCCCACTCAACACACAATGATTGTGCATAAAAATGTAAAGAATATATTTTAAAGATTTAAAAAGGATACAAAAATCCATCTTGAATGAATCATAAAACCAAAAAATCACTAATATATTTCCCATTAAAGTCATTTTTGGGATGAAATAAATCCCCCCTCATTATAGTCATGAGGGATTAAATAAAAACAAAAATTCAAAAAAAATACAACAAGGATCCCATCTTGAAGTGGAACTCTATAACAGTGGTCTTCTCCCTAGTTAGGATCTCCCTTGTAGTAATGAATTTCTTATCAATTTATAGGAATAATTCTCTCCATGGATGTTAATTTTCTTACTAAAATTATCTCCATCAGTTGCATGAGACGTCTATGATATAACAGATGTGAATATTTACTCCTGATATCTCATAAGTTCTTACCTAAAAAATCCCTAACCAACATTTTTACAGTGCGAGCATGCCTTACAGTAGGAGTCAAAATCCAACAGTATTACCTCAAAACTAACTCAACTCATATTTTTTATATATAAATGTTTTTAAAAAAATATTAAAATAATACTAGGTTAATTTTTTAAAAAATTTAATACAGAAAGGATTTAAAGGCTTTAATGCCTTTTGGATTTTTGGGTGGAGCCAGAAGGCATTAAGGGTTATAATGCCTTTTGTTAGGCGAAAATCAAAAGGCGTTAAGCCCCCTCCCAGCATTGTGTGGTCTTTTTTTTAGTTTAACTTTTTTATTAGTAATTCTATGCAAGATTTTGGATTAAAATTTTATTTTAGTTCATTTTTTTATTGTTTCTATGTCATATGTCTATGCTCTATTTTTTTGTTTTTTTAATGTTTTTTGGTGTATGATGAGTTTTTTTTATATACATTTTTTTATTTAGATGCATATATATATAATTTATTAATAATTTTATTATTATTAATAATTAAAAAAATTCATTACTAATTTAATGAAGATTAATTTTAAAATTATATTTTTAACTACTTTAACAGTTACATTAATAAATATAATATTTAAATCTATTGATCTCCTTGTTTTAATGATAATAAAATCATGATTATTGTGATAATTAATGAGTTTTATGTTTTCTATTAGAATTTTATATTATGATAAAAATTGAATTTATTTTTCCCAGGTATGAGTCACTATTAGACAAAAACTCACCGCTGAGTATGTCTCACTACCAAGTATGTGACATCACCAGCAAAGTCTCATTGTTTCCTTGAGACACCATCAATAAAGACTTTCCACTCAGATGTAAAATTGGATAAGTACTAGGATAACTTATCGTCACCAATGATTCATCGTTGAGATGGGAATTTGACAAAGTATGAGTCACCACCATCCTGACATACCTCCAGACTAAGACACCTCTATAAAGTGCCAATGTTCCAAAGAGAAACTACTAGATCAAGGCATTATTTAAATGTATCACCACCAAACTCTGAGTTACCACCAAATTTAGACACTTCCAGAATTTTCACCGTTCAAAGTACACACTGTCATTGTTCATGATTTCTTGAATTAAATTCCACTAACAGTTTTTTTATAGAATTTGATTCCATTTATTATTCTAATGATTGTTCCTTAATTACTCGATATAGATTCATTAAAGTTGGGGTCAAAATGTATAGTATGAGGTGCATAAGATTTGGAAGATTCTATTTTTGTTAAAAAGATGAAGAAGAATATGTTGTGAATATTTGAGAACTGTTGAATGAAAAGTTATACATGTACACATGAAGAGAGATGAATATGTGAAAAGTGTGCCACACACAAATAATTCTTAAATTTGATTAACTATAGATGAATTAAAGCCCATTGAATATCTAGACAGCTTCCTACAAAGTCACAAGAAGGGATTTTTCAACACTCTATTTTACGGTAGAATTCCGAAACACGACTCGAGCAATATTTCAAACTAAATTTGAGAGTCACAAGATGCATAGCATATCAGATAGAGAAACATGATCTCTCTACACTTATTTTTAACTCTATTTTTTTATTTATATTTACATTATGAATAGTTTATCTTACCCTATTATTTTTCTAGCATGCACTATTTCATGCACCTAAAGTGAAATATACATAGATATCTTCTCAAAAGATATTATTTCAATTTTCCCATGTGTTGTGGTAGAGGTCCGTTTGTGACCTTCCATTTATTTTTACTCCCATGAATATGGAGGAAGATGGTATATATGGCCTAGATATCTTTGATATTGTAAAACTTGATCCAGGTTGTGAATAAATAGATTATTTTATATAAACTACTTGAAAATATGTGAATTCCAAGTAGAGAGGACTATGTCTCAACTGAGACTAAACCTTGTATATTCAAATTTCGTTGTGTCTTTTTTTACTTTATTTATTTACTTTAAATTGAATCTATTTTAATTTGGAAAACAAAACCATTACTTTGATAGTCAGTTTTAATTAGTGTTTATATAAGAATTTGATTTAGTAAATTGATTTCAAAGGTTAAAGTAATATTGTATATTGTTTTTATTTGATACCTAACCAATCTTTGATAATTATTTTAAAAGGTAAAGTATTATGTCAAACTATTGTTTTATCTAATTGGGATACTTTATTTAAATTGGGGGTTTAATTTAAATCCATTTTAATGGAATTTTTTATTGGGTCCTCAATTCACCCCCCCCCCCCCCCCTTGAGATACTCACTCCAACCAACAACATCAATATTAATATTTCATATTTTAATTACTGTAAATATTCATTAATATATTTAATATTTATTAATAATGTGATTAAAAACATTTAATTATAATAATATAATTAATAATACTTCATTATAATGTAATTAATAATATATTACTTAATAATAATTATGTCCATTGATATTTTAAATTTTAAATGTTAAGTTTTAAGGAAATAATTCTTGTAAAATGTAAATTAACTTTTGTTTAATATATTTTTGATTTTTTTTAATTATTTTTTATATGTTGAGTTAGTTTAATAAATTCTATTTAGATTGTATTTAAACTTTATAATTCATAAAATTTTAAAGTCACATACATGAAACATAATAATGTTTCTAGTAGGTGACTTTGAAGGTATATAAATAATAAATTCGAAATACAATCTAAATTAAATTTGACACACTTTCTAAACATATAAAAAATAACTGAAAATAACAAGAATTTAATGAAAAAAAATTAATGAAATGTAATTTTAATTTCATAATATATTTTTTTTTAAACATTACACTTTCATTTATAATTTTTTTTGAAATTCCTTTTATTTAAAATTATTTTTATACGTTAAGTCAGTGTTCTGAATTTTATATAGATTTTAGTTGTACTATAATTTATTTTCATATATTTTAAATGTGTAAATATTATGTTTTTTTCAATGATATTTTTTTCATGTAAATTAATTTTGGTTTATTATATTAAATAAATTCCCTTTATTTTAAACAAATTTTTAGATGTCTAGGATATGTTTTATGTTTTAAATATATTGTTTTTATAATTTATATTTTATAATATTTTAAATTTACCTACTTTAAATTTAATAATTTTTCTTATGTTTCAAGTACTTGATGTTGGAAGCTTATAAAATGTAAAATATAAGTAATATATATATATATAAATTAAATAACTAGATAAACATGTAAAAATGGTTGATAGTAAAATTAATTACATCAATTTAAAAGATAAAAAATAATATAGAGTGTAGAATACAATGTTGTTTCAAATACTTTAAGTCAATAAAAATCAAATAAATGAATGAGTAAAATTACTTTCTATAATGAGGCCCCATCGCACAATCTAGCATGTGAATAGGATTCTTGTATCGAGATTGTCAAACTTTGTACTGGGATGGATTATGATGATCTAGAGAGGTCTCTTACTTGGTCTCTGTAACCTTGAATTTATGATGCTCTACTTGTGAATAATCTAGAGTAGGTGGCATCTAGATGTCATCATGTGAACCTAATACTTCCCCCAATGCGTAAGTAGAAGGACCTATCATCATCTGTTGGGAGAACTATAAGGCCTTTGAATTCTCATTCATGAAAGGTAGAGGCATGGGAAATGAACCCGGATACGAGATCAAATCATATATACCCAGAAAAAACTATTGATATCCACAAAATATAATTGGATCTCATACCTCCTAGTTCACATCAGAAATTGGTTGAGGATAGAAAAATAGAGGTTAAACCTATGCCTGTGCAATGGGTGTGGCCTCATGTGCAGCACGATGCGGTATATGTCATCTCTATCATGGATCCTCAAAATCATCATCTACTGTAGGAGGATCCTAAGTATGAATCTCCTCTCTATAGGTAGTAACATCGTATCTCTAAGGTGGATGATAAAAGATACTCTCACGTAAAACATGATACAATGGAATCATCTCCTTCATTGCAGTATGGTATGTCGTATGGCTAAAAAACTCACCCTCTAATAGATTAGACATGAAAATAATATTTTTTTAGTAAAGTATATTGTAAAGAGATTCAAAATAAATTAAAAATAGTAAAACAAACAAACTAATATAAACTTATTGACTTAGTAGATCCTGAATCCCTCTTCCATGTGGAGTAAGATACAGTATATAATTTAGTCTATACCATGGTTCATACTCAACCTATTGTGATAGATGGAATCACATCATAGGAATTACCTCAAAATTAAGTGATGCACGTATTTACCAAAGGTTGAGACACTTATTATGTCATCGGTATCAGTAAACATCCTACATCCTTGTTAACTTCACATAAAGAAGCATTTCTGCCTGTCTAGGTGGAAATAGAATACGCATGAAAAATTCAAATCGGTGTGTGACACTATCTGGAAGGTTCCACTGAAAAATATAAAATTGAATGAGAGGCACTATATTTGTGGCATCATGAAGCCCATCGGTGCAGTATGCAGGTTGATGGTCTTATAGAGACCAATATAGAATCCATGAAATCTAAAACTACATATGACATTTGTTAAAATATTTTGTTACTAATTTTCAAAAATGATAATATTATGGTACTAAAAAGTCCAGAAAAAAATGTATATACTTACATTGGTGGGTAGTAGACTATCAAACATGAGGTAGAATGCACCAAAATTGTCTCTCATAGTCCTGATGAAGTGGTGTTTCTAAGTCCACCTATAATGTAAAACATTTAAATAGAATAATAATAAGAAATAAATTATAATAACTCAAATTCTCATTGAAAAATAGTAAACATGAGTGATCATACTATTTTCCATGAAGAGAATCATGCAGCACATATATATAAATCTCTAAACCAACAAAAAATATAGGCAAGGAGAGGTATTATATCCCATTACCACATCTAAATAAGAGTGACACATCCTTTTTGATCATTGTGATTGGATCTACATGATGTGAAAAATGATTTGTATGGGTATGCCAAGCATGAATATCCCTGACTTTATCTCCCAACTTGATCAAAGTCCTCCAGTAGCCCCAGATACATCATGTGGACATGAATAATATAATTATTAGTATAGAGTGTCCCTATAATGAGCTTTAAGATATGTATGTATGAGCATCACTCATGATAGTCTACTCATCATCATCATTGGGTAACTGTGCGAAGTGCATATCCTATCATCTCATAAATAGTGACCCTCCATCTATAGCATCATCATTCCTTATGATTTCAATGCCAAGAAATCACTATACAAGCTCATTGTAGTCTCTATAGGTGGTTTATATAACTACAGCACCCTGGATAGGGATACCAAGAAAAACTGCCACATCTACAAGGGTGATAGTCGTCTCTCCCTTGGGCATGTGGAATGTGGGAGTCTCAGGTATCCATATCTCTATGAGGGCAGAAAGGATTTTATGATCAATGAATTTATAATTAGATACAATGATGCAATAGTATCCATCATGGTGTAGGTTTGGTATAATAGAATTTTGAGGTAGAATGTGATGATAATGGTGCACTCTATGCACACTAATCAGTTTAAACTCACAACCCATGAGCACATCACATGAAAAATTCCTATACTTCTTAGTGAGTATAGTATTATCATCCATCTCTATGTATAAAAATTAAATATATATTAAGTAAGTGTAAATTATAAATATAAAATTATGTTCAGTATAATGATATGACTGGTATAATTTAATATATAACATGCATATTCCTGTTATTTTATTAAATTTTTCTTACCAAAATAAAATGAGATGTCTTCATGTTTCTCAAAAAATATTTATAATTATTTTAGAAAATTATTATTCATATATTTCAACATACTTTAATGATTATCACCTTTCCCAATCTCCATTTTCAAAGTTGGCTGGTTTTCTTCCATTCTTGTTGGAATAAAGTCATGTTTTTAAATAGGTTTTACTTTAAAAACATATTTGTGAACACATAGGTAACATTATTTGGATCTGCCTTATAGATTGAGGATTTCTTTCATATCTATCATGTATACCAATAGGTTGGATCCCAAATGGTGTGCTTTTTCATTTATGTATGATTTCTTATATTGTGGTATATTTCATGATTATTTTCTCACTTGATTTCTTTATGGTGTATCCATGGATAGTTTGATTATGTTTTCATGACATCTCACATGTAATTTTTATATTACTAATAATTTTAATGTGAAAGGATTATTATAAAAACCAAAGGATAATTTACAAAATGATTTTATCATTTGAAAAAACTTTGTAATGTGAAGGGCATTATATAGAAGAATTTTTTTATTTATTAAAATGATATAACATTTTGGAATCTCTATCTTGTGTGAGATTTATTTAAATAGTTTTATAATTTATAAAAAAATTATTATTTGATAGTAAAATTATTCATAAATTTAACATAATTCAAAAAAAAATGAAATCGTTTATATTAACACCATGTAATTGATAAAATAAAAAAGTTTGTATTGGAAGTAATACAACATTGTGGCTGAGAGTGTGAAATTTATCCAGAAATTTAAGTGGTTTTTTATATTATAAAATTCCTAAGTACATATTCTCTATCTCACACATTTCCTTTATTCTTAAGGACAATCCATGTCATTCCACATCTTGTTGGAATTCTGTCTCCCTCACTGGCACAACCTGTTGATATCAAGTATCAATATCACCAAGCCTTCAGATATTTGGAAATGTTGAATCTCCCTAATAGAAATCCATGGTGAAACATAACAGTTATAAATGGTTTTTATTTAGTACACTGGATCAAAATATGTTTCCCATGATATGTTCGTAGAGGCACATATTGCAATGGAATGTGTGCATAGAATCCACAATTCCTGAAATTTTCCACATTGACATTGACTCACTTTCCTTAATACCACTAGGACTCAACCACTAATACCTTTGATGGGGTCCTGACACTCTTTAACTTAAAATACACATTCTTATCAATTGAAAATAATTACCTGATAAGAAGAAGCTTCTTCAATGGTTTTTAAATCTCTCGTTGAAAGTTTCATTCGTACCTTAGCCCCTGATGTATCCAATATGTATTTTGTTTCCCTCTTTCAATGACGTACTTGACACAATGATAAAATGAATCCTAAACTAATCTAGTTAAATTTAACTTATGAATCCACTTGAAGATTCCATTGATGCACTCTAAAATTTTTCTGGTCATGTGTTCATACATCTTCCCCCTATCGAATAACAAAGTTAATTTTTCTTTTGGAATATGCATCATATAATCATACACTCCCTAATTTTCCCTACATATTTCTTCTAATCATTGTTCAGGTGTTTCTTTATCCATCTCATAGTCTACAAAAAAGTGATCATATATCAAATAATTTTATTTTATCATTGCATAGAAATGGTAAAAAAAATACGAAAGAGATTATATACCAATACTAATGATATAATTATTCATAGGTTCATTATGGGTGGATTTTCACACATTTCTAGAAATGTGTCTGATGCAGTACCGATTTTGTATAGTCAAGGGTCTCTATGTAATAGTATCTATATTTATTTTCTCATTGATTTCCTAATGATGATTAGATATCAAACAGACACCCCTAATATGGGTGAAATAGTTATTAATACATGCTAAAGTCCAACTCCACAATTTGTAATGTTCCTTCTCCACAATGGAAAATGAAATTAGAAGAGATGAATGATTTCTATATTGGGTTTCCATAATCAATAATATACTTGTTTATTTTCTATATATAAACTACCCATCAATTTCTATGAAATATTTTCATAAACGAAATATAGAGATCCATGGAAGGAATTCCCATAAAAACTAAAAAAATTGCATCAGATGGATCGTTTCAGTTATCTTGAGACACATGTTCATTCATATTGATATAGATGAAGACTTGGTCATTGTGTCTCAATATAAATAGAATTAGTATTAAAACTTGATTAGAGTCATCTCAATCACCGTAGACCTTGAAAATTGTCATATATTTCTCCATCTAGGCCTTTGTGTAGGAAATATTATAACCCAAAAAAAATTGTATCCTTTCTTGTACTAGGGATACAAGAACATCTTGGAAGTTCCTCATCATCTAAATAATAATAGATGACACAAATTCATCGTTCAATGATGTATGCTCTTATATCATCTTTGAATGAATACAAGTATGAGTTTCCACAATATTAGAAATTATAAAACCTCAAAATGAAATTTTATGAATCTACCTAAAGTAGAATATAAAATCATCCCCATATTTGAGACATTATATGATGTATTTTTAATGACTTTAATTCTGAACAAAATATTTATAGTGTCACTCAATATGAAATATTTTTACTATGTTTTTCATGGAATATATTCTTGTAAAATCTATTCCAACATATAATGTTTTGTCTAGTTCAAAAAATCGATCCTCTACAACTCCAAGAAACTTAGTTTATGGTGTGATAACATTCCAATAAAATTCAAGAAAAAAAGATATTGATTTTGACCAAGATGTGAAGTGGGGAAGATGATTTATTACATGTCGAGATAGCTATAAAACTACTTCATTTTTACCAAATTCCTCCTAAAATTATGTAGCTTCATCCTCATTCTCATTATTGTCTCTATTTGTGCCATAATTAGGCACTTTCTTATCATAAAAACGATCTTGTTGTAGATTAGGCTCATTGGTTTAGTTGTCTTCTTCTGTATTATAGGTAATAGCCTCATTTTCTTGGGATAGACCTTCTTTAACAATCTTCTATGCATATGTCATAATACAATTGGACATTGATTCTCTACATTAGAAGACTAAATATATAACTTCATCATGTCACTATCTAATCATTGGGAAAATAAATCTGTTTCTTAGACCTAGACCTCATCAGCATCCAATGGACAATCTAGATATCATAACGTAACCTAGAATTGAAAATATCTATAGCTAATAGACTGGATCACTTGATCTAGTCCCAAATTTAAACAACCATGGATTTTTTCCTATAGTTCTCTTAGGGTTAAATAATAATATATCCTAACCATTTTTTCTAGTTTTGTACTATAATAATATCATTTCTTAGTTTGAATAGCATCAATATAGTAGTATACACAAGAAAACATGATTATCTTCCTGAAAAATTCTTTTTGATCATGATTGTAATAGTGTAAATAATATTGATAATGAGGAATAATCATGTAGCATTGACCACACAATATTTACTTTAATAAAACTTTATAAAATCTTCTTATATCCTCAAAGATTACACTAATGCTTAGTAATGTAATTTTTAATGTTTTTAAAGGTATTTTTAGTAGTTTATAAAGAGAATGAGAATTTTCTGAAGAATATACCTGAGGAGTGTCAAACCAGGTGTGAAACAAGGCATGTTTTTCATGCACCATTTCTCGATCGATTCTGACTCTATACAATGGTTTTGGGGTTGTTACCCCTAGGTACACTATTTCCAAATCTACATCCACTTTTAGTATCTAGATAGAGATTTTATTTCTTAGATAACCATATAATATTTACTTTAACAAAATTTTAGAATATTTTTTTATATCCTCAAATATGACACTAATTTTTTGTAGTATAATTTTTAATGTTCACAAAGTTATGTTTATTAGTTTATAAAGGGAATGTGAATCATCTAAAGCATATCCTTAGGGAGTGTCAAACCAAGTGTGCAGTAAAGACCATTTTTGTGCACCAGTTCCTGATCAAGTCTATCTCAATACAGTGTTTTAAGGGTTGTTACCCCTAGGTGTATCTGTTTCAAATCCACATACACTTGTTGTATGCAGATTGGGATTTCATTATATATATAACCACATAATATTTACTTGAATACAGTTTTAGAACATCTTCTTATATCCTAAAATATTAAACTATTGTTTCATATTAATATTTTTTATCTTCCTAAAGGTATATTTAGTAGTTTAGAAAGAGAATGTGAATCATCTAAAACATATCTAGAAATACTGTGAAAATAGGTGTGTAGCAAGTTAATAATCATCTAAATTGTGGGAGTAACAAATTAGGTGTATAGTTAAGTCTCTTTTTTTAGTTAGCCCTATTTAATCCTATGTAAATTATATGTTAATCTAATGTTAACAAATAGTTATTCATTATTTAATAATAATTTAATTCTAAGTTAACCATTACTTATTTAGTAGTTAAGAATTAATTAATTAATAGTTATTAAGTAGTTATTTTAAATTTAAATAGTAATTATTCATTAATTAATCGTCAGTTGAGCATTACTTAATCTTAAGTGAAACATTACTTGTTCCTAAGTTAATCATTACTTAATCATTAGATAATGAATCATTAATCACTCATTAATAATTCATTAATAATTCATTAATTAATAGTTAATAAGTATTCAATTTAAAGTTAATTAATAGTTAATCATTAACTATTTTTTTAATAATTACTTCATTAATTATTACAGTGTTCATAATTCCTTAATCATTTTTAATCATTTCTTAATGATTATTTAATCATTAGTTAATAATTTTTTATTCTTTCATTAATCATTGGTTAATAGTTAGTTAATCATTACTTAATCGTTCATTAAGGAATAGTTAATTCTAAGTTGATTCTGCCTTAATCATTCGTTAATCACTTGTTAATCATTCCTCGATTAATGATTATTAATTATTTACTTTAAAGTTATTTGTTAGTTCATTACTGTTTAATTTTTATTTAATTTGTTAGTTTATAGTTAATTAATAGTTAATAATTATTCAATTATAGGTTATTCATTACCTCATCATTAATTAATCCTATATTAATCACTCGTTAATCATTACTTAATTAATATTCATTAAGTACTTACTTTATAGTTAGTTATGGGTTAATTGATGTTTCTTCATTATTTAATTACTAGTTAATCATTAGTTAATCATTATATATTCTTTATTTAATCTTTCTTTAATCATTGGTTCATCATTAGTAAGTCTTTACTTAATCATTTGTTAAGAATTAGTTAATCTTAATTTATCTATGCCTTGATCATTCATTAACCAATTATTAATCATTACTTAAATAATATTAATTAGGTAGTTACTTTAAAATTAATTATTAGTTAATTATTATTTAATCATTATTTAAGTAGTTAATTTATAGTTAATTAATAGTTAATTATTAATTAATTATTGGTTAATTATTGCTTCATCATTAATTAATCTTATGTTATTCATTCCTTAATCATTGATTAATCATTATTTAATCAGTTTTTAATCATTATTTTACCATTCACTAATAATTAACTAATCATTATGTAATTATTCTTTAAGAATTAGTTAATACTAAATTAAGAATGCATTAATCATTTATTAATCACTCATTAATCATTAATTAATTAATATATCATAAGTAGTTACTTTGTAGATTATTATTAGTTAATTAATATTTAATCATTAATTAATTATTGATTAAATATTATTTAGTCATTTGTTAATCATTTTTTATTCATTAGTTAATTATTAATTAATCATTACTTAAATATTATTTATTCCTAAGTTATTATGTCTTAATCATTCATTAATCACCCATTAATCATTACTTAATTAATAGTTATTAAGTACTTATTTTATAGTTAGTTATTTGTTAATTAACAGTTCATCATTATTTAATTATTAGTTAATCATTAATTAATCATTATTTGATCCTGAGTTATTCATAAGTTCATCCTAGGTTATTCATAATCTAATAAAACATTAATCCTAAGTTATTCTTTTTTATTTATTAGTTAATCAATACTTTATCATTACTTTAGCATTAGTTAATCATTAATTGTTTAATAGTTAATTATTAGTGAATCATTATTTAAATAATATTTATTCATCAACTAGTTATTATTAATTAATAATTATGTCACTAGTATTTAAAACTACTCAGTTATACTAAATAATAATATTCTTATAATAATAAATCTATTATTAAGGATAATTATAAATTATTTATGCAAAAGTAATTATTAAATAATAATATTTTACTTACTGATATTAAATATTATTTATAAATTATATAAAAAAAACTAAGAAACTAATAGTACCACCAATTTTCCCTTTAACAGCACACAAAATGGGATTTAGCAGTGCTAAAAAGGTGTTGTTTTTCTAAGCGCCACTAAAAGGGGGACCCATTTATCATCACTTTCATTAGCACTGATAAAGGCCCTACTTATGCAGTATGTTGTTTGAATTACAGCACACTACAGCAACAACCTACAACCTGTATATGGAAATTTCATAATAATTTAATTAAAATAAAAATTACATCACAAATACATAAAAACAGTATATTATAGACATTTCAAACAATGTTTTTTACAATTAAATTAGTTAGTGATATCATAAAAATTCAATAACATCAATGTTTTATTGTCTTTAGCACCTGAATCCCTCTCAAAAAATCATTATCATGGTATTAGTTGATGAAAAAACCACTCCAACTCAAGAAAAATAATCCACTTATATAAGAAAGTAATTTTTATGTTATTAATAATATAAAGAAATAAATTAAACATAATATGTAATAATACAAGAATAAAATCTTAATTTTAAATAAAAGGAAACACATATAGTCATATTGGTCACACAATATGTCGGATTGAGGTTGGGATGATTCCTACATATCACAAATTACTTATGGATCATTCTCCTAAAGTATCAAAACAATCTAAATATGTTTGCTTGGTTTCGATTATGTCACTTGTCTTTTTTATTAAAATGTCATTTTAAATTCAAAACATGCACTTTGAGTCATACTAGTTACATTGTGTTTTGGTTTGATGTGAGATTGATTCTTACCAGTGAAAAATTACTTATGAATCATTTTATTAAATAATAATGATAATTTGAGCATTTTACATTGGTTTTCTGGGTGTGACACATGATTAGAACTAAAATGTCCATTTTAGACTGTTAATAGACACTTTGAGTCATACTAGGAACATTGTGTATCACATAGAGGTGTGGATGATTCTTATATGTCAAAAATAACTTATTAATCATCCTCCTAAAGTATTAAAACAATATTAATAATTGTTTCTCAGTTTTGAGTATGTCACTTTCCTTTTTTACTAAAATATAGGTTTTAAATAAAAAAGGCACACTTGGAGTCATAACAATCACATTGTGAATCGTATTAAGGTTCGGATGATTCATACTTGTCAAAAATTACTTATGGATTATTTTCCTAAAGTATCAAAATAATATGAATGTGTTTTAAAGATTTTGAGTATGCCACTTATGTTTTTTCTAATATGTCATTTTAAACTGAAAATGAAAAATTTGAGTCAGACCAGTCACATCATGTGTTAATTTAATGTGAGATTAATTCCTACACATCAAAAATGACTTATTAATCATTTTAAAAAATTATCAACATAATTGGAGTGTTTTTTCTTAGTTTTTAGGGAGTGACACATGTTTTGAACTAAAATGCCATTTTTAAGCTGATAATAAACACTTTGAGTCATACTGGGAACACTGTGTATTGAATTGAAGTGTAGCTAATTTTTATAAGTCAAAAATTTCTTATGGATAATTTTTCTAAATTATTTAAATAATACAAATGTGTTTACTCAATTTTGTGTATTTCACTTTTATTTTTTCTAAAAAGACAATTTAAAATAAATAGAAACACTTAGAGTCGTATCGGTTACACTGTGCATTGGATTGAGTTATGACTTATTCATAAACATAATAAATGACTTATGGATATTTTCCTAAAGTATCAAAACAATACAAATGTTTTTTTGAGTATATCACATATCTTTTTTACTAAAATGTTGTTTTAAATTGGAAACTCACACTTTGTGTCATATTGGTCACATCGTGTGTCGTATTGATGTGAGATAGATTCCTACGGGTCAAAATGTCATATAAATAATTTTATTAAATTATCAATACTATCAGATCATGTTTTCTTGGTTTTCAGAAATAAAGAAACATTTTTAACTAAAATGTTAATTTCAAACTAGTAACAGATACTTTGAGTTATACATGGAACATGGTGTATCAGATTGAGCTTTGGATGATTCTTATACATCATAAATCACTTATTGATCATTTTCCTAAATTATCAATATAATATGAATGTGTTTGCTCATCTTTGAGTATGTCACTTGTCTTTTTTACTAAAATTATTTCCAATTTTAAACAAAATGACACACTTAGAGTCATACCGTTCACACCATGAGTCGGATTAAGGTGCGACCGATTCCTACATATAAAAAATGACTTATAGATCATTTTCCAAAAGTATCAAAACTATATAAATACATTTTTC
The DNA here is from genome assembly GCA_963277665.1 of Viscum album. Taxonomy (NCBI): domain Eukaryota; kingdom Viridiplantae; phylum Streptophyta; class Magnoliopsida; order Santalales; family Viscaceae; genus Viscum; species Viscum album. The sequence continues at coordinate 2,045,190,308 of OY728136.1, forward strand.
TTAGTTTTCAGTATGTGGCTTGTTTTTTTTACTAAAATGTTATTTTAAACTGGAAACACAAACTTTGAGTCATACTGATCAAATCATATGTTGGTTTGAAATGAGACTAATTCCTACACATCAAAAATGACTTCTGAATAGATTTCCTAAATTATAAATAAAATCCTAGTGTTTTTTCTTAGTTTTTAATGAGTGACACACATTATAAACTAAAACATCAATTTTAGACTCGTAATGACCACTTTGAGTGATACTAGACACACCATATATCAGATTGAGGTGTGGCTGATTACTACATGTCATAAATGACTTATGGATCATTTTCCTGCAGTATAAAAACAATCAAAATTAATTTTCTTTGTTTTGAGTATGTCACATATCTTTTTTACTAAAATTAAAATTTTAAATAAAAAAATACACACTTTGAGTCATACTGGTCACACTATGTGTCAGATTGAAGTGTGGTCAATTCCTACACATTAATAATTAAATATGGATCATTGTCCTAAATTATCAAAAAATTATGAATTCATTTACTAAGTTTTGGGTATGTGATGTGTGTTTTGAACAAAAATATAAATTATAAAATAAAACCATATAATCTAAGTCATACATAGAATGTTGTATATTTGATTGAGGTGTGGCTAATTGACCCATTTCCATGTTTCCATTACCTGATTTGTAGCCTCAAAGTCCAATATCTCAATAGCATGATAAGTTTCAAACAAACCACCCCAACTTGAAGAAAATAATCAACCTGTATAAGAAAATAATTCTTATGTTATTAATATAATAAATAAATAAATAAAACATAAATATAAAATAATACAATAATTAAAAGTCAATTTTAAACATAAATCACACCATTTGAGTCATATTGGGTACATCATGTATTGGTTTGAGGTATGGTTGACTCCAAGGTGTATTTTTATCCTATAATTCATTTAAAATTATAACCTATATAAAAATATTATTGTTTGATAACCCAAATGTTGAATTCATTAGATAATAAAAATAAAATTGAATCATCATGAGTGCATCAGCTTTATTGAGTGTATAATCATATTACATGAGTGAAAAATCCTTATTGATGAATTAATTTATCAATCTCTATGATAATTAAAAAAATAATTATCGAATAAAAATGATAAGGAATTTAACTAAAAAGGTAGATAAATTGGTGATAAAAGCAACTAAATAAGTAGTATGAAGTCACATATTCATGATATATGTATACATTATGACATTAGGTATATTACCTAGATGTTTCTAATCTAATCTATTTTATCTTGTGAATATGAGGACTTTCAGAAGTCATGGTAGTACTGGAAAAATATAAATACACAAAGGATTAAAAAATATTTTAAATTAAATAGTAATTATATTCTAAAATACCTCTGTAGGGATGCTAGTGTGTTGATGGTATATGACATCTCTCAAAACTTTTCAAACATAAAAACCACAATCATTTACATTGGTTTTCTTAGACACTACATAAACATAGAAAAATAATAATAAATTCGTTTTTATATATGTTTTGATAGTGAAATACTATTATATATACCCTAATACTTATCCACTTATAAAAGTTGATATGAACCTTGTATGCATGAAATTTCCTCATGCCATGATTTTGAAGATATTTAAACACCACCCTATCATAACATAATTATCATTAAAACATAATATAAAATATACAACTTGAAATTTAGTTCAAAAACATTACATTCAGTGTATTACAAATTAAAAAATGTTATCATGTGTGGTCAATTTGTTGGGTATCTAGGTAGTGAATCCAAAAAATAAATTTTCTGAGTATCAAAATTGAATAAAATGAGTAACCAATATTTCCTAAAAAAATAAGTAATTTAAATAATAAAAATATATTTTATATGATTAATTTGTATAATTTTACCGCTACATTATTGGCAATAAGAAGATTCTATCATTTGTAAGTTTTCATTCAAACATTGTAGCTTGTTTTTCCACTATTACATCAATTTGATATGAATCAAATGAGCTTATTTGTGTAGAAGTTATTTGGAGACTAATAAGTCCACATTTATCTTCATAAGTTTTTACATTCAAATATTATTGATATATATGCCTAAAAAATATATAAATTTTATTTATTCATAATTAATATAGTAGATCATTTATTGGAAAAAAATCATAAAAACACATCTCAAGTATAAATTTACAACTAAGACTCCTATCTAGTAATACTTCATCATTTAATTTACATTCTCAATTGAAATGTAGTATGTAATTTCTTCCCCATACATTTATTCTTCAAAATCAACTACAAAATTATGACCACTTTGTAACCTTGTATCTTCATGAACCTTCAATGTTAGTAAATATAGATATTGAATGGGTGGGGTAAAGTTAATTTTTGAATATATTTTTGATTGGTTGGTTGATTCTTTAGATAAATTTGATTCAACATTTCATTTAAAACCCTTCCCTTTTTCTATCTGTAATAATATTCACCAGTTTAGACATTTCTTCATTAATTGTTAAAGTTTTTTCATGAAAAATAAATTGGAAATGAATACCTCATTGTCAAAAAAAATTTACAAGATATAATGGATATTCTATGAATATTATAATATATTTCTCAACCATATGAATATATGTATCATCAAGTGGAACATGTATCTCGGTGATCGGATCATGATCTATATTAATACCCAATCTCACATGACCTATTAGAAGTTTTTTGTTATGTAGAATTTATTCTTAGATATTGAACATAGTATCCCTCACAATAAGGTGAGTTGATATATATAAATCACAATAATTTTCACCATATATAATATCAGTACAAGAATAATATTAGTGTCTGTCTGGTTCAAATTTCATAGAAATAATTATGAGAATATTTATTACCTCATCTAAGATAGCTGTTTGAAAAAAATGGCGTACCTCAAAAATATTGGGGGTGGGGGATCTCCATACGGTGGTTTTTCTTGATTTATTTCTTCTATTTTATTCCATCCCATAATTTTAATAGAAAATATGAATTCGAATTAAATTTTTCTTCAATATCATCTAATCGTACTTGTAACTCTTCCATTTTTTTATCTTTATCCTTCTATTCATTTATTTTCTCAAAAAATATTCAGGTTGTCACCCTAAAACCCTGACCTCTAATGTGGCCATACTATTCTGACTACTTCAAGTCCAATGATCATAGATGTTCATCTATTATAGATGATGTTGAATCCTTTTTCTATGTTTGATAAAAAAAATACAAGAAAATAAGTAATCATTATTATGTAATAACGATTTGAAGAAAAACAATTGTTTTATGTCATACTTATACATGATTCCCACAATTTTTGTGTGTTTTAATCTATCAAGATCCCATGATTATTTAAACATTACTCCTTCCATAGCACATGAAATGGGATTGAGGTGGATTTGTATTTGGATTTGTCAATCTTCATATAAACATAGGAACATAATTATTATTTTTTCATATCACATAAAATTATTATGGTAGATTTAAAATACGTACCAATATTTTCAATTGTAGCATACCCTTTCCTTTCTTTACGATATGTATATGTTAGTTTTAATGCCTCTTGATTATTTTTATCACTCATTTACTATTTCATAAATTAACAATCCTTAATTATAGTGATTAATACATGTATTATCAAAAAAAATTCCAACCATAATGTACATAAAAATATGTCTCCTCACAATGGCTAGTAAATGTATCCCATGCTTCTTGGATTATCAGGTGTGCATACATTTGGGTGGGTGCAGTTTTATTTTCCCCTAAACATCTTTGAGATAAAACTTCATTAGAATTGTGTGAAATCCACTATGAGCCTTTCTAGAAATAATTAATACAAATTTCATTTGGGATTCATCTACTATAAATGTACTTAGTAATGGATAATGAAGATTAATTCAATATTTCATTATTATTTTCAGTAATATAAATAAATTATATCATAATGTTACCTTAATATCTTCCAAAATTTGTTTCTTAAGAATGAATATAAAATTGTTCCATGAATCTATATCAATTGGTATGTGTTTTCAAGTGGTGAGCCTAATGAAACTACTAAACATGACCTTGTTGGGGTTAATTGCCTAGATGCAAGCATTATATCTAACCTCAAATTTTATGCCTTTGTTTCTCGCCTAAATAAATGTTTCTAACACAATCATGCTATGACACTCCTATTTTTTCTAGGACATCGGTTTTTCATCATCTACCATTTCCTCAGGTTCAACAACATCAATATGTTATTCCTTTAGATTGGTAGCATTGTCATGTGTATAAGGTTGTTATTCCTCTGTATTGGGAGCACCTATAGGTTGAGAAACCTATTATTCCTTAGGATTAAGAGCATCATCACATGCATAATTCATTATCTATAAAATTTTCCAAACATCTAATTTAGATTACATAAATGAAACATTTAACAGATAATAATATGAGGTAACGCAATGTATATTGAAAAAATAATATAACTTTGTTATTGAACTATAATTTTTTAAAAGGTTGAAGGGATTTTACCCCTCTATCGAGTATCCAAATCCCTTAATTTTGGAATCCTATTATATAAAATACCTTGTCTACATTGGGACTTTTAAGAAATGATTGTGGTATCCCAATGAAAGGGTCATCCTCAATTTAATTTTCATTTGACCCTTCAGTGGTTTTGGTCAATAAAATAAAAAATGACCACCTTTGGTTTGCGGGATCTAGAATATAAAGTATTTGTACTGCCTATGATTCCAATATGAATGGTTCATCTTTGTACCCTTCCTTACTAAAATCCACTTTCATGAATCCCAATTCATCTATTTTAACATCGCTCATGTTATCATACCACTTGTATTGAAAAATCATAACTTTGAATGTTGTATAATAAAAATCCATTATTTTTTTATAGTGCCAAAGTATTACATATTCACAAAAATTGGATTTTTGTCCTTGGTACCAGATACATGTATCACTTCAGCCACAAGTGTAACTCCACTATTTTTCATGGAATTTCATTCTTCATGTTTCTTCATATATAATGTATAAGCATTAATTATATAACCATTATAAGACAATACATGCAGACATGGTCTTATGTCTATCCATCGAAGTCGTTCTGAAATTGAATTCATATTTTCAATTGGATCCTTAAAAATATGGTATTGAAACCATCCTATAAACTATTAATTATGTGTATTTGATATCTATATTTCATCCCTTAATGAATTCAAATTTCTAAAAATTTATTTTTTTGTTTTAACGTATGTAGAACCCTATAAACTATAATAAAAAATGTAAAGGTGGGCCTACTATTGATCTATAATAGTGATTGTGGCAACATCTATTTTAGAAATTCCTTCACCCATATGCCACCCATTATGATGATATTTTAGTAGACCAATTCTTTTTACACTTGATAGGTAGTTGATGTATAATTCAACAAATTCCTCTATAATATATCACTTTTTAATAAAACGTTATGGTCAACTTTTATTTTTGACATACCCTTTCAAAATATTTATATATCATTAAATGGGGTACATCCATCTATAATGTACAATTCCACATAGTCTAATCTCTCTTACCAAGTGAACCATCATATCAAATAATTTCAGTTGGAAGAATATTTCAAATTCACATAATATGAAAGAAATTTTATTTTACATTGTTAGAAATTTCTCTAGGTATATAACTTTATTGAATATAGGTTTTAAAAAGAAACATATCTTGGTTAATTTATAAAGAACATTCTTAGGGAAAATGAAATGTAAATATATAGGCATTAGATCTTGTATCAAAACATGACAGTCATGTGATTTCATACTCTTTAAATTTAAATAAGTCATTGATATGATATTATTGATATTTTAGGAATATCCCTCTAGAACCATTATACCATTTAAGAAGTTTCAAAACTGATATCTCTCCTACCTGGAAAGCATGTAAGAAGTTGGAGGGAGAAAATACTGTTTTCACCCTTCACTGGAACCAACTCTTCTTATATTCCCATGTCAATCATGTCCATCCTATCCTTAATTATATACTTTGTTTTGTCGGGTTCATTTCATAACATGTCAGTGACACTATCATAATTATTTTTTTCAACATTCATAACATCAAGAAAATTCCTAACATACAAACAATTTGAGTATGATAATTCAAAAAAATAAATCACTTTTTCTAACCAATTTTTATATGCTTTTTCAAAAAAGGTTTACCAAATATAGTTTACATATCTTTTAATTTATCACGTAGTTGATCGTATATTAGTGGAGATAGTATTATATATTCTTCTAAACACCCATCGAATGATGTCATCCAAGATCGGTACTTATGTCACCAGGGTAGAAATGAAAATGTCATCCAGAATGATAGTTGTCTCCTTAAATATAAATGTTCCTAGGATGGGGAGTTGGTGTCACTCCTTCCATTGGAATCTTTTAAATTATAAATCTTTGGAGGGAGATTCATGGTTGGTGCAAGGTTTTTCCAATCGTGTGGCCAAACTATATAGCCCATAAAAAGTGAAAATTTCTCACTTTTCCCTCCTAGTCTTATTTTTTTCTACCCCAAATTTCTCCCCCATTCAACCCCTACAGTAAGGGTGATGAACCAACATCCCCCTCCTCCTCCATGAGTGGTTCTCCTTTGATTCTTAGGCGTTTGGAGTTCCATTTAGTGTGAATTGAAGCTCCAAGTAATTATTCACCTTTTCTTCCTTCCATTTTCTAGAAGAGGCTTGTTTTTTGGTTTCCTCTACTTTTGAATCTATAAAGCCTTATTCTTTCAAGGTGTTCATATTCTCAATGGTTGAGGCCAATTTAGTTCAAATAATGGGATTTTTTTATGAAATTTTTTCTATGGTCATGAGGTAGTTGGTGTTTATTATTTTTTCCATTGTCCTGATGTTTTATAAGTGTATGTGGTTGTGTCAAATTGTTTCATTATTTCTTTTGGTGTTATTGAGTAAGGAAAGTGAGTTTGGCCCTTATATTGAGGTGTGAAACCCTCTACAAACTCTTTAGGATCCATTAGTATTTGAGGTCAGACCTAGGGCTACCCTTGGGGTATTCCAAACCATTAATGATGGTGAAATAATTTTGGTAAACTTTGAAATACGATAATTTTTAGAGTTAATGGGTAGTGAATTGTAAGTGGGTATGTTTTAAAGATTACTGGGATGATTGAAATGTGAAAATGGTATCTTTTTTGAAATTACTAAAAGGATTTTGAAAATTTTTTAATGTTGTGTTTTGTATTTTTAATTTGGTTATGGTTTCCAATGATGGAAAATGATGTTTTATAATTGGTTAATATTTTAAAAGGAGAAGTTAACCAAAATTTGTTTTGAAAAATGTGTTTTCTTAATATATTTCAATGATGATTTAAAATGAGGCCATGGTTACCCTTTGTGAAAGTTATTTAAATCCCCCCATCTATTGTTGTAAATGGAACTGGAGGTATTGAATAATGTTTTATTTTTCAATGAGGAAGGCCTATATTTTAAAGGGTGGATTCAGAATGATTTTAAATGAGTATTTTGAATTGTGTTTTATACCATTATTTAGTTTTAAAGAAGCATGTTAACATGGATTGGTGGTATGTGAGGTATTTACTTGAGGTTTTACGTCCACAGTTCAGGTTGGATTGAGGCTCTAAATCCCACCCCTATAGTGCATGGGTTTGGGAGTCTAATTGAGGCTCTATGCCCCTAACAATTTCATCTGATGTGGGTACTTGGATAGAGGATCCAAGGGATGTTTTATGTATTGTATAGTTGAGATGTTGGAATAAGGCACTATACTTCCCTACATATGGACATTATGTGGTTTGGGATGTCAGACTGAGGCTCTATACTTACCAAACACATGGATATGGATTTATTACTGGACTAATGTTGATAAATTATTATTAGTGAATTACCTTGTGATTAAAATGTTATAACCCCGTATTCCTTGTATTAGGTATCCGGTGTGACAAGAGCTAGTTCAGTTAGTTGGCTACACCTTGAAAACTAAAAGAATACAATGGTTACCAATTATTTTCTTAATCATGAGACAAATTTATATTTCTTTAGTTGCCTTGTTTATTTGTGAACTTTTCTTATCTACATACACTAATATATAGACTTTGTATTTCTTTAGACATCATTGGTGGTGGCTGACTGAGTTCTACTCAAACCCTGGTCGGGCCTCTATGGAACTTGGGTACCTGAGAAGATGCTACTTATTTTCTAATATATCTTTAGGATAGACACCTGGTGTTTTTTTGTGTATGGAGTGATGGGTTGAAGCATAGTATGTAATGACTATGTTGGTAAATAGGTCCGTTTTCGGGGTATTCTAGTCATTTTGATTTTAGATTTCATTTTTATGACTACATAACATGTAGAGTATACATATAATTATTGTATCAGGTATTCCTTTGTTATAGTTTGAATTTGTCACATGTTGTCTACATATTTGTTCCTTCTTGTCATTATATCTATTGATATTATTTCTATTATGTCATTACTCGGATAAGTGATTATAGTCTCCCTAACATTTCTCTACTGACCTGCGCTGCTAGTCTACAGCCTCTGACATACAGGGAGACATGCCTGAGGTCATGTGACGACCTGGCTCGGGGCACCGGATATAGTGGCCATTGGGCCACGTATGTTACAATTTTGAGTCAAAGGGGTGTATTTTGTCTTAATATTTGTGGCATGGTTAATAGGAGACTAGGATCTTATCAATACTTGGAAATGAGATCGTGTCTGGGTTTCTACATCCCCACATATGAGGGAAAACCAAGTTTTTAGGGGTGGAAAATGATGTTTTGTTGTGTGATTTGATAGTTGGTTGATACTTCTACCTTGAGTGGTGCACATGGATGTGAGGTTATTGATTTATGAGGTTTTATCTCTTGTAATGGTATGGAAAGAGTGGGTGTGTGAGTTCATGAATCATGTTAGGCACATACGAGTGATAGTTCATCTGTATTTTTCTTATGATTGATAGTTATTTTGGACTCACATGTTAGTAGTGTTATTTCTACCTGTGATTTAAGTTTTTTGATCTCTTCTAGAAATGGTTGTTAATGAAAATGTTTTAAAATATTAATGTGAATAAAACATTTATTTTTGAAATTTTGGGTTAATAAAAAGATTTTTTAAAGTTTCATTTTTTGGGATTTGAAACATCATGTTTTGAAATTTGAAACCTTCAATTTTAAATGGTAAAGTTTAATTAAGAATGAAAATGCTAAAATAAGTGACATTTTAGGGACACTGATGGTGGGTACCCCATGTATTGTTTGTTCACCCTGTGTGTGGGTGATTTTGGATAGTGATAGTGCCTTAGTTTTGAGACCTTTTTTATGGGATGTGAGACCATGATGGGTTTGGATGTGATAGTTAATAGAATGTTTCTTTTTGTGTCTTTGGTTAGGTTGTGACCTTAAACTTGTGAAATGATGCATGTTAATGTGTATGTGGTGACTCTTGTGGGTTGAGACCCTGTGAGTTGTGTTTTAGGCCCTTGATTGAGTGTTTGGATCATGGTATCAATTTATGTGAGTGGGTATCCTTGGTCTGAACCCTAGATTAAATGGTTTTTTGGTGCGTTAAAGTAGTGTGTTTGGAATGGGGGTAGGATTGCTGACCATGATCTGCGAGTTATTTGAGGTTTGATGTGAATGTGTTCAAGGGATATCCAATGCCCTTTATTAGGCATGACTCCAGTTTAGGTAGTTGGTACCGTTTGACCTTCAAGGGTGACCCGTGAGAGTGGTCATCCAGGTTGTGAGTGTCTTTAGGCACATTAGGCACTGGTGGACATTATAGGATTTGATAGTGGTTCCCATAGAGTGATTTCTATTGTGGTTTTGTCCTAGAGGGTTAAGTTTAAAATTCAATCATTTTGGAGATGTGAATCGAGTTTTGGATATGAGTCGACATTCTGTGTAAAATCAAGTGTATCCTCAAGAGAGTTCAGCCTAGTTTTGTAGGTTCCCTAGAATATGAAGCACGGATGGTTTCTTAAGAGGTGGAATGGGAGGAATAAAAATTTTGGTAAAATTCCATGGTTATTCCTTGGTCTCACCTTAGGGAATAACTTGAGTGCTTATGTTTGGTTGTAAAGGTGTTTGTGAAGGCAAAGATCATTTGGAGTCCTCACCATGTGGTTTTAATGGTGTTTGGTGTGAAAATTGACATTGATTTGGGGTGGACAAGGAATAGGAGACCAAAGTGTGGATGGAAATTTTTGTAATAGAAAAAACCTAGGGTGAGGATGATCATATGGTTGAGCCTGATTATACGAATGGTTTAGTTTTTGGGTGAGACATTGAGAAATACTTAAGCCTAATGAGGCTGAAAAATCAGGTGGAATGTTCAGTTGTGTGAATGTTTTTTGGGCCTAGATATGGTGATGTATAGCTTGTTCAACCTAGATTCAGGTTCGGTATTGTTATAATTGTGTTTCTGTATAAATTACTAGGTTCGTGCTATAATAACTCAAGTGGGGTGATGACAATGGTTCCATAGGGAATGTTGGGTCACAACCTCTTGGAAGAGGGTCATGAGGTGGTGCTAAGTTTTGGTAAGAAATTCCATTCAAGTTGTGGTTATTTATTGTTGATGTGATTTTAGCGGTCATGGAATTCTTATACTTTCAGAAGGTTAGGGTTTCCCCATAGTGGGAGGTGATGGAAGTGATGGATATTTTGTGGTTTCATTTTTTGATGAATTATTAGCATACTTTTAGCTAGTGGAAATCATTCCCAATATCTTAACATCATCTCAGGTATGTAAAGAGATCAATGGATTTACTTCTAGCTACCTAAATGTGTTTTGGATGGAAATAAGCCTCTATGATGATACACTCTTAGAGCGGTATATGTGTGGGAGATGTATGGTGGGGGATTACACTCTCGAATGGTTATGGGAGAGGTCCTCTTGATGGACAGGGTGTCAATTAATGTCATGGGTTTCATTCTTGGAATTCGAGAATGAGTAGTGGGTGATGTTTGTTTTTTTTATAGTGAAAGTTGTATGGAAACATCCAAGTTTTTGGGTTTATCTTGTGATTTAAACATGAGCCACGGTGGTTGAAATTTCTTGAGTAAAGTGGTAACAATGAAACTCCTAAGTTCAGGATTGTTATATTAGTCATGGATGCATAGAGAGGAAACTGTGGAGTGGATGTGGTAGCATTGAGGTTTCTAATAGAAACCTGTGAGGTACATCTTTGGGTTCTTTATAGATGGATAGGTGGGCCTTGTATGTGTAAGTTTATCGACCCAACCATTGGCTTCAGGCTCGGGGCTATTCTAAGAGAAATTTCATATTCCTATGTTAGAGTCATCGATGGGTGAGATAATCCTTGACAGTAGATGATGGTAATGGATTTTTGGTGATATAATCCCACCAAAATTTATACATGGAATTGGATAAGTGTTTTTGGATAACCTGATAATATATTTAAGTGTGAAAACATTTCAGGTCATGGGATGTAGTGGCATGCCAATAGTGAAGATGAGTGTGTTTCAAGAATGGAAATGGGTTTTAGGAAGGACCAATTTGTATTTAGTTGATGTATGGATAGTGGAGGTGTTTGGGTTAGGAATGTTGATGGGTTCCATGGATCACGATGATTTCTTAGAGAGTAGTGGATACCCTGATGGAAAAGTTTCACTTGAAGTTAGGGAATGAATCTAGTAGATGCGTCTGCTGATGGTGGTATGCCTTATTGAAAAGGTGTAGTAAGTATTGGACACCTCCGATTTAATGATCTTGTTTCAAGTGTGTCTTCGAAATAAAGATTAACTTGAGAGATGTCAAGTGGTTCTTAGTCGGCAAATGGATGGAGTGTGCATGTCTTTTCTAGATGGTTTTGATGGAAAGGCTGTAAACCAGTGTTGGGTGGAGTTCCTATGTATGTTTTGGAATGATGAGTTGGGGAAAATGTTTAGTATGTTGTGAAATTTTAGTTGAGGTTTCTGGTATTCCTTTCATTGATGGAGGTTTTAGTCACTAGAAGGTGGTGGTGGTTAGGTATGGAATATGGTGGGGAGAACCATAGAGGGTAAATGGTTGATTGATAACATGACCAGTGTTTCTAATTGGATAGGATTGGGTAAGATCCATCTTGGTTTTTTGGCTTGGGTGGCAGTCATTATCTTGGGTTTTGATCGGTTGAGCACCTTGAGATGAAGCTTATTCTTGAGTTGTGTTCTGAATGATTCAATGTGGAATAAGTTTGTGGGCCTTGAGTTGTATATTAAAATTGTTTGGGGGATTATGGTTGGAAAATCATGTGTTCCTTCAGATGATACTGGACTTGGGTCACCATTAGAACCTTGAAAGAATTGGGTAAGATAAAGATAAGTGATTTGGTACATGAGTTGTGGAGGAAATCGTACTGAATTTGCTCTGATTAACTCTTTTAGGGTATTGTAGTGCCTTGTCAGAAACCCTTTTTGTTTGGTAGTTTAGTGGTGTTACCCATAATTTTCTCTTGTGTTTTTGGCTGGTAATGATGAGTTAAGATCCATACATCCCTTGAGAAGCAACGGTTTCATTATTATGTACCATGACATAAAATTCTTTGGGTAGGTATGTTTCTTTGGTCTGAGTATGGTGGAAATATGGATGTGTTCATGAGGAAACTTAGGAGATGAAGGTTTATTGGTGGGAATGTGGTATGACCTTTTGATATTAAAGGCTCAATAATTCTTGGAAGTGCATCTTTATGAAATCCTATTATAAGGTGGGGAGGTTGTAATATCCCTACCTTTTTTGAAGGTGTGTACTTTTTTAAATTTTGGTTAAAATTCCTTTTTTGGCTAATGTAGTGGTTCATGGGTGTATGGGAAGTTTTGGGGGTGTCTTGGAGGTTCAGTACATGAAAGGAGAAGGAAGGGTGTCAAACAGTGTGTATTGCATGGTTAGTGCATGGTTAGTACTAACCATTCACTTGGCTAGGGAAACCATGTGTCCAGAAATCCTTCGAGACAAAGGTCGGCACACATTCACTACACGGTTTTCCAAAATTTTTGGGTGCTCATAGGATACTGTGTTTCTTAACCCCTCTTGGATATAAGGATCTTTATGGTTGGTGGATGGTTTGACCAAATGTGCAGCCAAACCATATGACCCTTAAAAAAGTGGGAAATTTTCAATTTTCCCTCCCAATATTATTTTTTTCTCCCCCAAATTTCTCCCTCATTCGACCCCCGACAGCTAGGGTGAAAAACCAGTAGCCCCCTTCCTCCACCATGAGTGATTATCCTTTGATTCTTAAGCATTTGGAGTGTCATTTAGTGTGAATTGAAACTCTGGGTAAGTATTAAAATATATTTCCTTCCATTTTATGGAATAGGATTAGTGTGTGGTTTCCTCTCCTTTTGAAGCTCAAAACCCTTATTTTTATAGGATTTTCTTCTTCTTAGTGGTTGATATTAATTTAGTTCAAATAAAGGAGTTTTTTTTTATGAGAATTTGTCTCCGAGAATGAGGTAGGGGGTATTCAATATTTTTCTCTTATTCTTGATGTTTTATAAGTGTATGTGGTTGTGTAAGATTATTACCTTACTGTAATTGGAGTTCTGGAGTAAGTGATGTGATTTTGAGCCTTACATTGAGGTGTGAACCTCTCTACAGGCCATATTGGATTAGTTGGTATTTGAGGTCGGACCTAGGGCTACCCTTGGGGTATACCAAACCCTTAAGTATGGTGAAATAATTTAGGTAAACGTTAAAATAGGATAATTATTAAATTGAATGGGAGGTGAATTTTAATTGGTTATGTGGGCAAGAATAATAGGATAATTGAAATGTGAAAATGGTATCTTTTATGAAATTTCTAGAAGTATTTTGAAAAGGTTTACATGTTGTGTTTTTTATTTTTGAATAAATTATGGTTTCCAATGAAGGAAAATGATATTTTTTAAGTGGGTAATGTTTTAAAAAGAGGCATTGACCTCAATGTTTTTTTAAAATGGGGTTTTATTAACGTATTTCAATGATTATTTGAAATGAGATCATGGTTTCCCTTTTTGGAAATTTTTTAAATGCCACTATTTATGGTTGCAAATAGAAATGAATGTATTGGGAAATTTTTGAGTTTTCAAAGGGGAAGACTCATATTTTAAAGGTTGGATTCAAGATTATTTCAAATGAGTATTTTGAATTTAATTTTATAACATGATTTAGTTTTAAAAGTCTGTTGGGACAACAGTAATTTAAATGGTATATGGGTTAGTCAGATAGAACCTGTGCTGATTATATTGGCATGTTAACATGGTTATGAAATGAACTAAATGATTAATGTACTTAGTTGATGACATAGTATAAGGGGGTGTTTGGAAAAATGGTATATGTGTTAATGGGTTATGCCTTATAAGTTGGATATTCATAATAAGTTATGATTGTGAATGATAAATGCATTTAATGGTTATGGTTTATGTTTGGTAAATGTGTTGTGATTAAATAAGAATGTGCACATGGCTTTGTGGTATGTGGGGTATTGACTTGAGGTTCTATGCCCAAAATTCGAGTTAGATTGAGGCTCCAAACCCCACCCCTATTATGCATGGGTTAGGGAGTCAGACTGAGTAACTACGCCCCTTATAGTTTCATTTGATGAGACTACCTAGACTAAGGCCCCAAGGTAAGTGTTATGTAATGTGTGGTTGATATGTTGGACTGAGGCTCTATACTTCCCAACGTATGGACATGTTGTGGTTTGGGATGTCCGACTGAGGATCTATTCTTCCCAAACACATGGACTTTGCTTTATTACCAGACTGAGGCTCTAGGGTTTGTTGATAAATTATGATTAGTGAATTCCATTTTGATTAAATGTATATAACCCATTATGCCTTAGCTTAGGTATCTGGTGTGACCAGAGCTAGTTCAGTTAGTTGGTTACCCGTTGAGAACATAAATAATAGAATGGTTACTTGTTAGTTTCTTAAATTTGAGATATATTTATATTTCTTTAGTTTCTTTGTTTATTTGTGCATATTGATTATCTACATACACTACTGTATAGACTGACTATTTCTTTAGACACCATTAGTGGTGGCCTAATGAGTTGTACTCACAACCTGTTCAAGCCGCCACGTCACTTGGGTACCCTAACAGATGCTACTTGTTTTCTAATACATGTTCAGGATAGAGTCATGGTGTTTGGTAGTGCATGGGATGATGGGTTAGAGCATGGGAGGTTAGGACCGGGTTGGGACTCAGGTCTGTATTTGGGGACTTTATTTAGTTTTAATTTTGGATTTTATTTGTAGGATTCCCTAACATGTAGAGTATACATATCATTGTTGTATCAGGTCTTCCTTTTTCACAGTTAGAATCTGTCTCGTGTTGTCCATTTATTTGTTCCTTCTGATCATTATATATGTTGATGTTATTTCTATTGTGGAATTACTCTGATAAGTGGGTATAGTCTCCCCAATGTTTTTTCATAGACTCGTGCTGCTAGTCAGCAGCCTCTGGTGTACGAGGAGGCATGTCTAAGATCATGTGACGACCCGGCTTGGGGCACCAGATATATTGGCCATCGAGCCAAGGATGTTACATTTATTATAATTTTATAATTATTTAAATATTTATTAATGTATTTATATTTATAATTATAAATAAATGTATTTAAAATGTATTTATATATAATTATATATATATTTATATATATATATATTCATATATAATTATAAATATAATAAATATATTTATTATTTAAATATATTTATTATAATTTTATGATTATTTAAATAAATTTATTTATTTATAATTTCATAAATAATTTTTAAAAAATTATATATATTTGTAATTTTATAATTAAATTTTTAAATTACAAAATTATTAAAAAAACATTTAAATATATTAATTATATAAATTTCAAACATATTTTAAATGTTAAATCTAAATAAATAATAACGAATAAATATTATTCATAGAAATTCAAACTTATTAAAAATATTACATGTATAGTAAATAAATATATGTATAAATAAATATTAAAAAAATAATTAAATGTATTTTTAACATTATTAATGAATATATAATAATAAATGAATAGAAAAAATTAAATAAATTACAAATATATAAAAAAGTGAATTCATAACATTTACATTAATTGCAGACATACATATGTACGCATACACATCTACACACAAATATATATACACACATACACATACATACATGCAGTTATACATGTACATATATTTTAAATTATTTAATATTGGTATAAATATATATCATTGTCGTAGGCAGGAAGTGACATGGGCGGTGATGTAGGCATGACGCTGCACTAGGACTTCTGGCCAGTAAAATGGGTCACTTAGCCTTGGGATTATGGGCTAAAATAAGTATCCATATACCTAGATAGAAAGTGATGTTTTATTTCATAATAATAAAGAGGATTCTGCCTCAACTTTTAAAAAAATTTGAAAACAAGATTCATTTTTTATTAAAAGTTATAAAAATTATATTTATATATTACTTTAAAACATATATATATATACTTATTTTAATATAAATATTATTTAAAAATATATAAATATTTATTTATTTATTTATATTTATAATTATAAATAAATATTTTTATAAATATTTTTATATGATTAAAAATATAATTATATAATTACATATATATTTATATAATTATATATATATATATAATTATATAAATTTATTAATATATAAGTATATATAATTATAAATATAATAATTATATTTATTATTTAAATATATTTATTATAATTTTAATGTTATTTAAATACATATTTAATCTTTATAATTCTAATTATATCCAAAGCAGTGCAGACCTTGATATTTATCCCATGGTCTCCAAATTTTATTAAAAAAAGTTAAGTACAAGAAAATAACATTAGGCTACAACAATTACCCCTAACACAAAATTGTCTAATAGGAGACCTAGTAGAAAAGATACCCAAGGGTCCCCAAAAATGCACAACTCGTTATAAATCCCTTTATGGTAATTGGGTTGAAATCCCACTATGAGAACCCGTACAGCCACTGTGAGCTTGCCTCCCATGAAAGCCTCTGCACACCTGTATCCCATACGTCGTCATGTTGTTGTCCATTAAACTCTACCCCAAGTACATCATTGTTCCCTCATCATCTCCACCCATGTGTCATATGTGTGCCAGCACTTCAACAATGAACATGTTCACATGAACCCATCAGTATCCCATGCTACCGATAGACAAAATGATCATGGGTCATCACACCCGTTAGCATCCCATACCATTGACGATCACCATGAGAAACACTCACTAGCATCTCAAGACACTAGTGGCCACTTGATACACCCACACCGAAGAAATTCACCACAGGACCATTAAACATTGAAGTTTATCTAAAGTTTGACCCAATCGAGACCAACACCCCCAAATCATTCTCGCTTATGCATAGAGCAGATGCATTAAAGTATGACCCAATGGCCCGTTTTAATGTTTTAGGCCTAACAAAAGACCAAAAAAACATGTTCTTCCTCGCCCGAAGAGTATTCATACAGTCTATATTAATCATATCCAAAGATTAAAGGAATTTCACTAATAAATATCCACATTTATTTTCACTTTTAACCAGTGCTAATTAAGGTTACCCTTTTATCAGCACTTTATATTTAGCATTTATAAAATATAGAACTAGGTAAGGTGTGATTTGTGGTATTGTAAGTAAAAACATATTTTAAACAAACTAAAAACTAAAAAACTAAATAAATTATTATGTTTAAAATAAATAAGAAAACAATATCTCTATATTATGCTTCACAAATCCCGTACTTCTCAAATTCGAAACTTCTTTTAGTCCACAAAAAACACCATGCACAAGAGAGTAAACAATGGGAAAATTTTAGAGGGATAGGGAGTGGAACTAGAGAAAGGTAGGGTGAGTGAGGAGGTGAGGGAGATGTGGGTGTCTATTTATTTGAGTTTGAGGCAAAGGAATTATTGGAAAAAACACCTTTGGATTTAATTTAGGAAAAAGGCATTAACATGCTAAATGATTTTCCATTATATTAATGTGAAGAACATTTTACAAGTTAATGATTTTCATATCCTTTGACATGTCATAAATCTGAGTTGATGAAAGGAAAATGTGGTATCGGGCTCAATGAATTTCAAATTAAACCAAAAATTGGCAAGGCCAATGTTGACTTTCTATATTACTTTTTTTAAAAAAAATTAACTAGGATTAATTTAATTGATTTTTTTTCAAAACATGTATATTTAAAAAATTCCTCAAATCATCCACCTTGTGGAATGACACGTCATTTATTTTTGATATGGAAAAGGCATTCATAATTATGAAAACACCTCATATGGAGCTGTCCTAATGACTCATACACACTTATCACAATGAAAACTCAACCCTTGTGTATCATTCTAACCACTACATTATTTTTTTTCATGCTACCACCCAAAGTGATGCACTCACACACTGATGTCACCCTTTTCCAACTCAATGCATTGTTCCTCTCTGTTGTTTTATCATGTATTGCAATTGAGATCGTATGGCTTCATTATAGTGGTTTCCTTGCTCTCTTGTAGCAAACATTTCTAATTTACCTTTTCCAATTTTTTATTTTCTACATAAGAACTCCAGAACTCTTTTCCTTCCTTCCATTTAAATTTATCCTTCAATCCAAGCTTCTAATTGAAACATATCCTTCCATAAATATATAGAACCATAAAAATTATGGTAAAAACTATTAATTAATTATTAAAATAAATGAATTTAATATTAGAATTATGTTTATGATATTAAGTTATCATATACCCAACCTTATGAGATAACGAAATAGTGATACCTCAATTACTGGATACTATGTTTCATCTTAATCAATCCTAGGTCTTGATGAGAAACCATGAAAAAACTATCATGAATTATATATTCCAAATTGATTATTTTTATTTCTTTTCCTCAAAAATACTCATTTATAACAAATAATTTTAATCCCCTATGATGTTTTCTCAACTGACCCAAAACCTCACATTTAGAAAGTGATTCTAATTCAGATATGTTTATAACTTTCTATTTATCCCAATCTATCCTATTATGATAATCATTTACTACCTTAGCTTATTGATTCTCAAAAATAATATCATGTGTAGTGTTATATGAAAATGTTTCATCAATAGTGTTTCTACTCAGTTCCAACATCTTCTATTGTTAATAAAATTTATAAAATGTTCCACCCAATCATGATCATGTGTTTCACCTATATTGTTTTCTTAAGTAATGTCTTAATCAATGAAATTTCTATTTTTCTCATGTTTATTTTTCTCAACCTGAATGGGTTGGTTTTATTTTATAAGATTAGATTTTTTATTTTTTAAATCATGTGGAGTTCCATGCTTTAGGAATAGTTTAGAAATATTATTTCTTGTAATATTAGATTATCATTCTTAGATATCAATTCTAACTAGTTAATTTACTATGGGAATGTATGATTTTGTAACCCATTATGAATCATTATATGTATCATGAAATTAATTTCTTAAATTTTTAGAATTATACTAATCTAAACTTATAGTTCACTCATATTTTTGTAAGGATCAAGATGTAATAATGATGTCATTTTCAATAATATTTATTTAGATATTTATTGATTTTTCCCTTTTAAGTTAGAAACTATTTTCATATAAATTGAAATAAATAAATATTGTTTCAAATATTTTTCTTTTAATTGTTTTAAGATAATTTATAATCAAGTAAGACTCACATACAACATAAATCACCATGATATTTTTAGGGTCTTATTTTTGTTCATTACATGGGTGCTTCTAGAAGATATACAACACAGCCAATTCTTCTTATATGTGAAATATTTGGATTATATCAAAAATATAATTTAAAAGGATAATATTTAATAAAACTTGATAATTTTATTTAAATCAATTTCGTTTCATGCAAATTTAAATGTCCTCATGTTGAATTAAACAATTTTGTTTTCATGTGAAGTGGCCTAGAAATAATATTTAATTATATAAATGATTTATATAAACCATTTTGAGTGTCTTAATGAGTAATAAGATATTAAAAATTTATTCCAATAAACATATAAAAGTTATTTAAAACATGTGATAAATGCTAATTATCTTTATTAAGTTGAACATTCTTAATTGAGTAATATGGGAATTGTTCAAAAATTAATCAAAATAAAAAATATCTAAATTTTTAACTTGTTAGATGAATTGGATCGCATATATCACCATAATTTCATTTCAAGAACATATGGTGTTCAATCCTAATGTTTGGATGGTGATGTTCTTTTAATTAAATTTCCTTAAGAATAAGCATTATGTGAGAAATCATTTAGTCCAAGAATTATGTTATTGGCCAATTTATGAAATGTGTACATATAATAATTTTTATCATAATATTTGTTCCTATATGACTCAAATAATTGTATAATATAAATATTCTATCATGGATGCTAAAATTATGGTTTATTATGTTATATTTTATTGAACATTTATTCATATAGTTCAAATAAAATGTAAACCCTGAAAGTTTATTTGGAATAAATTTTTTCTCGTTGTTAATGTTTATTCTATAAATATATTTAGTAACTCTCTCATCCATGGTCTTAATATGATATATATATTCATGAATAAATTTAAATATCAATATATTTTGTATAGAATTTTATAAAAACAAACCAGTATTTATTAAAATTGGTGTACTTTTAGGTTGGCATATATTTTCTCTTTCGGTGCCTTTAATTAATTACGAACTACCTATTAAGATAATCACATGAGTTCTTTCCATTTTAATATTGATAAAATATTTATTATGTTATAGTATTATATGTTTTATGAGATTATCAAGTAGACACATATCTTCATCATGGTAATTAATTTCAATATATAATAACACTTGAATCTAATGAAACAAAATGTGATATACATATAGGAAAAAAATGATATAATAAATAAAACATATAATATTTACTAAAATAATTACTATAAAAACCTAATTAATATTAATATAAATCATTTTTAAGTCTTATTAATATTCCTTAATTATATTTTATATATTTTTATTCATTATAAAAATGTTAGATAATTTTTCAGTCAAAATGAAAAATCTTTATTTCTAACCAAATTGGGTTTTCATGCATTATATAGTTCTATTTAAATGATTGATTTCAAAATTATCTAACTTTAATTTGAGAAAATTATTTAAATTTTTTAATTCATCATTTCAAATATATCTTAGGATGAATTTAAAAAAAATAAAGTTTAATTCTCCAATGAATAGAGAAAATACAAATTTTTATTGAAAATCTCTTCTCTTTTCAAGTATTTAAAAAGTCACATTATATTTTTTATTATTTTTAGAATTTAATTAGTTAATTTTTATTAAATATAATCCAATAAATATTATTTTAATCTACACTACACATTAATTTTTTATAAAAACACTATGCTTATAAGGCATTTTTTTGAAAAAATGTTTTTTATCTCATTTTAGAGCTTTAATTTTAAATTAATTTAGTACAATTCTGTGAATTGAATATGAAAGATTATATTTAATATTTTTTATAATCATAATTAATACCATTTAATAATTTTTCCTTAAATTTTGGTAATAATGAATTGTAAAAACATTAAAAATTTATTACCACAATTAATGTTAAAACAGATTTATTAGGGATTAAACTAAAGTGATAAGGGTTAAAATAATCTATAAAATGCCTAAATTATATTTTATGACCATATTTCTACCATATATAATCCAATATTTGAAAATTTTACATTTTAAGCCATTTTTATTGAGTAATACAATAATATATTTTAATCTTTTTAAAAAATCCAAGTGTGTCATCTCCCCCACTTATAAAAGGACACCCACTCCCCTATCCTATCCACACATAAAAAGCCTTTTATTTTAGATAATACCTATAAAAATATCTTTCTTAAATTCATTCACACATCATAGAGGCCCAGGTTTGATCATAAAACCAACCTAAGATGGATTTTGGTATAAACCTAATGAGGTTGTCTGAAGAAGAGGTATAGTTCTTAACAGAGTATTTTCATTTTATTTCATCTTATACCTACATAAAATATTATTCAAACATTATTTAATAAAATATCAATATATTACATATACTAAAATATGTTTATGTTAATTTAATAACCTTTATTCATCTTCTTCTTCCATCAAATGGAAAATGAAACCATCATTCGTGTGTATGGAAGACCACTGCCACATAAACCGATATAATTCATTTTCCATCACCACCTCTCATGTATTATTATAATTATAGATTTAATATATATATATATATGATATTCATAAAATATTTATCATTTTTTAAATTTAATACATCATCTACTTTCTTACCTTTCCATCTATCGAAAAATGATAATGTCATTCATACGTACGTGTGGAATTTAATAGCACGGAGGAGGTGTTTCTTAACACTACAGGTAGTATCCAACTAAATAGTATTGAATGTATCAAAGGGTATGCACTCAGTCTTCATCATTTTAGACCTCCCTATATTCTTTTTCATCCAGGTAAGATCTGCCCTCGTGTCTTTCTTGTTTTTCTCTTTTCCTTTTTATCTGTTTTTCTCTTTGTACTCTTTCCTTCGTTCAATAAAAAAAATTACATTATGGATGGATGGATATGATATTTATGATATAAAAATCATTATGAAAAGATAAAATATTACTTACCTTATTTCCATCATGTTTTTTGGAAAATGGAAATGTTACTCATGTGTATGTACAGCCTACCATCTCCATGAGTGTAACATAATTTATTTTTCATAACCATATTTCATGGTTAATTTTAAAATTATAATTAGTTTATAAAAAATATAATTATGAAATGATTATATTTATGGATATAATGTAACAATGATCTATTTTACCATAAACAACCTACCAAATTCATGTTGGACATATGATCCGGATATCATCAAAAAATCCGACATGTACATAAAAAATTAAGTAATTTTATATGAAATGGTAAAAAATAAAATAAAATAAATAATAAACATGAAAAGTGTTCTTAATAAAGTAAATAATTAACATAATTTTATTAATAAGTTAGATAAATAATGTATATGAAATGTCGTACTCAGGATAAGGCACACTTTACATTAAAAACATTGTTTTAACTGTTTTAAAGATTTATTTTCTAAATATTTTTTACCCATGCCCATATTCTTAAAATTATTTTATTGATGTATTTATATGGAAATTAATAAATTATAAAGGAATTTTTATTTCACTTATAATGTCTTGGTTTTTTTCATTTAATAATTTAGAATATTTCTAGTAATATTACCGGAACGAGGCACTGAGATGACGCGAGATTCCGAATCTCGGTAAGTCTGAAATTGATATTTGACAAAAAATATCGCATGCATGTAGTTTTCTTTAAAAAGTGTAATAAATCACAAATGGAGTTTTTAATCAGATATATTATACCAATATTTAATTTAGAAAGTGAACTTTACCCTAGCTGAAATATAATATTTTTTAGTGTCTGACATTTCAGTAAAGCGTTATGGCAGGCGCAAATAATAAAATAAACTAATTTATTTATTTATTATGATAAATATACCTATAATAATATTTATAAACATATATATGCCTAAATCCTTAGGTTTTTTTTATAACCTTGGGATTTAGAGGATTCATTGGAGGATCTTTGGCATACAACACTATATCTAGATCAGATCGATGATCGTGTGCAAACAGAGTTTGTGGATCTCATCAATGAAGGAAACATGAGATCATTCTTCATCAACGATCAATACAAACTTCAGGTAGGATATTTTTTTATGTATTTATCCACTTTTTCGTATCCCATGATGAACTCAAATCAATCAACTAAAGGATTAATTTGTGTATTGGTCATTTTTTCAGGTGTGGGTTTTTTTCTGGGATTTGAGAGATAATTATTTTGTTATTCATTGTTGGATATTTGTTCACTATTCTAATGTAAAATTTTCAAGTTAAATGTGATCAAAATCCAAGGTTTTTTCCCAATATTGTGGTTTTTGGTTTTCTCCCCCCATTCTATGCATGATCATCATCGGCATTTCCTTTGGCTGACAGTTCAAAGAATACCCAAAAATTGATTTTTTTGCATTCGATATTTTGCAAAACAGATCATTTATAGGGATATAATTTTAGGATCAATGATGGAAATGTGTTGAATGACCAAAATGAGTGATCAAAGTTGGATTGGAACCCCATGATTCAATTTTTGAATGCAGTAGCGGAGAGCCACAACATCAGCCAACTAATGAGTGGTGGGAATGGATAGAATATAGATGATGATGAAGGCTAGGTTTAGATGCATAAATATATATTTTATTCAAAGATTATAATGGTAGATCCAAGTAAATAGGGAGGGATGGGTTAATACATGAAATGAATCCCATGGGTTCTGCGAAAACCCTGACTACACAGTGTGTAGTCTAAAAGAACACACATTGTGTAGTATTATTTGTGTGTTTCTAGGGTTTAAATGTAGAGATAAGTATCACACGCCATGTGACATGTGTTTTATTCCATGTGGACCTTATCTGACCATCTCGTTGTGTGTATGGGTGCATGCCTGGGAGTCCATGTAGTGTTACACGCCATATGTTTCAAGTAATTTACCATGTAACTCTTGGAAGACGGTTAGGTTTTTTCAAGGAGTACACACCCAGGTGTCCATGTGCCCCCACACGATGTGTACTTGGAAAGTTCATGGGTAGGCCAAAGTACAAGGTAAGATCCATGTAATCATACATAACCAAGTACATGGGAACAACCTAGTGTACACGGGGATGAGAAAAATAGCACACTGAGTTCCAGATCAATATCTACATGCCATGTAACTTAATGGAAACACTGTGTATTTTAGAAAATTTAATGCCTTTTTTGCAAGATAAAAGGGAAGATTTGAGCTTTGAGAGTCACAGTGTACCCCAGCGACATGTTGTGTACTTCTTTGAGGGTAGGTTGGATTCATCTTACTTTTTAGATCATCTTCATTGAGAGATTATGTAAGCTTGCTTGGACTATTATAAGCTGAGTGTGTTTTTTTAGTCCATTCCTATGAGGGTTCAGTGTAGCATCTTGTTCCCATCATAGAGGGTGACCCCGCTATAGCTTTCTAATGATCAGTGCAGTGTGGGAAAGTTCCCTTATTTTGAAGTGAGTAGTCACAATCCTATTTGACATATTCCTTAGTAGCTTTAAGCATGTATCCCTCCAAGAGTCTTGGATAGATCCTCATTTTCTTCTTATTTTCTTATATAGGGTTTTTGGAGTTAACATGACCAACACTACACAGGAATAGATCCCCTATCTAGGAGGATGTTTCCAGTAGGTTCTGGTTCCCTTAGTGATCCTTGGGTGATAACCACTTTCTAATTATTTAGATATTGTCTTTGCAATGGGGTATTGGTTTGATGAAGTTTGTATCTAGGATGAACCCTCTCGGTTTCCTATGTGCTTCTATTTTTCTATATCTCACAAGCGTGACCTCTAGGATGAGTTTCATCAGTGGTGGTATAGCTAGTGTATTGGTTCCTTCCAGCCGAGCATGAACTATGGGATGTCGGGGATGTGCCATCAACTTTGATATATTCAATGAGTTATATCTCTTAGTTGAGTGCCATCGGGATGGCAGGTCTCATGGAGTGGGATATCCTAGATAAGCCTTATCTTAAAACCTCACAGGGTATCTATGGATAGTAGTGGCTAAGACCTTTAAGACTCGTAGTATTTTATGAGTATAACTATGAGATTATTTTTTATTATCATGTCTCATATCGTATTGAAATAGCCGTTTTTGATGAGCTGAATTCTATTGATGCTTTATGCTTGGTGATTTCGGGGAGTCCTACTAGGTATTTTTATACTCACCCTTGAATGTGGTATAACTATGCATGTTATTCATATATAGATGAAATACCATTTTAAGGATTCCTTTGAGGACTAGGAGTAAGAGGACCTTAGTATGGATTAGACAGGATGTGGTGTATACTAGTGTTTCATTTGATTGCAGTCCCCTCCTTCTAAGTAGAACAAAATTTATTTCCCAATTTTGGGTGGGCTTTATTTGGCCCCTTTTTATGTTTTTCAGTACATTATGTCATACTCTAATTGTGGTATTATATATTTTCTCAGGAATTGATATAAGTTTTTTTATATTTCATCATTTTGTGGGATTGGATATGTGTGAGTGTGTACAGGTACATTTTCTTAATGCCTCCCATGTGTGTGATATTCCTACTCAGTGTTGGTCATCAACCCTCGGCCTATTGAAGGTAGGCTTGGGGTTGTTGTGGCTTGATCCCATTTGGGTCAGTTCGTGATAGAGTGGTATTAGATGTGGTTCCTCCTCAGGTCAGTGTTTGGAGTTTGAACCATGATGAGTATTGGTTTGGGATTTATGGAAATAGTGTTAAGTGTTTCGAGTTCATCTTTTAGGCTAGGTAATCTAGTGTTGGTGTGGTGGCGGATGTATCCCTTCGCCAGGACTCTGATAATATTCTTGTTGTCTTGGTACATATAGACACTAATTACAGGGAAAACATTGATTTATGTATCATTTAGGAATGGGTTACGGTTTTCATGTCCTTGAGTTATCTCACCAAATATAATCATTGACTGTGGTACGTCTTGTCTTATTTTAGGATGTATTCACAATGACAGCCAGTGATCTTTCTATAATAAGGTTTAGAGTTAGAGTTAATGAGTGATAAGGCCTTTCTTAAGGGGGTTAGTCATGAGGAAGTATTTCTTCTGGATGGTCATAGAGTGGTGTTTTTTCCATTGATCAGTTTTTAGACCCACCTCCAGTGGTTCAGATGGACATAGCATGCTAGAATGAGACATGGATGGATCTTTTGATGTTGGATGATGATATATAGGGTTTGAGTGAATATAATGAGCTTTTATGGTAGAGATATTCTAGGATGTGGGTTCAGAAAGATCCACTGATAGAATAGGTGTGACGCAAGTCACAAAACATGAGTTTTCATCAGAAAAATCAGGAAAAAATCATTTCTCTAAGGCAAAGATGTTGTTCTGCTTATGATGGGAGAGGTAATATCGGCTGGGATTTTCCTACCTAATGTGATATAGACATAAATTAGTTTGATGAATCACCTAAGGAGAGGCAAGGGCTGGAATAAGGAGGTCCACAGGATGATAGATGTGGTGGAGGAGCTGGGGAGCAGCAGGAGGTGGTTGGTGATTTGATTTGATGCTACCACCACCACCCCCAGGTGATCCACTCTAAGTTCAAGAAGATAATTTTTGGAATCTTGGATAGATATATGTGAAAAAGGTTCTTTAACCATAGGTTTTAGGAGTGTTTCACGATATGATATATATTCCTTCTATTCTAGTTATAGTACTATTACACATATGTACAAGCCACTCTTTTGCCTCCTTTTTTGAGTCTTTTATAGGGAGATTTAGGGCATCAGTAGAGCCATTTTTTGGTGATTTTTGGCATGAATTTTTTACAAGAAAAAAGGGACAATTCCCCCACTAAGACATGATCTTCTAACAAAATCAAAAACTATGTGGGATAGTCAGTGCTTCCCAAAGAGGATAATGTCGAGGTGTGATGGATGAGTTTCTTTAACTTCTATGTTTTCATTCCTTTTGATGTTCTAAGGTGCTATAGAAATCCATGGTTATAATAAACATGTGGGGAATAGAAATAATGAGTTCCAAGTAGTAGGATCTCACAGAGGCTTCTAGTGCAGTTTGAGGTATGATGTGTCTTCACTACCCCAACTGTAGTTTTTCAAATGTACTCATGAACAACTTACCCCTGAGTGTATCTCATATTTGAGACCTAGTGATACCATTTTATCTTTTCTACTTGACCCTTTTTTTAGGATCCTGAAGAGAGGATCAATGATTACATGCTTCTACCAACAATGTGACCTAACTCTGGGAGGAGAGAGAGTGCCTTGCATGGAATCTCTTCGTAGTGGTGGTGAGACCCTAGAATTTTTTCCTTTGTATGTACTATTTCCCTACCATCCATGCTCATTTGTTTTCCAGCAGTGAGTGTGGTGGTATTTTCATCTTATTGGAATATATTTTTACTCCTTTTATAAGGAGTGATCCCAGGAAAAGCAGGATGAGCTCATCTGAAGGAGGTTACAATAGAATTTTATCAGTTTTCTAGTGATACATTTAGAGTAGTGGATGCTATGAAATTTTGTTTTCCTATAGTAGTGATAGAGTATAAGAAAATATTTCCTAGTTATGTTTTGAGTTTACCTCTCCATCTATAGTTTGTTTTCGACATGGACTTTCACTAGGGATGACTCGATATCTACACTAGAATATTGGATGACCTTGTGTAGTTGTGAGAGATGGTTGTGTAGTTAGAGGAGTCTGCATGATAGGGGCTTCATAAGAACTGGTGTTTTTTCTTGGGTAGCCCTGTTTTGTTCAACCAAGAAGTGGATGAGTTCTTGAGGTTGTAAATTTGTGCCACTTGAACCAAGTGACATGAGTAAGAGTTTATACTCTTAAGAATCATTGAGTTCTTCAACTAGTGGTTTGGGGGGAAGTGGTTCTCGGAGTTAACCTTGAGATAGGTTACAACCAGCTCTGGTTTTGGAGTAGGATATACCTAAAATTACTTTCTAAATCCATTTTGGTTGTTTTGAGCTCACAGTGATACCCTTTGGCGAGTTTTACACCATATAAGAATCATGATATATATAGACAAGATCCTAAACCCTTTTATAGATCATTTCACAATAGTCTTATTCGATGAAATATATGTGTGCTCTGAATCCTGGTTGGAGAATGTGAGAAACATAAGGAAAGTAGGGTTTACCTCCAATTGATAGTTGTTACCCCTCCGCTTCTTCAGAGAGCTAGGGAGGTACAAATCAAGGATATCAATTTTGAGATGTTTTGTGACTATATATCCATTTTATATATTCCTAATGGATTTTACAAAGCTGATAATCTCTTTACACTTTTTTGAGGATGGATGGTGACACTAATCATGCCGCGAGAGGAGGTTAGAGGAGGTTGTTTTCCCATAGTAGTATATCTATTGAAGGTGAGTATTTATTAGGACCTCATAGCATTGGTTAGGCTGCCAAGGGAGCTATGGAAAGTTTTTAAGCTAAACTATTGTTGTATCACCTGTCTAAGGGTGATAAATGATATTATTTTGTAAAGATTTTGGGATACCTATGCATGCATAAGGTAGTATGTCGTCATGTAATTCCCTTGAAGATTATTGTAGGTTGTGATTCTTACTTCATGATATTATTAGGGAAAGGATGTGGGAAGCCTTTGAGGAATATATTGCAGTTGAACATAGTGTTTTACCCCGATCAGATGGCTAGGTAATGTGAACCATTTATGTTCTAGTAAACATGATTCTAGTTCACATGTTGGTTTTGGTCCATAGTTGGGAGGATCATCTTCCATCTGGGTATTTTTTGTATCATAGTGACTACCACTCTACCATCAGTGCAGTGCCTTTTTGAGGCCACATATGAGAGACCTTGTAGGTTACTGTTATACTAGTTGGAAATTGTGGGTAATGGTGCTTGGGTCATAGTTTTAGTGTTAGTGATGGTTGTAAAGGTGCAGTTCATCCAGGGGTGATTGATAATTTCCCAGAAACATCAGGAGTCCTTACAGACCAATAGCACAGGCCTTTAGAGTTCAAGAGTAACAAAGTTTTAGCCAATTAATTCAGCTATCTTTTTGGTTCTTAGGACCTTTATTTTTTTCCTTCTACTATGTTGGGTTAGTGAAGTGGTGTGCTGAATTAACCCCTGACCACAATAGTTTTAGTTTCTTTGTGTTATCCACATGTTGTAGCTAAGGAGGTATGTGAATGACTCATTACATGATATTGAACTAGGTATGTTGGGCCATGAGATTGGAGTTTCCTTTTTCAAGGATTCGGTGGTATTGATAACTGGTAGATAAATACCCTTTGTGGGAAAGTTTTTTCCTTGAGAGCATGTTTTTTGATGGTATAAGAAACTGTCGAGAGAACTCATGGAAGTGTGAGACCCAGTTGAGAGCTAGGTATCACCACCTTCTTGTTTAGTTTTTTCTTTTAAAGGTTAAAAATCTTTGATTAGAATAATAATGTAATGTATCAGTTTTTTCTATTTAATACTTTAAAATATTTTAAGGAATATTTCTAGAGCCAGGTGCTAAGACAGTAAGAGATTCTGAGGCCTGGTGATCCTAAAATTGATATTTGAAAAAAATAATAAATATATTAATATCATGCATACATAGTGTTATGGAAAATTTATAATAACTCCCAAAAATATTCTTGGATCAGAAATTTGAGACCACCATTAAGATCATAACGTGGACTTTACCCTGTGCATGGCATCATCTTTTTCGGTGTTAGGTGTTTCTATAAAATGCTATTGTGGGTCCAAATAATAAAATAAATTAATTTAGTTTATTTATTTATTTATTTCAACACAATGACGTAGAATACTCTTTTTAAACATAGATAATCCTAAATCACTAGGGTTATCCACATAACCTGGGGATTGGTTGGATTGGTTGGAGAGGATCCATTAGATGATCATTGGAAGATGACACCATATCGAGATCAGAACAAAGATCATACACCAAAAAAGTTCATGGATCTAATCAATGACGGTAACATGAGACCATTGTTCATCAGTGATTGATCCAAACTCTAGGTAGGATTTTTTTTATGGATTTATCCCAATTTTATTATACCATGATGAAAATGAATCAATCAACTAACAAATTTATTAGTGGATTAGACATTTTTAGGGGTATGGGTTTGTTTGTCTAGAATTTGTGGGATAATTATTTAATTATTAATTTTTGTATATTCATTAATAATTCAAATGTAAATGGATCAAGTAAAATCTGAACAAAGGCTGAGGTTCATTCCTCATCTTGTGTTTTGTTATTTTCTTCCCCATTTCCATACATTATCATCATCGATATTTCTTTTAGACAGTGGTTCAATGAATACCCGAAAGGATATTGTTGTGCATTCGATCATTGGAAAAAGATATCATTTTTATAGATCTAATTTTTGTATCAATGATTCTATCATGGTGTGCGACAATGGTGGGTGATTTGAGTCGGGTTGGAGACACCTAGTTTGGTTTTGGCATGCGGTAGTGGAGATTCGCGACATCAGTTGATTCCCAAACAGTGGGAATGGCTGGAATTTGGTTGATGATGAAAGAAATTATCAAAAGGTTCAAGATAAGTGTTATTTGGAGAGTTTAGTAGTAGATATGGGGAAATTGGGAGGTATGGTAAAAGACGTGTGTAAAATCCCACGGGTTCTGTGAAAAAATTAACTACACGGTATATAGTATGGAAGAACACACACCGTGTTGTCCACTCTTTATAGCACTAGGGTTTTCATGAAAAGATAAGTATCACATACCATGTGACATGTGTCATACGCCATGTGACCCTTAGTCTAATAGATCAACATGTACAGGGGGTACACACCAAGGAGTCTATGTAGTGTTACATGTCGTGTGTGCCAAGTCACACACCATGTAACTCTTGGGGTACAAATCTGTGTGTATAAGGAGTACATTACTAGGTGGACATGTGACCCCAAACATTTTGTACTTGGGAAGTACATAGGTAGGCCAGAGTACATGGATAGAGCCATGTACTTAGACATAGACAAGTACATAGTTACATACCGGTGTATACAAGCACGGGCAGAATGGAACGTCGAGTGACAGATCGACATCTACACATCCTGTACATTAGGTTAAATACCATTTATTTTGGAAAATTTCATTACATGTGAACATGAGACATGGGAAGATATAGGATTTGAGAGACACACCATGTACCCCCAAGTAAATTCCAAGAACTTTGTTGAGGATAGGTTAGAGTCGTCTTTATTCTAAAATCAACTTCATTGTGAGATTCCTTGGACCATTATCAGTTGAGTGTGTTCCCTTGGTCCATTACTAGGAGGGTTCAGTGTAGTGTATTGTTCTATTCAAATAGGGTAACCCCTCTACAAATTCCTAATGATTAATGAAATGTGGATGAGTTCCCTTATTCTGGAGTGAGTAGTCTCAATCAAATTTGACAGCTTCCTCAGTGGCATGGAGCATGTATCCCTCTAAGAGGTCCAAATTCATCCTCATTTACTTTATGTTTCATCAAATGGGGTTTGTGAAATTTTTGTGACCAACACTGCATGAGAATCAATCCCATATCTAGGTTCATGTAGGTTTTGGTGTCCCCCCATTGATACTTGGGTGTCGACCCCATAGTAGTGTATTGAGATCTGATCTTTCTGATGGGGTATTAGTCTGATGGAGTGTGTATCTCAAATAAAACCTCTTAGTTTAATGTGTGCTTCTTCTTGGATATACCTAACAAATATGACATATTGTATGAGTGTTGTTAGTGGTAGTATAGCTTGGGTAGTGGTTCCTAATAGATTAACATGACCTCTAGGATAGAGTTGATGTACCATCAACATAGAAATATCCAATGATTGATATCCCTAAGTTGAGTTCCATAATGGATTTCAGGGCTCATGAAGTGAGATATCCTGAATGAGTGTTACCTTGAAACCTTATAGTAAATATATGGATGACAGTGGTTTATAAATTTGATACTTGGAGTCTTTTATGAATATATTTGTGATATCCTTGGTTTTATTTATATCTCATATCTTGTATACATACCAATGTTTGATGACATGACTACTCTTTAATATTGATGCTTGGTGATTTTGGGGTGTCCTACTAGATATTGTTATATTGACCCCTACATGATCTCTTCCCACACATGTCATGTCTTATACAGATGACAGAACTTTTTATGGAGTCCTTAGAGGACCAAAAGTAGGTAGAGCTTAGTTTGTACTAGATAGACTGAGGTGTATACTGATTTTATATTTGATAGCATTCCCCTCCTTCTAATCAGGATAGGATTTATTTTTCAGTTTTGAGTGAGCTTGTATTTGGAACCTTTTTATTATTTCTACTACTTCATTTCAAACTATAATTTTGGGATTATAAAATGTATGCATGCATTTTTATAATTTGTTTTACATTCCATCATTGTATGGGTTTAGAGATGTGTGTTTGTGTGTACAGATGCATTAGGTTAATGCCTCTCGTGTTTGTGATATGTGTTCTCAACACTAATCGCCAACAGCTGGCCTATTGAAGATGTACTTGGGGTAGTTGCGGCTTGAGCCCTATCAGGCTAGGTAGTGACATCACTTTTTAATTTCATTAAAATGTTTACAAAAGGAATCCTTTTAAATATTTTTTATATAATGTTTTTTACCAAAGGAAAAAAATGTTCTATTTTAACATATACACCTTCAAATTTTTTTCCCGCCATTGTAAACATTACCTTATGTTTTTATTTATTTACAATATTCTATGTTTTCTTCAAAGAAAACCCCTCCTTCCATTTTTTCGTGGAATTTTCAAAAAAAATTAAATGGCATTGATATTTCAATATTCAGAAATGTTTTTATTATAATTGAAAAGAATAATTTTATGAGTTTAATAAAGAAAATTAAATCTTTCATGTTTTATGATTATTTAATGGTTCTTAGGATTTGTTTATGATGACAATTGAGTGTGATATTTCTCATGATGATAGGTCATGCTGATATAGATCATGATAATGGGTAATCATGATATAGCTCTCCAATGAATTAGGTAAAGGGATGAAGTCAACTAGTTATGTTTCTCCTAATAGATTATTGGAATTTATCAGGTTGGTTATTCCGTTTTTAAGAGTTATTGTAACAATGATATGAAGATGATGTTTTAAGTTGTCTATATGATTTATATATTCATGCTCTGGGTTTTTACAAAAATCTTATGATTTCACAAGGTAATATATTGAGATTATATTTAAAGGAAAGTATATTCTACTTCTTAATGGTGAAATTTATAACTTTGTGAAAAAAAATCATGAGTTTTCATAATTATAGGGAAACATTTATATATTTTATTTTTTCTTTAATATATTTTATGGAAGGTTTTATGAAAATATTTGGGCAGTAAAGTTTAATTATTAGGTAAGAAAATGTCTATTTTTATATCAAAGTTTATTTTTAAAAAGTAATATTTTATGATTATTCATGAAATAATGAGTTTATTTCTTTATATGTCTATTACTGAGATTTTTATACTCATCCCACTTTTTCAAAAAAAATCACATGATTTTAAGGATGATTAGGGACAAGTATAATGTCAAGGTGAAAATTATAAATATATTTCATGAAAATAAAATTTTTTGTATCTTAAAATTTTTATATTGTGGGAAAAATGAATGCTTTGTTTATTTTTGTAAGGGTTGTGATCTAATTATATAAAACTATAAACCCAAAAGATCTCTATGAATTCATGAAAATGAATTATTATATAAAGAATAAATTTTATTTATTATTTAAGGTCATGTCCTTATATATGGTTTTAGATGAAAGGTTTAAATAATTTTAGAGGTTATGATAAGAGAAGTAAATACACTTAAATGATTCTAATTTTTTATGATCATGATATAGAATTTATAGGTTATCATGTTGCTTCATCTAAACTATATTTGTTCTAAATAGTTTTCCATATAGGAAATAAGAAAGCTAAAGTAGGAAGGTACCAAGAAGAAAATATCCTTCCAAATTAGCAACCAATAATGGTTGGAATTGGAATTGAGTAGTTTATTGCTATAATGTCTCTGTTGATGCATGATATGAATGGAGGTGGAATCCATGATAGATAGAAACTATATTTACCATAGAGGAATATGTATATAATTGATCATTTTATGAGAGAACTCCCTCCAACTTTCAATGGATCTTCTAACCCAATGGTAGTTGAGGGATAGATTAAAGATATGGAAAAGTTATTTGAATTCATGGGTTGTTCAAAGAATCAAATCCTAACTCCTACTATTTACTATATTAAATGTAAATTCAATCAATGGTGGTCAATGGTTAAGAATACTAGAGAAATTTAAGAGATTGTCACCATAGAATGAGATACATTTAAGAATCCTTTCCTTAAGAAATATTTTACTAAGGTTGTTTGACTTAGGATGGGAAATTAATTCACGGAATTAAGGTATAAGGAGGAATATTAAGTGGCCACATAAAAATAAAACTTTCACTGATTGGAATGGTATGTAAAAATTGTATTTGGGGTCTTGATAGTAAAATTAATTGGTTTTAATCGAGATTAAATATAGAATACTTAAGGGATTTGTCCTCTCATGGATTTAAAAGTTATGATAAACTTGTTCATTATGTTTATAACTTAGAAATAGATTTTTCCAATGATAAAGTGTTTTATGAAAAAAGTATAAAAATAGGTATGGGTGGTAGAAAAATGGAAATAATCCATCGAATAAATATAAATTCATGAAAATCAAGTTTTCAATTTGTGATAGATGCAGTAAAAATAACCATGGGAAATGTCTTATAAACTTTGAGAAGTGCTTATGATGTGGTATGTTTATGTTATGTATCTTTATTTAAAATAAAAATATCATGGTAATGTAAAAAAATTTAAAAACATATAGTAAATTATTTTAAAGGTAATAAGATGGGCCATTATGTGGATGTGTGACCAAAGAAGAACATGAATGGTAGGAAGAAAAAAGACCATAAGAATAAGGGTTTTTTGAAATACTTTTAACTACTTAAGAAGATGTTAGGCCATCAAATGAAATGGAAACATGTAAATTACTTTTTTATTCATATTATTCCAATGTCTTGTTTGATTCAAGGTCTAAACATTCTTTAATTTATGTTAAATTTACTGGTAAAATGGTAATTTCACCTCAATAAGTGAAGTCATAAATTTTGGTAAAAACACCTAGGGTGGTATTAATGAACCAAGAATTTACAAACATCTTCCTAATATCATTTGTGGAATATTTTTTCTTGGAAACCCTGTTGTCTTTTCCATTATAGAATTTTATGTTATTCTAGGTATATATTTTCTTTTAGTTTATTATGGTAATATGGATTACATATATAAATAAGTTATTTTCTAAAATGAGTTTTAGTTTTATATTATAATGAATTCATTCCATGGATAACATATCAAAATGTTGATAAATAGTTAAGATATTGAAATGAAAGTTACCTAGTTGATGTTTTTGAATATAAGAAAATTGTTCAAATTAATGATGTGTTGGTAGTAAAAAATATCTAGATGTTTATTCTAATGAGATTACTAGAATTATACCTAATCGGAATGTTAAATTTACTATTAACTTAGTACCTAATATTAATCCAATTTTAAAACCCATTTATCATATGGATCAAGTATAAATTATATAATTGAAAATAAGTTGTAATAATTGATTGACTAAGGTTTCATTTGTCTTAAAATTTCACCATGGGGTGCCCATATTTATTTGTTAAAAATAAAAGATAGTTCCATAAGGCTTTGCATTGATTATAGATCATTGAATAGCATCACTATTAAGAAAGTTTATATTGCCTTATATTTATGACTTGCTTGATCATATCCAAGGAACTTAGTATTTTTCAAAGGTTAATCTCACGTCCGGGTACCATTAGATGAAGTTGAAGGAAGATGACATCCTTAGGACAACATTTCATAATAGTTATAGGAATTATTACTTTTTGGTTATTAATATTGGGTTGATGAATTCTTTATCTATATTTATGGATATTATAAAGAAATGTTTCTATGAATATTTGGATGAGTTTATTAATGATATTTTTTTATTAAAAAAGTTATGAGGATCGTGAAAAACTTCTAAGTATTAATTTATAAACCCTGAAAGAAAAAAAAGTTGAATGGAAAATTTAGTGAATGTGATTTTTGGTTATAGAATATTTTATTCCTTATACATTTCATAAATAAAGATATCATAACTATTGATACTTCTAAAAAAATTTATTGATTAATGGCCAAGATCTATAAATGTTATTGAGATTCATAGATATCTTGTATTATAAGGCTATTATTGGATGTCTTTTGAAACTTCTTATGGCTATCTATACCACTAACTAGTTAATATTAAAAGTATTTAGGATCATCTGGATAAAGGAATGTGATTAGTGTTTCTGTGAATTGAAAATAAGATTAGTAAATGATCCAGTTTTGGCCCTACCATCCAGAAATGGTGACTTTATTATCTAAAAAGATGCTTCTTTGAAGGGAATGTGATGTATTTTACTGTATAATGATTGGGTAATTTATTATACTTCACATCAATTAAAACCTCGTGATAAAAATTATTCTACATATAGACTATAAATGGAGGTTGTGATGGTTTCTTTAGAAAATTTAAATACCTAATTTATATGGAGTAAAGTGTGAAATATAAAATGATCATAAAATGTTTAAGTATATATTCACTCAAAACGATTTAAATATGAGATAAAGGAGATGGTTGGAATTGATAGAATATTATGAATGCACAATTATTTTCCATTTAGGAAATGAAAATAGAGTACCTAATGATTTGATTCAGAAAGATAATTATACATTAACCATGTTATAGTTGGAACATGACCCTTTGGTGAATGATTTGATGAATTTTATCTTAGAAATTATGCTTAAAATAAATCCATCTATTTTTACAGTTTTTAGTATAATAATATTTGTGATATGGGATTAAACAATCTTATAAAGAAGATTGGGAGTTACAAGAAAAGGTATAATTAGTTAATAAAAGTGAGTATCTTGAATTTAATATCGAAAAATAAGGTTTTGTTAGTGTCAAAAAATGTTTATTTGTTTTATTTGACCCTCAGTTGAAGAAATGTTGAGTGATGCTTATAGCTCTCTATTTTTTATTCATAAAAAATCAAAAAAAATGGATAGAGACCTTCATGAACATTTCTAGTGGAAAGTAATGAGGAAAGTTATTTATGATTTTAATATGAAATGTTTGACTTTTCGACATGTTAAATCTAATCAAAAATTACCAGAGGATGTTTCTACCATTGAGAGTGAAAAAAAATAAAATGGGAGAATATATTTTTTGATTTTTTTATGGTATTACCAAATAAATATCAAGGTAATAAATTGATTTGGGTAATTATTGATCGATTGACTAAATTTTCCCATTTTCTTCCCATTCTAGATAATATGTATTTGGATAAACTTTATCAATATTATGTTAAAGAGATAATTAGAATACATGGAATACCTCTTTCCATTATATATAATTATGATCTAAGACTTACCTATAATTTCTATAATAAAATTTAAAAGTCATTGGGTGCTAAATTATATTTCAACACAACCTTTCATCTGTAATCTGATGGACAATCGGT
Organism: Viscum album; assembly: GCA_963277665.1. Classification (NCBI taxonomy): domain Eukaryota; kingdom Viridiplantae; phylum Streptophyta; class Magnoliopsida; order Santalales; family Viscaceae; genus Viscum; species Viscum album. Next base: position 2,045,228,656 of record OY728136.1, read on the forward strand.
GAGAAATATTCAGAATTTAGAGGATATGATTTGATCCTATTAAATGGATTATCAAGGAATTTGGGATCAAAATCTGAATTTGGTTGATTTTTCTTATAATAACACTTTTCATTCAAGTATATATATGGGGGACTTTAAATCATTATATGGAAAGCAGTTTTAGGACATAGATTTTTGGGATGAAGTTAGAGAAATAAAGTTTTTTAGGACCAGAATTAGTAGAAGAAATGATTAAGAAGGTAAAGATGATTCAACAGTACATGAAGATAGATCATAGTAGATATAAAAGTTATGTAAATAACTGAAGAAAATATATTTCATTCAAGATTGGTGATCATTTTTTTCTTAAATTATATCAATGGAAAAGTGTTATATGTTTTGGTAAAAAGGGAATGTTGATTCCACAGTTCATTGGAAATTATGAAATTATATAAATGATTGGATTAGTTTCTTACCAAGTTTACTTTCCTCTAGTTTTATCTCAAGTACATGATGTATTTCATGTTTTGTTGTTAAGAAAATATGTGATGTATGTGTATCATTTTTTGATCCTTTAAGTAGTTTAGTTTGAATAAAATTTTTCTTATGAGGAATAAGAAGTAAAAATTCCTATCTATAGAGAGAGATTATTGTGGAATAAATTGATTCACCAAGTTAACATTTTTTGGGAAAACCATATGATTGATGAAGTAACATGGGAATTAGAAAAATCTATGAATAAAAACTATCCTAACTTATTTAAATAATGAATAAAATTGTAAGAATGTAATTTCCAAAAAGGGTGAAGAATGTAACAACCCAATTAATGTTATTACAAATAATTTTCATGTCTTATTAATATTTTTTAACTATATTTTATATATTTATATTCAATATAATAATATTAGGTAATTTTTCATTCAAAAATGAAAAAATCTTTATTTCTAACCAAATTGGGTTTTCATGATTCATATGGTTTTATTTAAAAGTTTAATTTCTAAATTATATAATTTTAATTTAAAAAAAGGACTTCATTTTTGAATTCAACATGTGAAAATTATCTTAGGATGAATTTTTTAAAACTTTCTAAAAAGTATGATTTTTCAATGAATAGTGAAAAATACTAATTTTTATTGAAACATATATTTTCCATTCAAGTATTTACATAGTCATGTTATATTTTTGAATAGTTTTAAAATTTCATCAGTTAATTTTAATTAAACATAATTCAATATATTTTATTTTAATTAACATTATACTATATTTTGGTACAAAAACATTTTTATACTTAAAATAGTATTTTTATGAAAAAATATTTTTCATCACATTTTGTAGGTTTAATTTTAAATTAAACTCTTCTAATTCTATGAATTTAATTTAATAAAAATTATTTCATATTTATAATCATTATGTTTAATTTTAGGTAATAAGGTTAACTTAATTTTTGGTTGTAATGAATACTAAAAATCGTAAACATTTCTTGCACGGTTGATGTTAAAACAGGTTTATTAGGAGGTTAAACTAAATTTTTAAGGGTTAAAATAACCTAAAAACTTCTCAAAATTACGTGGTGTAGATATATATTGACCCTATCTCATGTAATATTCTGAAATGATCTATTTTGGATCCATATGGATTGATTAATAAATTAATATATTGTTGGAAAAAATCCCTCTTGATGGGGATTTTGGGTTGATTGTGTTTGTTGAAAATGTTTGATATTGTAGAAAAGGTTATTTTTAAAAGAATCCATGAAGTTGTATATGTTTTATAATAACTTGGATAAGAATAATAGTTTGAACTAATGTCCTAAAGGACCACATGGAGCGCTAATTTTCTAAAGGATCATAGAAGTGTGAATGTCCTAAAGAATCATGAAGAGTGCGTAAGTGCCAAGGGATCATCCAGAATAACATAAGACTTAAGGGATCATGTAGGGCCTATTTTTCTTGCCATGGTGTAAATTTATCCCTTTCAATTAAGAGAGTTAAATTAGATCATGTTATCACATCACATGATCCGTATGAATATAAGAGGATCTCATGATGATATCACGCGATGCACTTGAAGACACCATATGATTATCAAGATATATCATGAATGTAATGTCTTTATGTTTTCCATGTAAAGATTTGAATATATATAATAATATTTTTGATTTCATTTTCTGAGATGGAATGAGATTCTGAGGCCCATAGAGGCTCAGTATTGATATTTTATAAATATTAAATATAATAATATCATGCATGCTTAGTTGTTGTGGAATAATGTAATAAAACCTAAATAGAGTCCCATATCGAAAATATGAGACCATTTTTTAATCCAAAATGTGGTTTTTACTCTAGTTGCGACATAAATTTTGTCAGTGTCAGCTGTTTTGATAAAGTACATCCTTAAGAACAATTAATAAAATAAATTATTTATTTAAATAAATTGTAAATTTTGTTGCATATACCTAACCCTATCCTTTATATTCATGATTATAACCAATTCACAGGGTTATCCACCTAAATCTAAAAATTGAGAGGTTATCTTGGGGGACCATTGGTGGATGTCAGGATCATGGATCAATTATTGGATTACCACAAGAATCACCAATGATAACAAAGTTCAAGGATCTCACCAATTATGAAAGCAAAGCTTTGTTATTTGTTAGTGATTAATCTTAACCAGAGGTAGTGAGTTTGGTTTTCATAGTTTATCTTCCCACTTATTTTCTCCATGATGAACACAATTCAATTATTCTAATAGTTGGATTCATGGGTCAATCCTATTATTGTAATTGTGGGTTTGTTCCCCTGGGGTTTGGGGAATTATTATGGTTTTTTATTTATTAATCTTTAGTTGTAGTTATAATGGAAATAGATCAAAGACAACCTAAAAAATGGCTAAGGTTCATTCCTCTTTTTTGTTTTGTGCTTTTCATCCACTTTTATTCACATGATATATCATTGGTATTTACTTGGATGGTGGTTCGACCAATACCCAGTATTTGATCATTTCTCAACCATTATTCAGCGCAAAAGATCAATACTTCAAGTTTGGTTTCCTGGTTGATAGAGGGATAGAGGTACTATGAAAATGTTAGATGGTCGGTGAAATATCATGATCTAATTAGTGTTTCCCTGGTTCATGTTTTGTCATGCATCAATTTCATGATGCAATGTAGTGGTTTTCTAATCGGATTAATGGCCAAAATCTGGCCGATGGGATAGACAGGCTTAGACGGATTGATATCCAAGTTTTCTAATGAATTTTATGGTGTAATCTAAGACAGTAATGGCATTTACGTTTTCATGATTCCTTTCTGAAATTTTTGAAAAAATACCAACTACAAGGCATGTAGTCTAAAGAAAAAACATCATGTAGCCCCCCTTCTATGGTTCTAGGTTTTATGCAAAGAAAAAATATCACATGTCATGTAACACATGTCACACACATCATGTGACCCAGTTCTAGTAGTTGGGAATGTATCTCATAGTATACATAGTAATAATCATGGTCATGTACACAAGCATGGGTATAGTACACAGGCATGACCCAGTACTCGGGCACAAACAATTACACAGGCATTACTGGGTATACAGGCATGACCCAAAAGTACATAGTCAGGGCCATATATACACAAACATGGGTACATGGAATTCTAAATACTAGCCCAAAGTCTACATGTCATGTACCCCTAAATAACACATCATGTATAAGAAGGTTTTTATTCTGTGTGAAACGGTGAGACATGGGAATACCCAAGGCAAACGAGACACGTCATGTACCCTCGGTACACACCATGTACTTATTTCAGGACATGTTTAGGTCAAATGTATCTTCATTATAGACCAGTTTCAGTTGAGTGTGATCTCTTGGTCTATCCATATGAGGGTACAATGTAAAATTACATCCTCGTTATGGGATTTTTATCCCCTTTATGGGTTCTTTTTCAGATAGAGTTCATGGTATCCCTCCATGAGACCTAGGGTGGGATTATCTATCATATATTCTTTCCTATGTGGGGTTAATGGTATCAAAATGACCACCATGTACATGTATTTAATCCCTTATCTAGTTGATTGATCCTATATGGTTTTTGGAATCCTCTAGCCATCCTAGGTGTGATCCCCTATTTAGATTACATGATCTTCATAAATCCTTTGAGTGCTTATTTACTGATACCTAATGATAACAACCTCATGGATGAGCGCTATCAGTGATAGTATGTCTTTTAGAGTGAGTTATCCTGGATGAGTGTTTCCTTAAAGCCTTGAGAAGAATCATGTGGCCAGAAGTATGGTTGAGACCACTATGAGACTTAGAGTCTATTATGAGCATATCTAGGTTTTAATTATCATGATGTCTCATATATTGATCGACATACTTGTGTATTGATGAGATTACTACTCTTGATGCTTTATGTTTAGTGATTTTGGGGTGTCCTATGGGGTATTGTTATATTCACCCTTTCATGGTCTTTTCCCACACACGTTATGTCTTATGCAGATGACAGGCCTTTTGATGGAGTATTGGGAGGACCGGGAGTATGTGCATCATAGTTTTGGGATAGATAGATTGAGGTTCATATCAGTGTTTCATTTTAAAATAGTCCCATCATTTTGAGAAGGTTGGAATTTATATCTAGTTTTGTTGGGATTTCATTTGGCCCTTATTATTTCCAATTAATTTTCATGATTTGATTGTGGGATATAGATGTATGCATGCATTTGGTATCATTTGTACTTTTATTTTGATATTTTATGGGATTAGATATGTGTGAGTTCATATAGGTACCTTAGGATAATTCCTCCCATGTGTGTGATTTGTCTACTCAACACTTGTCTCTATCTCTTGGCCTATTGGAGGTGATCCATGGGTTTTCACACTTAGTTTATCTTCATCCAAGCAGGCCCCAGTGGGTCCAGTCATGATAGAGTGGTATGAGAGGTAGTTAGTTCTACCTTAGGACTAGAGTTTGGAGATTATCTAACTGTGATTTTTGTATTTGAAACTTTGGAAATAGTGTTAAAGTGTTTCAAGTTCAATTTTCTGGCTAGGGAATCTTGTTTTGGTGTCAAGGTCAACATATAAATTTACCAAGAATCTGATAACATTCTTGTTGACTCGATACATGTAGACACCATTTGATGGAAAAACAATTTGTACATGCATCATATAGGAATGGGTTTTCATTTCAATGTTCTTATCAAGTCATATACACATATATACTTATTAACTGTGGTGTGTCTATTTTATTTTAGGATGCCTCTCCAAATTTATTGAGCCAAGATTATACAATGGGATCACGAGGATGATCTGATGAGTTATGAGTCTTTAGTATAGGGTCCTTTATAAGTGGTGGTACCTCCTGGTGTATTTCTAGTTCTTCCACCATCCATTGAGTAGCTGATCTCACTGACAGTATCGATTGAGGATGTGTGGATGTTGATCATACTATATGTATTTTATAGGCAGTGTCCTCCAAGGTTCTAGGGCGTCCAAACCCCTAGGAATCTAAATACTTCCTTAAGTTAGTCACCTAAGTTTTGTGCCTTGTGAGGATACCTTCAGTTCGTATGGTGGTTTTAGAAGTGAGACTTATTTAGGACTCTATCAGGTGATTCTAGAGTTTGGTCACTTATTCACATGATTATAAAACTCTCTCCTAGTTATATTCTGTGCATCTATTCTCAGAGGAGTTCTATCTAGACATGTTGTGTTTAGTGTGCATTCAGAAGCTTCTGTAGTTTTAGTAGGGCATCATAACCATTTAGAAGTACTCGACAAGGTTCACTAACCTCTCATGATACTCTTTGGATATGTTTTGAGATCCACTATTCATAGCATAGGATTTTGAGTCAGGCCTACATCGATATATCAGGGATGGAGTGATATCTCTTTTTATTCCCATCTATTCCAGAGTACTTGAGAAAGCCTTAGTAGTGGAAAAAATTTTGGGATAGAAGATTCTAGAAATGGGTGTTGTTAGTGGGCATAAAGAAAATGAGACCTTAATAATAGGTAGATGATGATAGTCATAGGTATCCATACATACGAGATGCTTCAGGAGGCGATCTTATGAAAGAGGTTTGGTTGTTTAGGACTCTCAATATGGTTCTAGTTAGCTGAGAGAATGGTAGTGTTTCTCGTATGATGGTCGAGGAAATCTCACTTGGAATTGTTTTACCCACTAAGTAGTTGACAGAGAGATGGTCGATGGACTACCCTAGAAGAGAAAGTGGTATCACTAAGGAGCTTCACAGGGTGATGGACATGGAAGAGGAGTATCTAAAATAGCAGGAGGTGATAGATGGTTCAAAATGTTTCCACCATAATCCTCAGGTGGTCCACACCACACTTAGGGAGCTAGTCGATAGGGATGGGGAAAACTACATGAAGTGGAGGCCTATGACCTAAAATATTGAGGAATGATTAGTGGTAAGATCTATGTCTTCTATACTTTAGATAAGTTACTTATATACATGGTTTCAATCCAATCTTTTCTTTCCACTTCTCTAGTTAGAAACATAGAGAATCTATTTGATACCTTGGCTCGACCCTTATGCTTGGAGACTCCCATAAGAGGTGAATCATAAATCACACACTTTTTTCGACAGTGTGACATGACTTTGGAAGGAGATAGTATCTAATAGGATCACTTCGTAGTATCAATGAGGACTTATGAAATCGTCTTAGGTATGAACTATATATCAATAATTTATTCCTATATTGACTTATTCAGATGGAGGATGCGGTGTGTCAGTGGTGATGGGAAAAGTTTTTCCTTCATGGGTGAGAAGAAAACCCAAGAAAATAAGTTTGGACTCATATGTAAGATAATATATCCAATTACTCATCATTTGGATTGTATTACCCTTTTAGTAGTGGATGTTATGGGATTTTAGATTTATTTTATGGTGGTGGAGTATGAGTACGTCTTTCCTGAGGATGTGTTGGGCTTACCTCCCCATTGAGTGATAGTCTTCTGCATAGAATTTTACCTAGAAAATACCCCAATATTTGTACCACCATATATAATGGATCATGTAAAGCTTTGAGAGATGAGGGTGTAGTTGGAGGACATGAAAATGAAGGGCTTTGTCAGACCTAGTGTTTCCCCTAGTTAGGCCTAGTATTGTTTCATAAGAAGATAGAAATGAGATTAAGGTTATGTGTAGATTATCATTTCCTGAACCAGGTGACCATGAAGAATAAGTATCCACTACTGAGTATTTATGACCTATTCAACTAGTTGATAGGGATGATATGGTTCTTGAAGATTTACTTTAACTCGGGTTATCACCAGCTCCAAGTACAAGATGAGGATATACCAAATATAGCATTATGATGTTTCTATGGTAATTATGAGTACCTGTTGATTCCTTTCATCGTGATGAATACCCTAGTCTTGTTCATTATACTCATCAACTAGATCTTCCATACTTTATTAGACCGATTTTTTGTGGTCTTCATTGATGGAATCTTAGTGTACTCAATTTCTGAGGAGCATGTGCGAAACTTGAGGATGGTCCTAGACATACTCTGAGAGAACCAGTAATATGAAAATCTCTCGATGTGTCAGATTTAGATTTGGTAGGTCCACTTTCTAGGAAATTTCATCTCACCAGAGGGTGTAGATGTAGACCCAATGAATTTTGAGGAAGTTCTAGCTTAGGATCCACCCAAGAGCGTGATGGAGTTATATAGCTTCCTTGGGTTGGTAGGCTAATACTAAAGATTTTTTCATAATTTCTCTAGGATATCAGAACCTTTGACTGCTTTGACTCAGAAGGGGAAACCTTTTCTTTGGATGGAGTGGTGCCAGTAGAATTTTCAAGTGTTTTGTAAAAGGTTGACTAGTGCCACCAATATGAGGTTTCTAGGGGAGGGTGTCAAGTACATAGTGTTATGTGATGCCATGAGAAATCAACTTGGATGTGTTAGGATTTAGAGGTGGTAATTGATTTCCTATGGATCCTAAAAGTAAATACCACTTGATCATAACTACATAGACCGTGATCTAGAGTTAGAAATGGTGGTATTTTCCCAAAAGATGTGGTGACACTGCCTTATTTGTGGGTATTTTATCGTCTATCTGACTACAAGAGTCTTAATTATATATTCTCTTAGAATGATATTAACTTGAGATATATTTTATTTCTATAGTTCCTATGGGATTATGACTTAAAGGAAGTATATACTCTTGGGAAGGGGAATATAGTTTCATATTCTCTTAGAAAAAGATATTTTCTGCATTTTCTGACTAAAGAGTCAAAGAAGTTAGCCTCATTGTAGTTGTCCATAGTAGAAAAGGATGGTTTAGTTTACCTCTATTTGATGATTGTTACCCCCACTACTTCTACAATCTGTTTGGAAGGATTATCATGGTGATAATTACTTACATGCTCAGATATCCACTGGACATTCTCCTGATGGATTTTCTAAAGTTGGGGAGAACATCATCCTTTTTAGATGATCGTACTAGTGAAATTACATGAGGGAGTTATGATGGAGTTTCATACACACCCCTTGGTGGTACATACAGGTTTTATGAAGATGTATTGGGACATTAAAAATCTATTTTGGTGTTCAGGTATGAAGAATTTTGTAGCAAAGTTTGTCTCATATACCTCACATATCGGCTAGTGAAAGCAAAGCACCAGGTTCCATCAGTTTTAGATCAACCCCTTATGGTACCAGAGTAGAAGTGGAATGTTAAATCTATAGACTTTGTGACAAGGTTACCACATATGTATATAGTACATGATTCAATGTGGGTGATTATAGACTGACTCACCATGTTGGCCCACTTCCTAGCTATCTAAGAGCAAATTTTAGTAGAGAGGTTACCTTTATGTGCAATAGATAGTATGGATTCTAGGATTTACCTAAAAGATTATTTTAGATCATGATTCAATCTCCATGTAATGATTATGCATAGGATTTGAGGAGTCCATTGGGACTCAGTTATATTTTTTCATGGTGTTTCACTCCCAGACTAATGGCCATATTGAGTGGACCATTTAGGTTCTAGAGGATATGCTGAGGGCTTGCATGTTTGAATTTATCTATAGTTTTTAGGATCACATATCCTTATTTTATTTAACATAAAACAATAGCTACCATTACACCATTGGTATGAAACCATTTGAGACTTGTACGGGTGATCATGTAGGTCTCCACTATATTGGATGGATCCAGGTGAGTCAGTACTCATGGGCCCAAAGTTGGTGTGAACGATGATAAAGAAGATTCAAATAACACAGGATCATATGAGGACTACACAGAGCTATCATAATTTCTATGAGGACAAATGATAGAGGCATTTAGAGTTTGAGGAAAGAGACCATGTGTTCTTGAAGTTCTCAAATTGATGTGGATTGTGAAGATTTTTTTGGGGTGGGAATTTGTCTCTCATATTCATTTGACCATTCCAAATATTGTGTTGGGTTAGTGTGGTGATTTTCCACTTGTACCAAACATAGTAGTTAGATCAGGTACATGAAATCTTCTATGTTTCACAACTAAGGAGGTATTTTCAAGACTCAACACATGTCATCGAACTGGATGATCTAGACATCAAGGATAGAGCAACCTTTGTAGAGTACCCGGTAGAGATCAAAGATTAGTAGGATAAGATCCTCTATAGGTAAGTTATTTCCTTTCTTTATTTATGGTGATCACATGAGAACCTTCAATAGATCACCTGGGAGTAGGATACCCGGATGCAATCCTGGTACTCTCATATTTTTTAGTAGACTTTTTCAATTTTCAAGATGAAAAGACCTAAGGTGGGGAAAATATAGCATATCTTTTTTCATGTAAATATTTTAAATATATCTAATAATATTTTTAGATCCATGAACTGATACAACATGAGATTTTGAGGCCTAGAAAGTCTCGACATTGAAATTTTATTAATATTAAATATATTAATATCACACGCCCATAGTTTTTTGGGATTGTAGAATCCCCGGTCTGATTATCCACCCAAAAAGTGCTATCAGGCCAGGTACCACAGTCCATAGGCATGCCTCCCCATATGAAAAATGCTTCTGACTAGTAGTGAGGTTGTGAATGAAATATAGTGGGGAGACTATACCCTCAGTGAATGATATCATAATGGTCTGAGTACATATATATAACATGCAATGGAAAAAGTAAGACTCAAAAAACTAAAACCAGACCCACCAATGGTGGAAGCACAGTCAATATCAATAAATAGAATAAGCATAATTAATTAAATCATTTGAAATAAAGGAACAATCCAAACATACCACTTGTATCACTAAAATAGAGAAAGCATACAATACAGGTCATACATAAAATATCCAATAAGGGTCACCAATGTCTAAACAAAAATACAATACATATATATATATATAAAGAATGATGAAAAAAAGGAAAACTAAAATTGAAAATCTAGATGAGGAAATACTTCAGGTTCTTATGCCAACATCCCATTCTAGAAAACTACTATATTCCATCTCTTGAAGCCTATACCTTACCTGAATACAACAACATAAAGTCTACATGCATCTCAAAGGGCCTATGTAGGGTGTGAGAACAAGTCTCATTAGGATACCACCCAAGTGTACATACCCAACATATGTGTTTAAATAGGTGTGAACTATAAATTAATAAAGTATCATAATTCAATTAAATTTAAAAAAAAATATTCTCTAGTGCTCAATATCCACCAATAATAGTTTACCTACCTTGGCCAATGTCATAATATTAGTAGAGGAGTGAATCCTTGGCCCAAGGACCAAGGTATCCCCTGATGTAGAATAACCCAGGTGAACCCTTAGGTTCCACCCCAAAATAAGTAACCTGACACCATGTTCCTCCTGACACATCATGTATCAAAAAATTATTGATTTCTTGAAGGAACATCTAAGAAAATGAAACCCCATTCCCTTGGACCCCTACTCAAAATCACTTGTTGTCTCCAAGTCCAATATCCAAAGGCAGAAAGAAACTTTTCATTAAATAAAAACCATCATCATCTCATAGCATGACATCCAAAGTAATGGATATGTTCATCCTTCTATATAAGTTCTAGCCTAATGGCCTCAATATGGAAATCCTCATCCCCAATTGATAGCCTCATCACTATCAACCGAAGGCTTATCACATTCCCCATGGCTTTCTATGGAAATAACCCCCCCAACACATTTTCTTAAGTCGCACTACCGAGGGCCTCTACCCTCATGAATGGTTAAACCCACCTCATCATATAAGTCAATATGTGTTCACACAACTCCAATTGTCACTTTGGCCATCATGGGTGAGCAAAAATCACCAAAATAAATACCTAATCCATATCCAACTGACACCTCATGCCCCTACGACATTGTTCCTCAATTCTGATGGCCTTTCCATCCAATAACATGGGCCATGCCCTTAACATGAAGGCATTTTCCATCTCAATATGATGTTCATGAAGCCCAATCCTATGACCAACATCACACACACACACACACACATATATATATATACATACTGAACACAACCATATGACCAATATCACCTCAAACCCGATGGCCTATCCACCTCAATTTCCTTGGGCTATTCTCATCATGATCCCATGGATCACATAGCTTATCACAAGAAAATATATAAATGTATTTCACTTATTTTAAATAATAAATTCAATCTAAATAGTCAATTAAATTTAATATTATTTAATTGAATAAATAAATTTAAAAGAAACAATTAAATTTAATACAATCAACTCAATGTAATTTAATTTCTCAATTCTAATTTAATAAGAAACTCAAATTAAATAAAAACACACCCCAGACTAACTACCCAAGGTGGTAAACAGCCTCCAACCCAGCCTTTCATGAGTGTATATGGCTTGGTCATTCCCAAAAAATCCCATAAGGTCATACCATTAGTTTAACATCAAACAATAAGGTCTCACTCAATTACCCATTGGCATGCTAAAATTCAAACCCCCAAATCATCCAAAAAAAACATAAATAAAGGTATGCACTGCCTATATTTTACTCATAGACATAGTTACATATGGTATTAGTCTCTAACTCCAATCATTTTTGAAGAAATCTGAGTTTTCATCAAACACTCTGAAAATATGGGAAAATGGTTCAAATGGATTTAACACTCTATGAGTTGAAATAAAAATGAAATAGATGTAGAGGTGAGGAGAGTCACACTAATATGTTCTATAGAACCCAACATCTTGAAGAAACGATCAATGATGAATTTGATGAATCAAAATCTACTAGAGGAAGGAAAGAGGAGAAACCCTCCTACAGTACATGACCAAGAGAGGAGAAAATAGAAGAAGGTGGGAAATAGGGTATAGGTGAAAATACTTCATTTCACACATTTTTAATGGCTACATAGTTAGCTCACATGGTTTTCCAAACCATGTGAACAAAGTGTAGGATACAGTCCATGGGTACTGCATAAGTGGCACTACCCATGCGGCTTGCCGCACAGTTTTCACTATTCATGTGAAAACCATGTGGAAGCCTGTATAAAAACTATAGAGAAGTATTCATGGCCATGATCCTCCCCTACATGGTTTACCCAAACCATGTGATAGTTCAAATATAGGGTGCACAGTTAGCTGAAAGAGGCTGCACAGTTTACACTAACCGTGCACCCCTGGCTTGCAGCTCCAAAACAGGCCTTTAAGCCTCTGACACTCCCAAAACCTTTTAGAACACCCAAGGAACTCTCCAAGCCTCTAAACCCATCCAAAAATATGATATTAGGGTGTAATAAGACTTGGAATTGGTTTTTTATGATCAAAAAATAAAAGTGGACCCCCACTAATTTAAAATTTAAAAAAGGGAGAGGTTTTTAACCTGATTCAAAAACCTGAGATGTTACACTCTCTCAACCTTAACATAGCTCATCTCCAAGCTATAAAACAAAACAATATGATAGTACTAAACATACCCATACCATTAAAATAATCTCGGACTACCTCAGTCTCAATATAAGAGGTCAACTACCTCAAGGGGGTCTCCCCACCATAAGAGTGACCTACCCCGATCTCAACAGACCCAAAACTCAAATAAAGAAATGGTCCATCAACCAATTCCAAAACTCAAAGGTCCTACCATTATTCTTATTCACTTTTTTACCTCATCTAGAGCTCCTATGTCATACCTGACACCCATCATAATCTCCCACTGCATCGATGCTTTCCTAGTACCTATGTCTCACATGGAACAATGAGGTCTCACATCTCAAAAGATGCTCAAAACAGTCATGGTTCCTTGAACCTCAATAAATTACCACAAAATTATAGTTCTCAGATTCCTTGCACCTTAAGTAACTACATATCCTCGATGCCCTGGTTCCAAGAACCTCAGAATTCACACATCCAACGATGATCAAATATAAAACATGGTGCCACACACCTCATATATGAATATCATTTGCACCTGAGTTGGTTATAACCTACTAACCAGAATATTGTTAGTCCATTTACATATTCGGTACACCTCGTGCACAAAAAACAAAAATTCTTCTATAGGACATGCCAAAACAAAACAAAAATAAGGTCTGGTCATGCCCACGTCGTACCTATGACCATCATCATCTCACCAGCCCACTCAACACTTAGAAACTCCACAGAATGCACCAGGCCTAAAGCATGATTTCCTAAATCCTAGACTCTATGTGATTTTGTACCATCCACTAACCATTGACCCCATTGTTGGGTCCCACTGTCTCTTCCATATCCTATACGTGAAGCTAAATCCCAGCTGCCATCACCTGGTACCACTCCTGAACCATTCTCAGAACCCTGAGTCTTCCCTAGTCCCTTACTTCCATCTATCCAAGGAGGCTTCCTATAGAACCTCTCAAGATTCATAACTTATCCACAAGCCCAGAACTTCTTTGGAGGAATCTCTCACTATATCTGGACATGTCCTAGATGCCCACACTAAAAGAAAACCATCAAAGAACCACTCCAAATTTTTTTAGCTAAGTCCTTGGACTGACCTCCCTTTTGGAACTCATCTCTTTTTGAATTCCTTCTATCCAAAGAATTTCCACTGAATTCACCTAAATCATCCACTAAACTTGAGTACAAACTATTCATCAAGTTACCCTCTTCTATTATTTCATTGTATACCAACTCTAAGAATGATTCCAACCTAAATATGTTTACCTTCACCCAAATGGTGTGACATAAACCATCCAAAAAACACCTCACCCTTGAGGTTTTTTCACTTAGAATACTGTATGAAAAGAAATACAATTTGGTGAATGTCACTTCATAGTCCATGATGGACATGTTTCCCTGTAGAAGCCTCTAGAACTCCTGAGCTATTTCTTCCCTCAGCATCTTCAGAAAGAATTTATTAAAGAATATAGCATCAATATCCTTCCAAAACAATCCCTCGTGTCTTCCTACTTGAACCTACATGTCCCACTAGTGCTTAGTCAGTCCTCTAATCATGTGGGTTTCCAATTTAACCCTCCTCCCAGTAAGTGTCTCGAGATAGTCTAAGATCATATAAATTGATTCGTTCTAGTTATAAATTGCCTATGAACCACCCTCACCCTGAAAGAGAAGTGTGTTTTGTAATTGGAAATCCTTATTTAGATATGTTTTAGATGGATCTTATCCTTGAGAACCCCTATCGATACCCTGGATAACCCATACCAGACTCACTCATAGATGTTCGTAGTGCCACAGCCCAAAAGCAGTAAGATATGGTGGTTGCATCACCTGTACTGGAACCTATACTTGAGCCTAATCATGTACCTAATATTGATCCTATAACTAATCCTATACCTAATCTTCCTATCCCTTAAGGTTTTGAACCTTCTCATTCACTAATGGCACCCTATCCTTGCCTACCCGGTGCTTCATCCGAGCTGTCAAGGTGGTAACCCACTGAATACAATCAACATGGTTAGACAACCCAATATAACATATATATATATATAGAATGTAGATTGATAAATCAGTAATAGGAAGCTCATCCTCACTATCCTTGCCCTTTCCTATTTCAACCATTCCACATTTCATCCTAACCACATAGCCTCTTTACCCACCCTCAATAGATACAAGTATTAAATATTTCCATGATCCTTTCCCATCATGAAAACCAACGTTTCCTCAACTCGACGACCACATCACCTAACCTAGTGATCAAAATCACCCCAAATCATATATGCCTCCTCATATATGATCCAGGTCTATTTCACACATCACAAGAAATATATATGTATATCACATTCATCGAGAAATAAATATATATATATATATATATATATCACATGGGATAATTAATTTTATACCATGAAATTTCACATTTAACAAGCTATTTTATCATGGCACAAGCATGTATAAAATTAAACATCCTATTATGTTCCTAATAAAAGCATAAACAGGCATAGAAACCATAAACAACACCTTTACCATACCAGGCCAAGGGTCCAAATCACCTTCCTTGCCATATCAGGCCAAGGATCACATATCATAACAATTAACCATTTACATTTCAATTAAGAAACTCTAGGTGGAAATCAAACCAACTATAAAATTATAAAAATAGAATAGAAATCCCCATACATGGTAACTTTGTACCTCTCTTATACATGTGGTTTTAGACACCCAAGCATGAGCTATGAATGTAGTTCTAAAAATGTCCTAATCTCTAGTCTACCATGGCCCAAATAGTAATACTATTAGAAAATAAAAATAACTATCAATATCATTAATAGCCAATAAAACATTGATACTAAACCCGAGTTAAGAACTTCTATGATACCACTTGTATCATCCCCGACCCAATTAGCCACCCAATTAGTGCTAATGGGTTGGGTACCACTGGCCATAGGTGTGCCTCACCGTACACCAAAGGCTACCGACTAGAAGTAAGGGTGTAAATGAAAAATAGTAGGGAGACTATACCCTTAAGGAATGAAATCATAATGGTCTGAGTACATATATATAACCTGAAACTGAAAAATTAAGACACAGCAAACTCAAAACAGACCCACCAATGGTGGAAGCACAGTAAATGTCAATAAATATCAGAAGCATAATTAATTAATGAGGCCGAAATAAAGGAACATTATAAACATACCACTTAAAGTACTAAAATAGAGCATGCATACAATACAGATCATACATAAAATATCCAAAAAGGGTCACAAATGGATGACCAATAGTACAATACACACATATAAAGCATGTTGAAGAAAAAGAAAATCTAAAATTGAAACTCCAACTGAGGCAAGATATTAGGGTCATATGCCAACATCCCATGCCAAATAGCTACTACGGTTCAGCTCATGAAGTTGATCCCTTACCTGAATGCAACAACATAAAATCTAAATGTGTTCTAAATGGCCCATATAGGGTGTGAGAACAAGTCTCAGTAGGATACCACCCAAATTTTCATACCCAAAATAAGTGTTTAAACAGTTTTGAAATATAAATTAATAAATTAACATAATGAAATTGAATTAAAAGAAAACTTCTCGGGTGCTCAACAGCCACCAAGAATCTTTTACCTGGCTTAGCCAACGTCGTAATATTAGTAGAGAAGAGGATACTTGACCCATGGCCTAAGGTATCCCCTGAAGTAGAATATCCTAGGTGAACCCTCAGGTTCCATCTCAAAAGAAGAAACCCATCACCACATGCCTCTTGACACCTCATGTCTCAACAAAGTACCAACGTCCCAAAGGCATGTCCAAGAAAATATAACCCCGGTCCCTCAGACCTCTACTTAAAAGCACCCATCAGTGCTTTTTCCATCATGAGTGAGCGTAAATCACCAAAATAAATACATAGTTCACATCCAACTATCACCTCATACCCCTATGACCATGTCGCTCAAGTCTGATGGCCTTTCCATCCAATAACATGGGCCATGACCTCAACCTAACGATCTGACCATCTCAATCTGAAATCCATTATGCCTAATCCTGCGATCAATATCACTCATATATATATATATAGTCCAAGACCAACCAAACGACCAACATCGCCTCAAACCCGATAGCCTAGAAACCTCAATTTCCTCAGGTCATGCCTGTCAGGATCCCATGGATCACATAGCTTATCACAAAAAAATATATAAACATATTTCAGTTCATTTTAATTAAGTAATTAAATCTAAACAATCAATTAATTTAATACGATTGAATTGAGTAGCTAAATTTAAAATAAACAATCCAATTTAATATAATAAATTCAATGTAATTGAATTTATCAATTCCAATTTAAAAAACAACTAGAATTAAATAAAAACACACCCTGGACTAAAAAACCAAGGTGGTAAATGATCTCTAACCTAGACTTTCATGAGTGTATGTAGCTTGGGAATGATCAATTACATCCCATAAGGTCATACCATTATTTTTACATCAAACAATAGGGTATCACTGAATTACCCATTAGCGTGCTAAAATATGCACCCAAAAAAATCCAAGAAAACATGAATAAATGTATGCACCACCTACCTTGGACTCATAGGTATATACATGTCCAATATTAGTCTCAAGATCCAAGTGGTTTGGAAGAAATCATATTTTCCATTGAACGCCCTGAAAATAGGGGAAACGGGTCAAACAGATTTAGCACTCCATGAGGAAAAAGGAAAACGAAAGAGATGAATGGGTGAGGAGAGCCTTACTGATAAGGTTCTATATTACCTAACAACTCGAAGAATGGATCAATGATGAATAATATTGATCAAAATTCATCAGGGGGAGGAAAATAGGAGAAACCCTTCTGCTATGCGCGACCAAGATAGGAGAAAAGAGAAGAAGAAAGGAAATAGGGTAGAGATTAAAATCCATCATTTCCCACATTTTTAAGGTTTTCATAGTTATCTCTTATGATTTTCCAAACTATTTGCAAACCTTGGGGGCTACAATTTAAGGGTAATGCCTATGTGTCACTACTAGTGTGACTTGTCGCACGATTTTCACTAACCGTGTAAAAAAATGTGTAGAAGCCTCTACAAAAATTGATTACAAGGTTGCACGACCATGTGACACTATCAAATGGTTTACCCAAACCATGTGAAAGTTGAAAAATAGGGTTCACAGTTAGCTGGAATAGCCCACACAGTTTACACTTACCATACACCCCTGACCTGCAACTCCAAAAATAGGCCTTCAAGCCTCTGATGCTCTTGAAACCTTTTAAAACACCCAAGGAACTCTACAAGCCTTAAAAACCATCCAAAAACATGATATTATTCTGATGTAAGATTCATAATTGAGCTTTTATGATTGAAAAAGAAAAGGGAACACTCACTAATTCAAAAAATCAAAAAGAGAGAGGTTTTCAAACCAGTTCAAAAACCCAGGATGTTACCAAGATAATGATTTAACTCCCAAATAGAGTCTTAGATTAAAAATATGATACCAATATTTAATCTGAAATGTGGGTTTTTTATTAGGCATGACATAAAAATTTTCGGTGTCATGCATTTTGATAAAGTGAATTTGAAAAAATGAATAATAAAATAAATAAATTTGTTTTTTTGTTTGTTATTTTTTGATGAAGCAACCTAACCTTCTACTATATAATCATATTTATATATAATTTTAAAGTTTATTCACATAACCCTGGTAATTTAGATGTGGTCATGGAGGAGAATTAGCAGATGTTAGGAACATGGATCAATGATCGGATTACCGCAAGGATCTCCAACAATAATGGAGTTTGAGGATCTCACCAACAACAACAATGTAGATTCATTCTTCATCAACGATAAATCTTAACTTGAGATAGGGTATTTGGTTTTAATGGTTTATTTTTTCCATTTTTTCCTATGAAAAATACTAATCAATTCTTATAATGGTTTTGTTGATGTAGGTTTATTCACTTAGGGTTTAGGGAATTATTATGGTTGTTTATTTGTTACTCTTCGTTCATTGATCTAATGATAATGGATTGAGGCCAAGTATAAACAATGGATGAGGTATATTCCTCTTTTTTTGGTTTGTGGTTTTCTTCCCCCAGTCGTTGCATGATTCATCACCGGTATTTCCTTATCCAGTGGTTCAACCAATACCCAGTATTCAATCATTTCATGACCATTATTTGGCATAATAGACTGATACCATGGTTTTGGGTTCATGATCAATGAAGTGATTGAGGTGATATGAAAATGAAGTAAAATTAGTGAAAAATACAGACCATATCGATGTTTTCTTGGTTCATGGTTGGGAGTGTGGAAACAACATGATGCAAGGATGGTGGTTTTCCAATCAGATTGATTGCTGAAATCTAGTTGATGGTCATAAATGGGCTTTAACAGATTGAGATCTGAGTTTTCTAGCAGATTACATGGTGAGATATAAGGCATAAGTTTCATGGGCATACATGTGATGCCTTTATGGAATTTCTATAAAATTCTTGACTACACGACTTGTAGTCTAAAGAAAACACACCATGTAGTCCCCCTTTTTCAATGCTAGGGTTTACACATAGAGAAAAATATCATACTCCATGTGACTCTATGTTGGTGGCTCAGAGTGTATACCAAAGGATACATAGTCATAGACACATCTAGGAACACAGGCATGGGTAGAGTACATGGGAACATCCTAGTTCTTAGACATGATCAAGTATATAGTCATAACCAGCTACACGAGCACAACTTGAAGTACATCAGCATAACTAGATATACACGGACATGGGATGACAACACGCTAAGTGCTGACCAAACGTCTACACACTATGCACCCCCAAATAACACACCATGTATATAGAGGTTTGTATGTCATGTGAGATAGAGAGACATGGTGAGACCCGAGGTGGACGAGACATGTTGTGTACCATCAATATGCTCCATGTACTTATTTCATGACAAGTTGAGGTCTTATGTCTCTTCAATGTAGACCAGGTTCAGTTGAGTGTGATCCCTTGGTCCATCCCTATAAAGTTACAGTGTTACATTACATCCTCGGTATAGGATTATGATCCCCTCTATGGATTCTATTTTCTGACAGAGTTTGTGGTATCCTTCATTGATGTCTAGGGTGGGATCCTCTACCATATCTTATTTCTTAGGTGGGGTACATGGTATCAGTATGACCACTATGAATGTGAAATCGATCCTCTATCTAGTTTATTAATCCAATAGGGTTGGCAGTGTCCCACTACAGTCCTGGGTGTGATCCCCTATATGGGTATTATGATCTTCCAAGATCTAGTGAGTACTCATTTGGAGAGACTCGATGAGAATGACATATAGGATGAGTGTCATTAGTGAAAGCATGGATAATGGAATGAGTTCTCCCATATGAGTGTTACCTTGAAGCCTCATGCAGGATCCTATGGCTTGTAGTATTGTTGAAACCTATTTTATACTTAGAGTCTGTTATGAGTATATTTGGGTTTTAATTATCGATATGTATCATATATTTATTGACATTCTTATGTATTGATGAGATGAATACTCTTGATTATTTATGTTTAGATATTTTAGTGTGACCTATTTTTTATTTTTATACTCATTCATGCATGGGATCTACCCACACATGTCATTTATTATGCAGCCAACATGCCTTTTGATGGATTTCTCAATGGACCAGGAGTAGTTAAGGAATATATTTTTCTTATAAAGACTAAGGTTCTTACTGATGTTTCATCTGATAGTAGTCCCCTCCTTCTGATCAGGGTGAAATTTATTTCCAATTTTGATGGAATTGAATTTTACCCTTATGTTTTCCAGTTCTTTATCATACTATGATTGTGGGATATAGATGTATGGATGAATTTGGTATTAGTTATAATTTACTTTTATCATTGTATGGGCTTGAAGATTTATATTTTGTGTGTGTAAATATGCATTAGTATAATGACTCCCATATGTTTTAAATGACTGCTAAATACTATTTTCCAACCCATTACCTATTGGAGGTAGGCTTGGGGTTGTTATACTTAGCTTATCACTGACCAGGTGGGCCCTGGTGGGTCAGTTCATGATAGTGAAGGAGTCATGCATAACACATGAAGTAAAATATGTTGTAAATGGTGGATAATTATCATAGTCATTTGAAATATCATTACCACATGATTTTCATTTGGATATCATGATGGGGTCAATTGAATTGTTGGAATATAGCGTCACTGAACAAATAATTATCATTGGATCTCATGGTGGGATCATGCAAAGTGCTTAAAGACAATATCATTGAACATTGTATGATTGTCATTTAATCTCGTGATGGAATCACATGAAGCACTTTTGACATGTAGAAAGTGATCATACAAAGTGCTTTTGACATATGTAAAGTGATCACGCAAATCACTTTAGACATACAAAAAGTGGTCATGTGAGGTGCTAGTGAATTTTCATGGAGGCCGATAATTATAAAATTGATCATGCGAAATGTGTGAGGGTGATTTTGATTTTTCTAAGGTGATAGAATGGGTGGATAACCATTATTTTTATAGTTAAGACAATGGATTTATTCTTATAAATACCCCTTAACCTTCCCTTAAGAGAGAAAGAAATTTACATAAGTGGTTTAATCTAAATTAAAGTATGAAAGAGGTCTTTTTCATAAGCTAAAAAGGGTTTCCCATTGGTGTCACGCGATCTTTGTGAACTAAATAAGATCTTATATAGTGATATCTCAAAGGGATCTCATGAAGGTAGATTACAAAGGGATTTATACATTGTTTCTTTGCACATAGGTTGACCCACTAGAATCATGTGATCTGTATGATCATAAAAATTTCTTTCATTAGAGTCACACGGTCCATGTAAATAGAAAATAGTTTCATGATCCATATAATCATTAGAGGGTCTCACAAAGGGGTTTTGTGAAGGGGTCATTTCAATGGGTCTTTTCTGGGGGTTACACACTCCCATAGGAAAAGTATTGGGCAAAAGTGGTAGTCATATATTTGATGAAACAAGAGTATAAAGATACACACAAGTGTGAATAAACTCAAAACTGATCTTCGGAAGATTCTTCTGGGGGAGTGGTGTATTTACTTCAGTAGAGGGAGAGTAGTGAGCTTTCAAATTGTGAATGGCTATAAACCAACAAGGATAGTGAGTCCACTCTAAACCTTGAAACATCAGTGTGATTTAGTGGATTTGGTACATCAACACATTTCCTTTGTATGATCCTTGGAAGTAGCCTAGTGAGAGTGAAAAAAATAAAAATTTCTATTTACTATGAATGTTTTAACGTCCATTTATTCTTAGATATGGAAAGTAGAGTGAATATAGTTTTTTTAATGAAAAAACAAGATCAAAAAAGGTAGTTTTTTTAATATTTCATACCTTGATTCACCCCCCCCCCCCCACACACACACACTCAAGGTATTTAACCTTGTTGTCCTAATAGTTGGTATCATGATGAAGGTTTAAATTCAAATTTTCTATCTCAACAAAAGAAATGGAAGTTTTTAAACATAAAGGGATTCCAATCTTTAAAGGAAATAATTTTTAGCTACGAAAGAATCAGATGTCGCACTACTTTCAATAATTGGGTATGGATGTGTTTACAGATAAAATGCATGGTATTTTGGCTAGTATAGATAGTGGATAATTATTCTAATTATACCAAATATAATTGTATGTTGATTAAAAAGGAATAAATTCCTTATGAGGAGCTTTATCCAACACAATATACATGAAGTTTAAGTCAAGTAAGTCATCACATGTTATGTCAGGAAACTTCTAATTATCTATAAAAGAGATTAAAAAGTATAAGAAGATAAATTAAAGGTTTTATGAAACAAATATAAGGACTTGATATTACACCATAATGATTCTATAGATGAATTATTTGACTAGGGGAATATTTTAATGGAAGAAATGCATGGTCTTAGAGAAATTTTTAAACATGTAATGATCATTAAGCACATATTTACAAGAATTACACCTCGGTTCAATTTGAAACTCTCTATACTAGAAGATAAAGATATAAATGATATTACATTGGATACACTACTACAATATTGGGATTTGAAGCCCCCTGACACAGGAGACCGCCTCTGGCGGTCACTGAGCTTTGCCAAAAAAAAGGGGCCTTCGCCCCCCCCCCCCCTCGCCCCATGCGAGCCCTCCTCCCTCGCCCTCGACCTCGCTGCGCACCCTCCCCCGTCACTGCCCTCCGTCCTCCACCCTCCCCCATGCACCCTCCCTCGTCGGTGTGCACCCTCGCCGCCCTCCACCACTCGCCGCCCTCCACCCTCGTCGGTGTGCGCCCTCCTCCTTCCCTCCGCCCTCTTCCCTCCAAATCCGCCCACCCTCCGCCCTTCGGCCATCCTCCACCCTGCCCTCCATCCCCTCTGTCGTCCCTCCGCCCTCTGGCCTCCTCCCTCAGCCCTCCGCCCCCCCATCCCCCCCCCCACCCCGGACAGCCCCCCCGCACCCTGGACAGCCCCATGCACCCCGGACAGCCCCCCCCCCCACCCCCACCCCGGACAGGCCCCCCTGCACCCTGGATAACCCTCCCCACACCCCGGACAGCCCCCCCCCCCCCACCCCACCCAGGACAGCCCCCCACCCCCCTCACTGCCCATCCCTTGTCCCCTCACCATGCTCCGCTCCAGCTCCCCGCCAGCCCCCGTCCCCTCCCTCTTCGTCCCCCTCCCTCGCCACACCACCACCGCTCGTCCCCTCCCTCACTGTCCCCTCCCTTGTCGCACCGCTGCTGCACGGTCCCCTACCTCCCTATACGATCGCTACACATCCCCTCGCCGCTGCTGCCC
Organism: Viscum album; assembly: GCA_963277665.1. Taxonomy (NCBI): domain Eukaryota; kingdom Viridiplantae; phylum Streptophyta; class Magnoliopsida; order Santalales; family Viscaceae; genus Viscum; species Viscum album. Next base: position 2,045,252,330 of record OY728136.1, read on the forward strand.
ATCCACTTCGGCTCCCCGATGTCCTTGGTCCCCTCCCTCGCCGTCCCACCCTCACTGCACTATCGCCACCTTACCGCCTCTTCTCCTCTGGCACCCCGCCGCCACCACCGCTTGTCCCCTCCCTCGCCGCACCGCCTCTGGCTCCAACTCCCCTTTGCTGCCTCTCCTATTCCTCGCAGCATTGCCTTCGGCTCCCCTCCCTTCCAGATTTGTAGCGCAATCAGGTATGACATGGGCTTTCACTTACATTATTATTTTATTAATGGTTCACAAACAATTGATTAGTATTTATTTTAAATATAGTTCATTTGAAAAATGAAAATGTAATAAGTATTGTGTAAATGTTTGTTATACAGATATTATTATGGATAAGAGTTGGATTGATCTTCCAAATCAAATGTCTAGAGAATATTTCAATGGAATTATGTAGTTTATTGACTTCACAAGAGGATTTGAAAGTGACTATATTAGTTGTCCATGTAGAAAATGTGCTAACAGATATCAATTCACATGAGATACTGTGAGGGAGCACCTATTATTTAATGGATTTCTGAAAAATTATAAGAGTTGGACTTTTCATGGAAAAGAATATTTTCATTGTAAAAATATGGATGTAGTTCAGATAGATGTTGATGCAAGGATGAATGATCCAAGGCATGAAATGCTTACTGAAATGGTACATGGGTTGGATCTTGAAGGAATTGACATCCATAATATTGATACCGGTGAGATAAATCTTCACTCTAGTGAAGATCATGATTTGAGGAGGTTTTATGAAGCACTTGATGATGCAAAAACAAAATTATATCCCGGATGTACTTCTTACAATAAACTGTCACTTATCGTGGAGTTGTTTCATTTGAAGACTTTGAATCATTGGTCAGACACATCATTCGACATGCTTTTGGTGTTATTGAAAAAGGTACTTCCTGTTGATGCTAAGATTTCTGAGTCATATTACCATGCTCGTAAGTTGACAGAGAACTTAGGTTTTACATATGAGACTATAGATGCATGTGCAAACAACTGTATGTTGTTTAGAAAGGAAACTGCCAATTTGAATATTTGTACGGTTTGTGGTGCTTCCATGTGTAAAGAGAACAGGGAAAATCATACTCATCAAAGTCAGATTGCGATACAGGGGAAACCAATTGTCGTAAAGAAAATTCATTAATTTCCCCTTAAATTGAGTTTAAAGAGATTTTTTATGTCATATAATGTTTCTAATTTAATGAGATGTCATGCAGAAAGAGTTCATGAAAGTGATATGTTAACCCACCCGGAAGACTCTCATGCATGGAAGGATTTTGATAAGAGACATCCCAACTTTTCTAAAGATGTCCGTAATGTATGATTGGGATTGGTAGTATATGGTTTCAATCCATTCAAGTCTATGGTTGGTGCAACTCATAGCACATGGCCCGTTGTGTTGGTTCTGTATAATCTTCCTCCGTGGATTTGTATGAAGCAACAATTTATATTACTTTCCACTCTTATTTATGGACCTAAAAGTCTCGGGGATAAGATTGATGTTTACCTTCAGCCATTGATTGATGAGTTGAATGAATTTTGGGGAGATGGTGTGATGACTTATGACTATGAAATGAATAAAATGTTCAAACTATAGGCTACTTTATTGTGGAAAATCAATGACTTCCCAGCTTATGAAAATTTATCAAGCTGGAGTACGAAAGGGGAATTTTCTTTCCCTTGTTGCAATAAAGGTAAAAAATTTGTATGTCTTAAACATTCCAAAAAATGGGCATACATGGGTCACTGACGTTTTCTCCCCCCTCAGCACAGGTTCAGAAAGGACAGAGTGTCATTTTATGGTTCTAGAGAGTTCATCCCATCACCAAATATCATGAAAGGAGTCAAAATTTTATCACAGATTGAGGAAGAAAACATCCACACGGTATATGAAACTCAGGATTTTGTGGCTCCTCCAGTACGTAATATTCGTGTTGCGGGTAGGCAGTGCAGTCACAATTGGAAAAAGAAAAGTATTTTTTATAGTCTTCCGTATTGGAAAACTGACATGCTGAGGTATAATTTGGATTTCATTCACATTGAAAAAAAATGTTTGCGATAAAATATTGTGGACCATTTTAGGTGTCAGTGGAAAATCAAAGGACCATGTTAATGCACACCGTGATTTGGAAGAAATGGGTTTAAAGAAACAGTTGCATTTATAGTTAGCTGAGGGAAACAAGTAATACATGCCTACTACACAGTATATGATGACTAAAAAGGAGAAAGAGAAATTTATTTCTATTTTGAAGATGCTCAAGGTGCCTGATGGTTAATCTTCTAATATTTCAAAGTGTGTGAATCTGACGACCAAGACATTGCAAGGGTTGAAAAGTCATGACAATCACATACTACTTCAGCTGTTGATTCCAATAGAAATTTTTGATTTTTTATCCCCCAATGTTGTCCAGTCATTGATTGAGATGATTAATTTTTTTAGACAGCTTTTTTTAAGAAATCAACGAATGAGTGATTTAAAAAGTTTGCAGGACCGAATTGTACTTATGGTTTGTCACTTTGAGAAACTATTTCCCCCCTCATTTTTTGATGTTATGGTCCACTTGACAGTGAACCTAACTGATGAAGTAATGGCTGCTGTTCCAGTGCAATTCAGGTGGATGTATCCTTTTGAGCGGTATTTGAGTATATTGAAATGATTTGTATGCAACAGAACTCATCCGGAGGCATCAATAACCAATGGTTATTTGATGGATGAGTGTACTACTTTTTTTGAAGAATATCTTATTGATGTTGAAAAAAAATTAGATAATCCCTCTCTGATTCATGATGGTCCAGTTGGAGAAAGAACAACATTTCATATGGACAACATCAAGTGGATACAAGCACATCGATATATCTTGTTCAATACTCCATCAATTGCACCATTAATGTAGTAAGTATCTTATCACTTTTATTATTTAACTTTTTCATGTTTTTTTCATAATTTGATCATTTAAACATCGTGTTATCATTTGTAGGAAACACATTAATGAGATAAAAGAAGAGATGTATCGTGCGACTGAGTTTCAAATTCAACAATATCATTATGTGTCATTTCATGATTGGTTCAAGGATTATATACGTATAAATTGATTTTCATTATGAGTGAATTATTATACTAATTTCTTTCTGCATATATCAGTATTTAATTTTATAAATTATGTAGGTTCATAAGCTGAGAGAGTTAGGGGACCCCATGCTAACTGAAGAATTTATCCAACTGGCTGAGGGTCCATCTATAACGGCTCATCGTTATAAATCTATAGATGATAATGGTTTTCTATTTTGCATTAAATATGTTGACAACAAATGAGCAACACAAAACAGTGGAATTAGTTGTCCATTTGTCAATTCTGGTTATTACTATGGTCAAATGATAGACATCATTGAAGTTGTATACACACACAGGTTAAAGTATATATTGTTAAAGTGTGATTGGGTTGATCCATTGCATGGATGTAAAGTCGATCAATATCAATTTTCATTGGTGAATTTTAACTATATGTTATAAAAAAATGAATGAGTTGAGAATGAACCTTTCATTTTGACATCACAAGTGAAACAAGTATTCTTTGTTACTTTTCCTTCGAATCCAAGTTGGAAAGTTGTTTTCAAAATGTCTCGGTGAGGAGTGTTTTTATTTGAAGAATATGAACCTGAGACTGTTTCATTTGTTTCCCAATAGCTTTATCAACATATCGTAGTTCAACGTGAAGAAGATATTTATTGGGTAAGAGTGGATGTTTAAGGAGAAATGGTCGATTTCCATGCTTAATGAAAGGTATAATTGTTTTCCTGCTATTCAGTATTGAATATCCTAGGATATCATAAATTATCTAACCATTTTATAAATCCTTGTAAGTTTTAATCCTCACTTTTGGAAGTTTATTCAGTTATAAATATATAAGGTGATTTAACTCTTGGTATATTGATGTTATTGTTGGTGTATCTTCCCATTGAGGTATTCTTTATCTAGTTCATGTGCTGCTTGATTTTTTATTAATTCAATCTGAAATTTGGATATGCATTAATTGGTTTTGTACATAATTTGTATATCTGTTTTATTAACTTTCTGATTTTTTAAAATTCATTCACAACTAATTATTCAATCGCTTTTTGTTTGATTAACAACTATACAAGTTTAATTTTTTTAAGAACAATACAATTTAACTTGTAGACACTTTGGATAGTCCCCTTACTATTTTTTTTCTATGACTGCAGGCATGTCAGGGGAAGAGGAAGCAGATCCACATCATCCATCTGAGGCATCTACGTCTCAGGGTTGAGGTATGTTTGAATGTAATTGTCTCTATTTTTTATATGTAATTGATAAATATATATATATTTATATTTATATTTATATTTATATTTATGTATAATATCTATCAAATTATATATAAAATTTTTTTCAACAGGATAAGACTCGATTGCTTTTTCTTCTCGCAAGAGAGGCCCTAGTCATGGCATTTTATCATGGAATTCCAACACGGCGTTTGATGTTTCCTTTGATGAGTTATTTCATCTTGTGGGACTGAATGCCCCTGCATTTATTTATCAGATAGGTCATATCATACGTGACCCACATTGATTTCCATTGATCACACGTGACTGGGCTTCTATCCCTCAGGACACATTAGATCGTATTTGGAGGGAGGTTCAGTTAAGAAGACCATTTTACTTTATTCTCTATATATAAACAATACTAATATGTGTGATTTTATTCTTTAATAGAAGAAATTTTAAATTATGCCCTGATGAGTTTCGGCCCATGTGTATGAGCAAATGTCGTAAGATATGGAAAGACTATAAAGGCAAAGTGAAGAGGGACCACTTTGTACCAAATGTGGGTGCCCCAGACATTCTGGAAAAAGTCTCGAGGGGTGTCCTCCCAGCTCAGTCGCGTGACTTAGTTGCATATTGGTCTGTTGAGGGTGTTGCGGTTTGTATATTTATTTCGGTATATATATTTTCAAGAATGTGTGATTTGTTTGAAATTTGAATGAATTGAATGAAGGAGGTGTCAGAACGCCATTCTGAGAATCGAGCGTTGCAGGGACCACCTCACAGGCTCAGGACTCGTCACGTGTCTCAAATCAGACATGAGGTATTTATTATTCATTTTTTTATTTATTAATTAATATGGTTTTTTTATATTCTATTCATATATAGTTGCGGGAGCAAGGTGCACCAACTGATAAAATGTCAGTGTGGATGAGGACTCATGATCGCAATAATCTAGAGGCTACAGCATTGATAGTAAGTGCTTGTACTTAACAATACTTACATAAATATATATATTAACATATATATGTATATATATTTAAATATTTCATAGGCTCAATTTGTAGTTGAGTTAGAACATCTGCCAGAGGACCAGCGATAGCTTCCCATGCGAAGGGATGAGATCTTTCATCGCATTATTGGTTGGGACGGGCATGGATATAGTTTGACCTATGGAACAGGGATTCCTTGTTCTATAGTGTCACGCGCTATGGTTGTTGGTACTACTTTTTCTCAGATGAAAAAGCAGTTGTCAGATTTCAAGGCACGGTTGCGTGCTTATGAGGAGTTAAATGCGCAATTGATCACTAAGGTTAGATCACTGCGGGAATATGTGTGTCCAGGTGATGGTGTAGGGGATCATACGATGCAGGTTTATACTGCATTTTTTTATTTAATATATATTATTTTTTTATGAAAATATTCATAATGTTTATTTTTTGTAGGCCCCTGGCCCACCGGATGGAGGTAGCAATCATGACCACGCATGACGCATCATATTCACGAGTTGTGTTTCTGTTTTTACTGGTGGGGTTGTTATTGATGTTTAGGTTGGTTTTCTAGTGAGATTTTTTGTGATTTGGGGGTATCATGTGTGTTTTGGCCTGATGCAATGTTTATGTGCACGAATTGAGAAGTAACCATTAAAATGATTAATGATTTAGATATTTTTTGTTCATTTAATTCTTTAATGTTTTAAATTGAATGTTCTATAATAGTTTTCAAAAAACCATGTGATTCCTAATATAAACCATAAAACTTGTTTTTGATGACTGAGCTCAGGTTTACTATTTTTAGTCCCCGGACAGCCCCCCCCCCCTCCTACCCCCGGATAGCACCCCCCAAACCAAACACCCCCCTCCCCCCGCACCCCCAAATAGCCCCTTCCTCCCACCCCCAGACAGCACCCCCCCACCCCCAGACAACACCCCCCACCCCGGACAGCCCCCCCCCCCCCGCCCCCCCCCCCCCCCCCCCGCACCCCCAGATAGCCCTCCCCCCAATTGTGCAACTATAAAATATACCAATTGGCCATTAGTATATTAGGACATTAAGGAAATTTTCCAGTTGGCCAATTGTTCAATTTTATGTTAGAACAAATGGCCATTAGGCCATTTTTCCATTATTTCAATTCTACAACTATACAATAGGCCAATTGGCCGTTAGGCCAATCAGTCATTATGTCATTAGACCCTTCAGAAAAAAATTACTCCAAATGACCTGAAACCACATGAAAATAATAGGAATATTATTCGTGACATGTAGGAGGATACGGCACGTCCATCGGACGTGCAGTGCGCGCGGTACGACCGAATGTGTCGTTTTCAGCAGTTCTGCACGCTCTAAAAGGGCGCGTTGGGTGGTCAAAACCACCCAATCAACCTCATAATGCCATGAAATCATACTAAAACAGCCGTATTGTGAATTTTGAAATGGTCGTGCAGACGGCACGTCAATCGGAGGTGTTGTTTGACCGCGGTGACCGGAAACGCGTTTCCGGAGTCACAAAAGACCAAAACGACGTGTGAGAGTCGAATTTAGAGAAAACGTACTCCGAATGACCTGAAACCACACGAAAACAATAGTGATTTTATTCTTGATATTTAGTAGGAGACGGCATGTCCATCGAACATGCGGTGCATGCGGTACGACCGAATGTGTCGTTTTCAACAATTCGGCGCGCTCTAAAAGGGTGTGTTGGGTGGTCAAAACCACCTGAACGACCTCGGAATGCCATTAAATCATACAAAAACAACCGTGGTATGAATTGTAAAATGGTCAGGTAGACGACACATCAATCAGAGGTGTCGTTTGACTGCAGTGACCGGAAATGCGTTTCCGGAGTCATAAAAGACCAAAACGGCGTGTGACGGTCGAATTCAGAGCAAACATGCTCCAAATGACCTGAAAACACATGAAAACAATAGGAATATTATTTTTGACATGCAGGAGGAGAGATCACATTCACCAAACGTGCGGTGCGTGCGGTACGACTGAATGCGTCGTTTTCAGCAGTATGGCGCGCTCTAAAAGGGCGTGTTGGTTGGTCAAAACCACACGATCGACCTCAGAATGCCATGAAATCATACAAAAATAACCGTGGTGTGAATTGTGAATTTTTTGGACATAAAGAACTTCAATCAGAGGTGTCTTTTGTCCATGATAACCAGAAACATGTTTCGGGAGTCATAAAAGACCAAAACGGCGTGTCATGGTCGAATTTAGAGAAAACATGCTCCGAATGACTTGAAACCATATGAAAACAATAGGAATATTATTCGTGACATTTAGGAGGAGACGGAACATTCATAGGACATGCAGTGCACGTGGTACGACTGAATGTGTTGTTTTCAGCAGTTCGGCGTGCTCTAAAAGGGTGTGTTGGGTGGTCAAAACCACCCGATCGACCTCAAAATTCTATGAAATCATACAAAAACAACCGTGGTGTAAATTTTGAAATGTTCGAGTAGACGGTACATAAATTGGAGGTTTCGTTTGACCGCAGGGACCGGAAATGCATTTCCAGAGTCATAAAAGACCAAAACAGCATGTGACGGTCGAATTCAGAGCAAACATGCTCTGAATGAACTGAAACCACACGAAAACAATAAGAATATTATTCGTGACATGTAGGAAGAGACGACATGTACATTGGAAATGCGGTGCATGCGGTACGACCGAATGTGTCATTTTCAGCAGTTCAGCGTGCTCTAAAAGGGCATGTTGGATGCTCAAAACCACTCGAACGACCTCGGAATGCCATGAAATCATACGAAAACAATCATGGTGTGAATTGTAAAATGTTTGGCCAGACGGCATGTCAATCGGAGGTGTTGTTTGACCATGGTGACCAGAAACACGTTTTTGGAGTCATAAAAGACCAAAACGGCATGTGGCGGTTGAATTCAAAGAAAAAGTGCTTCAAATGACCTGAAACCACCCAAAAACAATAGAAATATTATTCGTGACATGTAGGAGGAGACGGCACATCCATCGGATGTGTGGTGCGCGCGGTACGACCAAATGTGTTGTTTTCACCAGTTTGGTGCGCTCTAAAAGGGCGGGTAGGGTGGTCAAAACCACCCGATCGAACTTGGAATGCCATTAAATCATACGACAACAATCGTGGTGTGAATTTTGAAATGTTCGGGTAGACATCATGTCAATCGGAGGTGTTATTTGACAGCGGTGATCAGAAACACATTTCTAGAGTCATAAAAGACCAAAACAGCGTGTCACGGTCAAATTCAGAGAAAACGTGCTCCAAATGACCTTAAACCACACAAAAACAATAGGAATATTATTCGTGACATGTAGAAGGAGACGGTGCATCAATCAGACGTGCGGTGAGCGCAGTACGACCGAATGTGTTGTTTTTAGCAGTTCGGTGCGCTCTAAAAGGGCACATTGGGTGGTCAAAACCACCCGATCGATCTCAGAATTCCATGAAATCATACGGAAACAACCATGGTGTGAATTGTGAGATTTTTTAGTATACGGCACGTCAATCAGAGGTGTCGTTTGACAGCGGTGACCAAAAATGCTTTTCTGGGGTCATAAAAGACCAAAACGGCGTGTGACGGTCGAATTCAGAGCAAACGTTCTCTAAATAACCTAAAACCACACAAAAACAATAAGAATATTATTCGTGACATGTAAGAGGAGACAGAACATCCATCGGACGTGTGGTGCATGTGATACGACCGAATGTGTCGTTTTTAGCAGTTCGGTGCGCTCTAAAAGGGCGCGTTGGGTGGTCAAAACCACCCGAACGACCTCGAAATGCCATGAAATCATACGAAAACAACTGTGGTGTGAATTGCGAAATGGTTGGGTAGAAGGAATTTCAATCAGAGGTGTCGTTTGACCGCAGTGATCGGAAACGCGTTTCTAGAGTCATAAAAGACCAAAACGGCGTGTGACGGTCGAATTCAGAGAAAATGTGCTCTGAATGACCTGAAACCACACTAAAACAATAGGAATATTATTCGTGACTTGTAGAAGAAAACGACAAGTCCATTGGATGTGTGGTGCACGCGGTACAATGGAATGTGTCGTTTTCAGCAATTTGGCGCGCTCTAAAAGGGCACGTTGGGCGGTCAAAACCACCCGATCGACCTCGGAATTCCATGAAATCATAATAAAAAAACCATGGTGTGAATTGTGAAATGTTCGGGCAGATGACACATCAATCGGAGGTGTCGTTTGACCGCGGTAACTGGAAACACGTTTCCGGAGTCATAAAAGACCAAAACGGCGTTTCACGGTCGAATTCAGAGCAAACGTGCTCCAAATGACCTGAAACCACACAAAAACAATAGGAATGTTATTCGTGACTTGCAGGAGGGGGTGACACATCCATCAGACGTGCGGTAAATGCGTTACGACCGAATGTGTCGTTTTCAGCAGTTCAGCATGCTCTAAAAGGGCGTGTTGGGTGGTCAAAACCACCCAAACGACCTCGGAATTCCATGTAATTATTCGACAACAACTGTGGTGTGAATTTTTAAATGGTCGGGTAGATGGCATGTCAATCGGAGATGTCGTTTCACCGCGGTGACCAGAAACGCATTTTCGGAGTCATAAAAGACCAAAACGACGTGTCACGGTCGAATTCAGAGCAAAAAAACTCTGAATGACCTGAAACCACAAGAAAACAATAGGAATATTATTCGTGACATGTAGGAGGAGATGACATGTCCACCGGATGTGCGGTGCATGCGGTACGACTGAATGTGTCGTTTTCAGCAGTTCAGCGCGCTCTAAAAAGGCGCGTTGGGTGGTCAAAACCACCCGATCGACCTCAGAATGCCATAAAATCATACGAAAACAATTGTGGTGTGAATTGTAAAATGTTCGGGTGGATGGCACATCAATCGGAGGTGTCGTTTGACCGCGGTGACAGGAAACACTTTTCCGGAGTCATAAAAGACCAAAACGGCATGTGACGGTCGAATTCAAAGCAGACGTACTCTGAATGACCTGAAACCACACAAAAACAATAGAAATATTATTCGTGACATATAGGAGGAGACGAAACGTCCATCGGATGTGCGGTACAACCGAATATGTCATTTTCAGCAGTTTGGCACGCTCTAAAAGGGTGCGTTTGGTGGTTAAAAAAACCCAAATGACCTCGGAATTCCATTAAATCATACGACAACAATCGTGGTGTGAATTATAGAATGTTCAGGTAGACGGCATGTCAATTGGATGTGTCGTTTGACTGGAGTGACCGGAAATGCATTTTTAGAGTCTTAAAAGACCAAAACGGCGTGTGACGGTCGAATTCAGAGAAAACGTGCTTTGAATGACCTGAAACCACACAAAAACAATGTAAATATTCTTCGTGACATGTAGGAGGAGACGGCACATCCATTGGATGTGCGATACGCGCGGTACAACCGAATGTGTCATTTTTAGCAGTTCGGCGCGCTCTAAAAGGGCGCGTTGAGCGGTCAAAACCACTTGATCGACCTCGGAATGCCATGAAATCATACAACAACAACCATGGTATGAATTTTGAAATGGTCGGGCAGAAGGAACATCAATTGAAGGTGTCGTTTGACCGCGGTGACTGGAAACGTGTTTCCGGAGTCATAAAAGACCAAAACGGCATGTCATGATCGAATTCAGAGAAAACCTGCTCCAAATGACCTAAAACCACACGAAAACAATAGTAATATTATTCGTGAAGAGTAGAAGGAGACGATACGTCCATCGGACGTGCAGTGCGCACGGTACGACCGAATGTGTCATTTTCAGCAGTTCGGCACGCTCTAAAAGGGCGCGTTGGGTGGTCAAAACAACCCGAACATCCTCGGAATGCCATGAAATCATACAAAAACAACCGTGGTGTAAATTATAAAATGGTCGGGTAGACAGCACATCCATTGGTGGTGTCGTTTGACCGCGATGACCGGAAACGCGTTTCCGGAGTCATAAAAGACCAAAACGGCGTGTGACGGTCGAATTCAGAGCAAACGTGCTCCGAATGACCTGAAACCACACGAAAATAACATTAATATTATTCTTGACATGTAGAAGGAGACATCACATCCATCGTACGTGCAGTGCGCGCGGTACGACCGAATGTGTCGTTTTTAGTAGTTTGGCGCGCTCTAAAAGGGTGTGTTGGGTGGTCAAAACCACCTGATCGACCTCGGAATCCATTGAAATCATACGAAAAAAACCATGGTGTGAATTGTAAAATGTTTGGTCAAACAGCACATCAATCGGAGGTGTCGTTTGACCGCGGTGACCAGAAACGCATTTCTGGAGTCATAAAAGACCAAAACAGCATGTCACGGTCAAATTCAGAGAAAATGTGGTCTGAATGACCTGAAACCACATGAAAACAATAGGAATATTATTGGTGACATGTAGGAGGAGATGGAACATCCATTGGATGTGCGGTGTGCACGTTACGACTGAATATGTCGTTTTCAGCAGTTCGACGCGCTCTAAAAGGGTGCATTGAGTGGTCAAAACCACACGATTGACCTCCGAATACCATGAAATCATATGACAACAATCATGGTGTTAATTGTAAAATTTTCAGGTAAAAAGAACATCAATCGGAGGTGTTGTTCGACCGTGGTGACTGGAAACGCGTTTCCAGAGTCATAAAAGACCAAAACGGCGTGTGACGGTCGAATTCATAGAAACCATGCTCTAAATGACCTGAAACTACATGAAAACAATAGTAATGTTATTCATGACATGTGGGAAGAGACGGCATGTCCATCGGACGTGCGGTGCATGGTACGACTGAATGTGTCGTTTTCAGCAGTTCGGCATGCTCTAAAAGAGAGCGTTGGGTGGTCAAAACCACCCTAACGACCTCGGAATGCCATGAAATCATACAACAACAATTTTGGTGTGAATTGTAAAATGTTCGGGCTGGAAGAACGTCAATCGGAGGTGTTGTTTGACCACGGTGACTGGAAACGCGTTTCCGGAGTCATAAAAGACCAAAACGGCGTGTGATGGTCGAATTCAGAGCAAACGTGCTCCGAATGACCTAAAACCACACGAAAACAATATGAATATTATTCGTGACATGTAGGAGCATAAGGCACATCCATCGGACGTGCAGTGCGTGCAGTGCGACCGAATGTGTCGTTTTCAGTTGTTCGGCCCGCTCTAAAAGGGCGCATTGTGTGGTCAAAACCACCCGATAGACCTTAGAGTGCCATGAAATCATATGACAACAACTGTGGTGTGAATTTTGAAATGGTCGGGTAGACGTCACGTCAATCGGAGGTGTCGTTTGACCGCGGTGACCGGAAACGCGTTTCTAGAGTCATAAAAGACCAAAACGGCGTGTCACGGTCGAATTCAGATAAAACATGCTCTGAATAACTTGGAACCACACAAAAACAATAGAAATATTATTCGTGACATGTATGAGGAGACATCACGTCCATCAGACGTGCAGTGCGCGCGGTAAGACCAAATGTGTCGTTTTCAGCAGTTCGATGCGCTCTAAAAGGGCGCGTTGGGTGGTCAAAACCACTCGAACAACCTCAGTATGCCATGAAATCATATGACAACAACCGTGGTGTGAATTATGAAATGTTCGGGCAGATGGAACATCAATCAGAGATTTTTTTTGACTGTGGTGACCGGAAACGCGTTTCCAAAGTCAAAAAAGACCAAAACGGCGTGTCACAGTCGAATTCAGAGAAAATGTGCTCCGAATAACCTAAAAAAACACGAAAAAAATAGAAATACTATTCGTGACCTGTAGGAGGAGACGACACATCCATCGGATGTGCGGTGCGCGCGATACGACAGAATGTGTTGTTTTCAGCAGTTTGGTGCGCTATAAAAGGGCGTGTTGGGTGGTCAAAACCACCCGATCGACCTCAGAATGCCATGAAATCATACGAAAACAACCGTGGTGTGAATTTTTAAATGGTCGGGTAGATGACACGTCAATCAGAGGTGTCTTTTGACAGCGGTGACCAGAAACGCGTTTCCGGAGTCATAAAAGACCAAAACGGCGTGCGACAGTCGAATTCAGAGAAAACGTGCTCCGAATAACCTGAAACCACATGAAAACAATAGCAATACTATTCATGACATGGAGGAGGAGATAGCACATCCATCGGATGTGCGGTGTGCGTGGTACAACCGAATGGGTCTTTTTCAGCAGTTCGGCGCGCTCTAAAAGGACGCGTTGGGTGGTCAAAACCACCCGATCGACCACGAAATTCCATGAAGTCATACAAAAACAACCGTGGTGCAAATTTTAAAATTTTCGGGTAGACGACATGTCAATCGGAGGTGTCGTTTGACCAAGGGGACCGGAAATTCATTTCTGGAGTCATAGAAGACCAAAACGGCGTGTCACAGTCGAATTCAGAGAAAACGTGCTCCGAATGACCTGAAACCACAAGAAAACAATAGGAATATTATTAGTGACATGTAGGAGGATACAGCATGTCCATCGGACGTGCGGTGCACATGGTACGACCGAATTTATCATTTTCAGCTGTTTGGTGCGCTCTAAAAGGGCGTGTTGGGTGGTCAAAACCATACGATCAACCTTAGAATTCCATGAAATCATACGATAATAACTATGGTGTGAATTGTAAAATGGTCGAGCAGAAGGAACGTCAATCGGAGGTGTCGTTTCACCACGATAACCGGAAACGCGTTTCCGGAGTCATAAAAGACCAAAACGGCGTGTGATAGTCAAATTCAGAGAAAACGTGCTCCAAATGACCTGAAACCACACGAAAACAAAAGGAATATTATTCGTGACATGTAGGAGGAGACGGTACATCCATCGGATGTGCGGTGCCCGCGGTACGACCAAATGTGTCGTTTTCAGCAGTTTGTCGCACTCTAAAAGGTCACATTGGGTGGTCAAAACCACCAGAACGATCTCAGAATTCTATGAAATCATTCGAAAACAATTTTGGTGTGAATTGTAAAATGTTCGGGCAGAAGGCACGTCAATCGGAGGTGTCGTTTGACCGCAATGACAGGAAATGCGTTTCCAGAGTCATAAAAGACCAAAACGGAATGTCACAGTCAAATTCAGAGAAAACGTGATTAGAATGACCTAAAACCACTAGAAAATAATGTTAATATTATTCGTGACATATAAGTGGAGACAACACATCCATCGGACATGCGGTGCGTGTGGTACGACCGAATGTGTCGTTTTCAGCAGTTCGGCGTGCTCTAAAAGGGCACGTTATGTGGTCAAAACCACCCGATCGACCTCGGAATGACATGAAATCATATAACAACAACTATGGTGTGAATTGTAAAATTTTCAGGCAGATGGAACATCAATCGGAGGTGTCGTTTGACCGCGGTGACTTGAAACGCGTTTCCAGAGTCATAAAAGACCAAAACGGCGTGTCAGGGTCGAATTCAGAGAAAACTTGCTCCTAATTACCTGAGACCACATGAAAAAAATAGGAATATTATTCATGACATGTAGGAGGAGACAACATATTCATCGGATGTGCGGTGCGTGAGGTACGACTGAATGTGTCGTTTTCAGCAGTTCGGCACGCTCTAAAAGGGCGCGTTGTGTGGTCAAAACCACCTGAACGACCTCAGAATGCCATGAAATCATATGACAACAACCGTGGTGTGAATTTTAAAATGGTCAGGTAGATGGCATGTCAATCGGATATATCATTTGACCGCGGTGACTGGAAACGCGTTTCCAGAGTCATTGAAGACCAAAACGGCATGTCACGGTCGAATTTAGAGAAAACGTACTCTGAATGACCTGAAACCACACGAAAACAATAGAAATATTATTCGTGACATATAGTAGGAGATGGCACATCCATCAGCCGTGCGGTGTGCGCGGTATGACTGAATGTGTCGTTTTCAGCAGTTTGGCGCACTCTAAAAGGGCGTGTTGGGTGGTCAAAACCACCCGATCGACCTCAGAATGCCATGAAATCATACAAAAAACTACCATGGTGTGAATTGTGAAATGGTTGGGCAAACGACACATCAATCGGAGGTGTTGTTTGACCGCGGTGACCAGAAATGCATTTCTGGAGTCATAAAAGACCAAAACGGCGTGTGACGGTTGAATTCGGAGAAAATGTACTCTTAATGACCTGAAACCACACAAAAACAAAAGGAATATTATTTTTGAATGTGGGTAGAGACATCATGTCCATTGGACGTGCGATGTGTGCAGTACGACCGAATGTGTCATTTTCAGCATTTTGGTGCACTCTAAAAGGGTGCGTTGGGTGGTCAAAACCACCTGAACGACCTTGGAATTCCCTGAAATCATAGGACAACAACCGTGGTGTAAATTTTGAAATTTTCAGGTAGATGGTATGTCAATCGGACGTGTCGTTTGACCGCAGTGACCGAAAACGCGTTTCTAGAGTCCTAGAAGACTAAAACAACGTGTCATGGTCGAATTCAGAGCAAACGTGCTCTGATTGACTTGAAACCACATGAAAAAAGTATTCATATTATTCTTGACATGTATGAGGTGACAGCATTTCCATCGGACGTGCGGTGCGCGCGGTACGACCGAATGTGTCATTTTCAGCAGTTTGACGTGCTTTAAAAGGGTGTGTTGGGTGGTCAAAACCACCCGATCGACCTTAGAATTCCATGAAATCATACGACAACAACTGTGGTGTAAATTTTGAAATGGTCTGGTAGACGGCATTCAATCGGAGGTGTCGTTTGACCGCAGTGACTGGAAACGCGTTTCTAGAGTCATAAAAGACCAAAAGAGCGTGTCACGGTCGAATTCAGAGCAAACATGCTCCGAATGACCTGAAACCACACACAAAAATAGGAATATTATTCGTGACAAGTAATAGGAGATTTCACATCCATCGGACATGCGGTGCGTGGTACGACGGAATGTGTCGTTTTTAGCAGTTCGGCGCACTATAATAGGGCGCCTTGGGTGGTCAAAACCACCCGATCGACCTCAGAATGCCATGAAATCAAACGACAACAACTACAGTGTGAATTGTGAAATGGTCAGGCAGACGTCTTTTCAATCAGAGGTGTCATTTGACCGTAGTGGCCGGAAAAGCGTTTCGGGAGTCATAAAAGACCAAAACGGCATGTGACTGTCGAATTCAGAGAAAACGTGCTCTGAATGACCTAAAACCACACGAAAACAATAGAAATATTATTTGTGACATGTAGGAGGAGATGGAATGTCCATTGAATGTTTGGTGCGTGTGGTACGACCGAATGTGTCATTTTCAGAAGTTCGGCACACTCTAAAAGGGCGCGTTTGGTGGTCAAAACCACTCGAACGACCTCGGAATGCCATGAAATCATACGAAAACAACCATGGTGTGAATTTTAAAATTTTAGGGTAGACGACACATCAATCGGAGGTGTCTTTTGACCGCAGTGACTGGAAACGCGTTTCCAGAGTCATAAAAGACTAAAACGGCGTGTGACGGTCGAATTCAGAGCAAACTTGCTCCGAATGACCTGAAACCACACAAAAACAATAGGAATATTATTCGTGATATGTAGGAGGAGACATCACGTCCATTGGACGTACGGTGTGCGTGGTGTGATCAAATGTGTCGTTTTCAGCAGTTCGGTGTGCTCTAAAAGGGCGCGTTGGGTGGTCAAAACCACCCGATTGACTTCAGAATGCCATGAAATCATATGACAACAACCGTGGTGTAAATTGTGGAATTTTCCAGTAGAAGGCGGGTCAATCGGAGGTGTCCTTTGACCACGGTTACTGGAAATGTGTTTCCTGAGTCCTAAAAGACCAAAACGGTGTGTCACGGTCGAATTCAGAGCAAACGTGCTCCGAATGATTTGAAACCACACAAAAACAATAGGAATATTTTTCGTGACCTATAAGAAGAGACGGAACATCAATCAGACATGTGTTGCGCACGGTACGATCGAATGTGTTGTTTTCAGCAGTTCGGCGTGCTCTAAAAGGCGCGTTGGGTGGTCAAAACCACCCAAACTACCTCATAATGCCATTAAATCATACTACAACAACTGTGTTGTAAATTTTAAATTGTTTGGACAGAAGGCACATCAATCAGACATGTCATTTGACTGTGGTGACTGGAAACGCATTTCTGGAGTCATAAAAGACCAAAACTACGTGTGACGGTCGAATTCAGAGCAAACGTGCTCCAAATGACCTAAAAAAACACGAAAACAATAGGAATATTATTCGTGACATTTAGGAGGAGATATCTTGTCCATCGGATGTGTAGTGCACGCGGTACGAATGAATGTGTTTTTTTCAGCAGTTCAGCGCGCTCTAAAAGGGCACGTTGGGTGGTCAAAACCACCCGATCGACCTCAGAATGCCATGAAATCATATGAAAACAATCATGGTGTAAATTGTTAATTGTTTAGGCAGAAGGAACGTCAATCGGAGGTGTCATTTGATTGCGGTGACTAGAAATGCATTTCCAGAGTCATAAAAGACCAAAACGGCGTGTGACGGTCGAATTCAGAGAAAACATTCTTCGAATGACCTGAAACCACACAAAAACAATAAGAATATTATTCGTGACATTTATTAGGAGATGGAATGTCCATCGGACGTGCGGTGCGTGCGGTATGACTGAATGTATTGTTTTCAGCAGTTCAGCGCGCTCTAAAAGGGCGCGTTGGGTGGTCAAAACCACCCGAACAACCTCAGAATGCCATGAAATCATTCGACAATAACCTTGGTGTGAATTTTGAAATGTTCGGGCAGAAGTACATCAATCAGAGGTGTCATGTGACCGCGATGACCGGAAACGCATTTTCGGAGTCATAAAAGACCAAAACGGCGTGTCACGGTCAAATTCAGAGCAAACTTGCTCCGAATGACGTGAAACCACATGAAAATAATAGTAATATTATTTGTGACAAATAGGAAGAGACGGAGAACATTCCTTTTTAGACAACAAAACACTTTCAGAAACTAAAGCAAAGACTCCAAAAAAAAATCATAAAATGATAACATTTCTTAAATTGGGGGTTTTAAATTATTATAACACCCATGAGATGTCATATTCCATTTTATTATATGTATATAATAACTGAATAAATATGTAAAATTTACATTTTTTTTATTTTGTTGTTTTCTTTGTATCTTATTGTGGGTTTCTAAAGAAGATGGTTGTGGATCGTTGAAGAATGTCTATCATTTATTGTTTATGATGATCTTGATGTTTATGGTGTTTGGATTTGTTTTCTATTTTTTATGATTTATATGTTGTTTTTTTTATTTTGTACCATGAAATTTTTAAAAAAATATATTTCCAGTTTAGCGACCGCCACAGGCAGTCGCTATAGGTTGCCTGCTAACCTCAACAGCGACTGCCAGTGGCGGTCGCTGTAGACCGGCATTTCGGCCAGCTTCAGAGACCTCTAATGGCAGTCACTGTAGGCCGGCATTTCGGCCAGCTTCAGTGACCGCCAATGGAGGTCTTTGTAGGCCTACAGCTTCAGGCCTAAAGCGACTGCCATTGGCAGTCGCTGGGCGGTCTCTAGAGGCCTATAGTGGCAGCCATTGGCGGTCTCTAGAGGCCTATAGAGGCCGCCATTGGCGGTCGCTATAGGCCGGATTTTTAGTAGTGATATCTTACACAATACTCTTGCTCATATAGGATGAGAAATGGTGATAATGAGTATGTAAAAAAAGGGAAGTCTAAAGGGGTGGAATTCAAGGCCACAAAGAAGATCAGTATAGAAGATGTCTAGGAAGAAGTCATTGTAGAGAAAGTTATGTCATTACTTTCCAAAAAACTATAAATGGGAAAAGGAAAGTTTAAAAGGAAATTTACTCTTTCATGATTTCATTTTGTAAAGGTTGGAATTATTATAGTAAAGTTCCCTCAGAAGTTTCAAGATTATGAGGATCATAATGATTAAACTCCCAAGAAGAAGTTTTTAGCTAGTGTCAAAAAGAAGGAAAAATACTTAGCGAAATTTCTTCAGAAAGAATAATTTGCTTTCATAAGAAAATTATAGTTTAGAAGAATCTGAGGTAGAATTGATGGAATACTACAAATATCAAGGAGATAATTATATTGTAATGGTTGTAGGAAATTCCCAAACAAGTGAAGAAAGAAAAAATGATGAGGGGGGATTTGAAGGAATAGTTTAAATCCAAGTTCAATTAGAAGCTTCACTTGAGGATATAGATGTTTGGAGAGCCAAAATAATCAAATCCAATTGTGTAGTTCATAATGAAAAACTCTATATACAATATCCAAAAGAAGAGAAGTCTGATATAAAGGATGAAATTGAAAAGATCATATCTAAAAATCTAGAAAACTTATATAATGTCATTGAGTTCAAGCTCAAGGTTGAAGAATAGATAAATTTTATCGATATTATAACTAACATAGTAAAAGATCACATCAATTGTATCGAAGAACTTGAGAAGGAATTTTTTTTCCTATGAATAAAGGTAAAATATCAATATAAACTATTTAATCTTGATATGATATTGGGAAATCAGGTTATATAGGTGACATAAAAAGTGAAATTAGAGTTTTTTGGGGTAACGTCCCAGTTCCAGGTACCGCCCAGAAGTTCACCATACCTGGTTGGTCACATGGCCTCAAGTGCATTTCCCTAAACACTAGAGGTTTTCAACTAGAAGTGAGGGATTTGGGTGTGATATTGGGGAAACTATGCCTTCATTGGTAGAGTAACACAGTGGAAATAAATGTATAATAGTAGAGGAAGCAGTAATAATAACATGCAACAGTAAATAGTGGAAGACTGTAGGTAGATAAAAAACTGGAGAAAATATATATAAATGATGAATGTCACATATGTCAAGGAAATCATTCAAACAAGTCACAATGTTGGAATACAGTACTAAACTAAAGTGCAAGGAAAACATGTAAATAACTCCAACAGCATCACAAGACTCAGCTTGGTCCCATGCTCTTCAGCTCCACAGCAATCAAGTACTTGAAGTAGAAGGGCGATTTCCCTTATCTATACCTACAACAATATAATCTATTTGGTCCCAAAAGCATCACCCAAATAGGGTGTGAGACAAATCCTAGTAGTAAACCACCCAAAGATTTGTGCCTAAATATCGGTGAATATATATGGCAGGCAATATGAAAAATAAATTAATAAAAAAGGAAGTACTCAAAGGTAAACAATCCTATAGTTTCAACTACATTCATTTACATTTATTAAATAAACAACCAAACTATATCAAGCAACCCTTTGGGAAGTTATCATAGTCTAACCCCCCTAGTTCATCTTAAAAAATACTCTCTGAGGAAGCACTCACTATCAATTCCCTTTGTGGTTTCGTAACGGTAAACTACAGACACGTTGGGGAAGCACTCAATGTCCAATTTCTCTTATTGTCTCACAGTATGGAACTACAGACACTCTAAGGGAGCACTCACATCCATCCCTCCTATGTTCTCGCAATTCTAAAGTAAAATAGACACTCTGGGAAATCTCTAAGCATCCATTTACCCTATGGTCTAACAACACCAGGTTCCCACAGCCCTGTGTAAGTCAATCGTGGAAAAACGATATCCAGCTGCCAAATTAAATTACAATATACTACTTGGATAAATAGCTAAAACGCATGGAACAAGCAAGTCAAATAATATCACTTCATCCTAATAGCACTATGCACGGAAAACAGAGCAGCCTAACAGGAAAAACTAGACCCAATAGCCAATATCAGTTCAAACATGGTAAAACACATCCATTGTAAGGTAAATAAACCCTATTCTCAAATAAGAGCCCTAAATCAAGAAATCAAGGAATAATAGGCATTAAATGGTTAAATTACCTAAACACACAATACCCTAAACTAGGGTATTTAGAATATTTTCACATATAACTCAAAAACAATTTAGGGAAAGGCACAAAGCACCTACCTTGACATTGTATGATCGATATAATTGAATCCCAGCCTTTGATTCGACCTAGAACATCATAGATCTACAAAAACATCTAAAATTTTCAACCAAGAATATCTCATGAAAGAGGATAAATCAAGGGATAAGGCTCTAGAAGAAAAAAACTCATCGTAGCGATTTCAATGCAATTGATGGCAGTTGATTCAGAGAAGGGATTGTCAATTGGGGGCTCGGAGAAGAATCGTGATCTCTAGTCGCTCCTGAATGAGATGATGTTAGAAGAAGTGTTTTCTGTGAACAAGACGCGACCCCAGTCCTATTTATCAAATAAAAATATACAATGTGTTCCCTAAGGATATACTGCGTGTATATGTATTTTCTAGTCCCCACCATAAGCGGCCAAGCCACATCGTCACACGGTCGTGTACGCGGCCGTGATATGGCCAGACATGGCCTGCACTCAGTGCCAGAGTACACGGTGTGTAGAAGGAAGTACATATCATGTGCTCCTAAAACTTTTCTTCTTATCTTTTTCCTCAAAAACAACTTGAAAAGAAAATGCATACCTAAAAATAAGGTCTGGGTTCTTACAAACTTCCCCCTTAAAGAAATTTGTCCCCAAATTTCTCTAAGAAGGTGATGAAAAAGAATCCTTGAACAACTTTGGCCACTGTGATCGTACATCGGCTTCACTCTCCCAAGTCTCTTCCTATACTCACTCGTTCTACCATAGCACTCATACTAGAGGAACAGACTAGCCATGGAGAACCTTCGTGCTTTGATCAAAAATCTAGATAGGATGCTCTTCGAACAAGACGTTAACCTCCAAATCAACCTCCTTAGGTTGAAAAACATGATATGGATTTGAGAAGTAACGTCGTAGCTAAGAAATGTGGAAGACGTTGTGCATATCCTGATACCTATAAGGTAACTGCAACCAATAGTCAACCGGTACGACTCTATCTAAAACCTAAAACAGCCCAATGTATCTCAATGAAATATTTCCTTATCTCCTAATCCTCCTATGTCCCAACCTCTGTGTGACATGTAGGAAAATCTGATCTCCGGCCTCAAACTCCATAGTTCATCTCCCTCAATCATCATAAGACTTCTACCATGATTGTGCAGTATTCATCATCTTCCAAATCAATTCTATATGCTCTGTGGTCTCTTGGACAAGACGAGGTCCCAGCATAATTGTCTCTCCTACTTCCAGCCAACATAAGGGTGATCGGTATGGCCTACTGTACAAATCCTCATAAGGTGTCATTTGAATAGTTTTTTGAAAACTATTATTGTAGGAAAACTCCACCAAAGGTATGTTCTTATCCCAATAACCTCCAAAATCTTGGACGCATGCTCGAATCATGTCCTCCAACACCATAATCATATGCTCAGACTGGCCATATGTCTGGGGATGTTAATTTGTACTCAGAATTACCTGTGTACCCAAATACCTATGTAGTCCTTTCTAGACCCGAGAAGTAAAACGGGCATCCCTGACTGAAAAAATAGAGTGCGTAACCCCATGTAAATGTACAATATTTCAAATGTAAAACCTTCCCAACTCATCAACACTGAAGGTATCTTTGATTGGTAAGAATTCAGCAACCTTTGTAAATCTGTCAATGACAACCCAAACTGCATCATTCCCTCAAGAAAACTTCAGTAAACCTGTCATGAAGTCCATTGAGACATCATTCCACTTCCACTCAGAAATGGGTAACTACTGAAAATTCTATTCTAGTCGTTGATGCTCTACCTTCACATACTGACAGGTGGAACATCTCATGACAAAACCAGTGACATCTCTCTTCATACCTAGACACCAATACTAACGGTGTAGATCTCGATACATCTTTGTGAC
The DNA here is from genome assembly GCA_963277665.1 of Viscum album. Classification (NCBI taxonomy): domain Eukaryota; kingdom Viridiplantae; phylum Streptophyta; class Magnoliopsida; order Santalales; family Viscaceae; genus Viscum; species Viscum album. Next base: position 2,045,275,361 of record OY728136.1, read on the forward strand.
ACCAAGATGAACTGCCCAAACTGAAGAATGAAAATACCGCATTAGCTCCTCGCATATGTCTGCTGACACCCATACACACCCATGAAAATGAAAGATCTCATACTCTCATATAGTACATTCAGGAATAGGGTTCTCTCCTGAAACACTCTCTCATAGAACTAGGCCTTCAGCATCTGATAGCTTCCTCATTCACATTCGATCAAGTAGAATAGATGTAACAGCTACATAAGAAAGGAATTTCTATCCTTGTCTGTCATGCACCTCCAAATGTATCTCAGAGAACAGAACCATATGCTGACACTCACTATTGGCCTCATGAACTACCTGTATCTAAGTCCTCTAGCTCAACTCATTATCCACTACATTTCCTTACCCAGGCGTGTAGGAAAGCTCAATGTCAAAGGACTGAAGGTACTCAACCCACCTTCGTTGTCTCAAATTCAGATTGCGCTAAGTAAAGATGTACTTGAGACTTTTGTGGTCAGTGAAAACCACCAAATGCTCTCCCAAAATATAATGTCTCCAACAACGTAAAGCATGACCAAATGTATCCAACTCGAGATCGTGCATCGGGTAATTCCTCTCATGTGGCCTCAACTGTCGAGACTCATATGCAATGACTCCTTCACTTTGTATAAGCACTGCTCCCATCCCGATACCTGATGCATCATAATAAACTGTGTAACTCTTTACTGGATCTAGAAAAACTTGTATCAGTGCTGAAGTCGAACTCCCTTGCATCTCTTGAAAGGATGACTCAAAAGAATCTGTCTATAGGTACTTCGTATCCTTCTTAGTCAGGCCCGTCAGTGGCGCTGCTAAGCGTGAAAATTCATGTATAAAACATTTGTATTAACTATAAAACCTTATAAAAATCCATACCTAAAATAAGTTCTTTGGATTCTACCAAGAAACTACTACTCTCACTTTCTTTGGGTCTGCTGATGCTCTTATTTTTGAGATAACATGACCTAAGAAGTGGATCTGGTCCATCCAAAAGTGGCATTTTGAGAGCTTAGCATATAACTGATTCTCAATTAGTGTACTCAATATGATATCAATATGGGTAGCATGGTTATGTAAAGTGTGAGAGTACACCAAGATATCATTCATGAAGACTACCATGAAAGAATCCAAGTATGGATGGAACACTCGGTTCATCAATGCCATGAAAACTGCAGGTGCGTTCGTGAGACCGAACAGCATAACAACATACTTGTATAGAACATACCTGCTCTGAAAGGCTGTAAGAGGTATATATGATGGTCTAATTCATAGATGATGATAACCGGATCTCAAGTCAATATTCTAGAATACACAGGATCCTCTAAGCTTATTGAATAGATCATCAATCCTCGATAAGGGATATCGGTTCTTGACCGTCAACTAGTTTTGCTTCCGATAATCCACACAAAGTCTGAGGGTACCATCTTCCTTCTTCGCAAACAGGACAGAAGAAACCTAAGGAGAAGTACTAGTTTGGATGAAACCCTTTTCCTGTAACTCTTCTAGCTGCTTCTTGTGCTCCTATAACTCTGGTGTAGCCATCTTAAAAGGATTAATGGACACCAGTGCCACTCCTAAAACAAGCTCAATAGAAAATTCCACCTCTTGCTCTAGAGGAAAACCTGAAAATTTCTCTGGAAATACATCCCACAAACAATCAACCACTAGAGACAAGTCCATCTGTGAAGTCCCCTGGTCATCCAGATTCTTATTAGAGATTTGGGCAGTAACTCCTCCCAACCCATGATGATCAGGTCCAGCTCTTCCCGCCTAGACATCCCATTCACCCTTATGTAGAAACAAACCGCCCTATAGTGATGTGAACCTCACCCTGTGGTGATAGCAGTCGAAAAAAACCTAAAAAGGAACTAACCATTCCATTCTGAGAATGAAATCATAACCCGTAATCTCTAAGACATAAAGGTCCCATAATAAGTGACACCAACCAAACTCAATAGGGAACTCCATGCACTGAGGTACACTAGTTGTTCCAGTCCCCAACAGAGTTTCCAACATCAAGATATCAGAATAAGTAAAGATACAGAGACCAAGGATCTCCACAACAGCAATAGATATGAAACTGTGGGAATACCTTGTATCAAAAAGTGAAGAAGATAAAACTGAAGCAACTAGAAGAATACTTTTAACTTTAGAGGGTTAGGGATTTTTCTCTGGATAGATCTACTCTATCGCAAAATCCTGACCTTCACTATGGCCTTGTGAAGCTGACTGAGATCCCTAAGATGATTCACCCTATGGCTATCAAAAACCTTGTGTCTGACCACTTTGGTTGCGACCTCCACCTCATCCTGAATGGCCTATAGAACTCCAGTCCCCTGACTGATGAGAAACTGGTGGTCTTTCTTCTAAATGTGGTGTCATAGCAGAACTCATATCACCAGTTGCTGGTGAGAAAAATTGAAAGAAACGCTGGAGATGACCCATATTACTGCAAGATAGACACTCAATTGGGTCTCTCAGGCAATGTGGACTCATATTCCCACTCTTCCCACACTGGTATCACACCACCTTACTACCAAAAGAAGTATCTCGCCTCCTTAGATATCTCCACGTAGACTCCCTATGACGCTTCCTACTTTCATTCATAGGAGTACCAACTCTGGATGTCGAGTCTCCCTGGATCACAACCCTAGAATCCCTCATATTGCACTCTGTGATAAATGCCTAGTTGACTATAAAGGTGATGGAAGTCAACCTGAATATGTTCACCTAAGATCGAATTTCATCCCTGAGACCATCCTTAAACTTCCTTTCCAGAAATAAATAATCACCCCCTATAATGGGCATGAATTGTTGTAGCTCTGTGAAGCGAGAAGAGTACTCCATGACCGAGAGTGTACCCTATTCCAGACTCATGAAATCTCTCACTCGATCGGCCCTCAAAGTCTCCATGTAGAAGTAATCATAGAAGGCATGCTGGAACTCATCCCAAGACAAAACCTACTGACATCCTGCCTGTGAGATCACATCCCACCATCTCTTGGCGGAATACCAAAGCATGTAGGTAGAGAGCTTCACCCTCATCTCTGTAGGCGTCTCCAGATGCTCGAAGATCGTCAGCATAGCTTCTAACCATGACTCTGCAGCCTGAGCTCCTCCATCCCCTAAGAATGTGGGAGGATGATGTTGTTGAAAAACCCGCATCAACTCTGCCATAGACAGGGCAGGATACGGTGTTCCCTAGAATGTCTGCATAAACCTCATGAATCCTTCTCAGAACTGTGCATTAGCACCTATGTCCAGAATGATGGATGGTGCCAAGACAAGCATGATGGGAGGATATTCTTGTAGTTCCTGATCTGCCATGTCTAGTGTCTATTCGTTTCCCTGTATTTGGCGTACAACCGGAGGATGTCGTGGTGGCATGACTCTGTAAGGTCAAGCGCACGCCTTAGATCAAGATTATCAAGGACTGAAACTTAGAGGTTCAAGAAGGGAGAAGGAGAAATAAATCATTCAAGTTCTTCAAAACATGGATACACAGTGTGTATTACCCCCACACGGCATGGATGAAGTACATGGGTGTGTACTTCATCCAACACAGGTCATGTAACACCCCATATACATGGTGTGTTCTCCCTTGACATGACGTGTACTCAAATAATTTCCCCTTCCTGGGTTCCCTTACACAACTAAACCACATGGTTCTCTTAGAACAATACTACACGGCGTGTTCACCCTGAACACAGTGTGTACCACTTATGTTTCAACTACCCATGTCATTAGTCACATGGTCGGGGACACGATTGACTCTACACAGCGTGTTTATAATATACATGGTGTGTTCTGTAATTATTTCACCAACTCATTTCATTAGTCACACGGACAGTTACACAGTTGACTCTACATGGCGTGTTCAAGCTGAACACGACGTGTACTATCTGAGTTTCATCCATCTGTGTCATTAGTCACACGGCTGGACACATGGTCTATATAACACGGTGTGTATGTCAGGAATATTACAGTTAGTCTAGTAAAATAGTAAAAGGAATGTATGGAGAAGAAAATGACACATTATAACAACACATCTACTATAAGGATTAATCAAAAATAGAAATAAGTAATGGTTAATGTGAGACCATAAGCACCCAGTTCAAGGTTGAAGATTTATTTGGGTATGAATTAGAATCATAATATTCATAGATCCCAAGAGAAAATCAGTGGTTCGGTAATGATTCTCATGAATACACATCTTATTAGGTGCTATTTCTATGAAAATATGGGGAATTATCAAAATGTATGTTTTGTAGCCAAGAGGTGTCGTTGGGAACAATAGAAACAGAGGTATCCAAACAGAGTTCATTATTTTGGGAATTATTTTGATGTTTATTATTTTTTTGTGGCATATTCAAACACATGGATATATATTTCTCATTGAAAATACAGAGCAATGTACTAAGGCAAACCCAAATTGGTTTCATGTAGCAACTCAAGGGATCATCAAACTAGCTAAGAGCACAAAATCAATTTTTATCTTTTAAATTTGAAGTTGGACCATCATACACTAAGGAAGATCATGAATATCAGTCAATATCAAGTATGAATCTAAAGACATGGATCAAAAAGAAAAGAGTTAAGCAGGAAGTGGTTATATATATTGAATTTAAATAATCATATTGCACTGGAATATGGATCATTGATAGTGGATACACCTTTCATATGATGGTAAATAAGGATTTAGTGATAGGAATTAGGTATGAAAAGGAATGTGTCGTTAGATTTGGAAATAATGAAGGCTTAAAGATTATTTTCTTGATAAAATCCAAGTTTTGGGACAAATACATGAGATGTGTAGATGTATTGGTTGTTAAAGGACTTATTCACAACTTTCTAAGTTTCATTTAACTATGTGACTCGAGACACACTATAATCTTTAACAAGAATATTTTTATCATTTAAGGAAAATATGGTGCAGTTTTTTTACATGGAAATGACATAAAGGGTAATCTCTACCTTGTGTGTGGAGAAGAAGATATGTGATTTTTTCCAAGGAATAAGAAAACAAGTTGGGGAATAAACATCTCGGTCTTCTAAGAC